>CM067884.1:16653342-17282658 GCA_034621355.1 Mycalesis mineus | reverse complement strand
GAGGAACTAAATCTTTAGAGCTTGGACAGACGAAAAGAGTTTTAGAGTTCTGAGTTCTACGCCACATTTGTAAGACAGTAAGCGCTCAGACCATGCTGTCTGTGCGGTGGTATAAAGCAAACGTTATGCAATACGCTGAACTCGAAACGCCTGAACTCTTTCTGTCGCGGGCTTCTATTACACCTAGAAGGAATATCGACTACGTAAAGGTCTTCTATTTTTAAATCGATGTTTCAATGCTGTCAAGAGCGGGTGGATTTGACAAATGGCGTAAATCGGAATTCAATACTTTCGATTAGCACAACCATTAATCAAGGGGCGGTCGGCCGAAAATATGAACGGCTAAGATGAAAAGCTGAATGGAAATTGTCCTTGGAAGTTACTGTTAAGAATTTCTATAGATATTTTATTTAGGTAACCATTAAAAGTTAGCCCTTGACTGCAATTACCCCTAATGCTGCTAGGATGAAATTCACAATCCCCTTTCGGATTCTACACAATTGGCGGTAACTAGCCTGAAAAAATCTTAATTAGTTCAGCTGAAGGCGAAGAGTTTAGAAGAAAGCGTCTTTTGGAAGCAGAATGTCTATAACATCAATGTACTTTTGAATTGCTTCCCTCTGTGGAAGCAATTTTAAAAACGTATTCACGTCAAAACGTTACAGATAGTGTTTTGGCAGGTCGTTTTGTGTAATCTGACCAACTGTCGATATCAGCAAAGGATTTCGTGGACCATATTTAATTACGAACGATGTCCGATCAAAATTGCGTTCCGTTTGACGTGGGGAAATTGGATGAAAACTTGTTTCATCCATTTGACCGTTAGCAAAATGAAATAACTTCATTCCAGGGATCTATATTACAAATCACTTATCAAAAGTTGGGTACTTTCAGTCAGGATTGAAGCACATTTATCAGGTCAAGGTTAATCCTATACGGCTACCTAAAAGTTCATAATAAAGATAAATTACACAAGAAAATTGTTGAGGCGTTTCAAACTACCTCGTTGGTCCTGTGGTTAAAGTTTGGACTTTGCAATTTATTAATTAAAGTTAATTTACTGGAGAAAATAATATCATTGGCTGCTAAATAAACATTTAAACTGTCTTACTTGTTTAGAAACCATTTCAGACACTGTCATTTTAACGTGTATTATGACGTCATAAATTTAATAATAAATAATTTAAACAGAAAAAAAAATGTAAGTATGAAATAAAATAAAGCAAAGAAATATTATAGCGCTATTTTCTACACTTGGCACTTATATAGCTATCGTTACACAGAGAGAGAAAGAGACGGATTCGAAACACACTGTCGAGTTACAAGAACATCGTTAGAGAGTAGCATCACTGATCTTAATTTGGATCATATTCACTATTCATTCAGGCGTGCGGAGGCGCAGGTTAAATCTAGTTAATGTTATGTTATTGTGTTCTACTAGTTTGTTGTTTAGTTTTGCTCAAATTCAGGGCCTTGGGGCGTGATAGAAAGCAGCTGTGGGTCAAAGCCGCCCCCGGTCCTACTATTGAATATTTGATGAAGAGTTCGCATACTGCCTCGCTTCTTGAACTAGATACAACTACAAATGATAGACTGGCTAATTCATTTTATTCTAGTATTATAATTTCGGTCGATTCGATCTTATAAAGTTAGATATGAACGTCGTACCTGACTGGTACGTTTGAATTATGAAACGCTACATCCTTTAGCGGCACATTATTGGCGGAATTGTAGCAAATGTCAAATTATTACCAGACCGTAACTATGTATAAAAAAAAATTATGGTTATATTATAAATACAAAATTATGCACTTACCGAATATAAGAGAGTACCGATAAAGCGTTTATTTCTTACGAAATACTTGTTTTACAAGTTATCAGATTAGTTAGCTTGTTATCAATTAAATCCTAAGTTCCTAACAGGCTTCACAGTGAAAAATAGCCAATGGTCAAACTACTTTACACGATAGCCTATCTGTCGTTGTACAATGCTTAAATATCTCACATGAGGTCAGATGCCAGTCACCTCGAGCGTAAACCTATGACTACCAAATGAAGGAAAGGTTATGTAAGTGTGCAAGCGTCTACACGAGGCATATAAGGGGCACTCGGAGTGTTACATAATTGACGGCCTCTTAGCTTTTTGTTGCTGCGTGGAAAATGTCACACGTTTTGCGATCGGCACATTTCGACTGTGCAATTTTAATGCCTATAATGGAAAAGCTACCACAGAAACCATTTAACAACAATTTGTTAAAAGGCCTAGACGAGTGTGTCTGGACATTTTAAAATATGGCCAGGTCAAGAGTAACCTAAACCGTCGAACTTGAACGAAGAAGCTAAGGAAGACGACCTCCGTGGCGTAGTGGCATGTGTAGTGGATTTTTAAGACGTAGATCCTGGGTTCGTTTCCGGGGTAAATTGAGATTTTTCTTAATTTGTCTTGGTCTGGCTGGTAGGAGGCTTTCGTCGTGGTTAGTTACCACCCTTACGACAAAAACGTACCGCCAAGCGATTAAGCGTTTTAGTATGATGTCATACAGAAACCGAAAGAGATGTGGATTTCATCTAACTCCTACCAAGTTAGCCCGCCCGCTAAAAAAAAAAATTCAAGGACCGTGGTGAATAGAAGGATGTATTCTCTACCTACCCCTATGGGACTGAGGCGTGATGTTATCTATGTAGGTATGTTAATGGTTACTGTAGTAGCTTTTTTGGGACTGAAATATCTAATGGTATGTGATGATGCGGTACGCTGGAATGATATGCGGGAAGTTTAAGTTAGGAAGTGCTTGCATAGATAACTCCTGTTCCACCACTTTACGAGGGAAGTTTTGGCGGTACATGTTGTCGGTAGGATACTAACTAGCCACGACCAAAGCCTTCCGCTAGCCAGACCTGGACTATTTTATAAAATCTTAATCAGTCCAGCCGGGAATCGAACGTAAGTCCTCCGTCTTATAAGTCCATTGCACGTCCGTCAAAAACTTCTCTTTCGAGAGTGATTTACTTTAATCTTTTAGTGTGGCCAAGCGTTGTTAGTTTTAATTAGGTACGAGTACATATTTGTTTATGTATGTGCAGATTGAATACTGTTGTAGATACATTAGTACTTGTTAATTAGCAATAGACTAGATCAACAGTCTGGCGAGCAACTGAAAAGTAAACAAAGTTTATGTATTCAGTTTGTTGACTCTAATAAGCCGATTATGTAGAAACTCGGCAGAGAGGTAAATGAACGAAAACGGAATAGACTAATAGGGGACATTATGAATTCAACACGGACAGTCTCGGGTGACGATCACCTAGCTATATATTGGTTTGATACCTAATACATAGATATATATGTTTGACTGAGAGAAATAGAATAATAAAACTACCTACCCTGTAAGGTCCACTGCGGAGCAAGGGGTCAAAAACTTTGTACTGCATTATTTATTGGATAAAATAGTTAATAGGTAATAATAATAAATATTACAAAATTAAAAAAGAATGTGAAGCCCATTTTTCTACATTATTTTTATTAGAGATGCGCCGAGCAACAGTTTTACCGATAATACCGGTTATACTCGAAAAGTGTTCAATTCAATTATTAATACCAAATCAAGTACAAACAGATTCGCGCCGGTCAAGACGACGGCTCGCGTTGATACACTCCTTACCCCGCCCACACCAGAAAATTTATTGACAAAAACAAGTCCTTTCGAGTGGTGGACTGGGCACCAACCAAGGTATCGTCAGAGCTGGCACGTTTAGCAAGAGTATTTCTATGAGCATCTGCAAGCATCCTGTACAGCAAGCGATTATTTTCGGAGGCCGGTAACGTCTACGAAGAAAAGAGGAATAGGCTTGTACCAGAACGAGCAGAGAGCCTCGTGTTCCTGCATCATAACTAACCTTTATTACATTTTAAATATTAATAATTTTTATTACTGTTGTACTCGTACTCGTAATTTTGTCTCATTACTACTTGAGATTTCAAAGATTTCCTTAATTACTAATAAATGTGTTTTGATTAACACTGTTGCTTAAATTGTATGTACCTAAATATATTGGTTTTCTTAAACAAAGTATACTCGTTATCAAATAACAAAGTACAACCGAGTTATTCGGCCGAGTACGAGTATCAAAAAACCCGCCGAGTACGCAGAGTACCGAGTATCAACCGAGTACTCGGCCCATCTCTAAATTTTATTAATGACGATATACCTGAGGAAAAGTGTTCAATTCAATTATTAATACCAAATAAGTTGGAATCTTATAATTTCTATATTCCAGGCAGTTTTAACTTTATTGCATGAAATGAGTCATTCTCCTGCTTCAAAATCCAGTCGTATATTGGATAGAATTCGTATATTAGACAGCAGGCTTTACCTAGCCGTAAGTTTATACAAATTTTACACACAACTTTACGTTTATACAAGTTAGTTCCGCTAGTTAGGCCAAACAAACAAAGATAACTTCAAGTTACGCAAGGAACGTTCATAACAAACAATACATTAGCTAAAAGGTAATTTTTCACAGGCTTAAGGCTGAGTCCCGATGGAAATCGTCGAAACAATGGTGGCAAGCGATTGTCAGGTGAACCGATAGCATCGTTTCAACGTTGCTACATCCGTGCGTTTATTGAAATCTGTTATAACTGTATTCTCACGCACGGATTGCGTAACGCTAGGGATACTATCTTGTAGGAGAAATAAACAAGACTTTACAGTGGATGTAAAGATTTTGCAGGTTTCACAGACTACGGTCACCGAAGCGTTAGACCCGATCTCAGTCAGCCCATACAAATACCTACGCTACATCGATTCAACTCCCTACTAGTACCTACTTCTAATATTTATTACGACTCATATTGTACTCGTGAATGTGAATATCAATATTTATTTTCGTTAATTGTATTTAGTACAAAAAATTCTAGTACTGAAAATAAATATTTATAAAAATGAATTTTATTCTGGTTTATTATATTCCGACCGGCAATCAAAAATACTTTTTATTAAAAGTATATACTTTGAAAAAAAGATGTCTGATAACCATATATTTATTTGATGGTCATCAGGAAAAAAATGACTGTCGCAACTTGTAAGAGAAAGTGCACACGTGATGTAACGATTCAGTCGCTCCAGACCAGGACCGAAAAGTGTGACGATGCCTTACACGGCTGGGAATGATCGCGATTTGCCTTTCCGAGTATGTAGAACTGTGCACTGCATCTAGGTGACTTATTCGCAATTTCCTACTCTGAAGGAAAAGGTCTACGATTATTTATAAATCATGAATTAATCACACGATTATTATAAAGGCGAAAGCTTATGTGTACATGTTTAATGACCGAAATCGTCACTCAAGTACACAAACCACTTTAAACTTTCGACTTTAAATGGTTATGACTGAGTTAACGAATTTGAAGTTTAGGTGATGCCTAGTAACATAAGAGGTCATATTGAGTGACATTTCAATATTATGGGCACGGGCATGGGGACAGATTATATCCTGGATTAAACTAGTCAGTGTTACATTTTATGTCGAAAATTCAGGTCATAAAACGCACTATACTTTACATGGTATCATGACAATAGGTAGACTAATATTTGAAATTCGGAACGTAAGACGTATTTTTAGCATATTATGCGAAATGTTAAGGATACAGACAATACATCAGGTGCTTGTCCTATCAACTTTTACAATATGACAAAAAGCCAAAACAGTTATTTATTTCTGACAAGCAATGGCTACCTGTGTTGTTATTGGTGAAGACATACATAATAAATATTATTTTACTATAAAACCATCCTATAATTTATAGCCTACGGTTCTAAATAAAAATGCAAAGAATAGGATTGTCGTCTGGGAAATACGGATACAGTGTAATTTTATCAGATCAGTGAAACAATTAAGATAAACAAAACAACATTGTCGTGCTCATTGCGTTAATTAACTTGTAATAATATCACGACAATATAAATCAGGGTAACAACAACTCAAATAACGACATAAATGGTTGTCAAGCGAAATGGACGCAATTACGTTATAGAAGGGAAACAGAATTTTCCTCAAATGCTTCGGGATTTTCCTTGAAGACATCTTCGAATAAAGGGAATATTAAATTTTTTTATGTTCTATATTTCTGGTAAATCGGTATGGTCTTTTTGCAAGGGTTCGATTCTCGAAAGAATTAATTTTTGAGAATTACTTCTTTGTATTGAGAATTTAATTGAACAATTTTAATTTATTTAAAATATTATTCTTGTAGATCTTCTTGAACCGACAAGAGCACTCTTAAAGCAGTCGTAATAAAATTAAAAGTACCACTAAAGATATCAAATTAATTAAAACTCATAACAGCGGCCACTAGACGTAGTTTTAGATTTTTAAAATGATAATTACTTTCTTCAATTATTTGATTACTTTTATTATTTAAATAACCATGGATGTTTAATTATGTCTGTATGAATATATTTTATATGTAATGTTTGACGAAAAGATCAAATTAAGGTGTCGACCTAGTCATTGTCATTAAATACGACAGTGATCGTTAATCGTCTTTCTTACTGGAAGCAATTGGTACTTTGCGATTAGGCTGCCTTTTGTACTTCTATTTCTTACTCAAATACAGATAAAGACGTATTACGGTGGTTGGTTATTATATTTAGAGTCAAACGCAACCACCCTTAGGACGTCGAGGTCTAAGCTCCGATTCCCCTCTTCTATAAAAAAGCCCTAAAGGGGCTCATAATGTTATAATTTAATCGTATGTAAAAATAGTGACATTTCACAGACATTCATGAATAGAAAATATTGTGAAAAGGATAATGACCGCTAGCGCCGTCAGTTTAAGGTTAGGTACAAGCCTTGCTCCATTGTTTGTCATTTTATCGGCTCTTAAGTGCCAAAAAGGTTCTCGTTTTGCCCAAAATGGCCACGTTTCGATACACGTGTGACCTTGAAGGAACGCAATTTATTATATTATATCGGCGACGTCGTCCGTATAATTTCTGATTTCCCGTTAATACAATTTCTCATGTTATATAAACACATTTTACACGAGATAGGTTTTTCACACAAGTATAGCTTTTCAACCAAATATCTTTTCCACAAAGGTAGATTGTTAAATCTCAATTTAAAATCAATCCATACACTATTTCGATAATTGTAAAAAAAGCATTTCTTCCTGTCAAGAAATTCACAATATAAAAATTTGGAGAAGTTACATCACCGTCCATGTCAACGTCTGATCGAGCGTGGTCAAGCGACAGAATCGAACATTATCACTCTGTATTGTAAGTATTGTAGCAGCGTGGTTGCTCCGAGCTCCAAATCTCCTTTCTTACAAGGAGGCCTTAGTTGGCCCTTTAGGATATGCTGATAATGATTTTAGGATGTCTGGTAGAGATCGCTTGTTGGCAACAAGGCCGCCTATTGTGCATGTTTAAATTTTTGTAATTATTTCATATATTTCTTATTCTGATGTTTGTAATAATGTATATTTTCATTTCATTTTCAATATGTATTTAAAGTTTAACAAAAATGTCTCAGACGTGTAACCATTAAACTTCTGAATTGCCTTCCAAAGTACTCTTACACGGATATATTCTTTTGCTATTATCCGAACAAAATCCTTGATAACTAAAACCTCTTTCCAAGGAGGTATAATTACGGCAAGGCAAGAAGGGGAGGTTCATTAAGAGGGTTCAAATATTGACCTGAGACAGGTATATTTTCCTTGGAATGAATTCGGGGGATGTTACTACAATTGTGCTGCCTTGATGAAAATATAAAGACGGTAGAAATCTAATTTACTTGAATTATGTATTTAGCACGGGTTTGGCTCGGATATACAAAATTTGTTTCGCAAATGAAATCAGATACATCCTTCAAAGTGTACCTTCTTAGAGGTATATGTTAATGACGAAAAATTAATCTTTTTTGTTTTTTCAAATGCTATTTCCGTTTCATAAATTAACACTACACTCTGCTTTTGCTACAACGATTGCTACAAAATCAAATAATTTTGATGATAAAAGTAAATATTGTTTATTAAAAATTAAAATTACAATATACTTCATTTGAACATTCAGTGAAATTCATGATTATTCTACTATTGAATGAAGACTTTATTTTTTCCATAGACTCAATCATAACAGGCAATATATTCCGCAATATCTCTACTAATTTAAGCGCCAAAGTCAATCAGATCTGACAGACTACGACAATAAACTTCCAGAAAGTTTGCCTAAATTTGCCTAATATTTAAAAGCTAGGTTGGCCATGCAGGCACGACTCTATAAATAATAAATAAATAAATATTATAGGACAACCACACACATCGCTATATAACCCCAAAGTAAGCGTAGGTGGCTTGTGTTATGGGTTCTATGATAACCGATGAATATTTTTATATATATTGTACATAAATACTTATAATATATAGCTAAACACCCAGACACTGGAAAACATCCATGCTCATCACACAAATATTTTCCAGATGTGGGAATCGAACCCACGACCTAGGACGCAGAAGCAGGGTCACTGCCCACTGCGCCACTCGGCCGTCTATAAAAACATCTTTCCCTCTAGGGCTATTTTATACTTACACTGGTAGTTGACGATTACAACGATTTTATGCGCAAGAAAAGTGAAAAATATATTTTCAGTAAGTAGGTATGCAATCACAAAAACAAACGAAAACTAATCTCGCAAACATCTTCACAGTCCGTGAAATTAGATAAAGTAAAAGGCTCTATATCTTCGTTACTCGGATCCTTATGAGGTTATTTATGTAACAAGTAGGCTCTCTGTATAATGCCCAAATATTAGGACCGTAAAAAAGCCCCATACATTTTTTATACAGTCCTAAGTCTAATGTAACACTGTGGGGAAACCGGTCACAGTGACTGTCCTTTGTTTTTCTCTACAAAAAAATTTAGCCTAATATTATTTATTAAATAAAATTAGGCATTATAATTTATTAAAAACATCGAATAAATACTTTTAAAAATTATAAATATTTTCCTTTTTTCAGTGAAACCTATGTAGTTAAAAGTTTTAACGAATGAATATTGTAGAGTATATAGGTAAGTTGTAAATGCTTCGATTATTTAGTGAAAGTACATAATATAGTCTAATAAATGAAATATTGCTTAAATATATTTATAACATTACTGACTATGTCTATAGCTTATTTATTATTTTTTACAATTAGTTATAATGTTAAGATGCGTGAACTCATGAGCTGAGCAAGAGCTGAGCACAGCCCGAACACAAATTCAAGCAGTGTGGATTGTCTAACAAGCTTCGAAGAAGCTGTTCCGCGAATTGTCGGTTTTTTGACGAACACAAAGGTTTCGGCGTCGTTCTTGATTGACAAGGTACGTCCATACTCGACGCCGCAAACGACGGCGAGCAAAAGCGATGTGTGTCCACAACTGCGTTGGAACGACCTACGATGACGACGACACTTGCATTTCAGTCACTATCTCAACAATGAAAAACTGTCTGTCGTCGCAACGGAGCTCCGATAGCGCAACGTTTCACCTTGCTCGCGCATCGTCTCTTGTTCGTCGATGCGTTGGTACATTGCGCGCGAGTACATAACGATTTGAACTGGCATGCCTTGTAAAATATATGGAAAACGACGCAGTATCGATGCTACAACGATGTAAAGCAATCATTTGCCCAAAGTGGCTCCGCTTATTCTTGCTTAGCGTAGACGCGCCTTGACGTTCCTACACATAGGTAAGGTAGTTAGAATTGATGGTACTATAACTATTATAATAAAATAATTGCATGTATTATTCATTAAACATTTTTATGTATTAGGAAGAGCTCATCAGGAATGCGGGATGGCATTTTTACCAAGTAAGGATTAATTGAGGTGACATTTATTACGTCCGTGGGAGAACTGTTAACCTTTAGCGCGGCGACATGGTTTTTTAAACGTTTTTAATTATAATTCTTCGTAAATAGTTAGCTAAGCACGATTATTGCTTAAGGAGCAAAACGACTCGCCATTTTATAGTTTTAGGCTCTCTAATGCCTGTCATCAGGATCACGTCTTCGAGTCACTTAGCTTTAGAGCAATCAATCGAAAAACAAAGTTGAAGTATATGCGTTACTTACGTCAAAAATTAAGTTTTAAAATTTTTGTCTGACTGTTTGTTTGCACTGTTGGTTTGTTGTTGTGGGTATTCTCTAAAACGGCTGGATCGATTTAGGGTCATAAGAAGTGACATAGGTTCTTTTTAATTTTATTTATTTAATTTCAATTCTACCCAGATGATATCGCAGTTAGTCAAACATTTTAGGCAGTAGGTAAAGTAAAATGTTATGAAAGAAGTGTGGTCAAACACGAGTTAATTTCTAATTCTCACGACGCGATTAGGAGCAACACTTTGAATACAAATAACGGATATTGTTTTAGAAACTCGTTAGTTACCACACTGAGTGTTTGACGTTTATGTAACCCTCGAGTAATAAAACTTTGTTCTCACAACAGAAGTCCTTACTAAATGTGAGGTAAAAGGTTCGTTTTTATGCACTAGGACTATTTTGAACTAATCAGAATAAAGACCTTTAGGTTTAACTCAGACTGGCCTAGAGGCGAGGCTTGCTATCACTAAAGTACGTGTAAAGTGTATAACACAAAAAAAATTTTAACAAAAAATAGAACCGACTCAAAACGCACTAAAAAGTAATAAATAACTGTTCATTTAGTTGCTTTCATTTACTTAAGCATATCTATGAAGTCGGTGCCAGCCAAGTTTAAGGAACATTTATTTTACGTAGTAAAGCAGTTTGTGGGTTCTAGGTAACGTCCTTGAAAGTAGAAACCTTGGCTGGCACCGACTCCTAGATATGCTTAAGTAAATTAAAGCAACTAAATGAACAGTTATTTATTACTTTTTAGTGCGTTTTGAGTCGGTTCTATTTTTTGTTAAAAATTTTTATTTCTTACTTTTTAGTGATTTATCGCCACGTACCGTACTCGTACTATACTGTCATAGTATATTATATGGCACTAGTAGTCAAAAAGCTACCGATACAGAGTCAAAAACCGAAATCGCTGTAAGCGTGCCTCCAAAATTTGAAGAGTTCCTTCAATTTCCCCAGGATATCATCAGCAGATCCTAACATGAGGACAATGGGACCACCTTGGATGTATGCCCTTTCTAATAAAAAAAAAATCATCAAAATCGGACAACACTGTAAAAAGTTATGCGTGGTCATACATAAAAAAAAAAAAAAAAAAATATACGTGTCGAATTGAGAACCTCCTCCGTTTTTTTTCGTCGGTTAAAAATGGAACCAAGCGTCGATGCGCTCTTTAATTTTTTTAGAGGTATAAACTATACGACTATGAAAAAGTTTCCTACGATCTGCTACACCTAACAATCTTACTGACAAATCTCTAGAATCTACTTACTCCATGAAGTCTTAGAAGTATAAAACTATTCTAGTATAAATCTTTGAAGTCTTAGTATAAAATAATTCTAGTATAAAAAAGGTTCTCAGCGATAGCAATTAACAAGAAATATCAATGTTCTTGACAGTAATGATAAATACTCGTATTTGTTTTCATCTTTTTCCGGTATGTAACAGGTGAATGTACCGACTTACATGACAGTTGCGTGACTCTGTCATATTACTGATTTCTAGCCGCAATGAAACCAACAGAAATCTTTACTATGTCGTCTCTAATTGGGTAATTATAAGCTGTTAAACTGTCAAGCGCTTACATTTGATTGTACGATTGGTTATTTCGTATGTGACATGACAAAAATTATAGTTAACTTTATGATTAGTGAGATGTAGGTTTAGTTTTTTTTAAATTAAAATTTAATTACATTTTACTTTTTCTTTTTTTGAAGTTTAGACAACTTGTTATGACATTTACGAGTATAATTTCCTTACGTGATTTGAAAATATGGCTGCTTTTTATCGAAACTTCATATAATGCTAACTAATTTTAGCGAGTCGGTTTGAGTAGACATTAATTATATACGTACATACATATACGTACGTAAAAAAAATCTTGTACGTAAAAGAATTTTTTTAACTTTTACAATTGCATGCTTTAACAACTTAATGCTCCTTGGTATCACAGACATCTTTCGCAATAAGTTCACGCATTTTATCAATTAATACTAGGTTATAGATATCACACACATGCTTAAAAACCTAATCAAAATCCTGATGAGAGCATTGATTGCTAAGTTAGATCTAAGTAATATTGTAAGTTATTCAAACTATGGTGTACTAGTAATCATCAACTATACCAGAATTTAGAGTATAATTGATAACAAAGGAACATATTACATATAAAATTTGAATTGGAAAATAATGTCTCATATTAAGTGCGTATACACCATTGTACGCAATATCGTCAAGATAATGTACAAAGGAGATTAACGTGGCCTGTATCTAATGTTGAGAGCGCATAAGCATTGAGTTGCTAATATCCCTTGTCGTTACATTTCTTTGGGTGTAATGTGTAACACAATGTTACGCTTTAAGCTTAATGTGTATAAATTTGCATGAACATGTGTAGGTATATTTTTTATACTTCATTTTTATAAGCTCGTTAAGGTTTAAGCGACAATAAAATTAATAGAATAATTTGATTGTCCAAAGCGGCAATTTTAACAGACTTCCAATAGGAACAAATATTATGACGTTCTGTATTTGCATGTAATTATGTATGTTCTTTATTAAATTTCAAAGGAACTAGGCCTTAATTGAAAACGCAGCCTAAAGCGTTTTCAGTTGCACACACATCCAACAAATATCACAAAACCTTTCTCGGAAATCACTCTATCTAATGGTGAAAACCAGCTAAAAATCCGTTTTTTTACACTAGAGGACGACCTCGGTTTCACCCGCGTAGTGCTCGTTCCCTTAGGACTTTCGAGATAAAATATAGCCTATGTGTTATTCCAATATGTAAGCTATATTATTGTGAAGTTTCATCAAATTCCATTGAGTAGTTTTTGCATGAAATAGTCACAAACATCAACATGTACAAACTTTCGTCTTTGTAATATTAGTAATGATTGTGTGTAAGTGATAGCTGACACCTTGTACACTCGCTACTTGTTGGTTATGTAAGACTATTCGCGATTCCAAGTGCGTCTAATTCGGTAGTCGTCTTGATGACAGGTTATTCGTGTTAATAACCGCTTACATTACCTCCTCCGCCGGTTATACAATAGTATTGGAATTGTAGATTTGTTTTATAACTACAATTACATGTATTTTACCATTTATACTCGTACTTGTTGTCGTTGCACCAATCCTAGTTTATCATTTTCAGTGCAAATACTTAACGTTTTATTAAACGAGAGGTACTTAAATAACGACACCGCACCGTTGTTGTTACGTTATTGCATCTACTAATTCTTGAATAGGAATCACTATCATCATTATTGGTCTTTTAACGGACCACTACAGGGCTTCCCTTCATGTAGGAGAGGGGATATGGAGCGTACACCCACCACGCTGCTCCAATGTGAGTTAGCGGGCTTTTTGCAATTATCCCAATTATTTTTAGGAGTGAAGACGTGTTTTTGATGAATAAAAATTAAACATAATCAAACGATAGAGATTTTTAGCGATAAACTGATCTCTTGGAAGAGTTCTAAGATCATTGCATTGATTCGATATAATTTAATAACCCATAACATGGTTAATATTAAACGAACATATTTTTATGATAAGTGAACGTTTATAAACTCATAAACAATACTGAGAAACATTAATTGTTTCATGTAAAAGAAAAGTTTTACAAATACATTTGTAAATAAAATTAAGTACTTCTTAAACAGTCGCTCGTAGAAGTAAACGTTCCTACAACATAACATATATCTTCTGAGTATATCGTATGTTTGGGTCTGCAAGATATTTAAGACGAAGCAAACACGTTGGGCACTGAACTAAGATATAATCTAAATAAAGCTGTCAGCAATAAATACACTGACCATTTTAAGATACTATTTTTGGCCACGATGTCACAAAAACATTATCTGTCCCACGTGGCTATAAGCAACCTGTCAAATAAATCTTTTTGAAAAATGTGTAGGTTGGTAGAGGATTTCTGGATATCCACATATTTATTGGTATTTAATGTTGATTGGTTAGGGTTGAATATAATCTGAATATTTTTATAGCTGGATTTCCCAACTGAACAGTCTTTAAATCAAAATGCTGTGACACAATACTTAAGAGTAAAATAAGTTAATCTTAGACGTATAATTTTCAACATTCTTGAAATATAAAGTTTTGTTTAAGCAATAACTTTAAATGAGGTCTTAGATTGCATCATCACGTATCATTGGATATCTATGATCGCAGTAAAGGAATTCATCCAAATTTTCAATTACTATTTCACCCGTGTTTCTTAAGGTAGTACTTTACAAAAGTTATCTTGCTACTAGAATTCATCAAATTCGGTTTAGCTATGACAGAGTTTAGAGTTCGTACTGCGTTTGCGCATAAATGAATTGCCACTGTACTAGTGTAGTGTCCCCATTACTTAACAAAGCCTACAAGTATGTCAGTATGTATGCACGGTTGTCCTTTATCCCAATTTAGTTATGGCCGCATGCTTATTTGCATATAACTGTTAGTCAATTTACTTACGTGTGTCGAATTACATTTAGTTTAGAGGTTGATGTCATTAGCAATACTTAGTTGGCCTATTGTATATGAATATCACAATGGAATATGTTTTTAACATCCTAATCACAATTATTACATAAATAAAGGTTCTTAGGTACAATATTTAAGTGCATTGTTTTTTTGGAGAGCTACTCCAGCACGCTGCTACAATGCTGTTAAGTTAAGCTGGTGGGTAAAGAGTGTTAATGTTTTGACTTTGTTTTGGATCACTATCAGGTGCTTATGATAATGACCTGCACCGGGACTTACGGTGCCCTCGATAGACACCATCATGCTTCTAAAATACTATCGAAATATCAACTCTGAGTTACTTCTGTAACTTACTTAGAAGAAAGATATGCTTAACATTTCATAGTTCAATCTAGGGCATCATCATCTGAAGTCGCATAGATTAACTACTGGATCAACGAATCATTTTGTAAAACAATAACATGTAACTTACTTAGAAGAAAGATATGTTTAACATTTCATAGTTCAATCTAGGGCATCATCATCCGAAGTCAAAACAATAACATGTAAATTACTTAATATTGTTTCACAGAGCATGGCATGGCCAGTATATTGTGAGCGCATACCCTGCAAATACCTACAATACTGAGAAGGAAGCATTTTTCAGTCATCTACTAAGAACATCGCTCAATGTTCCTGAGATTGATTCTTGAAAGCAAGATACACGGGAAAGTGGACCCGGGAGAGAGCGGAGCAAATGAATTAACGATATAAAGGAGTGAACCAAGCTTAGCAACATGAAGTTTGAAACGATATCCTCCTCCTCTAGTCGTTAAGGTCCAGTAAAATGGAGAAGACCAGTGCTCTTACTAGTCTAATCTTTGTTTTTAGAGAGATTCTCCTATCTTTCCATGTTTTATGGAGCTGAGACATGGCAATCTTGGCCATTCCGATCCTCTTGCGGACGTCTGGTTCACATGAGCCATTATTTGTTGTTGTTGTTGTTGCAACGATATAACTGAAGAGATTTCTCCAGCTTACTGTCAACTGTCACCTGGTGGCGATGATGATGCAGACCTTCAAGTTTTCAGTTTTACCCATGAGAATGAATCCGGAATATTATGGGAACTACCTATTACAACGAGCCAAAGGAGATCTCCCACGTTTACCTTAATTGATTCCCAAAGTGGTCCTGCTAAAGTACACATTACAATATTTCACTTTGAAATAACCGGGTTTGCTTGTTTAGTGTTAATTATGCGAACAGACGAGCCTAAAGTTTGCCTCCCCTGACCATAAAGGTCTTTTATCGCGAAATTGGAAATTTAAGCTGTAATCGACAAATTAAGGATGTAAAAGTCCAATACCCTGTTGAAACTTTGTTAATTTAGAAAGTAGTTGTAATATATGTACGTAGAAATAATAAAAGTACCTAATATTATAATAGCGTTTCATGATGTTGAATTTTTAGAGAAAAATTGTAGTACAAGTTTTTAGAAATATAGTGCACCTACTCGTGTGTAAAGCTTTTTTTTTTAAATAATTCTGATTTTGTGACTCAGCTTTTGTCTCTGATTTTGTCACACAAATACATGATCAATGTCTCTACCATTCTTTCTAGTAGTCTTTTAAAGCCGTATCTCATGTTGAAACAAGCCATCCATAGAAAGTCATTCCATAGAAAGAAATCTGCGCTGTTGAGACCGCAGGGCACCGTTTGTTTTGAATATTTCTGCGCAGTATACCAATACGGCTACTAGACAATTAAACCCAGATCTAAATGAACCGTAGATAAATGTAAAGTAATAGAACTAGAAGACCCTTTTTAGTTCAATTACACAGTAGCAACGAAGCAGTAAAATCTGCTCCAATTCTCAAAGACACACTGCATTGGACACATACATACAAATAATGTTAATACAATACATTAACATAATACTGGAGCAAGTATTGAATGTAGCTAGTTAGTCTGAAAGGTCAGGCGTAATAATAAATTCTGCGAATTCCTCGCTCTGTGATCAAGCTCACAACTAGATTACGAGGTTCTCTATGAAATACGATTCTGATAACATTAATTTGCTAAATGAATAACTTTTCAAAGCGTTGAGATGTAGCTAAGAGATGAGATGGTGGTTTCAGTTATTACGAACTGTATTTTATACCTACCTATCTGTGATGAACGTTTATGTTATCAATACTCAAAGGAAACGCCTCCTACCAAGCTCCACATTGTAAGGATCTGACTCAGGAAGCCTTGGGTTAGTTCATTGAACTAGTGGTTTAATTTTTTTAACCGACGAAAAAAAATGGACGAGGCAATTCGACACGTATATATTTTTTTTTATGTATGACCACGTATAACTTTTTACAGAGTTGTCCGATTTTGATAATTCTTTTTTTATTAGAAAGGGCACACTTCCAAAGTGGTCACATTGTCATCATGTTAGGATCTGATGATGATATTCTGGGGAAATTGAAGGAACTCTTCAAATTTTGGAGACACGCTTACCGCGATTTCGGTTTTTGTCTCGGTATCGGCAGCTTTTTGGCTACTAGTGCCGTATAATATACTAAGACAGTATATTACGAGTACCTTACGTGGCGATAAATCACTAAAAAGTAAGAAATAAAAATTTTTAAATAAAAATAGAACCGACTCAAAACGCACTAAAAAGTAAAAAATAACTGCGTTATTTAGTTGCTTTAATTTACTTAAGCATATCTAGGAGTCGGAGCCAGCCAAGGTTTCTACGTTACCTAGAACCCACAAACTGCTTTAGTACCTAAAATAAATGTTCCTTAAACTTGGCTGGCACCAACTTCATAAATATGCTTAAGTAAATTAAAGCAACTAAATGACACAGTTATTTTTTATTTTTTAGTGCGTTTTGAGTCGGTTCTATTTTTAGTTAAAAAATGTTATTTATTGATTACAAGTTATCCCTTGACTGCAATCACACCTGATGGTAAGTGGGGATGCAATCTTATTAGGAAGCGGGCTAACTTGTAAGATGTAGGATGAAAATCCACACCTCTTTCGGTTTCTGCCCGACATCGTACCGGAATGCTAAAGCGCTTGACGGTACGTCTGTGCCGGTAGAGATAACTATGGCGTAAGCCTTCCACCAGCCAGACCCAAAACCAATTAAGAAAATATAAATCGGCAACGCCGGGAATCGCGCCTCCTCAAGATAAATTCATCGCGCAAACCACTGCGTTACGCAGGCCGTCAAAATAGTACTTACTTTTTGCTTGAATGGATAGAAAAGAGGAATATCGGTCAAGATTTTAAATATTAATTTTAACAAAAATCAGTCCCCTTGTAATCAGAGACGAATATTTTCCTGATCTTAAATATGTAGAGTATCGCAGGATATATTTACTTCGAACATTTCCTGCACATTTCCTACAATACGCGGCCCTATGCCGGTCATTGGTATTAAGCCTCATGCAACTATAATTGCACCGGCAAACACTTTCTAATATAAATAGCGACAGTGCATGATGACAAAAAGAGGAATTCCGATAGTTCTTCCCTGCACGATTTCTAAAAATTTTTTACGCAAATCTTAATTAACAGTTTTTACTAAAAATCTAATTAAGACTATACTAATTAACAATAATATCATCAGAGTTAAAAGAATAATGAGTCCTTAAATTTAAATATTACGTTATTAAAGTGTAAGCCTCTATAACGAGTTTTTATAATGTATTAATGAATGGTTTTTGGTTCAATTATCGTTATGCAACAGCCCGCAGCCGATTATTACATCTTATTATGTAAAAAATAATAACAAATCTACGTTCATCACACACCGAATGCAACTTTCACTAACTCTACTCGTCCAATATATGTGTTCACGATTCGTACGTATTTTTAACATTATTACGGCATTAGATTCTGGTTCTTTTGGCACATAAATTACAGTAGCATATAAATAAGATTGAAAAAAAGAACTCATCTTAAAAAATTAAAAAATATTTAAAAATGGTGATGGACGGACTTGAATTAATAAAGATTACAATTTCGACTCCCTCAGAAGTTATGGAGATGTTATATGAACGGGTAGATGTAATATTTTGAGATTCTTTTAATAATTTATAAAAATTTCTAAACGTACATAAAATTAAAAAAGCAGATAAAACAAATAAAAAAACTCACGTCAAAAAAAACTGTGGAACTGGTAACACGCACTTCAGAAAAAAAACGAATGAAAAATTCGAAACGCGTTTGAAAATGGACGCGGCTCGTTCGGTATACCAAGTATGACTGGGGAGTCGTCTCAGACGCAGGTGAATGTGAACGTCACTTACCACTCTTGTTTCACTTGGGCTACACGACTGGATGTGTACACGTATAATTATTAACAATCGCGAATTAATTAGCTACCTCTCTAAATTGGTTGGCTTATAACTCCATTAACCACTTCTGTTTCGCTATTGCAACCCGTCTTGTAGTGGATGCTCTTTGGTATTTACCGTATGCGAATCGGCAACCTGTCTTTTTAAATCGATAGGTGTATCTTCACTTGTTTGTTGTGTTGAATCATTGAACTTAGCGCCGTAGTCAGAGAGCTGGTGGTAATTTTACTGTTTTAACTTTACTTTTGGTGAATAGTCCATAGAGGTTGTATTAAAACATAATATTTTTGTCATGGGGGAATCCTTATACCGCTGCAGCACGGGGAGTTATTACAGTTATGTCGGACTCTTACCGACCAAAACCCCACGAAGTACCATCTCACCTCGCAGAGGTATTTTCATCTTACAGAATATAGGTATAAGAGAACAATCGTTAGGCGAGTGGTATCATAAGCTACTGTCCTGTTAATGTTTCGGTTATTAGATATTGAGCTTTATTAGTTATTGAACAACGAAGAAACAGTCGCTTCGCAATATATCTATAGTAAGGTAGTCTTTGTTAAACAAAATTTTGTTAAGAAAAATTATACCTATTTAATCATAAATTAGTTTCAGGTACTGCGCTTGAGCATCATTTGTGGGACTGAGAATACAATTTTATAATCTCATTCCAAAGGAAGTACTGGACTTGCCTTTACAAAAGTTTAATGATTGTGTTAAAAACCATTTGCTAAGTACTATAAATACTACAATCAGCTGTTCTTTCTACACTCAAGACGAGATAACCAAAATTATAAGTTATGGAATACAAATTGTAACATTGATTTTTAAAACAGCAACTACTGAGTTTCTTGTCGGCTCTTCTCCGCAGGATCTGCCTTTCGAACCGGTGGTAGAGTTACTGCGTACTGGCAGACTTGACGTTTCAAAAGTGTTTGTAAAACAGTCTTGAAATAAATGATTTTTTTTTAAAACAGAACAGAGACAAAATGCAATAACAAAAGACGGCCTTATTGCTTAACAGCGATTTCTTCCAGGCAACCTTAGGTTTAGATAATATTAGGACACTAGAATTATCAGTGCCAGCCTGGAAAAGAGAATAAAAATGAAGTTAGAATTACATATCTGTTTATGTATTAAATCACTAATCTTGAAGAGCAGACTAAGCCATCCCTCGGTCATCACACAGTCTATCTAGACTTTGCCATATTTAAACTTATTTTTACATCTATGGGCAGCATTCTACTTGAATGGTTTGCAATTCAATTTGATATATACTAAGAGTGAAACAGTAACAAATAAACACTCGCGTTCATCATTTTAGTCTGTTACCGAGGGCTCCCGGCCTAAAGTGTACCCACTAGAGGTCGATTGTTATGCCTCTCAGGCTCTCGTTTTATATTCAACGCCTTCGCAGAGCTTCGGTACATCTTCTATAAATAGATCGTCCCACTTTATTTTTTCCATTGTCAACCGACTAACTGGAAAATGTACAACGAAAAGTGACAATACCGGGCTTTCCGGTCAATCATTTTCCAATGTAACTCGCTCGTAACACGGGCACGGCGGGCCTTTTGTTTCGCAAAAGTACAGTAAGCTTCTATCGTGTATTGACAGGAGCTGTGTTATACGACTAGAATAATATAGAAGTGTCTGTTTATAGTTTACGCATAGGAAAGTATGTGCGGTAGGTATTTGTCTGTTGGTTTCGATAAATCTTTGAAACTACTACTTTATAAAATATTTTTGTATATTAGGCAGACTTATGAGAAATAGTATATGGTAAACTTGTAGTTGGATAACATTGATAAAGGCTTGCCGAGGTAATTAAAGCCACTAAGTACCTAGGTTAATGGGTAAAATGTTGCATATTGTAGGAGTAGTTTTTCGATTAGTTGTTATAGTAATAATTGACGGATCAAACTAATCCGCCTTTGCTTCGCACGCAAAGAAGATTCCTAGAAAGTGTCCTGTGTTCATCCACCTTAGGACAGTGGCATGCAAAAGGTTTCTAACTAGAGTATGCACTATAGGAATTAGCTATACCTCACGGTACCTTAGGTGTAGGTGTTATGTCCCCTGTGCCTGTACACGAAATACTACGCCCTTCAGACAGTAATGCTGTTTGGCAATATGTGGAAATTAGATGAACACTTTGTTGCCAAACAGCAGTAGCAATGTTTTCGAAGATCGTAGTTGAATTGCTTATCTGAACATTTTTGCACAATTCTTAGAAGTTCCTTACAACTCATTCAAAGTTTAACAAAATGTAGGTAGTAATAAAAAATAGACTTATTAAATTAAGTGTTATTGATTGAATGTTGTTAATTATTTCCGTGTTTTCGATAAATATAAAAAAAAACTAGTATTTTAGCTGTTATATGAATGCATAATGTTATTTAAGACGCAATAGCAATAAAGTCTGTCTACTGAGAGCGGATAATTAGATTACAATTCAGTTTTTGTTTGTCATTTTTTGTAAAAGGTGCGCTTACACGGGCAAGTAAAATCGCTGATATCTAGGCAACTAGGTTAATTATGACGTCCAAAATACATCCAACTGCGATGCCTGTAAGCACTAAAGTTATTCTTAGTAGCACCACACTGTATATAAGGATCTATATTGGACATTGATCCAAACATATTGCCCAGCTATAATTGCTGCAATAATTGTCCGTGGAAACACCGTAGTACTGTATCTGTAGTATGTACTATATTATTATAAATGCGCGAATTCGTTACTTAGTAATAATAATTGACTTAAAAAAGTCGCCCTTTTTGTAATGTAAGGAAATGTGTACATAAATTACTACATTATATTTACAATATAAAAAAAAACTAATTTTTTTTCATTAGTACGGGACTATTGTCATTCTGATTTAAATTCGTTTCCTTAAAAAAAAGTTTAAACAAATAAAAAAGGACACTTTTTAATTTATATCGTAATATAAAAACTTTTTAATAAAAAATAGAACCGACTCGAAACGCACTAAAAAATAAATAAATTTTTTTAACAAAAAGTAGAACCGATTCAAAGTGCACTAAAAAGTAAAAAATAACTGTGTCATTTAGTTGCTTTAATTTACTTAAGCATATCTATGAAGTCGGTGCCAGCCAAGTTTAAGGAACATTTATTTTACGTAGTAAAGCAGTTTGTGGGTTCTAGGTAACGTCCTTAAAGTAGAAACCTTGGCTGGCACCGACTCCTAGATATGCTTAAGTAAATTAAAGCAACTAAATGACACAGTTTTTTTTTACTTTGTGCGTTTTGAGTCGGTTCTATTTTTTGTTAAAATTTTTTATCTCTTACTCTTTAGTGATTTATCACCACATAACGTACTCGTACTATACTGTCATAGTATATTATACGGCACTAGTAGCCAAAAAGCTACCGATACCGAGACAGAGACCGAAATCGCTGTAAGCGTGCCTCCAAAATTTGAAGAGTTCCTTCAATTTTTCCAGGATATCATAATCAGATCCTAACATGATGACAATGGGATCACTTTGGAAGTGTGCCCTTACCAATAAAAAAGAATTTTCAAAATCGGACTACTCTGTAAAAAGTTATGGGTGGTCATACATAAAAAAAAATATATACGTGTCGAATTGAGAACCTCCTCCGTATATTTTCGTCGGTTAAAAAGTACATAGTTGCTATATTTTTTTGATTAGCAAGAAATTATTCAATCATTTCATTTCGTTTCAGTTTTGTGACAAACAGGTACGCAGAAGTCTTCAAATAAATTGAAGCAATTTCGCTAATTGCTAAAAAATATTAAAGTCCTTTTGATTTATAATATTAAAGCTTAAAGCAAAATTTCCTCAAAGTAGGTATTATTAAAAATAAATTTACCTGGCGACGTCAAAGCTTTGTTTTTGCCGATAACTTTCAATAATGTATATATATAGGATAGGATATTTTAAATTTATCTTGAACATTTGCAGAACTGACGTTGAAAGAATAAGGTGACCATTATTTTGAATCTGCGCGGGATACTGCAAAATGATGTACAAACACAGGTGCAAGTCGATGAGTAAAACCAAATATAATAATAATTTAAAATTATTTACCAAAGAGTTTCTTTTTGCTATTATACTCAGTATTTTAAGTTAAACATTCAATTATTTGGATGTTCTAAATCAGCCATTCCACACTTATCATTCATTATTTTGTATTTGTTGACAGAGAAAATTAATTTTGAATTATCGAGTCTTGATCGCGAACAGAAAAAAAATTAAATAAATCAATTTGTAGTAAGTCTAAGTTGCTGTAAGTAAGTTTACGAAAACCGGGCAGTTGCGCCTGGGCTGGAAATAGCGGGACTATCCCACTCAAAGCGGGATATATGGACATATTACGCACGAAGCTTTAAAATTTTTTAATTTGTCTGCGGCTAATCCGATTCAATTTTTTAATTAGAGTTCGTGGAAAATAGATTTCCTGGTGATTATTAATTCATTTCACGAAAACGATAATTAGGTGTTACAATTAAAATATTTCAAGGCATCTTTGTTATTGATATAAGAATACTACTTTTAAAAATTATGTGTGAATTTGTTTATTTCTTCCATCAAATTTCTTATCAAACAAAGATAAATTCAAAGACCACTGAACGTTTGTCAGTCGGTCTTTAAAGATAAACAATGTGGTATATCAGTGAAGTAATTGTTTAGAAATATGGAGGGAAAATATAATTAATAGAAAACCCTATAAAATTTATCTTAATTTAGAGCAGCAGCAAGGTTAGTAGGGCTCACAGTCACAGGTAAGAAAAAGTAAAAAAAAAAACACCTACACGTCAAACAACGTTCACGTTCGCTATTTGAAATTTATCTCACACAGAGAATAACATTCGCTTATCTTTATTTCTGCGAGGATAAAAATGGCGGAGGTTTTTACACTTTTTATTTTTTTATTCGCGTCCGTAAAGCCAAGGCCTGTCCTCAAGGTGACGATGCGTACCGGAATGTTGATACGGCCTGTTTTAATAATGTCCACAAAATTATATTTACATTCACAAAACGGTAGATTAATAAAGAGCTTTTACAGAAGATTATTCGGGTCGTTACTTCGTACAAATGGATATGTTTGTCAAAAATAATAAAAAGTTCAAACGATGTAATGTCCGCGGAGTTTTGAAATAATATATCTGTTTTTTTTTATTTAGGTCAGAAGTAATTATTTTGAAATTGTATCTTTATTTCGTCACCCTTAAATACAACGCATTGATTTTTTTGCTTTTCTTTTTCCATATAATTTTAAGGTTAGACCGGACAGAGCACACTAGTACTATTTCGTACTTCGATAGTTTCAATTTGTTATTAATTTTTTTTATTTATTTTATATTTTCATTTATTAGTTGCTAGTCACAAATGATGGAAGTATGAACCAAAGATATTAGAATTTCTTGCATCTATTCACAGTGCGAAGACTGATCCGGGCAAAAAGAAAAATGTATGACATAAACGTATAAAACCTATAGGTAACACTTCGTAAATCATGCAATAAGCTCTCTATATTACGGTGCTTAATCTCCATGATCTGTGATTGACGCACAGGTGCAGCTGTAGTTACATTTGTGGTAGTGCACATCTTGTTAGAACTTTTTAATAAAAAATAACTGAAAATTAATAAAAAATAAATTATCAGACAGTACAGACAAAACCAATACGTTAATACCAGCGGCTAGTATGTTAATCTCTTACTTTTACTTTTGTTTGCATTCTACATCCAATAAGATGGGCGGGGTAAAGACTGGCGCGCATTTCGTTTATATAGTCTATAGAGATTCATAGTAATCATACAAACTTTTTTCTGATTCTACTTACGGTAATTACTCAATTAGGAAAAAAATCTTTGCTGGCACAAACATTGAAGAGGTCGATTGTATCGTCAAGAGAGCGTTGACTTTGTTTATATTGTCATTGTTTGAAGGACATTTTTTGTATTGAATCATAAGAGACACAGATGCTTAAGCTAGCGTCTGCCCGCATATCCTGACAACCTGTCTGATAATAATATTACAGATAAGTATTAGAATTTAAACTGTCGCGAGTATTTTCCATTTTATTAAAATATAACGGCTGAAACTGAAACGGTTGTCGGAGTCTGCCCGACTAGTTTCGAACTCATACGGGGTCCTTAGTCATTTATTTATATTTTAATAATATTGCAGAGTCTTCTTAATAAAGCGCCAATTTTAACGAAAGTCAGCAATCATTCTAGAGACTTGAATTTTAGAAACAGCAGCCCTAAAGATGAAGGGTTTTCAGCCAGGATATTTTCCTCCTATTCCCGCTTTGTGTGCCTAGTGTGAGATTTCACCAAAACAAATCGAAAACTTCACATTCGCGTTAAGGGCATATTTATATGGAACTGAAGCAGCGCCCCTGGCGGAAGTGAGAGAAAACTCAAATGGGCGAGTGTAGTGTGTTATATATAAATTAATAAATATAAAATATAAATAAATATAATAAATTGCAGTAGTTCATATTTTGATCCTCGAAGGATATGCACCAGAAATTGCAACTTCCCTTTCTTTACAGTATTTAGATATCCAGCTATTCCATGCGTTGCAGTACTATTGGCGTAGCGGAACAAGTAATGCGCGTTTAGCATTACAATGCCAACCTTGGTTAGTAAGCGGCGAGGGCGAGAAGACGTCCCCTGTTTGTGTTCGTGTAAAACTTGGTCAAGTGTAAGACGACTCAATTGGAGAATGTTTCGCTCAATTCTTCTACTATCTATTTTATACGACAGGTTAGACCTTGTGCGATCTTATCCGATGTTAAGTGAAGATGCACTGTAACATAAAATGTTAACGTACTTACTTGGGAGAGCTTTTTGGTTAGATTTACTTCTATTTTTAACCGACGAAAAAAAACGGAGGAAGTTCTCAATTCGACACGAATATTTTTTTTTTATGTATGACCACGCATAACTTTTTACAGAGTAGTTCGATTTTGATAATTCTTTTTTTATTAGAAAGGGCACACTTCCAAAATGGTCCCATTGTCATCATGTTAGGATCTGATGATGATATCCTTTTAAATTGAAGGAACTCTTCAAATTGTATAGGCACACTTGCAGTGATATCAATTTTTGTGTAAGTATCGGTAGCTTTTGGTGGCTACAAGTGCCTTATAATATAGTATGACAGTATAGTATGAGTACGTAACGTGTCGATAAATCACTAAAAAGTAAGAAATAAAAATTTTTAACAAAAAATAGAACCGACTCAAAATGCACTAAAAAGTAAAAAATAACTGTGTCATTTAGTTGCTTTAATTTACTTAAGCATATCTAGAAGTCGGTGCCAGCCAAGGTTTCTACTTTAAGGACGTTACCTAGAACCCACAAACTGCTTTACTGGTAAATAAATGTTCCTTAAACTTGCTGGCACCGACTCCTAGATATGTTTAAGTAAATTAAAGCAACTACTATTTTTTACTTTTTAGTGCGTTTTGAGTCGGTTCTATTTTTTGTTAGTTTATTTCTTTTGCTCCAAAGAACAATGGTCTGATATTTGTTGATGGAATTCGTAAGCGTCTACAAATGTAAACTATTACAGTTTACGTAAAATAATTTATTTTATTTTTTCAATCCGTACACAAGGTCCGAATAAGTCCTTTAAATAAAATAAAAAATCAGTCATTACATTATCATAGTTGAGTATGGCAACCACGCAGTAATAACACAAAGAAAGATTCAATATGACATCTGTCGGCCAACTAAGGACAGAATATCGAAAAGAAAGTATCGATACTGTACTTATAAGTAGTATCGAACCAAATCGATACTTTTTACTGGTTAAACTAACTCTTTTGTGTGCTCGTGTTCAATGATTTTAGCTTAATTTCAGTAGAACAAACCTATAAAGTAATAATAATGGCGAACTAATAATTAATTATATATATATGTAACGCGACGTTCTATTACGCGGTATTCGGTCGCGTCGCTCGCCTGAATTCCTGGAAACGTAAGCTCCGCCCAACGCCGAATATTTTCGGGTGTAAGGACTGGATGACCGTTGACCGTCCGCGCCAGTGCGCCTACGACCCCAAACGCGATAGCCCGCGCTTCCTTGAGCGCCTTCCGCCTATGTACGCGTTACCGTATGTTACGTAATTAAGGTTTTTGACAATACATCTTCGTTCACCATAAACTTTTGTATTATTTCTTTTATTAGTGAGTGTGGGTACGCATCAGCGTACCTCCCTTACATATATATATATATATAATAATAAATAGTTATTTTGAAATGTTAATAAATATTTTGATTTATAAACGCGTGTTGCATTTAAATTCCTAATCATGACAAATGTTCACTGCCAAATACCTACTAAGAAAATAAACGAATAATAGTCAAATATAATATCAAGTATTAAAAGTACGCAGTAGGTTATATTTTGAAGAAAAGGAAGATAATCATGATAAGAACAAGCAACTTTAAACGTAATTTAATGTATAATTAGTATGTTCGATATAATTGAATTAAGTTTTAAGTAATTTCCTGAAAACTATCGAGTAAATGTATCGAATGTACTCGATACTCTAAAGTATCGATGCTTTTTGTCTACAACTTCAAACATAAATATCTTTAATTCCAGACTTCACACAGTATAAAACCTTAAGAAAAAATTGTTCAGAAATAAATTCTCTATAATTTTATATTTTTTTCATTCATAGACGCAAAAAAAAGTCGTCAACAAAAATTTGTTAGGAAAATGACCATTGTTCTTTTCTTTCGCAAACGTACGTGGTAATGGCAAAAAATTAATATACTGTTAGCATTTTAAAATATTACAATTTGTTACCATAGACAATACGGTGCGATATTGTCTATGGTAACGTAAGCTTGTGTCTGTCGACCGTGAGATGATTTCAAAGGACTAGATTCCAGGCCGTAAAATAAAATGTAAAAATGGACATGTTAGAATAGTCGAACAGTGTATGGCACTGTTCTTTTGGTTGTTACAAAGTATGCATATTTTAGTGTAATATTAATTATTGTAATTGAGTGGTTTGTAATTAATTTAAAAGAGCATGTGTCGAGTTTTTCTGGCCGCGTCTTTTCTCGTCACGGACTGCTTTTCCGATGCGGCGGTAGATAAAAGATTATGAAAGAATAAAACGATTTTGAAGATATCAGAATATTATTTTAAAATCCAGCTTCAACTAACAGTTCAGAAGAGGGATGCTGGGAAGAAAACTTAAATCATCCCGGTTGTGGACTACGCCCGAGAAAGAAATAACCTAGAAAAGGTGATGTAAAATTATCATTTCATACTATAAGAATTATACGTATACCCACATTCGAAATTAGATCATATTTTTTGTTCATTTTTCGTTTTGGAGAGAAAACGTATATGTAACTGCGAAATTGAAAACGATGTTGCTTAGAATATATGTACATGCCCTTTTTATCGTTTCAGTAAAATATAATATCGTGGCCGACAAGTATGGCTGTCATGGAGTCTTAATAGCGATGACTGGAAAATGGAGTATTGTAGCCGCTTACGATCGACAACCGCCGTCGTCGTTAATTGCCCAGAAGGTGATGTAAAATTATAATTTCATACACTTCAACTACATTAAATTTTTTCTTTTATTTTGGAAATAAAATTTAATATAATTTCAAAACTGAAAGCAATGTTTTTAAGAATACACATAGGTACATGCTCTTCTTTTTTTTTACTGTTTCAGTAAAATGCAGTATCGTGGTCATCAGATACAGCTGTCATGGGAGTCTCAATAGCGTTGATAGATGACTCAGATAATTTACGTTTATGTAAAGAAGGATAATAATAATGATATTTTGCGTATAATTGTGAGAGTTTCCAAAGACTGGTCCTAGCGAAACCAAGCTTGGTTCATTAAAGAATTGCCAGATTAAATATCTTTCAGTACATACTTGTTAATTTCTAAAGTAAAAATTTAATAGATTTATTTTGGTTCATCCGATGAATAAATAATATATATGAAATTACTTAAGTAGTATCCAGTACATAAAATACTATTCTTACAATTGAGCTATTGAAATGACAGAAAATAAATTAATCATTCTTGAAAATCTAACAATATATTTGTTTATAAGAGATAAGAACAGAGATGTTTACATTTTTTATTTCTTCAAGAAAATGAATAAACTATAGGTAACATACTTTAGAGCCAAATACTTTGACACATATCTTGTTATAGTAAATAAAATCCTAAAGTTTCTTAAAGTTAATAAAAGGAAAAAGTTGAGATTACAGATATCCAAAATTCTAGATCAACATGTTTTCTTAGCAACATGTTTCTAAAGCAACATGTTTTCTTAGCTTGATATTAAATATACTTAACGTTTTGGCATTTTTACATCGACGGGTAAATTATTGTACAGATTTACGTCTTTAAATTTTATATTTCTATAAAATATAAAATTGAAAGAAAATTTATATTTTAAAGACGAAAGAGAAATTTATTAATATAATAATTTCGTTAAGCATTTTTCTTGTTAACATACAAGTAGGTGTGCTATGGTTCGATATTAATAATTTCTATTTTTTCATGTAATGTAAATGTAGCTGTTTAGGTTATTATAATTAAGTGGCTGGTTTAGGATGACTATGATGACTTTTAGTTTTTAGGATTAGTTGATTTGACATAACAAATAAGAGAGACTTCAGTTCTTCAGAGATCTTTATCATCAGTTTTACAGCGAATTGAATATTATTTATTTATTTATTTAACGCTTTACATACACACCAAATCAACACAGCGTAATACAAAGTAATGGAATACATTTATGACATATGGATGAGCAAAAAGAAATGGCCTTATTTATTACTTAATTAAATCTGTTCAAGAATAAATATTATTTCAAATATCTAATTAGTTCTTATAATTTACCACTGTAGAGGGGTAGGTATTTAATAAAATTTTATATGACTAAAGTCATACTATTCATTATTATTGTAGTATTGTGCATATTTAGACAGGCAGGTAACAACACGTTGAGGGTTTGGATATATGGACGAGGTTAGAATTTCATTTCAAAAAAAATAAAATATTATCTGATCTGGTTAAACGGGTAATAACGATTAATCACATAGATAAATAATATTAATTGTTATATTCAATTAGTTTCATTTAATTTATTTTTGGGACTGACAATTGTTGTTTAATAATTGAGATATTTAGTTGATGAAATCTAATTTAGTGTATTTATTAAAACAATTATAAATACAAGAAGAAGTTGCAACTAAATTAATTCTTTTTAGTATATCAAATAGAAACAGTGAGCGAAGTGAGATCACGAATAAATAATATAATTTCAAAATATGTTTACCGCTTAAGTTCATCAGGTTCAAAAACATAGTAATAATACTTAAGGACTCGATTAATTATTAGAAATGTAGATTAGTTTAGATTGAAGGTTAGCAAAAGTCATTTGAAATCAGTCTAAAATGAAAACTCAGCCGATAATACTTTATTTAGAAAAGGACATTAAATAGAAAATTAAAACAAATCTTATAGTATAATTTTCTGTGTTATACACTTCAAATTAAGTATTATAATTAAAATTGATAGTAAAATACATATTCGTACATAAAAATTAGAATTCTGGTATGAGAAGACTTATTTATAGGTTTATTAAATATAGAAATTTCGTATAAATCCTATGTCAATAATATTATTATTATTTATGAAGTTCAAATATAAAAGTTATTATTAATCGTAATGATAATATAAATGAAAAAAAATAGATATAAATATTAAATGTACGAAGTTGGAATGTGTTCAGTGATTTGGAAGTATTGAGTTTAGAAAAACAAGGCTGACGAAATAGCGATGATGATAGTAAACACAAAAAAGGACGCGGGTGATTATTAACTACACCAGGCGTTATTGCTGTTGTTGACTGACTTATACTTATACTTTTATTTATTTATAATTATACTTTTATTCAGGGAAATCAATAATAGACAATATAGTAAATCTTTTACGTAATTGGACACTGTAAATAAATGTTCAGATAATTCTAGATTGATACAACTTTCACACAATACGAGTATGTTATGTCGAAATTACATCTGTCGAATTCATATATTGCCTAGCAAGGATATATTTATTCATCAGTAGACATCGAATTATCAAGATTTATCTAAATAAAAAAATGGTTTATTATCAAATAGCAGTAAAACTAGCCATATATTTATATTACAATGGCATATATAATATAAAAATAATCAAATTGTTATGAATAATCGACTAATTATTTAGTACTCCAAATATAAGTAACGTTTTACCAAAAGTCAAACAGATAATTGTAAATCAAATGTTCGAGGTATATCGAGAAAGGATATTTGGCTGACTTATAATATTATTTAGGTACATTTAATTACAAATAGATAGAGGTTATTTGGCGAGATACTGAAAATAAAGACGTAGTGAATCAATTCCGAATAGTTATTTTGTTTAGTGCTTTGTCTTATTACTATCCTTCTGGCTAGAGTTTATAAGCTTTGATAAGATGAAACAATATTCAATTACGAGCTGTATTTAGATTTTTTCTAATAATTAGTCTTATTAGAAAAAATCTATTTGCAAGTTTTGAAACGATTTCGTTTATAGTTTACTTGATAGATAAGTGATAAATGAATTTCAAATGTAAATTTATTGTGATTAGAAATACAGTAAAGTTATTGCAAACATATTATAAGTAAAGGGGTCACTCGACCAGGTCGTTGTGAACAGAAGTATGTAGGCTGTTGTGAACATGAAGTTGTCACTCGGCTAGATTATAGTAAATAGAGAGGTCACTCTACTAGGCTGCTGTGTGAACCATAAGAGGTTGTTCGGCCAAGTAGTTGTGAATGTAGATGCTATTTTTGTGGATAGAGAGGTCACTCTACTTGGCTGCTGTGTGAACCTTTAGAGGTTGTTCGGCCAAGTAGTTGTGAATGTAGAGGCTGATGTGTGAACATAAAGGGGTCACTTGGCCATAGAAAGAGAGAGAGACTTTTTAGAGAGAGAGAGTTTAGTATAAGAGTGATGTAATAAATGTTTGATCATAGCTATAATATAATCAGTTTATAGTATGTCAGTGTCATAATGATAATTGTTTGTTATTTGAGATATTGCATAATTATTTTGTAACATGTAGTTGTCACTAGTCAAAATATTTGATATAAGGGATTATATAAAATCAGTTAGTATGTCAGTGTCATAATGATAATTGTTTGTTATTTGAGATATTGCATAATTATTTTGTAACATGTAGTTATCACTAGAGTCAAAATGTTTTTTATAAGGGATATTATGAAATCAGTGTACACATGTCAGTATCACAAAGATAGTTGTTTGATATTTGGTATATTACAGAATTATTTTGTAAAATGTAGTCGTCACTAAAGTTGAAATGCTTGATATTAGAGATAATGCAAAATTAGTTTATAAAATGTTAGTCTCACAAAGATAGTTGTTTGATATTTGAGATATTACAGAATTATTTTGTAACATGTATTCATCACCAAGGTTAAAATGTTTGCTATTAGAGATAATGCATAATCAGTTTATAAAATGTCAGTGTGACAAAGATATTTATTTTATATTTGAGATATTGCACAATCATTTGGTAACGGTTGTCACTAGGGTTAAAACGTTTGATAAAATAATTCTAATAATTGCAAATGCAATAATATTTATTATTATTATTTTTGTAATTAAATTGTGACTAAAGTTACAAATAAATTTATACTAATAAATAAAAAAAATGTTCCTAGTTATATATGAAAAAAAAATGTAATAAAATAAGTAATTATTTGAAGTTAGAAATATTGCTGAATCATTTCGGGACGTGTAGGTAAAATTCATATAGTGCATAATCAATTTATGATATGTATCCTTTATTTCCAAAAAGTCAATTATTGAATTCTACTATTCATAAACTTTAATTGGTATAATTGATAAGAGAAATTAGATTTATATACAAACCACCTTATTGTACCTTGTACATTGTAATATAAAGATATTATAAAAATATTTTATGTTTTGTAAATGTCACGAATTTTGTATCGTTTTGATATTAGATATAAAGATTAATCGTTATATGATACGTCAGTATATCGAAAGGTAAAACGGGTAAAAAACAATTATATTGCAGAATTAGTTCAGGATAATTCAGTCTATTTAGTAATTGTTTGTTATTATAGACAATATTGCATTGATAATAATTCCATAACATGCAAGTGGATGCCATTGAGATTAATAGATTCTTCAATATTAGGAATATGTTTGATGTTACGAAGAAATTTCAGAAAATTTTAATGATGTACTGTAAAAGATTTAATAACGGTTTGATATTGTAAAAATTGCAGAATTATTTTATAACATACAAGTGTTGCTACGATTAAATTGCTTGTTTTTATTACAGAGTTATAGTACAAACATGCACGAATCCCTGAGATTCAATTGTTTACACTATTTCAAAATATGTTATATGTTGATAGAATTCTGGTGTCGTTTTGGATTTATTGATATTTGTATAATTTCAAAAGTATTTTATCTATAAGTAGCCGTAGTTAGGACCGAATTGTAACTGGCAGTTTTAAAGATATTATTTATTGTTGTTATTTAAGGAAAGTAGAATTCTTGGATATTTTTGATAGTTTGTAGTCATCATTGACAATTGTGAAGTTTTTCTCACGGGACGTGAGAATTGGTCAGGAAAGGCCGACTGTTAGCATTTTAAAATATTACAATTTGTTACCATAGACAATACGGTGCGATATTGTCTATGGTAACGTAAGCTTGTGTCTGTCGACCGTGAGATGATTTCAAAGGACTAGATTCCAGGCCGTAAAATAAAATGTAAAAATGGACATGTTAGAATAGTCGAACAGTGTATGGCACTGTTCTTTTGGTTGTTACAAAGTATGCATATTTTAGTGTAATATTAATTATTGTAATTGAGTGGTTTGTAATTAATTTAAAAGAGCATGTGTCGAGTTTTTCTGGCCGCGTCTTTTCTCGTCACGGACTGCTTTTCCGATGCGGCGGTAGATAAAAGATTATGAAAGAATAAAACGATTTTGAAGATATCAGAATATTATTTTAAAATCCAGCTTCAACTAACAATACGTGCAAAGGGTTTTATTTATTTATTATATTTTGGGTTTATTTTAATAAACAAACAACAATGCTTTTTTTCAACGAACTACCTTCAAGTTATATACAAAAGCAAAAATTGTTTGAATATAAACAAAAAAAAACGCTGTTTAAATAATCGCGGACACTCAAACATATTTATAAATACAAAAGTAATAAACAAATTGAAACTTTATTGTTGATATCGGTTAAAATAGTTTAAAAGAGGAAACCTTGACAATGCACTTTATTTATATCTTAAGTTTTATTTCCACTTTTCTCAGTATTAAGAAATTGCACTGCGATTAGTTCTGGTCGCTAGCGGAACCGGCAAAAATACCAACAACAAGCAACTTTTGCTCATAAAACTTACATCAAGAGCTGCGGAAGTTTTTACCGATACATTTAAAGGAAACCGTCGAGCATTTTCCGAGCTTTGCGTTTTCTCAGAACACGCAAGACCTGTTCGCTAACTTGTGAGATCTAGATAATTCTAGACAGCTAATATTAAGGTGTGTTTCCGACTTTTAACTCTATCTGTTGAAGATTATTTGTTTTACAATATTAGAATTAATAAAAGAATCATAAAGTCTTGCTAGTCGGAAGTAACACCATATGCTACTGTTGCAATTTGTAACAAATCGAATCTAATGATCTGTCTTCCGAACCGGTGGTAGAGTCACTACGTACTAACAGACTTGCCGTTATAAAAGTACTTGTAAAATAGCCTACTTGAAGTAAACGATTTTGAATTTTTTAATCATGTAATTTGGCAAACGGTTAAGTCATGATTGGTTATTTTATATTTAACGTGAGACGGGTTTCTGGTTACCCTGTATATTGTTATAATATAATAGATTTTAAAAAAAGCGACATTTACATCAGTGGCATTACATTCCAAACATCTGTACTGTAAAATGTGACGCCACCATTAAGTTAGAGATAGCCTGCGTTTCCCAACACATTACATGATTTTAAACTTGGAACAAAAGAATAACACACCGGATGTTCTTTGTGTTCTGTCCAGTCAATATTTATGAGGTTCCGGTGAAGACGCTGTAGCACTCGTATTTTATTTATTCTGTGCAATCTCAATGTGAAGTTTCGCAATAGACGGGGATACGCATTGACATAGTCTGCCAAGTTATTGGCCCATTGGGTCAAATAATAGAAATCGTTGTGTACAATTTTATCATTATTTTATTCTATTTTGTTTTCTATCACTTATCAAAGGATTCATAATTTCGTTAAAACTAAACGTTATTTTTATGATAATGTCAAAAATTATGACTAGGCAGTGTGAACATACCTTATGGCCCATTTAAATTGGCTGTTGATAAATATGTGTGATACTTGTATGTACTATACTAAAGCCAAACTCGATTGAGAATGCTTGTCAACAAACAAATTTAAAATGAAGGTAGAAATCACTAGTCATTTTACACCTATTTTTTTAAATTAACTGGTTAATGACGAATTCATTACATTAAATTAAATTAGTAAGCTTAAAACTAATTAATAAATTCAATATCTTTTAAATAAGATTTTTTTTAAATAACAAAACGTAATTTTAAACTTATTAGGCATAAAACGTGTTGCATTTTCTACCTTCATTTTAAATTTGTTTGTTGACAAGCATTCTTACTCGAGTTTGGCTTTAGTATAGTATAGGTAAGCATGACAAGCAACTAGCTATGCATGAATCATAGTAGATGTAAAAGATAGCAGGCAAAAAGGTGTATACTTTAAACACTTTTAGGAGATCCTTAGAGGGTTTAAAGATGAAAAGAAATGAAAGAAAGATAAAGCTTCATAGATATAAAGCGCTATTACTTTAATTTCCTTCATTCTTTTTAAAATTGCCAGAGTCGTGGCACGTGGCTTCGTGGCAACCCTTCGCCAGGTAAGTACCATTATATATATAAACTGTAACCGTTTCAAAGCTGAAAACTTTCATACAATGTTAAGGCATGTCGCTGTATAAGAGTTGAGTCACGGATAGGATACTCGTTCACGTGTAGCTCGGCATGTTCTGCATCATATCTCGTGTATTCTCTGCGATACATGGTTATGGCTGGAGACGGGTTTACGTTCGCGACGCGCTACGAATTTAGAGGAGGGTAATATTTAAATATGACTGGTTGACTTCGGTTTGCGGATATTTTGCGTTATTTAAAACATTTATCTTTTTTTTTCATTTATTTATGTACAATTATTTTTAAAATTTTTAACAATGCTTGTAAAATTATAAAAAAAAACACTATTAAGAATTTATAAAAAATCCATTCCGCCTGCTGCTGGGCCCGGGGGTCCAAGCAACCGGTGGTCAGGGCTCTAGAGTGAGGAACTTCCTCACAATACGCGCCGTTTCAAGAATTACTGCCTTCTGTATCCGACCCTTGATCCAACAACTAAGCGAAAGCTTTTTAAGATGTTCGTCAAAGCTTTTCGCTATAAGACCGTTGACTGAAACGACTATAGGAACAATCATTGTTGAATCAACATTCATATCAACATTTTTTTATTATTGTTATAGATGTTCTATTTCTTGTTGGCGGTTTTGCTTTGCCGTAGTAGCACAAGTGGTTTTTGGTGCCAACTAAAGGAACGTTACCAAATTGCCGGCTTTAAGACTTAGTAACAGTTTATAAAGCAGTACTTTTGACGGTCTACGTTGCGCAGTGGTGTTTGACATTTTATAAGACAGAGGCCTTTAGTTCGATTCCTGGTTGGGCCGATTGCCTGTACAGCCTGACAACCCTGCCTGTAAAGGCGTAGTGGCCAAGCGATATAGCGTTTGGGTTCGTACACGACATCCTACTACTAATAAGTTAGCCGGTTTCCATCTTACACATTACCACAGACTACTTATTCCGGTGACCCGGCCCAGAATTCGAATCTGGGACCTCGTGATCGAAACCACATAGGCTAACCAGTAGCTCAACAAGGCAAGTATAATATATCCAATACATATAATATAATAAAGCGGTATATTGTTTTGGATTTTAGAATAATTTGTAAGGTATACGCACCACTAATTAATGTAATAGATATTTTTTCTAATATCATTTATCACGAATCGAAGTTTACTAGCATCTGAAATTGATATCTACGAGTATTTGTTCTTTTTTCATCAATAATAAATAATATTAATATCATATGAATGCAACTGTATAGTTTTACGCTAATTGCTTATGAAATATTGAGTTGTACGTTTTAAAAATGGTGATCGCCTGGAGTTGAGATGTGAAGTTTTTTAAGTCATACACGCTCTTGTAGATATTTGTGTTATAATGGTTATTGCTCAAGTACTCGTATACTTAAGCCGTTTGTGGTCAATTACATATATTTGTGGAATTTTAAGAACTTGCGCAAGTAGCTAAATCTTTATGGTGCACTTACTTGAGAAATGTCAATCGCTTCAATCCAGGCAATTATGCCACGATTTCATAAAGCAATGTACAGCAATACATGTAAATACTATAGCTGCTCTACGTAGCGTTGCGCCGTATTGAGGAACATGGAAAAATATAGCGCAATTTATAACATATTTTGTACGTTTTACCTTTCACAGTGGACACACTTAGGGTATGAAGTCCCAGTGGAAAGTAAAGATTTCCAAAATAACTCACCACACTAATTGCCTCGACTGGTGATAGAAGGGCTGACCCGTTTTTTGAGTAACGTTCAGTGTCGTTATGCAACGTAGAAATGCAGCCAATCTTGCCTTTTGCGTTTGTATTGCTCAATAACGAACATTTTCAATATGGATCAATTTGAAGCAATAATATTGTCACAAAATATATCGAACCTTATAAACAATTCTTCGCATTGCAATACGAGAACTCAATATATATATGGCTTGATGTAGATCAATCCATATATATGTTACGGAACAATAATTGCTCGAAAAGTTTCCTGTGTAACCAACAAAGAGTTCTTACTCTAATATCAAATTATCGCATTTATAATATCAGTGTAGATATTGCAAAAGACTTTGTTTAATAACATAGCATTAATATCAATTGTCATCAATACAATTGATGACAATTGATGACATACGGATCCGAGACTTGGTCGCTAACTGCGGGCTTCATAAGAAGGCTCAGAGTCACTCAGCGAGCGATGGAAAGAGCAATGCTCGGAGTATCTCTGCGTGATCGAATCAGAAATGAGGAGATCCGCAGAAGAACCAAATTAACCGACATAGCTCAGCGAGTCGCAGAACTGAAGTGGCAATGGGCGGGGCACGTAGTTCGAACAGCTGATGGACGTTGGGGGCCGAAGGTGCTAGAATCTGACGACATCAAACGGGTCGCAGGGAGCCGCTGGGCACATGCGGCTCAGGATCGTTGTGTTTGGAAGTCCCTAAAAAAGGCCTATGTCCAGCAGTGGACGTCCATTGGCTGATAATGATGATGATGATGATGATGAATATCAATTGGAGGTCAAAGCACTTTTTGGCAACGTTCACCGTTGGCCTCTTATAGACCAATCATAATCGGATTGTTTTTTTTTTAATTTTGAAGATGCGTTTTGTCTGTGGAATGACCTTTCTGTTTGAGTTACAGTTATCGAGTTTATTTGCAGAAAGTTTTGGAAAAATAAAATAGACACTGAACTCGTTAATGGGATTAGGCATTTTTCTTTTTTATTTCATTATTATCTGCCTATTTTAAAGGATAGGTCTCTCTACGTCATGGAGAATCGATGTCGAGCTTAGAGCCAACTCGCTGCTCGGAAGCAAATTGGCAGGCATGGTGATAATGTTTGATTTTTTAACCGTCTCTCTATTTTTTTTTTTTTTTATATGTATGACCACGCATAACTTTTTACAGTGTTGTCCGATTTTGATAATTCTTTTTTTATTAGAATACATCCAAGGTGGTCCCATTGTCCGCATGTTAGGATCTGATGACGATATCCTGGGGAAATTGAAGGAACTCTTCAAATTTTGGAGGCACGCTTACAGCGATTTCGGTTTTTGTCTCGGTATCAGTAGCTTTTTGGCTACTAGTGCCATATAATATGCTATGACAGTATAGCACCAGTACTACGTGGCGATAAATCACTAAAAAGTAAGAAATAAAATTTTTTAACAAAAAATAGAACCGAAGCGCACTAAAAAGTAAAAAATAACGGTCATGTTTTAATTCGCATATCTAGAAGGCCAGCCAAGGTTTCTAACCTGATTCTTTCCTAAAATAAATGTCATGAGAGTTATTATCAAATTTTGACTCTTGAGTCTTCTATTTTTTGTTAAAAAATTTTCAAAGATTACGATTTTAACGCGAAGGCTAACCTGTTCTCCTAGTCATGGGGTTACCATCAATTTCTTGAATTTACCTGATCCATTGACAGGAATCGATTCCACGAACTCTCGATCCGAAGTACATAGGCTCGAGTACGAGACCAATGACGCAGTTATTTTTTCCTTGTTGAATTAACCCCTCGTTGCAATTCCACATAATGGAAAGTGACGAAACAGTTTAAGATGGGTGTATCGTGGTGCACACTACATTAAATTATGCAGTAATTAAAATTGTACGCATTGTTCATAATACTATAATAGATACACACTTTAAAATAAAATAAAAGGCTTTTACATGAATATTGCATATTGTAATAACTCGCTCGCCACTCATTAACGTTCTATTATTTTGAACTTAACCCTCTCGTGTTACAATTTTACTATTTTGTTTACCGTAATAAACATTAATTTTAAAGTACACTGCTGCCTTTATTCTACATTTCACGAATGTAAACTGAATGTATTTAGCAATGGATACTGTAAGGGTGGATGAACCGTACTTGAAGTAATTTCATAGTGTCAGTTGATTCATTCATGACCGTTTGTTGTTAGCCGCCTATTCAATACTAAGTTGGAGGTTTTCTCAAAATGTGGGTACTCGCTTATGTTTATACAGAACTTGCTCTTGCTGTCTTGTTTGGCTCTGAGTTGGCCGTGACATAAAATTAGTTAGACGAGAAAGTTAAATATGAGCATAGAGTAAGCTTTTATTAAATGTTTTACTGAGATTAGTAGGAATTAAAAGGCCTTTTGAAACCGATAGATTGGACCAAAGGAACGTTCCTGGAGCAAATACAGGATGTTCTGATTAAAGGCCAGGTCAAAAATATCCTGAACTGGCGTACTTGTATAAGAGGTTTAATAAAATTTGAAGATGCGAGACAGATGTGCAAGTGGAAGGACGTGCCTAGTCCTATAGTAATAAAGCGTAATGGAATATCCCACCAAAAACATTCTGTAAAAAAGCCAAGTCTCGATGGAGCTGCTTTATTTTTTATCGACTACAAGTTGGCCCTTGACTGCTATCACACCTGATGTTAAGTGATGATGCACTCTAAATTGGAAGCGCGCTAACTTGTTAGTCCACCCCCTTTCGGTTTCTACACACATCCCGGAACGCTAAATCGCTTGGCGGTACGTCTTTGTCGGTATCTCAAAAAGTTATGAAATCTCGACAAAGTTGTGCCAAGTCTAAGGTTCCTTACCGCAATTTCTTTATTATTATAGTTAATGTTGTGTGACTTGGCGGTTGAACATTCTTTATACGTTACTTTATACCCTTCAACGGGAAGTACTAGTTCTATTTTGATGATCATGAGTGAGTGTCGTAAATGCGAAACTTTACTTTCGTTTAACTTCGGAACTGAATGACCTTACTTGAAATTTTGGATTTTAAATATGTGATTATAGCTTACTGGATGACGAAAATTTCAGCATTCTAGACTTTTCCAAAGGTTCTCAACATAGGGCCTGAAAATGCGGCCAAATGGTTCCTGTAAAGGCAGTGCTTGCTTCGCGCTTGACTTAGCGGGGGCACTGCCGTGCACCCTGATACTAGTATTTATGATTAGACTGATTGAAGAAAAAACTTACCTTATTTACTTAGTAACTAAAAAAATATAAAAATGAAACTATGTTTCTAATTCCAGCTTTACTTTCCTTTTACCTATCTTTTGGCATTGCGTTGACAAAGCAGTCGAATACTAAGTATAATTATTATCGTTCAGTTAATTTTTTACCAGTCCCTATAGATTGAACTGGTCATGATCGTTGGTTGTGGTGACATTGGAATTGATTGATGGTGGTGCCGTAGGAAGTTAGGTGTTCAACTAAAAGGTTACATAACCGGCGTTTACCAGCATCAGTAGTTTCTGTGGGCGTTGAAAATATCAATCGTCAGTTACCCTTTTACTGGTCTACCTAGAGATAGATTGCACTGTTCATGATCGCTGGTCGTGATGACATTGGTGTGGGAACCGTGGGAACTTGAGAGTTCAGTTACTAAAGGTTACATAACCGCCAACAAACAATGTGCAGGTCAGAGAGGAATTACATGAACAATGTCTCTAATCTCTTGTGTAGGTATGTCACTGTTTAGTATTTTGTAGTTATTGTTAAAATATTGTAAATGTATGTATGTATGTTTCGCTTTGGAAATTCTATTTATTTTTATGGAATAAGTGTTGATAAAGATAGAGTTTTTAACTTTAAGTTATTTATAATTTACTTTAAGAAGGAACTATGTGGATCTTAGATGCTAGCGGGCTTTCTGGAAAGGGTATAATATATATAGCCTTGATTATTAAAACGCTAACTAGCTTGATACTGATGATGGCGCGTGGAAATATAACCCAGCACCAAAGTAACGCCTCGCTCAAAACGAAAGTATTACTAGTTGATCGAAAAAAAATTGACAGCTAGAATCAACTTGCAAATGTTTAACTCACTAGCGACTTTGTTCGCTTTTATAGTTTTCGCAAAATAATATTTCATCTAACTGCATCGGCATCTGCTAAAGCTAAATCAATTCAAACACACAGTAAAATATCCGAAGTAATAAAATATAAAACGTCCTTACATCTGTAAATAAAAATCTCGTTTAATACTCGCATATCCGAAAAAGGAAACTCAAACATATCGAAAGTAACTAGTCCTGAGTAAATAAAATATTACGAAACGTACATCCGATGCGCAATGTTCGTTCACACGTAGGGTGGCTACGTCAGACCCAACATCCGGACAAACCAGTCAGGTTGACCGGACATTTGGGTAAATGTAGGGTTGCCAGTTCGGACATAACAGCCGGACCAATCAGCCAGTTTGACCGGACATTTGGGTAAATGTAGGGTTGCCAGGTCGGACATAACAGCCGGACAAATCAGCCAGTTCGACCGGACATTTGGATAAATGTAGAGTTGCCAGGTCGGACATAACAGCCGGACAAACCAGCCAGTTTGACCGGACATTTGGGTAAATATGTAGGGTGATTATTATACTCTACATTCCGGCCTTTCTTTTTGAAGATTTGTCATCATCATAATTATCAGCCTATTAACAACGGCCGACCACAAGGCCAAATTTCCCTCTTTATCGGGGAGGGAATATGGAACGTAGACCCACGCAACTTCAATTCAGGTTGACGGGCTTAGTACTGCTGTTGATGATAGTAACCGGGGCTAACGATCTAAAGTGCTCTTTGAAGCACGATGATAAAACACCATGAATTTCAAAAACTCTGGTTCGATTAAATAATAATTATTCAATCTGTCCCAGGTTTCGAACCTAGCACCTCGCGGTCATTTTGTAGACGATTTTATGTGTGTGGATTTTTTGTCTCAGTAATTAATACACACGACAAAAAAATTATGTATTGATATAAAATCAAGTTTATGTGATTGGTATTACTATAAATCTTGATAAATTCCAATAAAGTTTAAAAAGCCGGACAAACCATCTACCGGTTGTTTTGGCCGGACGTGCAATCAAAAAGCCTATGTCCGGCTTTATCCAAACGCCTGGCAATGCTCGTTCACACCTACTTTCGGAGACGGGTCACCAAACAAGGTCCGTTCCTCCCTTTCTAAACGCGGGCCCATCGCAAGGTCAGCCAAGTGCCATTCAGTGCTGCTTCATGGTGATATCATGGGAAAATGTGAGCTTGAAGGCTTTGTACATTTTATACAAATATCAAGGTACGAATGTTTCCTTTGTTAATTATTTTTTAATTAGCTAGAAAACGCTCGAGACTTGACCAGCTTTATAACATTGGATGTTTCTCCGACTTACAACTTATTACGTCCGCATCAGTATTTGGCAACAGGTCCTCGAGTAACGCATTGGTCACGCGATACATTTTATCATCGCATTACACATAAGTAGGAAATTACATATAACTCATATAAGGATCAGATTTGTAGAGAATTTAAAAGGAGGATTTACGTAGAAATGGTACAAAAGGCGGCCTTATCGCTAAATAGCGATTTCTTATACTTAGGAATATATTAGGACACGAGAATGTAGGTGGTGGTTATACGTATAAATACATACAAACTAATACATAAATAATTAAACAAAATACCCATACTATAATTATAATATGTATTAGCATGTTCATTTAGGAACTTTGTTTACGAGTCACGACATTACGTTCTTACATCGCAAAACGCATTTGCATGAACTTCTTTATTTTTGTTGGAATATACATTTCAATTTAGTAAGTTAGTCATAAAGTATTGATATGTTATGTTCGAATTATTTGTAATGCGTTGTAAATGCTTGTATGAAGGTGTTCAAGTGTTTAATTGTGCTATTACATTTGATATGAACAATTTAGGAGTGTCACCTAGAACATCTTTACGTACATACTTGAATATATTAGTAATTTTCCTTAGAAGACGAACTTGTTTTAGGTAGCGTTACAACATATACCATCCCGGATTAATTTTATGGTCGATTGGCTCAACTGTCCTATACTTTTATCTAAAAGGTTAGGCAATAAAGTTGCCCAGTCTAGTCTAGTCTAATACTTATGTGTAATCATTTTGTACATACAGGATGTTCTTTTCTATTTCGCAAAGAACCTACACGGTTTTTTCACTCTAGTTATCTACTAGTTGATCTGATAGACTTGTTTTAACTTTAGTTTATATATATTATTTAAAAAAAATATATTATGTTTATGGATTCGTAGTAAGGAGATGTTATTATGGGGATATATATTACAACTAGGGATAAATTAAAAAAAAAAGATGAGGCGGCCCACTCAAAGACAGATATAATTAAAACTTTTTCAAAATGGGTCGAACAATCAATAAAGTTTTTAATATTTTATTTGATGATATAAGAGAAAGAAAAAAATACGTACTTTGAGCAAAAGCTAGTATTGCTATTTGGTCAATTTAAGCTGGAAGTAGTAGTAGTACTATCCCCAAATTTAATAACCAAAAAAAGCGTTTTCTTCACTTAAATATGCATATTTTCATATTGTTGACGTATTTGTGTTTGTTCAATTTGAATAAGTACAAAGCTTTGCAGGATATCATCCTGTATATGCATTCGTTAAGTAAGTAAATACAATCCGTGTAAAGTTTTACCCGCTGGCGACAATCCAAATGGTTTTTGTTAAAGTATTGTTCGCGTCTCAAAACAGACCTCAGAAATACCTCACAGAAAAACATGGTGTATTCAAAATATTGCCGAGATTAATAGGTAGGATAAAGTATAGATCCTAACTGTAAACCCTAACTATAGAGTACCTGTTCGTTAAAGTTACACGCCTAAACTAGATAGAAGAGCTTGTCCTTTAAGAACAGTACTATATATTTCCTTGGAATGGAATGACAGCTTATTAAAACAGGTTAACAACTTAATGCACGCCGCAGGTTTAGGAAGATGTGACTCAGGGAACAAGGACAAGGAACGATTAATATTAGATGTAGTTAAATATATATTTCAATATACTGGTGGCTTTTTACGTGGTTTGTACACAGCAAAGCTATCACACCACCTGTTTCCCAACTTCATATGCATCTGTAAATTTCTTAGAAAGAAGAAAAACCATTTTTATAATCATGCATAGTGGTGGACATAACGTTCTTATTATATGGTTATAACTCCACTAACTACTCAATTCTGGACAGCACCTGAAACTTTTTTGGAAAATCAAAAATTTTTCATAACCCGGGAGAGTCAGGACTAGGGTCTTGTGATCTGTAGTTAGATAAACGGATTTACTAACCAAAAACCAAGTTTTAGTTACACAGGTAGGTAAGGTAAGGTAATCATACACGCGGGTACCATAAACCGTTTTCCCCGCTTCCTACTCGTAACTCGGCAATGTCTTCCATTAGCCTTTCGAATTACCAAAACGCCTGGGAGCTTCACACCATTACAAGACACTTATTCACCATTGTGCGGCTGCCTTGGCCCAAATGTTGGTATTTATATGATAACTACATTTACAAACATGGAACCTTTACTTAGAGGGGAGGAGTTATGTGCAAGTAATCTTTGTAGCAAATCAACGGACCATGAGGTCTTATAACATGTATCTCATCTAACATCATTAACGACTGATCGATAGTTTAGTCCCAATAAGTTGAAGTTTTGTCGTATACAAGTAATGTATAAATTAACATCCAAATATATTTATAATTTTTTTTATTTCTTTACTCAACTTTAGAAAATACTGAGAAACATAAGAAATAACAAACATTCCAGAAAAGTCATATCACATTATATCTAAGGGGTTTGTTTTGTTCCGTTATTGTTTAGGACCGTTTTGTCACATTTCTTTCGACTGAAAGGTGTTTAATTTTAAAATTGTGTCAAAATGGTATTATTAATATCTAAATAAATTGCTTTACATACGACTTCAACTGTAAACTTTCACCAATTTCATCAGATTTCATTTTGCTGTATTTTTCCGTCTTGGTTTTCAGGAACGATTTGACATAGTTCACTCGCAAGCTTGTCGCTTGTTGGACATCTATGATTTATGATGCTTTTATCACCCAACCGCAGGGTCTCAATTTATAGTAACGATACAACCGTAATATAAAAGTATCTTTATTGCACCCCGATAAAAAGGTAAAAAAGTAATTTGGAGGAGATTTGTCCTTGCCGTACTAGCTGTGCGTTGCGATTTCACTCGGATAAATTCTGTTCCTGTAGGAGCATCGGAATAAAAAGTAGCCTATTTGCTACACCAGACTATAACCTATTTCGTAATGTGATGGATACATTATACAATTCGATACATCCATTCAAAAGTTTCGTATGTATATCACTTTCAGTACTTAGTGGTAGAGAAATATTTTCTGATAGAGCTTATTACACAAAGCTCTACCTACTACTTAGTAGTGAAAGTTTGTTTCAAGTATCTTCTAGCTCCCCTTAAAGTACATTCCCTAAAAGCAGGTCCCATATTCAAAGTAGTCACCTGTGACGATGTAATAAGTTTTAGATTTGGAAAAAATAAACTGTGACCAACGGATAGACGGATGCACTGACAGAGATCCTGTTGTAGAATAAATGAAAAAGCTTTGTAAGTAAACAAATATCTAAGTAAGCACTTAAGTATACGAGGCACATGCGGGTTTCACCTTTCACAAAAGCTCTCGGAAAAATAACACAAAAGAAAGATTGATACCTACAGGAAAAATTCTAGGTAATAACAGTACATTTTCATTAAAATTGGCCTGATATTAAATTGCACCTCTAGTATGAGCTTTTCATTTCGAAAACGTTTAAATAGAAACTATTTATACAACTCAATGACAGTCTGGTCTTCTGTGTAGTATCTTAGGATAGAGGATTAGATAAAAAACAAGACGATTAACGTTAGTTGAAAATCTACAAAAAGTTTTACTAACTACTAACTCTTCGCCCTTTTTACAACTCTCAATTTCGTTCTTGAAATAAATTACCATTTAAGTATTGCGGAATCATATTTGACTTTATTGATCAATATTGACGAATAGTTTAGTTCAATCACTTCGGAGTGTAAAAATCATTTGTGGGACTGAGTATACGATTTTATGATTTACGAGTATTATTTTAATGGAAGTGTTGGACTTGCCTTTACAAAAGTTCAAAAAATGTGTAGAAACCATTTACTACAGTCAAGGTTATTGCAGAATTGACGACTTTATTAACGACTAAGATTCTTGGAAGCAATCGGCTTTTCTTTCTTCACACAAGTCAGGATAACCAAGATTTTAAATCTCTACCAAGATTTGTTGTTTAAAGGTATAAGATAAATTGATACTGTTAGTTTTAAAAGAGCAACTGCTGAATGTTTTGCCGGCTCTTTTCGGCAGAATCTGCGTTCTGAACCGAATACAGACTGATACTACGTACTGACAGACTTGACGTTTTAAAACTTACTTAAAAAACCTACTTGAAGTAAATAAATTTGAATTTGATTTTGAACGATGTAGTATCTCGTTATCTCGATAACGATACTACATCGTTTTTGTATATAAATTCGTAGTAGGGTACGTACCTATTATTCTCCAAGGAAAGGTACAGTAAAATATTTGTATATTTAATAACGAATTATTACTCTTCCGCTGAAAACTAGGGGCTATATTTTTGTTGTTTAATTTTATAGTAACTAAAGTTAACAAACTGGCATCTCGCCTAGTGTTGTAACGAAGAAGATGGCTTGATATTATCTCTTTATCACTTGGTACTTATATCAGAAGGTACTAGTAGATACATATTTTAAAATGTAATAAAATGAATACCTTAATATCCAGTTACTTTAATATTTTTATGCAGAAAGTGCGTTTTATTAAATTTTCCCAACGTTCACCTCTTTATCCTTTTTCGTCTAGTTTCCTTAATATAATTCCTAAATTCCGAAAAATTTATAATGTAATTAGTGTCTAGATATTTACTTCGTACTCGCAATTATCAAACGTTAAAAGAAAATCGGAAGAAAACTAGATATCTTTGAATGAATATTAAACTAAGTTTTTCTCCATTTTTAGAGACGAATATATTAGAATTCTATTAGAGACTTAGATTATATAATTTGATATATGTTTGCCTCGTTGGCCTAGATGGTTTCATTCCTAGGTCGTAGAAAAACTTTCAATAATATTATTACTATAAAATTATTTTTTAAATTTAATATAAAGCAATGTATTCGCAGACAGTCCGCAGTGTTTGCTTTGTTCCAGGGGCTACATTTCGGCGAAATGTCAGTTGCCTTCAAAGATGTAACAGATACCCAGTGAACTGAATTCTTCGCTTCACTTCCTTTGTCTGATTTATCGTCGTTACTCAGAACAATCAGTTTAAACTTGAACACTGTGTGAGCAACTGATTCGCTTTGTCTTTATCTTAACACTAGGTGTACTCCGCGGTTTCTCTCGCGAATTGCACGTACCACGTATGCCGGACGTTAGCCTACGTCACGAGTGTCATTATATACAAACATAATTTTTACAATGCATCTAGTAATTCTAAAGATTCATTACTAAAATCCAACTACAGGATCAGGCCTCTCTTATGAAATAAAGGAGATTTGGAGCGTAGACCCACCATGCAGCTCCAGTCAGATCAGATCAGAATCCAAGCATATTAGAAGAGCTAATAAAAAAATTCTCTAAAAAATTTTCTATTTCTAATAAGAAAATTTCGTAGAAATAAGGTAAAATCGTATGTATTCCTTAATGCCGACCCAGGAGTCGAATCGTGTATTGAGGTCACATAGACCGACGAGGCATCAGTCATAATAGATAAATTTGACCCAAACAGGAAAATAAAATAAACGAAATACGGTGATATTACGCAGAGAAATCTACAGAAACAATTTCTTTTGGTGCTATTAATTTGTCGAATCCGATGATTGATAACTGAGCCTAATTTCACTGACAGACACGACGAAGTTGGAGAGAGACCTTGGATTAATCGAAAATTATTTTCATCCTTGTTTCTATATCTATTGAATTAAATAACACGTATTAATAAAAATTAACTTTCTTTTTTGTTTTTTTAGAGATAGAAGTGGCAATGAGCGGAATACATAGTTCGTAGAGTCAACGGACTTAGGGGTTCCAAAGTGCAGGAAGGGCGACGCGGAAAAAGGAGTGTTAAATAATCACCTCATTGGATGACACCAATTTTACAGATATGCTTTAGTAAATTAAAGAACTAAATTACACAATTATTTTTTACTTTTTAGTGCGTTTTGAAGGCGGTTTAAATTTTTTATTAAATTAATTTTTAATTTAAATGATGAGTACTTCAAATCATAATATAGCAATGCTGCTTTTTATATAGATAAACTAACATAACTTCATAACGTAAATTAAAACATTTTAGTACATGATGATAAAATATTTTAAATCTCTAGTAGAATCTGTCTTTCGATGTTTGTAAAGTAAGTTTGTTACAAAATGAATAGGTACTTGAAATCACCATTATACGGCGCACTATAAAGACTTGGGGAAATGGAGTAGACCCACGACGCTGATCCAATGCGGGTTGGCGGGTTAAGAGTGACCGGTCCGGGACCGATGGCTTAACGTGGTCTCAGAGGCGCCATTTTTAAGCTCTAACATCATTAACGTCCCGACTCTGGAATTTGAATTTATTGAATATATTTGTTAGGAGAAACAAAAACTCAGAATTATTCTCCAACCCGACCCAGTATTTGAGTCCAGGACCTCGTGGTTGAAGCCGCATAGGTTAACCACCAGACAAACGAGATATTCAGTACTTGATATTCATATATTAAGTATCAATTATAAGTGGAAGTAAACAACAGATAGCGCCTATCTGCAATTAAATAGCAAATGGTATTAAACTTGAAACTGTTGTTCGCCTGCCACAGTACCCTGCCGTGGGGAAACGAGGCAATTTAGTTATCTGAGGCAATATTGTTAAGTTTTGTATGCTGTTGGTAGCTACAACTATGCCTTTGAGGGCTTTCCAAACATGCCTAACCACACTATTTCATACAGTACCAGTAAGTGTTATAATATTGATAGGTATGAATATATAAAATGAATGTCTTACGCAAATAAAATTTAAGTTGATATGTCTAGAGTCGACTTACTTTAACTTTGATTTTAATTTGCTTTACTTGAATTTAAATTTGATTTTCGTTCGAGTATTTGGGCGATAGTTTATTGAATTGAATTAATTTATACACGTGGTTTTGCTTTTTATTTTTTATTCATTACAATTCTTGACTGCATTCACACTTGATGATAAGAGAGGATTCAAACTAAGATGGAAGCGGGCATATCAGGTCCTGGTGACTTAAACAATCTGAAGAGCCAGAACGCAATCACCCTGATCACCCGCCACCACCAAGGGTAACTTGGTGGATAAGGTGTGAAAAGCCTTAATATCCGAAGGCACTTAGACAAAATACTTACTGGATCAACGAGGCAGTTTTAAGCCTTCACCTTATCCAAGTTAACTAGCTACCATTTTAGAACGCATTGTCACTTAACACCAAGTGATATCACAGTCTACTAGGTTCATTCGCCACGTAACATCAAAAGATCGCAGGCTAAGCTATCGTGAATAACAAAAAATATAGATATCTCTTGAACTCGTTGAGAATTTACAAAGCAAATATTCTTTGAAACTCATTGAGCGATACAATAGTAGATCCCGACCGGAATGTCGCTTTTGGTCGGAACCGTTCCCGCAGGATAAATGAAATCCCATTAAAACGTGTTCAAGATATTCCCCCGGCGCGATTTACCTTTACACAATTTACCTAATTGAATATTTACCCGATTTTAATGAAATAATGAATTGTGTTTGAACTTAAACGTATTAAAATTGGCTTTAACCCTTTCTTGAATACCAAATGTTTGGATATTTTATAGTAACATTTGACGGACCCAGCAGATGCCTCACTTGATGGTAAGTGGAAATACCATCACCACATCAGCCAGCAACCATCGCAAGGAACACATCCAATAAAGTGGCGCCCTGTGTCCTCATGTAACATCGAGCTGATGTACGAGTATAAGAACTTTTGTATTCGTATGGGCTCATTAAACAGATCGCCCCGGAAAGAATTACCATCAGTCTAATTAAATATTAAATTAACAATAAATAAAACTGACTTCAAAACGTACTCAAAACTAAATAAATGCGACATTTAGGTACCTACTTTAATTTAATATAGCATATCTATAAAGTCGGTATCATCCAAGCTTTCTACTTTAAGAACTAGAAGAGTACCATTATACGCCACTTTAAAAGAAAATAAAATTTTAAAAGTTTCTTCGATTTTCCGAGGACCCCATCTTGAAACAATCACATTTTTCCCATTTGTATATTTTAGCACAGATTACCTAAACCAGATAGTCCTGACAATATCTTATTTTTCGGATAAATATACACAAAGCCTAAGTAAATATAGATCTAGCAACACTGAATGTAGATTTCGCTAATAGAAAACTAGGTAAAATTATCTCGTAAAATGTCACATTTATTCGCAACGGAAACACGAGATTCAAAAGGTGCGCTGTTCGGTACACTAAACGCTTTAACCTCAAAGCTTAACAGACGATTACCTATGTTTGTGTTAACGGAAACCGTGTCATGTCGTCGACATGTTTAATGGACTTTTACGATCTGCATAAAAATCATTAGTACCCAGGTTTAAGTTTCCGGGTTCAAGCATATTGTGTTCAACTGTGAGTGGAACTGGCATGAGGAGGCTTCTGATGATTACTTACTTACGTACGTATTATCTTAACGTTTCGAAGAGGTTTGAACCTTATAGACATGTTTTTCTATACCTACTACGTAATGGTTATCAAAAAAGCACATTCCCTACTTGATATTCAGGAAAACTGTTGCCTTTAATTAACAGAGCTAAATTTTTCGGGACGGCTAGAACCTGACATACAATACATATACAATGTGCGCATCAAACTGTAGCGTAGGTTGAGATTTAGCTACCAGTAATTACAGCGGTAACCATATCCTTCAAATTGAAATACTGTTTAGGCAGATGTAAACAATAGTACGTCCGTCCCCAGACGAGCTTTATTGACAAAAGCTCTACTACACAAATATTTTGCTGAACTGGCAAGCCCCACATCGGCTTATAAACGCAGTGAATGAGCTTAATGTTAAACAAATTTATAGTAAAAGTAATAAGTGGTTGCAGTTATTTTTTTGCTGTCTGTATCGATTCCGCCTCGAGCAGTTCAGTTGGAAAAATCGCACCTGTCTCTCCCAAGCGAACGGTTTCGAAAAGAGACGGAAGCATCGGCTAATATAACATTACACGTGTGAGAACGAGAGAAATTATATGTTTTCTAAAACCAAGCTTTGAATGGAAAATGGAAAAATGTTTTCAGTCAACCAGCAATTCATTTTAAAACTTTGTCGACTTGCTTTTGTATTTTTAACCGACGAAAAAAAACGGAGGAGGTTCTCAATTCGACACGTACATTTTTTTTATGTAGGACCACGCATAACTTTTTAAAGAGTTGCCCGATTTTGTTAACTCTTTTTTTATTAGAAAGGACACACTTCCAAAAAGGTCCCATTGTCATCATGTTAGGATCTGATGATGATATCCTGGGAAAATTGAAGGAACTCTTCAAATTATATAGGCACACTTGCAGCGATTTCGGTCTTTGTGTAACTATCGGTAGCTTTTTGGCTACAAGTGCCGTATAATATACTATGACAGTATAGTATGAGTACGTTACGTGGCGATAAATCACTAAAAAGTAAGAAATAAAAATTTTTAACAAAAAATAGAACCGACTCAAAACGCACTAAAAAGTAAAAAATAACTGTGTCATTTAGTTAATTTTATTTTTATTATTTGTTTTTATTTTTATAAGGTTTCTACTTTAAGAACATTACCTAGAACCCACAAACTACTTTACTACGTTAAATAAATGTTCCTTAAACTTGCTGGCACCGACTTCATAGATATGCTTAAGTAAATTAAATTCTAAAAACTTTATGGTGCTGCAAACAGGGACAAAATACTTTAACCTGCGGGGAAAGAAAGATCTACCAAAAACTACGTTTGCCCCCGCCTGCAGCACCATAAAGTATTTAGAATTTTATACAGATATAGTGATCCTTGTTTTTCTCTTTTCAGTTCATAATTTCTAAGCAGTCGGGTTTTTTTTTATTTTTATAATAATAATTTTATTTGAGACTTTTTAGTTTTAGTTTATGGTATAGAAATGAGACGGTACACTTAGTACACTTTTTGCCATTTTTTGTTAAAAAGTAATATGAACATGATATGATATTTATATTTTTGAAATGGTCTTTTTACAACCTTTCAATTGGGTCAAAAAACCCATATTGCTAAGATAAAAGAAAAAAATACACGCATCCCTCCCTTTTTCCCCCATTTACAGCCGCCATTTTGAAAATTCATATAGCCTATGACACTACCACAATTTTGACAAATTCAACGACACCTCACATGTCAAAATCCGTTCAGCCGTTTAGGCTGTAGCGCGTGCCGAAGAAATGGACATACATACATACATACGCTCGAAAAACATAACCCTCCTTCTGACGCAATCGGGTAATAAGGACCTCTTCCTGACATTCAATTGGACCATTTTTTTCGTTTTATAATATACTGCTTAGCAGTTGGCCTACTTGACAGTAATTGGGAAATCATCACCAAAAACATGAAAAAAAAAGCACAGGGCATTCAAGGATCAAGCCCTACATAGCCCTGTACTTATCACGAGAAGTAGGTGTTAAGCCTCATGTGCTTGTAATTAGACCGGCAACTATGTTTTTTCAGACTGAAACACAACAATACAGCTGAACAGAAAAAATGAGCAGGTAGTACTTCCCAAGAAGAGCTCTAAAACAAAAGCTCTACTACCCATAAAACTCTTCTTAAGGCATATGGGTAGTGTTACCCCGTGGCCTGGAGAGTTTTTACTTTACGTTAAACCACCGGTCTCGTTCACTGTCATGCACATCTGAATGTGATCGTTGCGGAATCGAACTCTGAGCCCTTCAACTCGAAATTAAACTGACCACCAAAATTAAACTGGTGATGATAAGGAATGCATAAAAATTAAGCGAACCCATAAGAAATAATCTTATTTAGAAAGCATTATGAAAGCACCAATCCAAAAGAAAAGATACCTAATGAAAAACCGCCCAGCACGAGCTTTCAGGCTTAATTCCATATTGTACCAAAGTTTCTGGCCACAAATCAAGTGAGGGGCATACATATTCAGTTTTACTTGTTGCATGAACTGTACACAGAACTTTCAGGCGTCCTTTTAGTTCAGACTCCAGTCGTATTTCGTCGGTAGAACCGAGCGCGCGCGTTCCACCGTCCGAAATAAAAAAAAAAACCATGATGGACATTTTCGACGTGAACTCCTATTGATTTGATCGACGAAATTAATAAAGTTTCGTGAATTAATAATAAAGTTTTTTAATTTATTTTTCTTCCGGAAAACTTTCAAGTGTAAACTTTTTGGTTTGTGGAGAGTTGTAGTGTTTTATCTGTGACAGTGTGGTGGATTTTAAAATTTAAACTTGGAAGACAGCGACGTTTTGAATTTTTGAACGGAGAGGTACGTACTAAGTAACAAATTAGTTTTCCATTTATGTTACAAAACGCAAAGTTTTATTTATGAAAGTTATTTTTTGGTTCTAGTCTACGGTTTTAGATGTTCTGCAAATCGTATTATTAAGTACATGTGATTACTTATATATACTGAGCTTTTTTGAATACTTTTTCATTGCAAATTTGTATATACAACTGGCTAGGACAACAAATATCAGCGACATTTGGCGAAGCGATTTTTGTCCTCATCCCAAAAAAAGTCGAAGTAACTCATCCAAAGGACACTAGACCGATAGCTCTAACTAATACTATTTCGAAATTATTTTTCAGTATATTGCAAACAAAAATGACAAAGCACATGATAAACAATAGGTATTTCAGGCCTAATCACCAGAAAGGGTTTTTGCCCGGAATTTCTGGTTGCCTGGAACACAATTCACTTCTAGGCGAAAGTCTCAAGGATGCTAGAAAATATGAAAGGCAAATTACGATCTGCTGGATAGACCTAGAAAATGCGTTTGGTTCTGTCCAGCATGATCTATTGACTTTCGCCTTGAGGTGGTACAATTTTCCTGATCTAGTTATTGATTTAATCACTTCTTACTATTCAAAATTGAAATTCACCATAGCAGTAAACAATGAGTACTCAAAACCCCTACATTACAATGTGGGGCTGTTTCAAGGTTGCTGCTTATCCCCAATAGCTTTTAATGTAGTCATCAATATTCTAATAGATAAATTAATTGTTCAAGAAAAGAAATGGGGCTATCGGTTTAAAATTAACAATAAATATACAGAGTCCATCTTAGCTTTTGCAGATGACCTTGCTTTACTGACACGAAACCCAAAACATTGTCAGGAGCTATTGAATGTAGTGGATGAGTTCTGCTCATGGACTGGTGGGCTGAGGGTAAAGCCAAGCAAATGTCACTGTCTATGTCTGGGGAGACGAAATACTAAATTTACATCTTATGATCCGGGTCTCTCTATTAGTGGCCAAAGTGTAACCACCATTGCTGAAGCATTGCCTTTTAAGTTCCTCGGTAGAAAGATTGATTACAAAGGACGCACACCATCCCTTGAGGTAGTCGTCGATAACTTCATAAATGACCTTAATAAGGTAGACCAACAGCCCATTAACAATATAAAAAAAGCGTGGGTCTATGACAACTATCTCACTTCACGTCTGACTTGGCCATTCCTCGTTTATGATATTGGCAGAACCCATCTGGCAAAACTAGATGCAAATGTCATAAAAACATTGAAGTCTTGGTTTGGTCTAGCACTCTCGGCTGACCCCTCAACTCTATTCAGAGATTACAATAATTTTGGGTTAAAACTAAAAAGGCCATCGGAACTCTATAAACACCTCAGGGTTACCAGAACGCACATTCTAGTTAAGTCCCAGGACGAACTAGTTGCATCACTTCCTAAAGACGAGGGTGCCGGAAAACTTGACTCTAGGCTTCATTTTTACAAACAATTTATGGCAGGGGCTCAGGTAAATAGAACCGGGTTGGGTGCAAGACGTAAAAAGGAAGACCAAGACATAATAAAATCTTTTCTTAAACAAGATGAGGACGACAACTACAAAGTGCATGCCATGAACCTAGAAATGCAAAACGAGTGGTTAAACTTAGGCGAGTTCTGCATCCCTCTGGCTCTGAAGTGGCGCGCCTTGCTGTACGATTGGTCTCCTGCCTTATTGAAATTTTATCTTAATGCCTTTCAACTGACTCTCCCAGATCAGAGTAACCTAGTAAGATGGGGAAAAGCCTCGGAAAAATCTTGCTATTCCTGTGGTGAGGCAGTGGGCACTGCAAGGCACTTATTGGTAGGGTGCAAGGTGCTCCTGGACAGGGGTCTCTACTCACGCCGCCACGACAGAGTACTAGAAATCATACGTGAAGCTATAAGCCTTTCAGTAGCTAGGGCTCAAAAAGGGTTGACGACGAATAAAAGACAAACCAACTTCGTTAAAGCAGGCTCAAGTACAAATTCCACCAACAAGCCTTATTCAATTCTGGGCTCTGCTCCTGATTGGACTATATTAATGGACACGTATGAAAAGCACTATAAAATCCCGGAAGACTTAGCTATTACGACATCTAGACCGGACATATTTCTTTTTTCCAAACAAATCAAACGTATAGTACTTGTTGAGCTTACAGTGCCGTGGGAAACAAACATCCCTAAAGACCATGTATTCAAAGTGAATAAATACTATGACCTTACTAATGAACTAACCAAAAATGGCTATGTGGTTAGTTTATACGCGGTAGAAGTGGGTGCGAGGGGTATACCAGCGAAGTCTCTCTACAACCTGCTAAAAGACCTTGGCCTTACTAGAAGTGCAGTAAGCTCCATATTGGAACGAGTGTCCAAAGCTGCACTAGTAGGGTCCTTCCGAATATGGTTGGGCAGGGAGAATAACTTGAACAGAGGAGGTGAGTGTTGACGGCCGTCACTAAGGGTACCCTTAAACCTACACCCGTGTCACAAGTCTCGGGCTCTGTTCGGAGTTATTCTCTCAGCCACGCGATGGACCCGGCACCCGCACGGTGAATCCATGGAATGCTAAGATATTCGTCTCTCTCTACATACATTGGAAGTGTAAGGCAAAGTAAGTAAGGTAAGTAGGTAATTTAAATCATCGTTCTAAATATTGACGTGGGTAAAGTTTTCTTAGCCAAGCTAAGATATAAATTGGGTTTTCATACCTGTGTCTAAAGCCCGGTTTCCACTGCGGGCGGAAAGCAGTCCTTAAATAAGACTTACCTTATATAAAAAACGTGGTAGCACTGTTAACTGCCGATTGCTCCAGCAGCAACAAAGCCACCATATCCTTTATAATTACATCGACTGAACCAAGTTACCAGTATGATTTATGAGCGCGGAAGTAATTTAACGAGCACCGAAATAATGGAACTCGCATCTAACATAATGGTACCTCTACACTTGACGTAGACTCAGCCGTAGGGCCGACGCATATATGACGATGCACAGCGCAGTGCCCTTATTTTTGCCTCTATGTGATTTCACGTGAGAAAATAAGACTGGCAACGTTTTATTCACAAAAGAGTAGTACAAACGGCTAGGATTATATTATTCTGATTGTTTTTAACTCTTAGAACTTGGGTTAAAGTCCTCTTATAAAACGTGGTTGCGCTGTTAACTGCTGATTACTCCAGTCGCAACAAAGCCACCCTATTACCCTTCGTAATGAACCTTACATCGACTGAACCAAGCTAGCAGTATGATTTATGACCGCGGAAGTAAATTAACAAGCTCCGAAATAATGGGAGTTGCTTACGTCTAACCTAATGGAACCTTCACACCTGACGAAGTGTCACTTTATGTTGTAGAGCCGGCGTAGAGACTAAAATTATAACTGTAACTAAGTATTTCGTTATAATGGAATCTCTACATATAACTTAGTAACATAGTGTCATTTTCAGCCAAAACGTAGGTATATTTGACTAATTTATAAAAGTCTAAGATTTTATTGGTCCTGTCGTAAGCCTAAGTGGCATGAGACCACAATGTCCTGGGTTCGAGTCGTGGCTTGAATTATTGAGATTTTCGTTCTTCCAAGAAAATAAAATTTCTCAGTAAAAATTTTCAGCCCAGATATCACACGATCATAATTATTAACATTCGAAGGACGCGAGGCCGAATTGAAGCAGTGAGATGGGTTTTAGATCCGTATTATATAACAAAAATCAAGTGTATAAAGTAAATAATCAGTAGCCGTTTCAAGTTGGCACATAAAGCGCGCAAAGTAACGATTCAGTCGGAGATGGTATTATTTCCAACTGAATCGTTACTTTATGCTAGATGAGATTGCAATGCTGCGTTCAGTTTCAATGAACAAACAAGATAGAAAAACAACAGACAATACTGTATAATAAGTATACTATAGTAAGTCTGAACATAATTAAACTTAATGCCGAACACCTTAATAATAATTAATTACCTATAATTTCTTATGCCATGTCGTCTAATCTTCTTGTGAATTAACTCTTAAAGTCTTATAAATTTACTACGCTGTGTTTACTATTATAATGACGCATAATATAATTATTAAAATGCTACATGTACAACACAATAACTGACTTACAATTGACGACAGATTTTACATAACCTTACTATTAGTTGTAGGCCAGAGAATCTACATTCTCTGTTACTTGTGTTAACCCGTAAACTCTTGTTACATGTAGGTACACTTTCCCTTAGTTACGTTAACTCGTAATTTAATGGCATATTATTATATTATATAGAAAACCTCGTAGACATACGACTGTCAAGATCACTGAACACTTTTAAAAAGGCTGTTAAGTCATACGCAGTATTGATGACTTATTGGTTTGTATTTCCTTTGTCATATTGTCATAAGATAATCTAATACATATGTAATGTGTTAGGTTATCTTATGATATTTATTTTACTTAATGTTTTTTCTGTTATTTATGTAATTTGTTGTGTATTAGTATGTAATTATTTGAATGTATATATCTTATTTAAACACACCACCTGCAGTTTGGTCCTGATGCACTGTTTTTCTAAGCTGTTTTCCTATGCCCAAGGTAACCAAATCTTCGCTACTTGTTCTAACCCAGAATTTTACGTCAGATGTAGACTCTCCGCTACTTGCTCTAGCTCAGTGTTTTTTGTTAGTTGTAGATTCTCCCCACTTGCTCTAACTCGGAATTTTACGTCAGATGTAGACTCTCCGCTACTTGCTCTAAATCAGATTTTTTGTCAGATGTAGACTCTTTCCTACTAGCTCTAACTCAGAATTTTACGTCATATGTAGAAAGAAGACTCTTCGCTACTTGCTCTAAATCAGATTTTTTGTCAGATGTAGACTCTCTCCTACTGGCTCTAACTCAGAATTTTATGTTAGATGTAGAAAGAAGACTCTTCGCTACTTGCTCTAAATCAGAATTTTCGTCAGATGTAGACTCTCCCTTATTCGCATTAAGTCTATAATATATTTCACATGTAGACTCTCCCTTACTCACGCCAACTCGTCATTTCGTATGCAGATAACGTTTGGTTGTAATTTTTAGTCTCGCGCCCGTAATTTAAACCCAAATAGGAAAAGTTTTAGCTGGCTGCGGCTTAAGGGGAAAATATAAATCTTCCATACTCAAATAGGCTTTAGTCTACATCGGGTGCCTTTGATACATCCGTATGTAATTTGTTTACATTGAAGCGAGGTGGCGAAACTGTTTCATAAGCGGTGGCTTTAAATTCTTGTTACGGAAACTGAAACAAATGGATGAGTAATACTAAATTTTAATTTAAAAAAAATAACTTATGCTTTAATTTTTTTTATAATAGTTAAGTAAGAGATCAAATCTTGCTATCCCTAAAATGTATGCTTTTTATATTTTGACACTATACATAATCGGAAGCATATCTGAGGGACTAAGCCAAAGCTAGTGCAGGAGAAAAGTTAAGCTGAAAATAAAACCTTTGAAGACGAAAACACAGTGATGCTGCTTGGTGGCATATAAAAGGAAAGGCGGTAGTGCTTCCCGGATATTATACATAAAGGTTGAATAAATATTAATAACAATTCATTACGCTACCACCTCCGAGACTACAGAAACCCATGATATCAGGTAAGAGAGAAGAGAATTGCTCAGTTATAAGTAAAAAAACTGGTCAAGTGCGAGTCGGATTTGCACATGCAGTGTTTCATACCATTATTGTGCAATATTTATTTAATTCTATTTTTAAGAATTTTAAATTACAGAAATGCATTATCTGTTTAAATTTCAACCATTTAGCTATCAGGGTTCATAAGTTACAGCCAGGTAACAGACAGACAGTGGAACCTTTGAAATAGGGTCCCGTTTTTGCCCATTGGGTACGGAATCCTAACTACGTCTAGGTAATAAAGCAATTTCCAAGCGAATGGGAGATTTTTTTTGTACCATAAAGTAGCGGTTTGTTATTCAGGTTCGGTTTACTCTGCAAACATTTGGTAATCGAATCCAAGCGGAAATTACCTACAGCTGCCGATTCTAAATATTTGTGCGCCGTTCAGTTTTACTTTGTGCTGATGATACTATGAAGCCTTCGTACCTCAACGATATTTAAATCAAATATATTTTGGATATGATTCGTCGTAAACAATACAAACGTCACTACTATATTAATTATTGTTTTATCCAATCGTAGCATTAGCTTCATCATTTTCAGCCCATTACAGGGCCAGGCCTCCCTCCTTTTAGGAGAGGGAGCGTAGACTCACCACGGTGATCCAATGTTGTTTGGCGGGCTGAGGGTGATAATGTTTTGTTTGTTAACGATCTCTATCAGATATTGTTGTTGAATAGTAACCAGAACTGACGGCTTAGCGTACTGTTCGAGACACAGGGGTGAAACGCCACTAACTTCCCGACTCTGGGTTTGGAATGTACTAAAAATTTCATAGAAGAATGAATAACTCCTATAAGGCCTGGCCCTGTACTGGGCCGTTAATAGACTGATGATGATGATGATGATGATGATGATGATGTTGACTAGGTCATCGTGCTCCGAAACTAAATAGATTTAAGTGGACAGACGAAACTGTAATGACTAAGGTTTTCTGTGTTTTATTTAAGTGAATTAGAGTATTCCTCTGAAGGTTCGCTAAAAGCAATGTCAATCTATTTGTTTTTTGTAAAAGTACATAATGTCGAGCCTTAATTAAATTTTTCAATTAATTATTGCTCGTAAATCCATCCGTGCGATCAGGACAAAGGGGTGTTTAAATATCGCCATTAATTAAAACACGCCTCCGAATACTGTTAACGCGTTATTATACCAAAAACATTAATTTCATTATCACTGAAAAGCACTGAAATACTTTGTGGATTTACTCTTTTATAAAAACCATCAGGCAGATGTGATACATACCTACGTATTTTGTACAGTGTGGTAAAGTAATTACATAGATCATGAAGTCGAGATAACTACCCGATCATTAATTTCCTTTAATGACATGCATTATATAATAAATTCAAATCAATCTATGAGATCTGTTTTCATCAGTACGCACAGATATAATTTAAATAGTACCAGTAGAAATTTATGTTTATTATTACCTGGTTATTGGTCTAAGCTCATACTTCCTCTCCTATAAGGAGGGAGATAATAATCAAATAGACTGATAGTGATGAAATTAATTGCGTCTTGTCGTTATCAATTCTATTTACGCATTACGTAGTCTACATCGCAATAAAATGGTTAAAATAGCTTTACATTTTGATATGTGCAAAAAATATATAAAATAAACAGTAGAGAAGAGTTTGAATAATATACACACGGCGTAGAACCGTGTTAATGTACATAAAAGCTAAGTTTTATGGGCGCTCGAACTTGCATCTTTATGGCCCCTTAGCGGCTAAGTATCTGTCTGTAACTCCACCTGTGTCTATACATACGTACATAGACACTGACACCAAGGTTGTATAAATTATTTTAGCAGCAGTTGCGTGTTAATATTTTTTAAGCAATATTACTATTAGAGAGGGAGTTAAGAGCTAAGACCAGTGTGTGTTGGCGGACTTAGAGTGAGTGCACTTGATTCTAAAGTCAACTACACTCACCTTAATGATGACCCGACAGCCTAAAGTGCTTTTGCAGGGTGTAGCACCGCCAACCTCGCAGCTCTGGGCTGCTACGGACGGCTTTACGTGATGACACAAAGGCTTAACGTGCTTTTCCAGAGTGAAAACCACCAACTTCCCAGTTCTGGGCTTTTACTGATGACTTAACGTGATATCCCGTCGGCTTATCGTGCTTTCCCAGGGTGAACACCATCATATTCCATATTCCTATCTCATTATTTTTTGTATAGAGTAAAATCTGGTATGGTATCTGTAAGGAAGAAAAGCCTTACAATTCAAATCTTTACTCCGTACCAGGACCTCGTGATCCAAATGACGCAGGCTAACCATATGACCAACGAAACAATTTTGTAAAGAGGGAGACCAAAGTCAATAAGATAAGTTGATAATAATTACTAAATGGACCGTTCCTCTACAGTAAGACGCATTAACTATACCTAGTCATGTACCTAGCTTCTACGACTGCAAATCCGAAAAGTAGTAGAATATTTAAAATTATACTACTTATTTGTATTTGAAATTGGGGTATAAATAAGTGTGTTGACATTTGTTCACAATGAAAACTTGTGTAATTAATTTAGTGTAGTTATAGTAAAGTTAATATACTAGTACTCTTTTATAATACGCGTCCTCTCGGGTAAACAAAGACATACAATATGATCATTTGAGTTATAGACATGAAATGAAAGCAATTAGTCATAGATATAATTTGTTGCGCTCAATTCCGCGTGTATTCGGGTCGCGTGTGGGAGAGCTTCACCCAAACGTGAGCCTTATACATACTAATAAGATTGACTACGATCTCGGCGTTACCTTCGTTCTTATCGTTTCATGGAGGTACAATTTAGGTACTTTATATGGGACATACATATATATACAATTTTGATATTAGTAGAGGCTGTATATGACGGAGATTTTCCTGGAAAATTTACAGTGATGAAATATGGACATGTCGGCTACCAACCTTGATTTAATTTTTGATATAGCCCTTGGTTGTAATCACACCTGGTGGTAAGTGATGATGCTTCTAACATGCAAACGAGCTAGCTAGGTAGGAATAGAATAAAACCCCTTCCGTTTCTATACGACATCGTACCGGAACGCTAGATCGATTGGCGCTACGTCTTTGTCGGTGGGTGGTTACTAGCCTCGACCGAGGCCTCCCACCTATAAGAGGTCTTACACATAACTTATTATTTATTATGACAAACTAGACTGTTATTTAACCGACGCGTTAGTGTGAAAACACTAAATTCAAAAAGAAATTGATATTTTATAATTCAATATTTTTAGACTTCACAGCACAAGTAAAGGTGTACGACCTGCAGAAGATTCAGACCTAATTTTAGGCAAAGAGCTTATCATTCTTACATTTAAAGATATAGACTTTAAAGATTACACTTACATTTAAAGATTACACTTATACACCTGACAATATGCCGGAATGTGTTTTACTTGACTCTGAATTGACATAAAATTCGACGTATAATAACCACATGACATAGGATCGGACCTTTGGAAACTTTCCTTACAGAATATATTATTTATTAAACAATCTATGCTGATGCTTGACACATCTAAGACGAAGTAAAGGTCAAGTAAGAGGCCGACTAGTTACAATTCCGAACGCCCACAAATATCTGTAAGGTATAATTTCTGTCTTACTACGCATACATTCTATATGTTGGATTGATAGAGGATAGATTCACTTGCTAATTTCATAAAGGTCAAGATTAACAGTTATATAGAGGGAGAGCTACCAAAATAGAACCACTTCTCCTCAAAATCATTAATATTTCAGCTGGAACTGTCTGCGGTAAAATTGTTTTGGGTATTGATATACACAGCTCTGGTATTTAAAATAAAACAGACGAAAAAATTAAAGTATCAATAGTTTAATGATTAGGGAAAAGGGATTTAAGGCCGAGGGGCATGGGGTCATTCACTATTGTCATACTCATAGCCTTTACCACTAAAGGGGAAGTTTATATTCCTCATATAAAAACAAATTGAATTTTAACCTTATTATTGCTTTTTTTATTGACAAAGAATACAATAACAAACTTAAGCTAACTTATCCAAATAAGTAGACAAAACATGCTTCATGGCACGGTATGACATCAAAACACGCGTTCATTTTATTCAATTCATATTTATCAATTAATCAAGTACCTACCACAGATTTTAATTAGATCAGAAAATTTAAATAAGATCAAAAGTCCTGTTTATTTAGTGGCTGTATTCCAATTTGGTGGAAGAATGTTGTTTCAACACTTTGTGACAGGTCGTGTTCGTGACAAGACAAAGTCATCCTTGTAAATTTTAATGACCCATCTTACAAAACTTCAGTGACTCAAAGTCTCCAAGTAACGAACCCACTAACGAGTATTGCGCTTACAAACGCCTACATGTCAGTTACATCATCAGACGATTTCTCAAGGAAAACTTTTCTGTTCCTTCCACTTCAGATTGAATCTACTTAAAGGTATTAACAGTCATCTTAGTATTTTAACGACATATCTAACAAAGCTTCAGTGACTCGCAGCTAATATTACTTATAGAAGAGGTATTTTTATCAAAACATTTGTCAACAACAACAATTTTTGTAAACTTGAATGAGTCTAATAAAGCTTGTTTGTCTCAAAGCTCCCGAGTAACGATCTGCCGTATCTCGTTTCTGCGGCATGCAACTTTGGAGCGGTAAACTTATAATCTGTCTTCTCGGAGGATCTCTCAAACTCATGCAAAGCGAAAGCGGATTATAGCCTCTTTTCTGTGTAATAAAGCCTTCGTTGTATGATGGATGATGTGGCGTACTGTTCTAGAGTTTCTATTTATACATGTGATGTTGATAATGATGATGAGTTAGATAATAAAATGTCCTACTGCAGGGCCTGGCCTCCTGCTCTCCTTCTTTAAGAGAGTAAGAAAGAAGATACAGAATTTACACTCACTATGCTGCACCAATACGGATTGGTGCTAATGCTTTATTCTTTTAAAGAACATGGTCAGATGTTCATGGTAATGATTTGGACCAATGGACTACTTACCAATTTCCCAATTTATGGTTTAAAATTTTTACTAAGAATTTCTTAAAATTAAGGGTAACTCAGTATCATTATGGCCTTATGTTATAACTCGAACTGGGAAACAAAACCTCAAACTCCAAACCAAAGACTACAACGTGTGAATTTATTCAAATCATATATAAAATAAATTAGATAATATACCAGTCAGATTTAAGAAATTCCGTTACATACAATTTTCACAGTTACCGTAATGGTTACTAAGGCCAACCTACTTACGTACTTGATATTTGATATAAAATAACAGTTTTTCCAAACACCCTTAAACCTGAAAGGTGCTTTGAATAGAGGAAATCGCTACTTAAGGTAGGCGCCCCATTGTGTGTAGATTCATCGTTTTTTTCCAAATAGATTTTTCCAGAAATTTGCTACGAAAGAAAACAGTTTTAGTAAAAGAGATCGTACGTTTTCTGCGTAGGAGACCATTGGATTGGAAGAAGGTAAATATAATTATGTGTAATGTTTATATAACATGTTTCGTATGTCATGTTAGCTCAGAGGTTAGCTCTGAGTGTGGGTATCGAGTCAATTGAGCTTTCTCTCAAATAATTCTTGGAGAATATTATCACTCCGGAGTTGTAAAGTTGGTGATGTATAAGACCTCACAAAGGACTACTGTAGAGCTAGGCTTCCATCATTTAGGCGAGAGTTAAGATCCTTCACGCTACTCCAATACTAATTTTAGGAATAATGCCTGTGAACCGATTAACTATCAGATATTAACATGCTTTTCGAGGCTCCGTGAGCGTAACGCCTTTGTCTGCCCAAAATTTTGTATAAGAAAGAAAACAAATCCAAATATTTCTTAGCCCGATCTAGGACTGGAATCCTAGTAGGTAGTTCGTGACGCGAATCGCATAGTTAGCTGACCTAACGTACAAATTATCACGATTTTATACTTGCCACTAAAATACCAGCGGCGGGAACAAACAAGTCTCTTTGATCAGCTTAATCCAAGTAGATTGATTGAGTGATTGGTTATTGTGAACTAGGTCATTGCCATATTATCTCCGCGGTATAATTTGTAAACACTAAAGTTTACTGTATTGCGAAATCAATATTTAATATAGAAAATTAAATGTATACCTACAAGTATACTACAAGTAAATATGCAATTACTTAATTTAAAAAAAGTCAGAATCACAAGACGAATAAAGAAATAAAATAGTTTACCAAAAAATAATTTTATTTCTTAAGTACCTATAGTCTGGCCATTTTATTAAAAGAATAAACGTAAACAAAGGATTGGAATGTGTAAGCGGACCAGTATCATCTCTATACTTATTTCTCGTAGTTAATGTTATACTTATAATATTATGTTGTAATGTTTTCAATAATGATTAATTTGTATCCTGTCGTTTTGATGGCTCAACTATACACATTTTAATAATTTAATACTACCCCGACTTGATAAGATGTGTTGTAAGTTTGACTGTCTGTCTGTGTTTCTGTGTTTCATCAACATCATTAACAGCCGATGCTGGACATAGGTGTATTTTAGGGTCTTCCACACACAATCCTGGGCCGCCTGTGGCCAGCGGCACCCAGCGACACGTCTGATGTCGTCAGTCCACCTAGTGGGGGGTCGACCAACACTGCGCTTTCTGATGGGGTCGCTTTTTATTTGTTTATCAGTATGCCTTTGTTCTGTCTGCGTATCTCGCAAACATCTTTTACACAGTTCACATATTTATATGTCTAACAGACTCGAATATCAGTCAAACTTAAGATCCTATCCTTTTAATGTCAGAGGTTAGAAATGGAATAATGGAAACATAATTATTCGACGAAAATATGCTTTGAGTTAACTAGATACTCAAATAATGTTCCCATTGTTCATCACGTTAAGGCGAGCCGGAGATAATGTTTCGGATCGATGCCCATACGTCACTGTCAATCAGGTGTTCCCTTTTATCACGGTCGTTTAGACCGCCGGCACTTCGGCACGTAAGCGACGTGATGTGGTCATTGTTACGGGTTACGAATTGCGATAGGTACCTACTTACTAACGTTAATTGGATTGAATTGATTTTTTTAGGAATCATTCGAGCTTCTTGTTCTATGAACACGATGACAATCAAAATTATTATCACGTTGTTTCCACTTCGTTGATCTAGTGGTTATCATGTGTCATCACGAGCTCCTGCGTTTGTGGTATCATTCAAAATTTTCTTTCTTCAGGGGTAGCAGCGTGGTGGGTCTACGACCCATAAACGCATTCTTACAAGGATCTGGCCCTGTGTGCTGTTAACAGGCTAATGATGATGATGATGTTGTTCCTTGTCAATGGACTTATTGCGAAAAGCTTCGATCAAGCCCAGAAGCCTTTACTTGTCTTTATAAGTATTTAATCCATTTTAAAAAATACACCCAGACATATAGTAGCAATAGGGCACTTTGTCAAAGAAGTTGAAGAAAAATTGAAGTGAAGTCATCATCTATAATATACTCGAGTATAGTCTGTTCAATATTATAGATATGGTGCTACGGAAAATTTTTATTGCTGCCTAAATATTCCAATACAAGAACTAACACAAAGAGAAAAAAAATTCGCACAACAACTCGACATGCAGTAAACTTTTAATAAAAATCGCCTCTCGTATCGATGAAAGGTTCATTTAAAATATTTCAATACAACTTTTACGTTCATTGAAACACTCATATTAAAACGATAATAACACCTACAAATAAATCATCGGTTCAGTGAACATTTTAATTTAATGTTACTAAAGATTTAAACTATTTTAATCTTTCTATTTTAATATTCATTTTCTAGATTAATACAAACTTAAAGTTTCGTAAATTTACGGAATTTACACGCAATTTATTTAGCTATAATAACGGTTTAAAATATTTTCCATTATACCTATTAGAAATAAATCCATATCATCGGATTAATTTATCGGATCATTATGTTATAGAGTTAAGAACCATGTTGATCATGTAGGTATCTTTAACCAAAAACCCTATTAACATTAGGTTCATTCATTAAAAGCTCCGACGCCACAAGACCGGCCGCATATTGAATTTTTCTGTTAGAAAATAGAAATAAAAATAAGTAAAAAAACTTTTTAAGTTATACGGTTTTATGTTAAACATACATTGCAATGTTTAAGATAAATGTACTAAAAACCAAAAAATAATAAAATAGATACAGTCCCACGACTGTATCTATTTTATTGCCTAACGACGAATTAAACGATTCTTCTATCGCACATTAAGTCGATAATTTGTAGACAATTGAAGTGCCCGACGGTTTTATTTTAGTCTAGTCTATGCATATGTTTATAATTCCCACGACTGTATCTATTTTATTATTTTTTGGTTTTTAGTACATTTATCTTAAACATTGCAATGTATGTTTAACATAAAACCGTTTAACTTAAAAAGTTTTTTTACTTATTTTTATTTTCTAGTTTTTAGTTTTTATTTCGCATTCTGTTTAATTCATTCAGATACCTAAATTACAGATTCAATTTCTAAATTTAAATCTTATTTTTATACGCCATTTAGTGGCTGCGCCCATCTTAAATATTGAGGTTGTATATTGCACTGTATTCTTCTTGTCAAGCTCTTTTATTTGATACCCATATTGGTGGGATTGATAAAAAATTGTTATCAGCCATTTGGTAGCGGCGGCCATCTTAGATTTCAATTTTGCATACTAAATTGTATTCTACTTGTTGAGACCTTTCATTTGATACCCATGTTGATGGGATTGATAAAACCTAAGTTATCCGCCATTTTATAGAGGCCGCCATCTTGCATTTTAATTTTATATAGTACATTGTATTCTACTGGTTGAGCACTTTCATTTGATACCCATATTGATGGGATTGATAAAACCTACGTTATCCGCCATTTTGTAGCGGCCGCCATCTTGGTTTTCAATTTTTTATTGTATATTGTATTCTGCTTGTTGAGCCCTTTCATTTGATACCCATATTGATGGGATAAATAAAACATAAATTATCCGCCATTTTGTAGCGGTGGCCATCTTGAATACATACATACATACATAGCATCACGCCTCGTTCCCATAGGGGTAGGCAGAGACTACATCCTTCCATTTGCCACGGTCCTTGCATACTACCTTAGCTTCTTCCACACTCATTAATCCTTTCATACAAGATCGTCGGTTTAGGGTACTTTTGACCTGGCCATTTTTTAAAATGTCCTGAATTTGGTCCAGAAACATTCGCCTAGGTCTTCCCCTTCCAACACTTCCATTCACTCTCGCCTCATAAATCTCTTTTGTTAATCTTCTTTCATCCATTCTCTCTGCATGCCCAAACCATCTAAGCATCCCTTTCTCTATTTTAGTCACTACATCTTCTTTTACACCACACTGTTCTCTTATTATACTATTGTTAACTCTGTCACTCAGTTTTATTCCGCTCATACTCCTCAACGCTCTCATCTCTACTGCATTTATTTTACTTTTATGCTTCTTCTGCCATACCCAACTTTCACTACCATACATGAGTGTGGGCACTAGCACACCTCTATGCACAGCCAGTCTTGCCTTCTGAGACACTTTCTGGCTATTCATAAATGCATGTAGAGCACCATTCACCATGTTTCCAGCATTTACTCTTCTTTCAATATCACTCTCACACGTTCCATCTTTTGTGAATTTACTACCCAGGTATACAAACTCTTTTACTTCTTCCACTTTCTCTCCATTTATCAAAATATTACAATCTGTCACATGTTCATCTCTTTCAAAAATCATTACTTTCGTTTTGCTGACATTCACTTTCATTCCTTTCCTTTTCAAAGCTACATTCATAATAGTTACCATTTCTTGTAACTCATTAGCAGACGATGCAAGTAATACTTGATCATCTGCGTAGAGAAGACATTTAATGAGTAACTCGTTCATTCTTAGACCACATACACTTTCTTTCAAATCTATCAAGCAACTGTCCATGAACAAGTTGAACAGCCATGGTGACGCTACACATCCCTGTCGTACGCCCCTCTCCACTGGGAACCACTCAGTGTATGCCCCATTTATTCTGACACAAGCACTAGAATTGTCATAAAGAGATTTCAGTGCTCGGACCAGACTGCTGCTCACCCCATACGTGGACAATGTTGACCATAGCTCATTCCTCACCACACGGTCATAGGCCTTTTCCAAGTCAATAAAAGCACAGTACACTTTTTGGTGTTTAGCCAAAAATTTTTCAGCTATACATCGCAAGGAAAAGACCTGATCCGTACATCCCATTCCTTTCCTAAATCCTGCTTGCACATCCCACATTTTTCCATTAGTTTCATTTATCAACCTTTCAACCAGCACCTTTGCATACAGTTTGCCGACAACACTGAGAAGGCTGATCCCTCGGTAATTCTTGCAATCTTGCTGTGACCCTTTTCCCTTATATAGTGGAACAATTACGGCCTTAGTCCAGTCGCCTGGAACTTGGCCCTTCACCCAACACAAGTTGAAAAGGCAGTACAACTGACCTACAACAATACCGCTTCCAGCCTTCAGCATTTCGACTGATACTCTATCATACCCAGCAGCCTTACCTGATTTCATACATTTCAACGCTTTTATAATCTCTTCCAAACTAATCTCAAGGTTATTAATCTCACTTTCATTAATTTCTACAGAGGACATGTCTGTCCCTGCTTCATCTCTTACAAATAAACTTTCAAAATGTTGCTTCCATCTCTTCAACATCCATTCTTCACCTTTTATTATACTACCATCTAAATTTCTGACTTTACTCAGATCAGATGTAGTGGACCTTCCTCGAGCATGCCGTATAGATTTCCAGAAAAACTTAATGTTATACTGAAAATCATCGGTAAGTCTCCTATCATACATATCTTTACATTCTTCCCTCTTCTTTCTAACAGCTTCCTTAACGCTCACTTTCACTCTTTTGTATTTCATTCTAGCTTTCAAAACATCATCATTTGTTGCTCTTTTCATTCTTTGGTTAGCTTTTGTAGCCAACCAGTCTAACCAAGCTTTCTTTTTCTCGCATACAACTGCCTGTATACTTTTGTCCATCCACAGATTCTTTTCCTTTTTACTTTTTCTCCTTTTAGACATCCCGCATGCATCAATGGCAGCACCTACCACTCCATCTTTAAAATTACTCCAAAAACTTTCAACCTCTTGCATTTCAACAGCATTCATATCACGCTCATTCAAATTTTTCACGTATTCCTCTCTTACATCATCCTCTTGCAATCTCTCAACTTTTATCCGTTCTAGAATGCTCGTCTTTTCTTTTGCTCGATGTCGCCATCGATTAAAAAGACCACTAACTCGGCAAATAACCAGATAGTGGTCAGTATCGATTTCGACACCGCGATGTACTCGAGCATCCAGAATGTTTTTCTTCAATCTTTCATCCACTACCACAAAATCAATCATACTTCTTGCACTCCCTTCTTCCCTTGTATACATATGAATCTTTTTGTGGTCAAACATAGTATTTGCCACAAAAAGATTATATTCCAGACATAATTGAAGCAAACTTTCCCCATTTCCATTCACTCTTTTGTCACCAAACATACCAAGTACTCTCTCATACCCTTCACGCTTCACACCAACCCATCCATTAAAATCTCCTAACATAATTATTCTCTCATTCTGTCCACATTTATTCAAAGTATCACTCAGGCTTTCCCAAAACTCATTTATTTCTTTTCCCAAAGTTTTGGTCTTTCTTGGACCCGGATCCGTCGGAGCATATCCACCTACAACAAAAATCCGGGTCAATCCTACTTTTAGCCTGATCCAAATGAGTCTTGGGCTCACATACTCAACTTCTTTCACACACTCAGTCATTCTTTCAGAAAGGATGATACCAACTCCCTGACAGCCTCTTCTGTCCCTGGAAACGCCAGACCAGTAGGCTGTATAGGAGTTGTGGTTAGTGGTATCACATCCTTTTCTTTTCGTTTCATTCACACAAAGCACATCTATACGTCTATCATCCATCATCTGGCATACTTCATCTAACTTTTCGGCCATTCCTCCTCGAACGTTCAATGTGGCAAAACGGCTCTCCGTAGCCCGCTTTTCGCCCCCATGAGGAACGAGACGTGATGGATCGCGAATCTCACCGCCGCCATTCATGACTTTATTTTTGGACATTGCGTTCCCCCGAGTACTAAACTACAAACTACAAAATACTAAACTACAAACTATAAAGTACAACATCATCTCGTCCGTGTTGCTCATAAAGGGAGGATCCTGCGGTGGAAGGTTTTCTGATAGTTGGCTGGTGCACCAGGCGGGAGCTGAGGGCTTCACCCTGGTCGCGCCAGGCACTGTAGCCGATGGGGCGATCGGGCTGCACGTCTGTGGGGATGTCCGGCGCCATTGTATGGTTCGTTTCTGACCCATATATATTGATCTGCGCCATTCTTCACTTACTACTTATTCTTTTTTTAAATTTTAAACTTGTGAAGTTTTGTGTAGAAACAAGAAGAAAAAAAAATTTTTAAAAACAAAACTCGATGCCGTCGCTGAGGCTCGATCCCTCGATCAAGTTTGTCTTACAACGCGTTAGCTCCACTGCGCCACAAGCTTAATGATGCTAGCAACGAAGTTTACTTGGTTATTGTAACATTCGGATGTAGACCGTTATTTTTTTGACAGTTTTTGAATTGTTGCGACTTGAAACAATGATTCATACGTATTCCAAAATATGTATCGTAACTTTAAATGTATACACTGAATTAACTGTCTATTACATAGTTTTCTAATTATAGGCACATAAAGCACTGTCTAATTGTTGCACAGTTATAAACACCACTAATTGTTTATAATTATGAAGAAAAGAATCGATTAAAAAAAAGACGTTAATTTTTATCACCAGCTTTTAGGGGTTAGAGTTTGCAGTATCGCAGTAAAAACGATAACATAGCACGTTTATACACTGACTATCATTTTTATACCATTTTTAGGCAATTACGGAGACTATAGAAATTTATAATTAAATATTTAACACGGAGCAATGATACGACTTGTTTACTTGACGGGTGGCGCCGCCACACTGTCTTCTTGAATTTATAATGATAATGAATAAACATAATTGTATTGTCACCAAAATCCAAAGTGTATACAAAATTTCAGATTAATCGGTTGACAGGAAGAGGGTGAAATTTGAATTACTAAATTTGACCCAAGAATAAAACAAACGGGGTAAGCTAAATAAAACCGTTTAAAAAAGACTGATACGTCAAAATTATAACACCGCTATTTTACGTCCAGGCTTATAAATACCACAACATGAAAACTATTACAAGAGAGCATTAAGTTTTAGCAGATTCGAATGGTGGTGAGCTTTTAAGAGAGAGACGAATATCTTAGCATTCCATGGATTCACCGTGCGGGTGCCGGGTCCATCGCGTGGCTGAGAGAAAAACTCCGAACAGAGCCCGAGACTTGTGACTCGGGTATAGGTTTAAGGGTACCCTTAGTGACGGCCGTCAACACTCACCTCCTCTGTTCAAGTTATTCTCCCTGCCCAACCATATTCGGAAGGACCCTACTAGTGCAGCTTTGGACACTCGTTCCAATATGGAGCTTACTGCGCTTCTAGTAAGGCCAAGGTCTTTTAGCAGGTTGTAGAGAGACTTCGCTGGTATACCCCTCGCACCCACTTCTACCGCGTATAAACTAACCACATAGCCATTTTTGGTTAGTTCATTAGTAAGGTCATAGTATTTATTCACTTTGAATACATGGTCTTTAGGGATGTTTGTTTCCCACGGCACTGTAAGCTCGACAAGTACTATACGTTTAATTTGTTTGGAAAAAAGAAATATGTCCGGTCTAGATGTCGTAATAGCTAAGTCTTCCGGGATTTTATAGTGCTTATCATACGTGTCCATTAATATAGTCCAATCAGGAGCAGAGCCCAGAATTGAATAAGGCTTGCTGGTGGAATTTGTACTTGAGCCTGCTTTAACGAAGTTAGTTTGTCTTTTATTCGTCGTCAACCCTTTTTGAGCCCTAGCTACTGAAAGGCTTATAGCTTCACGTATGATTTCTAGTACTCTGTCGTGGCGGCGTGAGTAGAGACCCCTGTCCAGGAGCACCTTGCATCCTACCAATAAGTGCCTTGCAGTGCCCACTGCCTCACCACAGGTATAGCAAGATTTTTCCGAGGCTTTTCCCCATCTTACTAGGTTACTCTGATCTGGGAGAGTCAGTTGAAAGGCATTAAGATAAAATTTCAATAAGGCAGGAGACCAATCATACAGCAAGGCGCGCCACTTCAGAGCCAGAGGGATGCAGAACTCGCCTAAGTTTAACCACTCGTTTTGCATTTCTAGGTTCATGGCATGCACTTTGTAGTTGTCGTCCTCATCTTGTTTAAGAAAAGATTTTATTATGTCTTGGTCTTCCTTTTTACGTCTTGCACCCAACCCGGTTCTATTTACCTGAGCCCCTGCCATAAATTGTTTGTAAAATTGAAGCCTAGAGTCAAGTTTTCCGGCACCCTCGTCTTTAGGAAGTGATGCAACTAGTTCGTCCTGGGACTTAACTAGAATGTGCGTTCTGGTAACCCTGAGGTGTTTATAGAGTTCCGATGGCCTTTTTAGTTTTAACCCAAAATTATTGTAATCTCTGAATAGAGTTGAAGGGTCAGCCGAGAGTGCTAGACCAAACCAAGACTTCAATGTTTTTATGACATTTGCATCTAGTTTTGCCAGATGGATTCTGCCAATATCATAAACGAGGAATGGCCAAGTCAGACGTGAAGTGAGATAGTTGTCATAGACCCACGCTTTTTTTATATTGTTAATGGGCTGTTGGTCTACCTTATTGAGGTCATTTATGAAGTTATCGACGACTACCTCAAGGGATGGTGTGCGTCCTTTGTAATCAATCTTTCTACCGAGGAACTTAAAAGGCAATGCTTCAGCAATGCCTTTTAAGTTCCTATAAATATAATATTAAAAAACGTACGTTTAATTATTTCAGTGCACATATACTGTTAATGAGACATCAGTTTGTTGAACACTCTTGTCTAAACCAATGTCGAATAATTTTAGTATTTGTTTTCGAGATGAAAAAACTAAAATAAAAGGCAAATCACTCTTTACACCTGAGCGGTTCCTTTATAACAAGACTTCATAGATGTGAAGTGGTTGTACTTAAACACCTTTACTAGCAATTTATCTTAGTTTAATTATAGTAGCTACTTTTGGTTTCGAGAGCGTTTTTGGATTATAATTTCATAATCTGACTTAAAGGTAATGAGAATAAAAAAACGTGCGTCCGATTTGAGGATCACTTTTATTCTAATTCTAATGGCCGACCGTTACGCAGAACGGTCTAATATGCTTACATAGCGAAACTTAGCTTAGGGCGGACGGACACATAACTCCTCCACCCCTAGATGAAAAATTATCGGAGGGATTTTCTTTTGCATTCCTCCGGTAATTTTGCTTAAGTTCTAATAAGCGTGGTGATTTAAACCACAGATAAATGAATAATGCGATTACAAGAAAAATAAAAATGATTAAACTTAAAGCTATATAAGAAATGATGTTGCTTAAATTACTGTCCTTTACATCGTTAAAGACACTTTCAATCACTTCACTGTGTTTTAATGATAGGTCCATATTTTTAATTTCATCGAAATTTATTCCTTTCATATTCACTACACTTTCTACGCTGGACACTGTGGTACTTGGGTGTAGTTGTGGAAGTATAATAATTGGTATCCCTTTTGTATGTGGTGATTCTATGATAATGCGACGTTGTAGACGAATTCCGTGAATGTCTAGAACACATGGTTCGTCAATCGTCATAAGGTAAGTTCCGAGCACAAATTGTTTAGTGATTTCGTGGCCGCATCGTTTGGTCAGTGTTGTTCTCACTCTGCTGTAGAGAAGCCAGCTATCTGCATTAATTTGCTGGACCTTAACATTCTCAATTTGAACTTGATGCTGCTTACAGGCCGTAAGATTGTCTTCAAATTTCAGAAGTTGCTCTATACATGTGGGTTCGTAGTATAAAGCTTGGTTATCTGAGGTGCATAGGAACTCGTTGCTTGAAGAAATTGATCGACATGGTTTTACTAGGGGTAGGTAACTTGAACCTTTCGCCAATAGGTAAGGATATTTAGGAATTATGGATACAGTTTTATTTTCAGGTGCATGGAAAATAGGTAATGAATATATCTTAAAATAACTATATGTTGAATTATCCGTAATTGGTATTTCCATAATAAATGTTATCTGATTAGCTTTAGTAAATGATTTGACACTAATACTATCTTCAATTTTTAATAAATTTCTTTCTGTTGGTGGATACACTAAGCTTTCAGAGTTAGATATAATACTTAAGTGATATAATAATTCTGTAGAGTTTACAATTGATTGGTGTAATATAGAGACCTTACTTAACGTTAATGCGGTTATATTTCACTTATTCTAACAAAAATGGTGCGAAAGCTACTTGTAAAAATATTAAATAATCCGGTAAGATAAGTAATAAAAATCCAACTATTTTGCTTAGCAGCTAAATCTTTCAATAACAATTAAATTTTTATTAAGCAGTTTTGAAATTAAAGAGAATTACTGATTTTGAAATTCAGTTATAAAGGATTCGAACATTTTAGAGAATATTCGATAATGGCAGCAGTATACATCCATGGTAAAAATTAGGTGTAAAATCTAGTGCTGATACTGACATTTCTTACAGGCATATACAACGTTTCCATTTCTCCGGCTTCAATTAATATTAGATACAATTAATCATACATTTAACAAATAATTGGTTACAAAACAAAATATGATTACTAACATAATTATAATTTAAAATTAAAGTAAATTAATGTATTTTTATTTGATTTTTTTTTTTACAAGTTTAAAGATTCCTAGAGAATCCTGAAATATGTCAACATCATGGTGGTCGAGACGGTTATAATAATTTGTAAGACTATTAATAGGAGAATATCTGCCTAGGTTGCTATATGAAAAGAGAAGCGCGAAGACGTTCTGCAGAGAGCGTCGCGGATTGTATCGCGGTACGTTTATGCTGATCTCATTCATCCGTTCGGGACAATCTATTAAGCCGTCAACTATTTTGTACAAGGTAATAAGATCAGCTACATGTCTACGTTTCTCAAGAGTCTGCATTTTAATGTGATTTAAGGGTGAATATTAATCTGCTCTATACTGGAAGGTGTTGTCTTTGTAAGCCAGGTACCTAGTAAAGGAGCGTTGAGCTCGCTCTATTCTATCTACGTGGGTTTTATAGTGCGAGTTCCATACGAGACTACGTATTCTAGAATACTACGAATCAGTGCGTTATATAACCGGATGATAGGAACAGTACTTTTAAAATATTTGGTATTGCGTTTGACGAACCCAAGCAAATTCCTTGCCTTTGCGAGTATATGGTAACCTTATCGAAAGCACTGCTAAAATCAGTGTATATCGAATCAACTTGTTGTTTGTTACAAGATTTGATACTGTAGACCGATTTCGACAAAATCCGTGATGGTCGAGTGAAATAAAATTACTTTAGTAGTTTGTTAAGATGGGTCAAATAAGTTTTTCAAAGATTTTGGAAAAAATGTTTAACATAGAGATGGATCGATAGTTGCAAATGTTATCCTTGGAATTTTTATGAAAATAGGCAAAATATTAGCAATTTTCCAAGTATTAGGGAAGTTTGTAATGATTTATTATAAATAATTTTTAAAGGTCAGGTGAGGTATTTCTAGGTCTTTTTTTTATAAAAATTGGGGGTATACCATCGGGTCCAGCACTATTACTGTGATCCAATGATTTAAGTACTTTAATTATGAATGATGAATAAATTATTCATGAATGTTTGAAAGTTTTTTGTTCGGGTAGATGCCAATGGTACTTGGTGGCAACTTATCGCTTTTTCATGTAAGACCAGAATATTTTTTTTTTTGTTCGCGTGATATAGCCTGCTCGGTTCCCTCTATATAGTTACAATAACAAGAATTCATATTCGAAGGATTCGACTCTATGACAAAAATAATTCATACATATCTCTAGAATTTTGATACATTTTCACTCGACTTGTAATTTTCTTTTTCTCTGCTAGTATCTTAATCAAGTTTTGTGTAAACGAGACAGGATATCTCCGTTGTTTTTTATTTAATTTATTTTTGGAATCGTTGAGCTTATAATTGGTAAGACTACATTGCCAAATTATCAAGTACGGAATTTAGAGCATTAAGATCTACAGGTGGCAGTAAATAGATTGTGCAGACTAGAATGTTTTTAGAAGTTAACAGTAATGCATAGGTCATTATCACTTTCATATTGGACCAAACATCGTGAGTCAAATTTTGTGAAAATAGCGAAAAGAACACCTCTACCTTTTTTTTTTTGCTGACAGATTAGTAGCGCTACGATTTCTTCTGTATAATTATGTTGTATTCGCAGGAGTTCGCTGTCCAAGACAGAGTCGTCTAGCTATGTTTCAGTCGCTACAATGTCATAGTTCGATTGTAATATTGTCAAGCGAATATCGTATTATTTAGTCTCCATACCACAAAAATTTTGATAATAAATATTAATCACAAGGTTATAAGGTAGATAATAGGTTAGTTATAAGTTATAAATTTTAAATACTTTTGTCAGTTTCTTCGAAATAATAATTTGATTATGATTGATATAAATTTATCCTATTTTATACCAGTTATAACTTTTATATTGAGCCCAATGGATTTATAAGACCTCTATTAAGGCGTTGCTGTGGGCCTAGTTGTATGTACTTTTTAATTATTGCAATGTTGTATATAAAATCGGTATGTGCTCTAGCATTTTCTAATTCTTGCGAGTATGATGCGTTCCAGTTAATTATTATATTACAAATTTGTTGGTAACCTGCGGAGGACGTTTAACATTTTTAAGAGTTTTGTTACTCGTTCTCCTATTTTTATGGGTAAAACATTTCTTTCGAAATTTCCTATAATACATATTTGCCTTTTTGGGTATACCGTAAAATGAAAAGTATTTCATCAAGGCGCGTACCACCTTAGGAGTTGATTTGTTAAGAATTTCAAAAACTTGGCCTAAATTACTAAGCGGTTCAATAAGAGTCAAATACGTTTTTCTTTCATGATGCTTAATTAATACACTTTTCTGTTCCTTTTTATTTTCAATATATACTACTCTATTTGTACATTCATAAAAATTGACTAAACCTTCCTCAAAGAGCTGAATTATTATATTACTGAATAATTTACGATGTTCGTTTTCCTCGAAATAAATAAAATATTTTACTTTTGGTTTCACATGTTGTTTTAAAAATTCTTTAACTAATTTGGGATTATTTATGGGCAAGAAAACTTCTAAGACTTTCTGTTTATCTCGAGAAAGATCTTTTACTTGAATTTCATCTTTCAACCATGAAAATACTAAAATTTGATTTGGTTTAGCATCTATAGCCTCATTTAAAATTGGTATTCCAGACGAACCGGGATTTAAATCTGAATGAATTGTATCCGTACGACTAGATGATTCTGATCGGACAGGGTAATCTTTTATATTTTCATCATTAAACTCTATGGAACAAGCAGTGGCTGTTCGACTTGTATCTGATACAGTTATAGTCGATGAGTCGCTGTGATTTGATTTCTTGTCAACGTTAACTACAAGTGAGACTTTATCTTCGGTAGAGTTTAATTCGTTAATCTTTATTTTTGAAAGAGCATCATCTGAAAATTGTTTAACTGATAATTTAACCCGTTTTTCTGAAAAATGTGGGAGTGGGTGTTGAATATCATTTGTCGGTTCTAATTCGTTAATTTGTGCTGTGTCGTGAATTTGTTTTTGGTCTAACTCTACATTTTGGTAGCCTTGGTCGATGTCAGTGTCATAATGTTGATAATATTCGGGATATTCATAGTTTGTTATAATAATTTCATTAACATTAGAGCTTTGAGCCTTTGGTTGGGTCGCCTAATTGTTGAGGCCTATAGCCTAATTGTTGAGGCCTATAGCCTAATTGTTGAGGCCTGTAGCCTATATGTTGAGAACTGTAAAATGATTGTTGAGGCCTGTAGCCTATTTGTTGGAGGGGTTTGAAACCTACTGGTGGTGGAAGTCTATAACCAACTTGTGTTTGCGGCTTAAATGTACTCATAGACTGTTGAATTGGAATTTTAGGTTGAGAATTGATGAATGATTGCCTCATAGGTAAGTTAAAACCTAAGTATTCGCTTCGCGGGTCTCCGAATTGCTGAGTTAACAAATTCTTTAATGCGGACCAAGTATCAACATACTCTCGTTCCGATAAGAGCGCAGCTGCATCGTCTCGTAACCGACTTGATAAAACGTGAAATACATACAGATTTTGTTCTTCATCACCGCTGTAGTGATCAATTACATATTGACAATTTTCTAAATAAAGGTTTAATTGTTCCTTATCTCCGCTGTAAATAGGAATTAATTCGATAATTTCACTTGGTACGAACGTAACTGTTAGCATGATGATAGAGTAATGAATTTATAGAGGGTGCAACTGACTCTTTAACAAAAAAAACACAATTATAATAAAACACACACAATAAGTAAAAGACAAAATAAGCATGAAAGTAATAAATCTAATCTTAATTAATAATATGTAAAGTTTTAATGTATTTAAAAAAATTATAAAATAATAGTAAATTAAAGTAATTATTAAATAACTTTAACTGGAAAACTTATTTTGAAGTTTTCAATTCAATCAAAACTTTGTATTTTTATAAGTATATAATAATCTCTCAATAAAGTTTATAATTTATAACTGCTCTATTACATTCTTAATACTAAGCAATAGCAGGCGTATCAAATTACATATACTGCGAACTGAGGTTGTTATGACGGGCGAGGATTGATCCCAGGAAATAACAATGTACACACTTACATACTAATTATGGAATATGGGAGAATTTTGGCAGAAGGGAATGGCGAAATAGCTCACTTACCCCAATATCACCGATCTCTCCATATCCGTTGCTCACCACAAAAGAAAATTTATTTGGTTCGGTAGGAATTTCTAACCGTTTATGCCGAAAGTTTTATCGGAAAAACTACGGTTTTAAGAAAATCCTATACCAGGCTGCGCCACTTTTGGTTTCGAGAGCGTTTTTGGATTATAATTTCATAATCTGACTTTATGATTTTTTTATGAGAATAAAAAAACGTGCGTCCGATTTGAGGATCACTTTTATTCTAATTCTAATGGCCGACCGTTACGCAGAACGGTCTAATATGCTTACATAGCGAAACTTAGCTTAGGGCGGACGGACACATAACTAGCTATAAAGTAGTATGTACAAGAATAATTTTAAAATAATACCTATTTATCTTATACGTTTATGTGACGACCTCCGTGGCGCAGTGGTATGCGTGGTGGATTCATAAGACGGAGGTCCTGGGTTCGATTCCCGGTGGGGCAGATTGGGATTTTTCTTAATTTGTCTTGGTCTGGCTGGTGGGAGGTTTTCGCCGTGGCTAGTTACCATCCTACCGACAAAGACGTACCGCTAAGCGACTTAGCGTTCCGGTACGATGTCATGTATAAACCGATAGGAGTGTGGATTTCATCGTACTCCGAACAAGTTAGCCCGCTTCCATCTTAGATTGCATCATCACTTAACATCAGGTGTGATAGCAGTCAAGGGCCAACTTGTAGTCGATAAAAAAATACATTAATTTAATAAACTGTTAAACTTATATGAAAAATCACTATCAACCAAACTTGCATTATAAAATACACCTGTTTAAGCCCATTTATAGGGAATGCAATGAAAGTTACAAAACCTGTATTTGCTAGTTTACTGGGCAATCATGGAGTTTGGGCAGTGTTTGCCCTGAGGGTACGGTATCAAAGACCCACGGCCCACACGCCTAGTAGCCAACTATAATGCCAACTATATGATTATGTAAGCAGATCAGCACACTTTGGGAATAGTGTGTTTATTATGCCTTGCATATTATATAATAAATTACCTGCAAATATAGCAAGTATCAAAAATTTCAATATATTTAAACATAAGCTGCAGGAGCATTTGATAGATAAAGCTTATTACACGATTCAGGAATATGCAAATAGGTACAGGATTTGAAATTGACCTAACATGTATTTTTTATTATGTTTTTTAATTTTATTTTTTTTATATTTGAAAATAATTGTTTTGATATGATCCTTGACATTTTTTATTCGATATATATATTTTTTTTATATTCTTAAATTATCTTTGTCATTTTATTAGTTTTTTTTCATTGCTTTAATTATTTCATATAGTTTAACATTTCCATGCCTGTTATCGGCGAGATATTGTATCTTATTAAGTTAACAAGACCTATGTATATCATACAATAATGTTTCAAGCAAATAAATGATTCTGATTCTGATTCTGATCTGTGTTACGAGACTTACATTACTACAAGCTATCACAAACTGAATCTAAATGAAAGCTATCACTTTTGCTTATTATCCACCTACTTATGACACAAACAGTACAATACAAACTATAATTTAAAAGAAACTGTGTTGTTTCTTGTCTTCTCTTCTCAATAGAAATTGTTTTCCGAACAGATAGTAGAGTAGTAATAATAGGTAAACTCACTGACAAGCTTCGATACTCATAAATAAGTCCTTGTTTACTCAAACAAGCTTGATAACGACTTAGACTTGACTATTCAAAAGTAAGCATTTCATTTCACTCAGTATTAAAGATACTTCCTCCCACGGATACAAGAGGTAGCGTTATTTAGTTCTGAATTTTTTGCTATATTAAAAATGTGTGTTGTGAATATATTAATTCTTTAACTTGGTATTAGACATTGAAAATTAACAGTAATTGATAGAATACAAATCCATCAGCCGTTAAGCTATCAGTTACGAGTTGCCAAAATTATACATCAATTATCCCAACAGTTTGGCCAAAGTCCAAATATCCAGTTAAGCGAACACGCCAACTCTCGTAACCCTAATTATTTCATTAACAGTTTTGAACGACATCTTAGGTAATTGATGTGGAGACTAAACATGGTACGTCATTAGGGTAGCCGTATAATGTTTGTCTGTGTTTAAATCATTTATAGAGTTTCAGAGATATAAGAGTATAAAATATATTATAATACAACTATTTTTTAATGTACTATAAATAAATATTGCTTTATTTTGAATCATCATACTGATCAATCATAACTTGACGTTAACTTTGAACTAGTATCAGTATTTTCAGATTGATTAAAGAGGAGTGAACAAGTTCTGTACCTATCTAATCTAAACTGAACTATGAAAGCAAACACTTTTGTGGTGAATCTAATGTCGTTATCGTTTTATGAATAACATAAAATTAATTATTTTTATGGAAGAAAAACAGATAATTTCCTTATTGCTAGATAGAATAGATAAGAAATTGAGTTAGGTAACAAATTGCGTGTACGTGAATTTGATACAAATCTTTCTAAAAATTATGAGATTGGCGTCTGATTGCAGATAACATAAACGAGGAAGTTATTAGGACGAGAGTCGGTGACAGCCATACCTCAGTCACTTTATTAAAACTAAAAGTTTGCCAAGTCATGTTTCTAGTTCCTACAATAGAAATAATATTCTCAGTCGCCGGATACATTACACCAAAAAGGTTTAAACTTGAGAGACAGGAAACGTTAAAGGTTTCTGTACAAAGTTTGTAAGTTTATACCACCGCGCGGAAAGCAGGCGGTCAGTCTCATAGTTGTGCGGTTACATGAACACACAAATCATAGAGAAAGTTATAAGCAAAACGCTAATATCAAGACGCAAAACTATTTCCACCATCTTGGGCTCTTAAGGGTGACTGAGACCTGAGACCTACCGTTATCCTGATATCTCCTTGAGCTGCCAAGATATGAATTCTATACCGTATCCATTGAAGAGCCATGATCTGACAAACTTGTTAATTTTATAAAATGACGGAGATCTGTCATCAGAGGTTCTTTGACTATAATGTCTTACTTAAACTACTATAATGACTCTATATATTTTCGTATGCATTTAGTGAAAAGCTGTTAATTTTAAATTACAAACACGTTCAATTAATTTGTTTGTATAGATAGTTATTTTCATTTTCGATATAGAACCTTAACCTCTATGCATAAATAAACTTTTTATTTTTTGTCAGCACATGCGTATTTTATCACATACGACGACACAAAAGCAATACTAAGCAAGCGACATTTTGCCAAAATAAGTCATTTATATTATACAAAATCAAACCACGTCTTAGACAAAAAACTACAAGAAATGTATTTGGTAAGTATAGATGGTAAAAAATTCATTTAAGCAATTCAGAATCTCAAATAATTAGTCAAAGTTTTAATTTTTGTAAAGGTTAGTACAGGCTGTCAACTCCAAAGCATAAGGTTATATAGAAGCTAACTCGAAAAATATAGAGCGTGTGTATATTGATTCAAACGTGTGTTATTCGTGGCGAAGCGAATGGGTGAAAATCATCACTATAACATTTTATCTTCTGGGAAAATCATCACTATAACATTTTATCTTCTGTGTAAAACACACTTTTTATGTGTAGGAACTGCTTCTTACTTTGTATGCAATTGTAAATGTGTTCACGTCAAACTGAATTAGTAAAGCAAACTTCATGTTGCTAGCTAATTTTACTTTTCAACAGTAAATATAATTTCGGCCGACAACATTATTGGTTTCCTCAGCACCGTGTACCCTTGGCGCGTCGGCCGAAGATGGATGACTGTTTACTGTGCTGATATTCTTATTGAGTGAGCACTGAGCTCGTTGAGTTACTCCGTTCATAATCGCTCCGGTTAAAGTTTGTGTAAACGGAACTTCTTCTTAACTAATGCCATAATTTATTCTTAAACTCTTTACGATCTTTTATTTATCTTATGTGTGAGTTCTTGGAAGCGAGTTTATTATCACTACTTGATCTTTGTACGGATTCAAAGGTATTTTAATAGCCTATTTTAATGCCCTAGTATCTAAGTCTAATAATAGCCAAATCTTTAAAGGGAGGCATTTCGAACCTTAGACCCATCATTAGTGTCATCACCACACTACTCCAATAAGCATCGGCAGGTTTAGAATGTTGGGGTGAGAAAAAAAAACGGAGGAGGTTCTCAATTCGACACGTATATTTTTTTTTATGTATGTCCACGCATAACTTTTTACAGAGTTGTCCGATTTTGATAATTCTTTTTTTATTAGAAAGGGCATACTTTCAAGATAGTCATCATGTTATGGATCTGATGATGATAGCTTAGATAACTCTTTAAATTTTAAAGGCATAATTCAAGCACACATAGAAAAACTACTGGGAAAACAAACCATCATAAATAAATAAATTGATGAAAGTGAATTCTTACAAGTCGTTTGAAAATTTGATAGAATATATCTTTGAAAGCTCCTTCTTGTAAGCTCTTCTATAAACGTAGCTTTATGCCGCTTAGTTAGTTTTATCGTTCCACCGTAGACGTATATTCGGGGATCAAATGAACCCGTTAAAAATTAAATTTGGGGCAACGTGTCCCTAGGGAAGCGTAAAAATGTTTTTATATGCTTTATGAAACTGAAATACGGTAATATTATTTTGAACGACCATTACCGTCGATGTTATGTAGCATATACTTGTTATATATGAGATTAAAGATGTCTATAGGTACAATAACTACTTCGCTATGTCTAGCGATTTTACAACGATCTCACTTGCATAGGAGTATCGATTAATTCCAAGTTATTACAAGTAGTCACTCCTGATGGTAAATCACAATGCAATCTTAGATGGAAGCGGGCAATCTTGTTAGGAGTAGGATGAAGTCATCACCCTTTCTACACGACATCACACCGGAACGCTTAATCGCATGGCAGTACTCGTTTGTTGGTAGGGTGGTAACTAGCCAAGGCCGAAGCCTCCCACTGGAATAATTTAGAAAATCTAAATGTGAGAATTGAACCTGGGACCTTCGTGTTATATAAATCCACTGCGTTTTCAATTGCGCTACAGAGGCCGTCAAAATATATATTTCCCCTGGCTGCTACTGAGATTATCATGAAATTAAGATAATTTAATCGTCGTATTTTCAAAACTCGGTCAAGTCCGAATCCAGGACCGTTCTATGTATAGCCTAGTAAATTAACCACTGAACAAACGTGGCTCTTAACAGTGATAATATTGTCATTAATGTAATTTGCTTGTAAACTCTTGTAATCTTGATAAATGAATCACCAGTCAAGTGTTTGTATTATAGATTAAAGTATATTAGCATAGCGTTCGATCAGTTTGTAGTACCACAGTGAACATAATAGTACAAGGTAGTACTTCAAGAATTATCATAATCTAAGTTGCAATGCAAAAACGAGTCAGTTTCTCTACAGCGCATTCCGTGTTGGATGCTAATGCAGATCCAATATTGTACGTGATCATGCTCGGGTAAGTTTTACAAAATTGAATTTTACTCGAGTACCTTTCAATAATTTAAAACGTACTTTCTTCTCTTGATCAATAAATTAGTAATTTTATCTTATCAGAGCGTGGCTAAATAGCATGTTTAGCTCTAGGGGAAACGCTATCATAATTAGATGCGATGTAAACTCGTGTTCAGTTTTCTACTGTGCATTGAAAGTTGAATGCAAAATATGCAGATCCAATATTGTACGCGATCACGTCCAGGGGAGTTTTACAAAATTCACTTTTCTAAGAGAAAAAGTAATGTGTTATTTTATCCTGAATGTATTTTTAATAAATAGATGATTTTATTTCTAACTCAAGAAATGCATCATTATATCTAAATAGAATAATAATAATGAACATATTTTCTTCTCTACAATTTTTATTAAAAGTGAAACAAAACCTATATAAAATAGGCTAAAATAATTAGTACAAAATTAAAACTAAATTAAATTAAATCTAAAACCTCCTCGACTCCACTGCAATGAGGCATAGTGCCCAGGATACTGACAGTCTTTCCCCTGTTTCCCCAAACGAATCCGTTGGCCAAGGTAGCTGCCAGCTCTTTGGTCACCCGTAGACTCGATAACTCTTTTTGAGATATCGTCAAAAAGAGCACGAGGGGAGTCACTTGTCAATATATCTGTCTTGGTATTTAGAGTAGATCAAAAATAGCATGTTTAGCACTAAGGGAAAAATATCATACGCTAACTAGATGCGATGTAAAATCATGTGTTTTCTACAGCGCATTCAATGTTGAAAGCAAATGCAGATACAATATTTTAAAAACTTTTTACACAAACGTTGGGAGAAAACACATGGAATTAATCGATAAAAAAAAATTATAACTCACTTTCTAAATATTAAAAACCGAACCGAGGTAAAGTATTTATAATGGTCCCTTTTAGTCCCCTTTCCGCCATTTTTAGTGCAGCATTGCCAGTTTCCGGACGAATTATTTATATATATTATTATTAGAAACATCATCAGAAGGGGTCAAAAGGCACAAGAAGAAAAAGAACATTAATCATAACATCAACACGTTTTTATTACAAAACTTCCTTAATTATTACACTTTAACTTTTAACAAAATTAACTGGCAGCATAACTGCACACAAAGAGAACACACAAAATAATATTTACTTCACCATTAGGGCTTTGCTTATATACCTCTATAGTCTATGGTTCGCAATGCTGCCCACATTATAGTATACTTACTTATATTTTATTAATATCAAGCGGAATACCGCGGTTTATTCCGCGTAGTTTGCATTCCCGTGGAATCGGAATAAAAAGTAGTATTTGTTCTAAACCAGGATATACTCTATCTGCATTACCAATTGAAACCAAAACAGGTAATCATTAATAAAACTGTGGCATGAAAGAGCAACAGACATCCGTACATACAAACTTTCGCGTCTATTAGTAAGGATTTGATATCTACTTTGTTGTTGTACATTATTAGCACACATTACACCTACCTTACAATAAATTATTGTTACATAACACTTCGCGTGTTAAGAGGTTGTATTAACTTATATTAATTACCATACTTTGAGTGAAATTACTTTTAATAGCTCATAATTTATTCTCTTTCATTGTTTTTCCCGTCATGCGATACGCAAACTTGACCTTTATTTCTATTAATTTTAACGCTTTAGTAAATTTATAATGAATCATGAATCAATCTTTTATGATCATTCACTTATAAGTCATCATGACAATTAAAAGTAATCGTGAGAAACAAGACAATATAGTAGTATTGTCTTGTCTTTTATGTTTTGATTGCAAACACTAGCGGCTACGTGTTATCGTAAATTCATTTCAGGGAATCCGTTTAGCTTGGGAAGTAGTGGTCGCTATGTGTGGTAAAGGAACGTCAACACGAGACACTAACACTATCACTGCTGTCAAACGCTTGTCTATACATTTAACAAAAGCTCTCCTTAATCGACTGGCCGTATACTAAAATTTTAAATAATATATAGAAATTAGATTCATCGTTTTTTTAAAATCAATTTTACCGTTTTATTGCCTCCCTCCTTATAGGGAAAGGCATAGAGACATTCTCCACGTTGCTCCAATGCAAGTTGGCAGATTAAGTGTGTTAATATTTAGTCCTGTGACTACCACTATCAGATTTAAATAATAAAGACTGCGACTAACTTGAGTCTGTGATGTCACACATACTTGGTAATTCAACTCATATTACTGGACAAGGGAAGGTCTAGATCTTTGAAATCTGTCATCTCTCAAATAAAACTAATAACACAGTTTCCTATTTTACTTAACCTATGGTAACTGAAAAATATTTAGTATTTGTAAAATGACAAAGGTCTTGTTATTTTGTGTCAGGCTCTCACTTAGTTTACAAATGTTCATTGCCACATAACGCGACGTTGCGCGTACCTTACAAATTCAATGATTTTTTTATTTGACTGTACTGGCTTTGTTCATCATTTTTGGCTTCGCAATGAACGTGTTACAACAATGATTGAAGTCTAATCAATCAAACTAACACGTGCGCTTTTTTCACACGCCGAATTAGGGAATCCAATTTCGGCTCCATTGACACATCGTCCAGTATATAAAGACCGTAATCGGGCGGATCTAATTAACCGGTGTCATGTGTTAACAGGGTCATGTTTAATGGAGGAGCTCGAGATTTGATTTGCGGCTGAAGCTGGGTGCACTAATTGTGGCCGGGATAATTAATTAATAGCATAATACCATCTATACATAACATTAGTATATATAGGAGATATTCTCATTGACATTAATTGATTAACTGTAATTGATTCAGAGATCTCTGAAATAATTAGATTTAAGGACTTGGAATTTGACAGAAATATTTCCTTTTCAGTGAAATGGTTTTTACGTAATAGGAAAATGAGAGGAGAAATATTGCATTAAAATCTTTTTTTTTAATATCTGGATAAAGTATATTTTACATTTATATTTTTTTTAATGTATGACCACGCATAACTTTTTACAGAGTTGTCCGATTTTGATAATATTTTTTTATTAGAAAGGGCATACTTTCAAAGTGGTGCCATTGTCATCATGTTAGGATCTGATGATGATATCCTGGGGAAATTGAAGGAACTCTTCAAATTTTGGAGGCACGCTTACAGCGAGTATGGTCTTTGTCTCGGTATCGGTAGCTTTTTGGCTACTAGTGTCGCATAATATACTATGACAGTATAGTACGAGTACGTTGCGTGTCGATAAGTCACTAAAAAGTAAGAAATAATTTTTTTTTAACAAAAAATAGAACAGACTCAAAACGCACTAAAAAGTAAAAAATTACTGTGTCATTTAATTGCTTTAATTTATTTAAGTATATCTAGGAGTCGGTGACAGCCAAGATTTCTACTTTAAGGACGTTACCTAGAACCCACAAACTGCTTTACTACGTAAAATAAATGTTCCTTAAACTTGGCTGGCACCGACTCCTAGATATGCTTATCTCAAACTCGGGCGTAGCTACAACTTTTTTTAATGGGGGGGGGGGTCCAAGGGTCAAAAAATAATCTATAGCTTTACCATTTCCAAGAGTCCAAGAATAATAAATTAGGTAATTTTTGAATTCTGTTATTTGATGTTGCGTTACGTATGTTCAGACTCCAAAACCGTATATATCTAATATGTGTATGTGTAATAAACGACGTTTTCCACTTGACATCAGGGTAGCTATCTAATATTTCAATTGACAATTAACATAAAACTCTTTTCTTTCTTTCCAAAATCTTTTTGTTTAAAACTCCTCAGTGCATGTAGACGAGGGTCTTTGAACAGTGCGTGTTGCTAACAGTGTCACTAAGCGGATGATAGAAAAGGCAATGCTCGGAGTATCTTTGCGTGATCAAATCATAAATCAGATCTGCAGAAGAACCAAACCGACACAGCTTAGCGAGTCGCAGAACTGAAGTGGCAATGGACGGGACACGTGGCTCAAACAGCTGATGGACGTTGGGGGCCCAAGGTGCTTGAACGGCAAACTCGCACCGGAAAGCGCAGTGTTGGTTGACCCCCTAGCAGGTGGACTGACTACATCAAATGTGTCGCAGAGAGTCGTTGGTAACACGCGTCTCAAGATAGTTGTGTTTGGAAGTAGGCTGTTAATGATGATGATGATGATAAAACTGGAGTTTTTTACGGCCTCTGGCGCACCGGTAGTCATGGTAGATTTATAAAACGGAGGTCCTAAGTTCGATCCCTTGGCTGAGCCGGTTGAGATTTCCTTAATTGCTCCAAGACCAGCTGGTGAAAGCCCGCGTACGTTAAGTCACGTACCGCCAAGCAATTTAACGTTCCGCTCCGCAGGGCCTGGATTTCATCCTATTCCCAACTTGTAGTAAATACATTCGTGTTAAACGTAACATTACCTGCAGAAATAAATGTTCGTATAAATCAACGTGAAAACATCGATTTTCTGCGAAATCCGACATCGAAACTGTGAAAGCTTTTAATTTTTGGCAAAGTTTGTTGTTTGTAGCGCGTTTCTGGGAAATTGATATATGTCACACGTGTGACCAACGAGTAGGACGTATATACAGGGTACGAGTGACACACAATATGATCGTATATTGTCATAGTGACGATGTGTGTCCTCCTTACTGTAATCCCTACTAATATTGTTAAGGCGAAAATTTGTATGTATGGATGGATGTTTGTTACTCTTTCACGTAAAAAATGCTTCATAAAAATTTTTAACAAAAAATAGAACCGACTCAAAACGCACTAAAAAGTAAAAAAAACCTGTGTCATTTAGTTGCTTTAATTTACTTAAGCGTATCTAGGAGTCGGTGCCAGCCAAGTTTAAGGAACATTTATTTTACGTAGTAAAAAGTAGTAAGCGTGCCTCCAAAATTTGGACAGTTCCTTCAATTTCCCCAGGATATCATCATCAGATCCTAACATGATGACAATGAGACCACCTTGGAAGTATGCCCTATCTAATAAAAAAAGAATTATTAAAATCGGACAACTCTGTAAAAAGTTATACGTGGTCATACATAAAAAAAAAATATACGTGTTGAATTGAGAACCTCCTCCGTTTTTTTTCATCGGTTAAAAAATAGTTAACATATCAAAATAATAAACGGGCCACATTTTATCCCCAAATTCCCACGGGACCGAGAACTCCGCGAGTGATCCCGCGGGCCTCCTCTAGTGTTGTGTAAAGCCCTGGTTTGATTTCTAGCTAGGATCAGTTCATCACTGTCAGCTACGTAACGGCCTCCGCCCTTGTAGGGGAGGGGATAGAGGAGATGGGATTCATCCATTTCGTTGCACGCATGCAAAAGCACTTTTGAAAAGTAAAAATTGCGTAGTAACCTCTACCACCGGTTCGGAAAGCAGCTTCTATGGAGCGCCAACAAGAGACTTAGCAGTTGCACTTTTAAAATAAATGTTATAATTTGTAAATAATTTATAATCAAAATTAGCCTGTCTTGTGAGCAGTGTCAGCCTATGCGGCTGCTTACAAAATTCTTTTAATGAATAAATAAGAAACATGTATATTTTTAGAGCAATAATCCTCTTCCCCACCAATTAGACATAATTACAAACTGTGTTCGTAGTGGAAAAGGCAATAGTCCAGCGGGCTAGGATCGGACCTTATGATTCCGTGTCTAGTACTTTTAATCCATAAATCAATTTAAGGTTCTGTTACATTAACTGCTTTTTGTGGTCTATTATATGTAGCCACGAGGCCATGTCTTTAAGTTCCCAGGAACTTCGAGTTATTCGAGTTAGTCGAGTTATATTGCGTTTTGAATGAAAATATCTCATTAAAAGTTGGAAAAACGAGAGTGTTACAACCCTATGCCACTATAAGCTAACTATAGAGCAGTAATATTAAAATAAAAATACGTTTAAGTTATTTACATGGTCGCGATGAGCAATCTCAATAGAGATTAATCAACTAGTGTAGTGCACAAGTTAATCGCGGACAGTAATTTCACGCTACCGGTGAGATTAGACGCAGGTCCGACGGCTTTACGGCTCCCGGGGCTGAGGTGCGAGGTAATCCAGGATATACGCTGGCCCCATTGCGAGTTTTATCCAACGTGAGTAAAAACAACAAAGAACGTAAACACATTTTTTTATTTTTTTTTATTTGCCATATTTTTTAAATATTTCTTTTGCAATCAATTAGTCGTATAGTGTTAGGAGTGGGTACGATGATACTCTAGCGGGAATCGAACCCGTAACCGCTTAGTTTTGTGTCCGTTAACGACCCGTGGCATTATTGAGGATGAATACAAAGCTATTATATTACTTAATTTACTTTTTGTTTATGAATAATTTTAATAATAACAACCTTTAAATATGATCTATTCCAAATAAGCAAACTTTTGCGTTAGTAATGGATACGACAATACTTTATAAAGCGAAAATTCCCAAGAACTAGAGAATATCAACCCGGTCACTTGATCATGGTCTTGTGTCAAAGTCAATTCATTGCTTCAACTAAACCGAATACAATGTGTTAGGTACTTACTATGACTATTGACGTGGTCACGTATGGCAGCGACAGTCAGTCCAGCAAACAAGACTCAAGGATATTACCGTATTGAGGGGTTATAATAATTTGCTATAGCATACTCAAACAATAATTGTCTAGTAGTCTGAGTAGATTAACAGTTATTTAAACAAATGTTAGTCAGTTAGGTCAGTTAAACAAAGATTAGTCTGTACGTACCCAAAATAGATTTCATTATCCTAATAACTTTATATACATTTTCGTATAAAATCTGTAGTCCAAAGGGTTCATTACGAACACTCACGTATATTTAACAGCACTTATGTCCTAACTAATCAAATGCTAAATTTATTTATGTCCTACCTAATAGGTATGTATAATATTACTTATGATCTAATAAATAAAAGCTAAAATTGTGCCTTATAAATATTAAATAACAAATTGCCAGCTTGCTATTAAAGAAATATAGACTTTATCAGTGAGGCATAAAGTTCGAATAAGCTTTTCGCTTTGAAAAATTAGTTTAGGATATGAAACTGTATTACCTATGTGCCTTTATTAAAATGAATAGAAATTAGATTGACTTATTAGTTGAAACTTCACACAAAATTAGTTAGTTGTGTTGTAAAGTACAGGTGTTTATCTGTATAAGGGCCGTCCGGGCTTACGGTCCAAGAGCTTCAACGAATTTCGGTTATGTCGTTTTAGTAAGCAGAACTTGTGAAAATACAATTTTGTAAATCGCTCAGTCCAGCCCTCAGAACTTTCATTTCTAGAATTGTGCTCATATAACTTGTAACGTTCAATTGACGAGCATAGGTAACCTATTATCGCTATGTTTATTACTGCAGTTGAAAGGGTTCTCTGTTTTTCGATAAAGTTACTTACACATGGCGTACCACAAGCTTAGAGGACTTAATAATGATGTACTACAATTGCGCAAAGAGAAGGAAGAAAAGGTGTGTGTACCTTTTCTTCTCTTACCTTGTGTTTGTTTATATTTGTTGTAGTGTTCCTGTATCAGTCTCAAGAAATTTATTTGCTTTCTTAACATTAGGCTTAACATAAGGCATAACTCACGCATGCCACATAGCTACGCTTTTAAAAACGTATTGTTGGCTTGCCCTGCAAAATGTTAATACTAGTACCTATACCACTTAACATCATATGCACCAGTGACAAGTGGCAGTTCTATCGGCTGTCAGTAAGACGAAAATGGCCGCCCACGTAGCTGCATCATTGATGACTTCTTGAAATATTGAGTAGAAGGACGGTTCTTATGATTCGGCCCTCTTTTTGGTAATGATGAATGCGCGTTGCATACGTACGGCTCATTCTAGATATTGGATTTATATTTAAATTGATTAGTCATAGATATCACGAATTATATATTAAGTAGCAACTGTCCGTTGCCCAGCGGTAAACACAGTTCATTCATCGTCAATCATAAACTGCATTTCATATTAAAAAAATAAGAATAACAGTCATGCATATCGCAGCTGTTAAACGATGCGTCTACCAAGACTGTTAAATAAATAAATATAAATATTAAATAAATATTATAGGACACTTAAACACATCGCTATATAGCCCCAAAGTAAGCGTACTCGTAAGTAGCTTGTGTTATGGGTGCTATGATAACTGATCAATATTTTTTTATATATATTATACATAAATACTTATAATATATAGATAAACACCCAGACACTGTAAAACATCCATGCTCATCACACAAACATTTTTCTGATGTGGGAATCGAACCCACAGCCTAGGACGCAGAAGCAGGGTCACTACCCACTGCGCCACTCGGCCGTGTTAAAGTTTGTATACAAAAAAATTTTAATTATTAGCGTTTTTAGTTTTATAGCAGTTCTCTCTTTCTTTTAATCACTTCTTTATAAGAGTCAGTAAAATAAATTATTAATTATTAAAATTAAATAAGCCGTTCTTAAGTGACTACTCAATACATATCAGATTTTATGATAGTCAAGAACTTACATGTAGTGTATAAAAAATACTAATTTGAAGGCTTTTGCTATTGTGGTATACTAAAAAAAAGTTAATGATTTACTTGCACGTAATCATTATTTTTACTTGGACGAAGTCGCGATTCGAAATGCGAGCAAGTCCATAAATTGTCGTACATAAGCAACTATTAAACCTTATTAGTAGTTTAGTCAGAATTTCTTATCTTCAATGAGGGACCGTGGTCTTTGCAACGGACATTTATAGACTAGTTAAAACCACATAAAACCTTACTAACTCCGGGAATAGCGCATTAACAGTTTATAAAGGAGCTTTGGTACGCTTTATTAGAACGAAGTACCTATACTAGGTTTTAGAATAGTTTTGGTGTACCTATTAAGGGCCATGGCATACATAATATTATGCCATGGCCGAGTAGGTATAGTTGATTTTAAGAAAAAACGACTTCTACAATTAACTACAACAGTAGGTTTATTAGCATAAACAATTTTTATAACTTTATTAAGCTTAAACATGTATTGTGTCGTTAAACCAATGTACGTAATATTTGATTTAAGCATAAAAATTAATTTGATTTATTTAAGAATTTAAGGAAGGAAGGATTATTAACATATCTCGTTCATAATATATGTGATCAGCGTTATCTGCCCTACCTTCTACCTGCCCGGCAGTATGGTGCGGCCAAGGTAAGTCTAAGATATAATATATACCTATACCTTCACATAATATATAAGGAAGGAAGGCTCGCCCAGTAGCTGGTTTTAAAGTAGACCCATATTGATGATGAAGAATGACTCTCTCTTTACAATAAGGAAGATATGGAGCTTAATTTATTACGCTATGCTGACCCAATTATTTTTATAGTTGTTACGTACATATAAAAAAATCACAAGCAAATGTTTCTTACTACCCAATAAAAGGGTTTACACAATAGTCACCTTTATAACATGAGTTGTAACCTTTTGGTTCTCTTTCCCTTTCTATAGTACCTATAACTATAGAGAGTACATAATTATTTTCGTATATTATTTAGAATAAATAATTCTTTTTCTCACTCTCTTCAGAAGTTGGTTAAAGTGTATAAAGTGTACTATAGTATTGTGTGTGTAATGACCTTAAAACTCGCATTCACATTTACGAGTATATAGTTAACGAGCAATAAGAACTAACTAAAACTATTTGCTGAACTTAGTGCTTCAGTTTACAGGTTTCGGACTATATCTATAAAGAAGGTCTTAAATATGTTTAATACACTTAAGCTCTATTCACATTGGTACAGAAGATTTGCAGCGAAAGCTTTTAATTTAGTCTATAATAGTAATAATTATCTATACATCCATGCGGACCCCTTTCCGGTGGGTGTATCGATACTTTTTTTAGTAAGGTCTATATTATAAATGTTAAACAGTCAATCGAGTCTATAGTTTTAGAAATCTTATAGACTCAGTCACTTATTTTTATTGTTATTATCGCCTATATTGAAAGAGATTGACGTACTAAACAGATGGTAAACGCACTTGACCACGATCTGACCAAGGTTTGAAGTAGAGATACGTTACGTCTTGATAAAAAAATGTGTTCATTCACTTTGTTTTAAAAATACTTACTTACCCAAGTAGAATCAGAAAGTACGGACTTAGAAACCATGTGAATAAGAAAAGAAAAATCTATCTACAAGTTCATCCAAAGTAAAATCGTTTTCCAACACAACAATAGTTAGCAGAATGACACGTGTCTGTAAACTGTTATATCATCGCAAAAATACTCATACCTATCTCTGATTATGAAATTGGACACTAAAAGATAGTATCGCACCGGAAAGATAAATCACTTTGCGCCTCGCTTTGAAGTGTACTGACATCTTATCAAAATAAATAGACTCTTTCATAATGAAAAGAATAATGAAGAAAAGTTGAGGAAAGGACATGGCCGGATTCTGCCCCTAAATTGAACAGAATTTGCAATATTTATTAATATGTATTAAAAGCCAACTAAAACATATAACGTTTATTAATGAAATCACATAGTACATCTATATCATTTATTTACACCCATCCTGTCCATTAAATCTGCTTTATTGATTACACAAACATGACAACATATTTAGACATTATACAATTATACGATACCAATTCCAGTACTTATAATCCCTTCACTTCTTAACTTTGTTTTTCGTAGATTATGATCGCTTGCTCTCTCACTGTTGACTGTGTTAAATGTATTTTTACAATCACTTTTATGAAGTCGGTTAAGTGGGAGATAATGGTGCAATGCAGCATTTTCTGCAGTTCTGCCAACCAATCGCGTAGTGGGCGTCATCAGTTCAATGTAGCCAACTGTGCGCCCACAGTTGATTTCCATAGATGATTTCACAGACGACAACATCCGGCCCTCCTGTTGACGCGTTCGTCCCGAATCGCGTGCTAGTCTGGTGTAATTGCTGAGAACAAAAGAATTAGTTAAACGCGAATCAAATGTCAAGATGTTATTCTGAATGTATACATTCGGATTCAGAACAATAATTTTACATTGACTCTACCAGAACACAAGATATTACAATGCGTAAACGTTTAAACTGACAACTTGAGCGTGTATAAACCACTATCTAAGGTCGTGTATGACTCGTTTATCAGACGAGTGTGTATGAACCTGTTATATAGGGTTGTGTATGGCTCACGTCATCATTGTATACAGCGTTTACATCGGATGCCTGATACAATGTTGTACTGCATTGTAAATCTTATGTTTGAAGCAAATACATCAGACATTATTCAGACACATTAACCATTTATGACTCAACAAATATTTTATCCACTATCTAAGGTTGTGTACGACTCGTTTATCAGACGAGTGTGTATTAACCTGTTATATAAGGTTGTATATGGCTCACGTCATCATTGTATACAGCGTTCACATCGGATGCCTGATACAATGTTGTACTGCATTGTAAATCTTTTGTTTGAAGCAAATACATCAGACATTATTCAGACACATTAATCAGTTATGACTCAACAAATATATTCACATAATAAAGTACCATCACCGACAACAGCCGGCTTATCAACTGTTCTAAAAAGTCTAACAGCTGTTCTTCGTTATTGCCATAAATGTCGATGCTCATTCGTAATCAGAATAACTAAAAAAATAGTTACGTATATAAATACTCTCTTGGTACTGCCGTTATGCCGTTAATACCTAGTTGAATTTGATCGATATAATGGTCCCATTTATTAAAATCTGTATCTGCTCCCATGTTACGAAGAGCTTCTACAATTATTTTCTTATACCGTTCCACTTAGCCAGTACAACAGTGGTCTCGCGGTTGCTGTTACATGACTGCATTGTACTATTATTGCAGTATTTAGAAAACAATTTTAAGTAATTGACCTAATAAAAGAGATTTAAACAATGTTATATAATCATTTACTGCGGTTTTAAACGCAAATGTAACCATGAGAAAATTTTTGTCCATTGCAAAATGTTTGACGTCATCAGGACTTAATGTAATAATCTGTCAAGTGAACTTTCATGATAAAAATCATCGTCGGCCATATCTAGTGCGTAACTTTGTTACCAAGTCGTTAACGAATTTGTTTGTCGTTCGGCCTCTCCTGATTCTAATATAATTATAATGAATACTACAAATGCTTTGATTTTGAAAATTTACGGATAGTAACCAACAATAATACTATTTACACAAAAGGAGTTACCATGATTATAAATAAATAAATAAATAAATAAATATTATAGGACAATTACACACATCGCTATATAGCCCCAAAGTAAGCGTACTCGTAAGTAGCTTGTGTTATAGGTGCTATGATAACTGATGAATATTTTTAAATATATTATACATATAAATACTTATAATAAATAGATAAACACCCAGACACTGGAAAACATCCATGCTCATCACACAAACATTTTCTAGATGTGGGAATCGAACCCACAGCCTAGGACGCAGAAGCAGGGTCACTACCCACTGCGCCACTCGGCCGTCAGAATCTAATTTCTACATAATGCATTGACATGTTGAATTTGCGTATCTAAACTTTTAACTACCTCAATTGAAAATTCTGGTAACCTGGCTACTTATACGAGTAATCTTTATTAATATATATTCAATGGCATTACACTTTAATTATATTAAAATTAGATCTCAGTAAATAATGTCTGCATTTGTCTAAGCCCACCCCAACAGTTAGTAACTCTAATTCAAATGACTGATACGCTTTTTCTTCATATGAAGTGAATAGATTTTTTTCTTTTTACCAATTTCACGACCAATTTGCGTCCGTATATAATTTTATGAGTAACTTGGATCAAATATGTTAATTGTATTGTTAGTTTTTTTTTTTAGCTGCATGTGTTTTTTTTTGTATTCCAATAAAAGCGCCTCTCTTTATCAAATGAAGAGGTTTAGTTAGAAATACACAATCTTCAATCCATTTTCTAAATAACTAATAAGACCTAAAAAAATGGCCTACCTACTGGTGTTGGATAACTGTTAACTCTATTAATCTTTATTGAAATGACCCTAATTAAAAATCTAATACCCTAATAAACCATAACCTGTATTATTTAATAATAAAACACGTGCACTTCCGGAAATTCAGCTAGTATTCTTGACTCCCTTCTACGTGGGCACGATTTTTACAGCTATCAGAATAAGTCAGCTTACGTTACTTATTGTATTCATGTTAATGTTAATATCACTAATTTTTAAGATGAACATTATTACATTTTAAGGTTTTTTTTTAATGACAAATTTTAAATGCCACATTATGTTGATTGATTTATAATATGTATTTTATTGTTACTATTATTTGTCAATGTTACATTGAATTTAATTTTTAATTATTTGACATGTACAATTAAAGAGTAGAGTAATGAAATATAATTGCTATGTATAATGCCTTACAAATAATATTAATTTGTCGTAAAACAATAAGTTACAATGTAAAAGGTAGGTTTACAAATGTACGCCCAAATGGCAAAATATGCATATTGTTCAGATGAAATATGTAACTATGAGTATATTTATAAGCCCATATTTGAGCCAAATAAAATAAATCGTATCTTAAAAACTCAAACTCAGAGAAATAAAATTGAGCACTTCTTCTAGGCACGAAATATTTTTTTTATGCTAAATTATCTAATGCAATAAGTATCATATTTACCAAAACGGTGGTTTTCTAAAACTGTATCAATCGCTGAAACATTGCTGGTTTATTAGCAAAATCAAAAAGCCTGTCGTAATAAGAGACGTTTTGTAGATATCTTGTTCTGTAATTAGAATGTTATGGTGAAAGGAAGTAAAATCGCGAAAACTGTCGGTAAGATCGTTAGTTGTGTTTTGAATTTTTTTTTTACCGTAATTTTATTTAACATTTATTTTCACTACAGCTTCTGAACATGCAATACTTTTCAAATCATTAATGTTTGTAATGTGACAAAAAAAAAGAGTATCACTGATATAAGTATACATATTCGTTTTATTTTCAGTAAAATTCCTACCAGTTCGCAACTTGACAAGGCGTTCATTATATGTTATATTTCTTAGTTCAACTTTATTTATCTTAAGTGTGTAATTTAAGAATTTGTACATCCTGTTGAGCAAATTGGTTTATCAGAATCACGTATTAACAAACCAAGTTTATCAACTTAACTGGATACAATTAAAGATCTGGTTAAAAACAATTAGATCAAGGCAATATTTCAAACTACCCGCTTCTACCCTATTAAATAATTGTGTTTCTTATTCATGTTCACTATACGTAATTTTGCTTTATTTTTTTTTTTGAAGTAAAAACTCGTATGCACCGTCACTTGGTTTAGAATCTAAATCTCTTTTTAAGGAAAAATATTTCATTTTATCTGGAAGGTGTCGGATAGTTCATTCCGCCAATTTTTCCATTTCAGGTATTTGTTTGTATTTCTTAATTTTTTAAAGCCTGATATCAACCACATCACGTAACTAATCAAAAGCTATGTGCATCTATCACATTGGCGCATTTTACATATCAACGTCATCAAAGTCACATATCAATCGGATCAAATTCAGGTATAACAGATGATAATAAAACATTCTGACTCACTCTGAACAGCGGCGAGGTTGAATACTTTCGATGTTACGATGGTAAGCACTGTTGTTACTCCAAGTAAAAGATGTTACCATGTCAGGAATGACCGTCTGTGAGTTGGCCTACGCTTTCGTTTTTCTTTTCCAGGCACTCTCGAGCGTCGGCGTCGTGGTTTCTTAAACACTTCTGATATTAAAAGCCAACTAAAACATATAACGTTTATTAATGAAATCACATAGTACATCTATATCATTTATTTACACCCATCCTGTCCATTAAATCTGCTTTATTGATTACACAAACATGACAACATATTTAGACATTATACAATTATACGATACCAATTCCAGTACTTATAATCCCTTCACTTCTTAACTTTGTTTTTCGTAGATTATGATCGCTTGCTCTCTCACTGTTGACTGTGTTAAATGTATTTTTACAATCACTTTTATGAAGTCGGTTAAGTGGGAGATAATGGTGCAATGCAGCATTTTCTGCAGTTCTGCCAACCAATCGCGTAGTGGGCGTCATCAGTTCAATGTAGCCAACTGTGCGCCCACAGTTGATTTCCATAGATGATTTCACAGACGACAACATATGTTAAAAAAAAATAAAAAAATAAAGCAATATTTAAGGCAAAAATTATATTTTTCTATAACATTCGAGAAATACGTACTTTTTTGTTTATTTTGGATATTTCTTTAACTCGCATTAGCTTATGAGTTTGGATACACATATAATACATATTCTATCTGTATTTAGGACTTCATTTTGTAATTAAATATAAAAAATACGTCTAACAAAACACTGTAAACTAAAGTAAATATCATAAACATAATTATAATAATAAAATAAATATTTACGCTTTTTTTTATTGTATAAATATGTTACGATTCTTGATGCGGCTGCGCACAACCACGCGACATGCAAAAGAGTGTATAAGTATCCGATCGTATTTTGACAGATTTGAAATGTTTTTTTTTCTATGGAACACTCATATTATGTTATGTAATAATAATGACCGGGATGAATTAATTCGCTTTGATAAACTAGAATAAATGTTTAGTACCAACTCAATCTCCTTATAAACCAATGATCTTAACCCATATAGTCTAACTATTGGACCAGTGAGGTATTATTTGCTACTAACTATATAACACTTTGGTAAATGACAATAAAATCATTGCTACTTAAAATAATTAGGCGCCTTTTTGTAACATGTTATTGAAGACTCGAAAGTTCTTTGTTCACAAAACTTAAATAGCGGTATTCTAATATTCGTTAGTTTTAAAATAAGGTACTATATGTCACTGCAAACGAATTTTTTTTTCGGGGCACAGCTCCATACTAATTCCGGCCATGTTCTTTTATAAAGTTACTGGCGTATTTACGCTTTTGGGTTTTATAAATCTTTTAATTTTAAAATGGTAGCTCCAATGTGCCTCATTCGCATTTGACGTGAGTATATGATGTGGAAAGTCTATAACTCCATAGGACCACGTTCTCCTTTCCATTACCATTAGGTACCACAAGTACCTCAAGTACCTCACAAAGTCAATAGAATTAATATTTTGGCTATCTATGTAAGTTTCACATTTTTGGCTTAGCAATGAAACGTGTTTACTTTACAGGCACCGAGTATTGACAAGTGAAAACGAACGACTTCTAACAGAGTTATAGCAGAGATCAAAAAGCAACAATCGTCCCAGATAGATCCAAAGGAAGCGGTTTACGACTCCATTTTTATGATCCACCGATATTTACAATGGAATTTTATAAAGTAAACTAAATAAGATGAATTCAACGTAAATTGGGCGATAAAGGACAAACGATCGTAAAACATTCGACCCCGTTCGCGAGGTCACAGAAATCTGGGTTACAGTTAGACTCAAGCTAGACCACGATAAAATTGTATGGCGGTAATAAAACTATTGCTTGAGAGTAATATCCAGCGCGCGTCATCTCTCGAGAGCTTTATTAGTTGGAGAACTTTTGTCTTGTGTTGTACAGAGTGAATCCTCAAAAACATTGAAAACAAGCTGTGCCTCGCTCTTGCTGCCGCGCACCACTCTAATCCTATAAGAATATAGGGATATAAAGTATAAGCTAATATACCAGACTATAATCTATCTCTGAGCCAAATCTTATACAAATCCGTACTGACTATTAGACCACGATTATATTGAATTTAGTTAATTTGTGTAAAACATCATCATTATCAGCCCATTAACGGCTCACTACAGGGCGAGGCCTTCCTCCAGGTAGGAGAGGGGATATGAAGCTTAAACACACCACGCTGCTCCAATACGGGTTGGCAAGTTGTCATCATCATCATTGTCAGCCTATTTCATTAACCCCCTTCAGTACCTGCATACTTACCCGCCACGCTGCTCCAAGCCCAGGAGCACGATGAAATTGTTTGACGATAATAATACTATCATTTCTTATAAGAATTTAGATGTTCAGCCAGAGTGCGCCATCTCTCCAGAGCTTTATTAGTTGGGGAACTTTTGTCTTGTGTTATTTAAAGTAAGTTGTTAAACACTTTAAGAACTTTACACCCGCGTGAATTCCTGTAGAAATAATGTTAAATAGTAATAAGCTCAAAGCGTATATGTGTCACCGGAAAATAGCGAGAACCGCAATTTATAAATTTCCTAGGATATTTATAAACTTTCGTAAGATTCTAAACGATAGATAAATTGTATTATTTTACGCTCAAATGTATCAATTTGCGACGTCTCGTGGTAAATATAATGTATGTAAAGGTAAATAATCTCCGGTCGGCCGCTGATATTTGAATGAATAATAAAAATTGTTGTAAGTTTTATACAATTTTTCAATTATAATTTTTTAATTTTTTCTGTCCATAAATCAAATAAATTAGCCAAATCTCGAGTTCAGCTCGTAGAAACACATTTTACAAGTACATACTTATTTACCATTTATGGTGTCCAATGCAAGTTTGTACCTATTGGATTGTCTACAATAAATCTATTAATACTTTGAAAGGCTACAGAGACAGAGTCTGTCAAAATGCCACCTACTATGCAATTTTCATTTCTGCCGCCAAGTAGCATTGCTGTGTTCTAGTCTGAAGGACATGTTATTTGGGCTACTAAGTACCTACACAAAAGTTTCAGTCATATACACATAGGTACAAGCTCATGTTTTAGTTTGTTTCTGACTGATTTAAGTGCCTATGTCGCACGGCTAGCCGGCTAAACATGTGACAGAATTTATTATTAGTTTTATACAAATGTTAAGGGCAGGAATTCACTTGAAATTAAAAAATTACAGTATTATTTAAAAATTAAAAATCAAAGTACGGAATATTTATTGAATTCAATTCCAAAGTTTATTTTGAATTGTAAACAGGCAGTTCCCTATGAACTGCCTGTTTACATGCTGATTAGTTTTGCCTCGTTGCTGTGATAGGCCTAATAAAAAATAATTACAGTAACGGATGGACAGATTCTATAAGAGATCCGTTTTTAACACTTCACTAATGAACCTTTAAACGTCTATTCTAACTTTTATGTGTATAAACTAACCCGCGACTTCGTCGGCGTGAAAACCTCTCAGGTACCCTTCCAATTTTAAAGTCAAAACTTTTATATAAAGCGTGCTCATTCCCTGCTCCTCCTCTCAATTTAATTTTTGTATAGTATCCCGTGAAGCAATATCCTCCGTCCCGTCCCGTGTACTAAAGATCTATATTTTTGTTAAACATTGTACGACATTACAGTACATTAACATTAACAATAACATTTATGGCAAGCTGATATGTATAGCTTGATATTAAATAGTCTATTAGGCTCTTGAGTCTAGCTTTCAAAATAAACAAAAATAATTTTACAATCAATCCGACACGCAGATCTACAGATTAGCCCGTTTAAACAAACGAACAAACTCTTCTGCTTTATTTAATAATATAGATATGGTCTTCTATGGCAAATAAATTGAACAAAGATCGAATTGTCAACTCCATTACCGTATTATCGTTTCTAACATGTACTGTTTCTAATACGTAACACCATACTTACCAAAATACTGACTCCTATTCAGTAGGTACTCGTACGTACGTATCGCGTGTCGCGCTTTTTACAAAATTTGTAATATCTCCAAAACTATGTAACTAATTAACATAGTGTAACAGGCAAATCTTACTTCTATAAATATCCTTGTGATTATTAAATAATTTATTTTGATAAGAATTAAAGTTTAGTTGTATAAATAATGACGTAAACGTAAGCATATGAAATAAATGATTTTTTAAAACACAAAAAGTTCTATATCTGCTGAAATATAAAAGATAGATATATGCTGTCGCAGATTTTTTTATAGAACATTTTAAGATACATAAAGTTCCCATATATTGCTTTCAATTATTCCCAATATTTAAGGCACCGTACGCGCATAAAGCCGATTTACCAGATTTTTGCGGTCCGACTCGCGCCACATAAATTGTGATAACTCGTTTAATATATATAATACAAATATAAAATATAGCCTATGACACTCACCGATAACGTAGCATTCTACTGGTGAAAGAATTTTTAAATCGGATCAGTAGTTCCGATGATTAACCCCGACAGATCTTTATTTACAAACTTACAAACTTTACCTCTTTATAATATTAGTATAGATGTACCTAATTAAATTAATTTTGGCAATCATTCTAAATGATGCAGTAATTAGGTTGTCTATTTTTTTAATAATTGTAAAGGTTCGTGAGTCGCTATAATCATTTATTTGTGTCGCGTGTTAAGGTTTCTTAACAATATACCATAGCCCGTAATTATTTAGAATTTCTTTCACTATCAAGTCTGTCTGACGTGGTCTTACTTTATGAAAGACGAATGTAGCACTTCTTTTTAAGAACTCTTTTTGAAAAATACATTAAGAGATACAATGTGTAAAATTATATTATTCAAATTATAAGTATATTTGTACGTGATCGAATCAGATATATAGAGATCTACAAAAACAGTTATTGCAAACTAATGAAACACATAGTCATTCAACATAACTGATACACTGCACATACTTTATTGAACAACAAATCAAATAGCCTGTGGATGTTAGAGTCTCATGGTGATGGAATGGCGACGCCGAACCGAAAGGCGCAGTGTTGGTTGACTCCTGACTCGGTGGACCAGTGACATCAAACGGTGTACTAGCACCCGATGAATACAAGCTGGGGAATTATTATTTTTTTATATGCCCTGTAAAGAGTTGTTATATTTCTAGACCATAGTTTTCTACTTACCATTAGATAGCCCATCAGCTTGATCTGTAAATTGTTAAAACTTCAATGTGTAAAAAATAAAAAAAAACCTCTTTTAATCTTTTAATGTTTGGATGTGTAAATTAAATTGAAACGTTGGGAAAACAAGAGACAACAGAAAGCAAAGTTTCTTCTCGACCCTGTTTTCCAGTGTTATGTTTGTTGGTTCGGTCCAAAAATTACTTACCTTTTTTAGTATTAAAAAAATTAGTTAACTTTGTTCAATAGATACAGCGACACTGTACAACCAATTCGTATCATTGTCACGTAATCGCGTTATATTAGAACTACGCCTTAACGAAACTTACTTTGTAGTTGACGTCGGTTCTGTTAATTAGAGTTGTTTGTGGAGCGTAGTATTTCGGTACGCGTCGGGTTACATTCTAGGTATTTCTGTATCTATAGACTTTTGTAAGCGAGCTATTGTAGGAAGGAAATTATCGATAACTTTACTTTGTGAATACAACATTTCTAGAAACTTGTATAACAGTACAAGCTTATTTTGAGTTTCTGGAATTCCGTTTCTATAATTAAATTAATTCATCATTAACAGCCTATTTCATCGGCCCATGATCTTTGTAAATACCAGACTTTCAGAAACTTGTGTTAGAATAAAAGTTTGTTTATCTATAATACGAACTTGTAGAAGGTATATTATAATTAGATTATACTATAATTAGATTAATTCAATACGATCAGCCTATTTTATCGACGAGCCTTGCCTGGCTTTGTGCCCAAGCTTCTACGAGTATAATATGCTATGTTGTATATATATATATTAGTTTTATCAGCGTATCGCCTCCGAAAAGTTCAAAAGTCATTCGTTGGACTGGGTGTACACTTCTACAACAAGATGCCCAATTCAGTTTTAGATCTGCCATTGCATAAGTTTAAGCAATGTATTAAAACTCACTTACTGAGCCAAGGTTATTATACTATAGATGAATTTTTAAATGACAAAGAGGTTGAGAGGCAATTGGATCAGCTTTCAACTTCACACAAGTCGTAGAATAAATAATTTTATGTAACAATACAGTTAATATTGTAAAAATTAATGATTTTAAAAGAGCAACTGTTGAGTTTCTTGCCGGCTCTTCTCAACAGGACCTGCCTTCCGAGCCGGTGTTAGAGTCACTATAAATAGTCTAATTTGACGTTTCAAAAGTGCTTATAATTGGCCTAATTGAAATAAATGATTTTGAATTTGAATTTATGAAACGATCGCTATCAGATTATTAATGACCGGCACCAACGGTCATATTCTCCCGAGACACGGGTTGTTCTAAAAGTTCAATATTTTATAAGTCGACTCAGAACTCAAACCTTATTAATGCGAATCTATATAGGCTAACTGGATGAACTACACGAAGGATCTACTTAAAAACACGCCATCACCTTACCATTACAAAGAAGAATTAAAATGTACTTACCACGGAACAAATTGACTAATCTATACTAATATCATCAGCCTGTACCCGTCCACTGCTGGACTTTCCGAGAGCGTGCCACCACACACGATCCTCTGCCTTCCTCATCCAGCCACTTCCCACTACCTTTTTAAGGACCATTGACCAATAATATAATTGCGAAAGTGAAATGCGTATGTGTGTTACGTCATTACGCCTTAACTACTGAACCGATTTAAATGAAATTTTATACAGAGATAGTCGAGAGCATGAGAAAGCACAGTCGGCGACACGACACGACACGATAATTTCTCGAATTGCCCTGAAACAGAATTTCTGGCGGACAGAGTAGCGGGCGTCCATTAGTAAAATATTCTTACACACACGGACGGTTCTAGATACCGTACTTCATCATATTACAAACTCTAATTCAATTTCTTGGCTACAAAGCAAAAACTACTCTGGCTTGATATTTTCACCGAGCTTTTCCAAGCGAGTCATGATAAATCATTTACGTAATATACCGATTCTACCATATTCCTTAACTGACATAAAGGTATTATATCGACATAATCGAAACTTTTTGAGGGATGATGGATTCTAGAAAAATATAATATCAGTTACTTAGGTATTTTCTCAACAACATCCGTCACAAATAAGGACGGGTCCACCAAAAAACCGAACAAAGTTCCTAAAAGCATTCCATTACAAAGGGAGACAGAACGCTTTTATTTGCCGCCATCCATCAATGTGCCTTTTTACGAATGTCTTGGCTATTTAAAAACCCATCTTTTGTTGTGTCCTGAAAACTAATAGCAGTTATCTGTCATTTTTCGTAGTTTTGACGACTTGTTTTAGAAAAGATTTTATGGAAACGACATTTTATTGTGTAACATCGAGCACCTCACAATCGATTTCTAGACAAACAGTCATGCAGAAAAAAAAATTGTAGAAGCGCATCGGCTACAGACCGATATTCATATAAGAATTATATATTATACAAATTACAATTATTTAATGAGAAACAATAAAAGCTCAGGGTTTCTAGAGGGAAGAAGACGTCCACTTGCATATTTATGTTATTCAAACTAACATCTCCAATTTTTTAGAAACCACTCCACGTAATTTCTAAAATGTGGAAACACGTGTTTGCTTATATTTAATAAAAACTTATGCTTATATTTAATAAATTACTTATTATCAATGTCTCCTAAAAAACGGGTAAATCTTATATGAAACTTTCAACGCCATTACCATTTAAATTACTTGAATATTTCAAAATCGTTCATTACACCATAAGAACGCAAAACTAGAGAAATATTTTCTCTAACGGTCAGCAATTCAACTATCATATAAGCGTCAGGACGAGGCTTTTGAGATATGTTTTATTGTTCGCTTACGTACACAATTTTACAGGCTCTGCTCTTGGAGGGCCCGGAAAGGTCTTAGGACGGAAGCATATTATCGTGACAACTTTACAATACCCGGGTGTCTCATTATTTGTGGAATATGTCAACTATAACTTTTCATAGAGAAAGCAAAGAGCTTTTAACCTGGTTTTCAAGTTATTGGGTAACTGAGGTTTTTTACTAGTAATGAATAGCTTTATGGTTTAAGACTGACCTTTGTTAGAAGGTAGAAAGACGGGTAGGCCGTTGACTAACCAAGTCGTCGGTCCAGTGACTAATCTATGTGGCTTCAGATCAACACGTCCTGGGTTCAAATTCTGGTTCGCTAATAATACTGTGGAGTTTTTATTGCTTCTTAGAAGTTTTCAGGAAAAATCGAAGCTCGGAATCGGGACGTTGGTATTGTTACACCCACAATCCATTATCATCAACATTTGGCAATGATCGTTAAATTATCAAACATGATTTACTTTAGCCAACTAGAGCAGCGTGGTGGGTATTAGCGTCATCTCCCCTCTCCCCTCTCCCTTGGCAAAGCATAGGTTTTGTTATATAATTTAAACAATTAAATGATACACGCTTCAACGGTGAAGGACGTTGCAGAGAAACTTCATACCTGATTTTCAGAATTTTTTAAATGCTAAAGTAAATGCTAATGCTTTTTATTAAAGTACGTCGACTGACACAAAGATCTGAAAATAAAATGAAGAAAATAATAAAGCACAACGAACAAATATTTTTTTTTAATTTTAATTACTTTATATAGGTCTGTTCTCATTAATAAAATAATGCTAAACAACTTTATGCAGTTTTTTCAGCAGGCTTTCGAAAAATAAATTTTAGTAGGTATTGTTCTAGTGATAGAAAGTCCAAAAAATATTAATTGCATGCAGATAAAACGAGTTTATTCGTTAGTCGAAAAGATACTCAAATTACGTAACTAAAGTAATAAAGAAAAACAGTCGACAGAGAAAACTCGGTCAACGCTCTTTGGTTCTTTCATCGACGACTCTTTTAATTCCAAAAAACTTGAACCAACAACTTTATTTACGTCAACTTTTATATTACAAATTCTTTTTTATGGCAGAGGATAATATTATACCAACTTTTTAGGTATGTGGGACCTTCTTTGGCGTTAGGGTGTCTTTCCACTGACTATGACTAATATTAGTAACAATAAAATATTAGTTATTAGGTATAATAAATTTATGTGTAAGAGTTAGGTTTTGATTTTGTTACCCCCCGTGCCTCGAAAAGCTGTCGGTCCCGAACATTACTGTCGTAATCATTAACTACTCAAACATTATTCTCCAAAGCCCACAATATAGCACTGAAGCAGCGTGGTAGGCGTAAGTTCTACTTTTATTTTCCCTCCGAAATACAAAAGAGAAGGGAAATCTGACCGTTTGATTGGCTAAAAATAGTCTGAAAATAAATAAAGGCATTGATGGAAAGCCGCCATTACCGTAGAAAAAGGTTCTTTCCGAGATAATTCCGACGGAAGTAACGGGTCCCTGCTAGCCACCTCTACCGGAATAAACTAAAAATATGTTTACTCTCATCTAATATATTATCCGAAAGGGTCTGTTTTACGGCGCGTCAACTATACCACATTGCGGCGTCCCTTAAGGGTCTACCTTTGATGTGAAATATTAGAAGGATAGCTTCATTCATTTTAGGTTAGGAATGCGATCAAAACAGCTACAGCATTCATAGCCAACCTTTTATTTTTTGGCAATCCTAATAAAAATCTAAACAACGAATATAAATACCAAATATTGTTATGGAACGACAAAAAAGAGCAAATAGATATAAACTATGGTATTAGAATATCTGGTGGTTTTTAAAAGAAACATTTTTCTTGTAGAAACATCCCAAATCGAAAGAAAGAAATTAAGGGCAAAAGAAAATTATTTTTATATTAATTGTTATATAATGTTCGATTTATATTGTTACAGAAAATCGTCTTCGGACCCCGAAATGACTACAGACAGCGCACTTAATTCTCAACGGTGAGTCACATCTATTTTACAATTTACTGTACATCTGGTATACAATTCACTAAGAAAGAATAATTAGCGTTTGGAATTTTAGATCCACCACAATAAGGGTTGCTAGAGTTACCTAATATTTGACTTTATATCAATCTCTAACAATTGTTAATATAACTGATGGCTGGAATGATGACTACGGTACCCTTCTAGGTACGGCAATAGCATCTCCCAGGCTGGGAACTTTTAATGCACACGCAGGTTCTCGTGATTTGTAACCCTATATACCACTGGACCAACCCATAACTGTAATTATGCCTATAATTTGTCATGTATTTGCAGGGTATTCAAGAAGTCCTCTCCGAACAACAAGCTGACGCTATACCTGGCCTCCCGCGACCTTGTGGTGGAGAATGGCTGTATCGACAAGATCCAGGGCGTGCTGCACGTCGACACTGACAGCTTGGAGAATAAGAAGCTGTTTGGACAGGTCACCCTGACTTTCAGGTAGTTGTTTTGGACATTGTGTAATGATTTTCTACTGCTAAAATAGTGACCATTTCAGAGTCAACTGCAGAATATTAAGAGGCCTGGTCTTGTCATTTAAACTAGCGGATTATATTAAAGCTCTCGGAGAGGCGAGAGTTTTACTGGCCCAACTGCCAAGCTCTTATGTTACGTGTATGGTAGTAATAAACAATAGACATGAAGGTGGGTTTTTATCAGAGAAGACCTAATTTAGATTTCAATAAACTAAAAAATTCACCGTACATGGGAAATGAATTCTCAGACCGTCTCGAGAAACAATCTGAATTACCTAACAGTAAAGAGAAAAATATGCCTTATAAAAATATGCCTTATAAAATATGCCTTATAAAAATATGTCTTATAAAATATTCCTTATAAATTATGCCTTATAAAAATATACCTTATAAAAATATTCCTTATAAAAATTCAAATATGTTAACTTTCAAAAAAAATAAGGCTTTTACTAATCAAATAATAATAAAATAAAATAATAAAAGGTAAACAAATTCTGTCATAAATTGTACAGGCGTCTAAAAGCTCATTTAGAAATCAGCTAGAGTTTCAAAGGGTTATAAATAAAATCCCTCGCATCCCTTATTTGAACTGTCGGAAAATGTTATAACGGAAATATAATATCTCTCAAACGGCCAGAAAACGTAAACAAAACAAATTTAACTTTGGCTAAGGCTTGTCTTTCTCGCTATCGTACCTACTCGTAACTTGCTAAATAAAGAACAAGTGTTTTATCGCCACGTATCGTACTCGTACTATACTGTCATAGTATATTATATGCCACTAGTAGCCAAAAAGCTACCGATACCGAGACTGTAAGCGTGCCTCCAAAATTTGAAGAGTTCCTTCAATTTCCCCAGGATATCCTCATCAGATCCTAACATGGTGACAATGGGACCACCTTGGAAGTATACCCTTTCTAATAAAAAAAGAATTATCAAAATCGGACAACTCTGTAAAAAGTTATGGGTGGTCATACATATAAAAAAAAATATATATACGTGTCGAATTGAGAACCTCCTCCGTTTTTTTTCGTCGGTTAAAAAGGAATGTAAGCTAAGATACGACGAGGCTAGGCGATTTTGTAAAAATTTTAGTATACAAAGATCGCGTTAAAAATAACAGCGTAGTGCGAAACATGAGCATTACCCAGGTGTTTTACTCATTTTATTTTTAAGGCCCATCAGTCAAGAAACTCAGTTAAAGTCATTGCGCATAGCAGTGAGGTCATCTCTGATCATCACTACATTGTCGGCAACCCGCAGTTGAGTAAAGTATTCGCAATTGACGTTGATGCTATGCCCGCTCCAAAATTTAAAATCCTTAAAAAGTAATTTTCATTAAAGCAAATATTCATAATCACAAACAGGCAATTTGTAAATTTCTGGGCTACATATTGTTAGAATTTCTAGAGTCCATTTAGTACATAAAATAATATTCAATAAAATATTGTAAAAGGCAACATCGTCACGGCTAGTATTTTATATTCAGCAAAAAGGCGTGACAGCACAAAAGCAATTTTCAAAACCAATTCATCCGATGGCATTCAAAGGCAGGCAAACAGCAATTTATAGTTTTTCATTGCTGAGCCTTCGCATAGCGTTTGAGTGCAGACTAATGCAATCAATTTTTTTATTTTAAAAGACAACCAAAATGAATGAATTTTGCAAATTTAACTGTATGGTACAATCCTTTTAACATTTACAATTATTGCGGATTGTGAGAGCTTAAGTGATTTTATTAAAAGCTAAAAATGTGTCAACCTCAAGTTCTACCATACAAAATACAAAAGAGTTTGGACAAGGAGCTACAAGGTTTTAAGGATCCAGCTTCTTAATAATTTCTGTTCGAAATTTACGCGTACTTTTTTTTACTTTAAAAATCAGGTCTCACAAAAAATCATTTAGCCGCCAACACTTCGCTTTGTGGCAACTCTTCGTACCCATTTAACTGGCGACTTGATTTTTTATGATATTTCGTATATTCTCTTAGTTCATTATCAAACTCAAATTGAGCTTAAAAATACGGAAGGATTTATTTATTAAGAATACGGCGTGTATAAAATGACAAAACGGCTTGCACCTATAATATTTTAAAAGTTTGAAAAGTCCTTTTGAAAGTTTAAAAATAGATAGCACCTTTTTCCTTTCTCTGGACAAAAAGTCGACGCGAACGAAGTAGTAAACGATTGCGTGTGGGCGAAAATAATGAATATAATTTTCACAATTTCAACTTTTGCAGTTTTCCTTGACAGTTTGCTATCTTATTGTAAAAATCTAAAGAAATAGAAGAATTCAAACAAAAATATATCACGTTACATTAAATTATATGGATACTGATTTGTATACTAAGCTCAAAGGAAGATAAGGACAAACATCGACGAAAATCTTAATGAATGTCGCTTTACTTAAGAAGAACAAACTGAATACTTAATTAATCCCTAATACAGATTAGCACTGATCTCTTTTAATGACAGTATAAGTTAATTAAGGCTAGAGTTTATTTTTAGTAGAGCCTTGATCAAGTTCATTCATGTTAACTTAAAAACAACTGATTTTTTTTTATATTTAATTTAAGTTTTTTGTGATGTTATCCTAATAACTATATACAAATCATGCCCACGTGGAATGATGGCAAGAATACTGACTGCATTTCCGCGCTGGATAGCCAGGCTGTTTATTTGCGCAAGAAATTAACCCGCCCCCGAGTCGAGCTGTGATGAAATATTTCAGAAAAAAATGGCACTGCGATTCCGTGGCTCAATAACTTTCACGACGAAAGGAACAAAATTCATGACTCAATCAGAAAGACATACTTGTGCCCGTTACCAGTTTCAGCCTTTTCTATTGCAGCTCATTTCTTTCAATGTGTCAATATCTTACGTTTAAATATCTTAATAAAAAATTGGTTGTCTGTAAAGTCGGTTTACTGACGATAGTTGAACGTGACAATGTCTTAAGAAAATACTGATGGAATGGTAGCATTTAATTATTATTATAGGTTATAGGTTATTAAAATTTTTAATTTAAGTATATTTTTATAAATATTAATTTAAATTAATAAAATAATTGATTTTGATTTTATAAATTTATATTTTAAATTTATAATAAATATATTAATTTATAAATATATTAATTTTTAATTTAAAATTAATATATTTAATAATTATATTTAACAGACGGATGTCGAACGCTGCCGAACGCAAAGGCCGATTGTGCTTCTTTGTCTCTGTTGCTCTCGCTTGCACTTCAAGCCTTACATGGAACGCCTCAAAGCGAGGTAACAACGCATGACATCATGTTTTTTCGTGCGTGCAGCCGGCTCTATCGAATTATAAGACGTTGTCACGTCAAAAATTAAGAAAATTTTTATAAATATAGCTGCAATACCAAAGTCTGTCTGTTGATGACATTTTCTTTTAAATTTAAAGACGTATTCATATCCAAAGTAATCGTTATGAACACCGCTTTAGTGCAATTGGTCCTTAGTTTCATTAAATTAAAATTAAATTTTAAAACATTTAACTCAGTAAATTATTAAATTTTATAAGCAAACTAAACAGTTCAGCTCTGAAGTGAACTAACTATTTGTTTTAGTTTTAGTCACAGTGCACTAAACTTATGTAAGTATCGTAAAATGGAACTGAGCTTTTGCCAGAACTAAAAGATTTAATACGACCTTGGCTAGAAGGGTAGCCAAGTTCAGCGCAATAAATTGCGTGTAATACCTACCTGTTCTTTACATTTGATTTAGTATCGTAGGAAGGGGTCAAGTACAATATCGTTTAGAGTTGAAAATGTATTTGCTAAGACTATACTTTTTTACTTGGAGAGAATGTCATGGATATCTGCTCACCACGAGGAGACAAAAGCTATGTTTTCAACTGGTCACTGTGACCTTGACCTTGTAATTTGAAAAGACTTACTGCGTTCTTAACGTGATCGAAATATAAGTCTGGACATGTTTTGTAACGGACTCCTACCGACTATATCACTACCGCACAGTGCCGTAGCTGGCTTTTACGCGCTCGGTGCGAACCTTATAAATGCATCCCTTAAATCTTTCGCTGCAAGAATAGCAGACCTGTTAGATTTTTGCAAGGTGATCAGTTACGTATAACACTTCTCATGATTGACTATATTTTTGGATTGTGGTCCTGGTCTGGACTGGTCGTTTCTGGACGTGGGCATCGCTGGCCTAGTTATTGCCACGTATTGCATCATCGCCTTATGGCCACGGGACGGTACGACAAAATAAGGCCAACCTTGCGTTAAGTTGCTTAAGAAAAATCTTATATATTAAGCTGCGTCGTTTTCTTCGACTTAGAACCATACATTGCAGTTGTTTCTTACTTGCCCTGTAAAGTGTTGCTCTTAATACATGCAATAGTTATTCACTTACTATCAGGTGGACTTGGTTCGTTGATTAAAACTATCAACAAATCTAGCATATCCAGATATGTAACAGTTGCCACGACTTCGTCCGCGTGAAAACCTCTTAGGTACCCTTTTAATTTTAAAGACAGACTTTCATATAGTGTGCTCTTTCCCCGCTACCCCTCTCAATTTTATTTTTTTATAGTTTCCCGTGAAGCAATATCCTCCGTCCCGTCCCGTGTACTAAAGAACTACATTTTTACTAAACATTGTACGATATTACAGTACATTAACATTAACAATATACATAATCATTTCAATAGGATAAATTCTTTCATACATATTTTTGGTATCTTGAACCGTTTTCGCAGTGCAAGCAACGGAAGCCCTCAAGGATGAATAATTTTCCCCGTTTTTTTCACATTTTCCATTATTTATTCGCTCCTAATAGTTGCAGCGTGATGTTATATAGCCTAAAGCCTTTCTCGATAAATGGTCTATTCAACAGAAAAATAATTATATTATATATTATATTAAACCTCTTTGTCATCCATATCTGTTAAGCGGATCTTAAGTTAGAAATAGTGCTGTTCTACGGGTAACTAAAGCTTTAAAGCAGACTATTATGACAAATAGTAATAATTGGTCGAGTCAGCCAGAACGTGGTCTGACTAATGGTCGTAAATGAATTCCATTATCAATTAGCTCATTCGAAAACCAAATTCGATAAAACGTGTTCTAAATTGCTTCATATAGTGCTCTATGCTCCTCAGTACGGCGTAACGCTACTTAGAGCAACTTTGATGTTTACAGGTGTTGCAATTAATTGCTTCATATAGTTGTGACGTCACAATTACTAATTAATATTGCCTAGAACGAAGCCATTTTAGTTTCCCGTATGGCTGCACCCTTAAATTTATCTAATCGTATTTTGACAAATAGTAATACGAGTAATTAGTGAAGTCAGTCGGAGCGTGGTGTAACTAACGGCCATAAATGAATTCCATTTTCAATTAGCTCCCTCGAAAACCGAATTTGATACAGCGCGTTAATAAATCAGCCATTAATACTGCGGCGCTGGCGAAAGTATCTATAGCGTTCGTTTGTTGGTGAAATAATGTTTATATTCATCTGAATGAAATGAAAACCACATTAATGCGTTTGCGGTTTCATATTGGCTAAGTGTCGCAAGTCTGAAATGTTAGCGCTAAAAATAGAAAATAAAAGTCTATTTATACACTTTTGGAATCTTTTTTAAGCTTTTTATCGTCACATCATCACAATAGAGAAAACTGGCAAAAAATTCCTTAAGTACCTACGTAAGATTTATCTTTCTATTTGTCATTTCCCTATTGTGCAATAAAAATTACAAAAATGTGCAATTCAGAAGAAAAACAAAAGAAAACAAAACAAACAAACATTATCAGCCTTATAAGTACTTCAACTTCCAACAGTATAAAAAGTTCATTGAAATCACAAAACGCCTACGAGAGTATATTTTTAACATCATCATTTAGCAATAGAAAAACTGGACATCAGCTGCTTGCAAAGATTTCCAATAACAAGGTTTTGGGCCAGCGGCTGACTATAGCCCGCTGAATGTCGTCAATCCACCGAGTGGGGGCTTGACCGACACGGCGTTTTCCGGCGTGAGGGATCCATTTCAGCTCCTTGCGACCCCACCATCCATCAGTTCTATATAAGAGTTTATTTTACGGACTTAGATTTAAATTGAAAGACGGAGACCTGATCAGGGCAAGTAGAAGGCTGTTAAAATAGTCCGATAATGATGAATTATATACATAGATTACAGGTCACAAATTGACTAGGGTACCTAACAAATAATCAAGTAAATTACTAAAATTACACAATAAAGTACACCTAGCTCGACGATATCTTATTAGGGGCCATTCCAAGACCGACATAAAAGGTTAGACTCATTTTTCAATGGGCCATTTCATTCTAGCTGAGTCATTCATTGCTGGACCCTCGTAAATGGAACAGAATGGTTCGTTAAGTTTGAGAATACTTACAATGAAAGAAACAGTCTAACGCTCGAATACTCAAACGCAAATCAAATTTAAATACGTCTCATGTCTAGTTATCTTAACAGAAATCTACCAAAAAGCCGCCGTGCTTCGAAGAGCACGTTAAGCCTTCAATGTCACTGCCATCAAAATCTGATAGTGATCGTTAATTAATCAAACATTATCTTCCTAAGCCCATCAATTCGCATTGAAGCAACGTGATGAGTCTATGCTCCGTATCCCCTTTAGGAGGCCTGGTCCTGCAGTAGGCTATATCCTCTTTAGGAGGCCTGGTCCTGCAGTAGGCTATATCCCCTTTAGGAGGCCTGGTCCTGCAGTAGGCTATATCCCCTTTAGGAGGCCTGGTCCTGCAGTAGGCTATATCCCCTTTAGGAGGCCTGGTCCTGCAGTAGGCTATATCCCCTTTAGGAGGCCTGGTCCTGCAGTAGGCTATATCCCCTTTAGGAGGCCTGGTCCTGCAGTAGGCTATATCCCCTTTAGGAGGCCTGGTCCTGCAGTAGGCTATATCCCCTTTAGGAGGCCTGGTCCTGCAGTAGGCTATATCCCCTTTAGGAGGCCTGGTCCTGCAGTAGGCTATATCCCCTTTAGGAGGCCTGGTCCTGCAGTAGGCTATATCCCCTTTAGGAGGCCTGGTCCTGCAGTAGGCTATATCCCCTTTAGGAGGCCTGGTCCTGCAGTAGGCTATATCCCCTTTAGGAGGCCTGGTCCTGCAGTAGGCTATATCCCCTTTAGGAGGCCTGGTCCTGCAGTAGGCTATATCCCCTTTAGGAGGCCTGGTCCTGCAGTAGGCTATATCCCCTTTAGGAGGCCTGGTCCTGCAGTAGGCTATATCCCCTTTAGGAGGCCTGGTCCTGCAGTAGGCTATATCCCCTTTAGGAGGCCTGGTCCTGCAGTAGGCTATATCCCCTTTAGGAGGCCTGGTCCTGCAGCAGGCTATATCCCCTTTAGGAGGCCTGGTCCTGCAGTAGGCTATATCCCCTTTAGGAGGCCTGGTCCTGCAGTAGGCTATATCCCCTTTAGGAGGCCTGGTCCTGCAGCAGGCTATACTTTTATAGACTGATAATGTCAAAGATTCGGCCATAAACAGCTTCATTTACGTATTTCGGTATCTAGTTGTCTAAACGAAGTAGAGCTTTTTATGACCGTTATCCTTCATTCAATTGTTGTTGCCGTTGTAATTATTACACAATTTCTCATTTTTATTGTAATATTCTTATATTAAATTGAGTTCTCAATTTATACGATTGAGGTTGTTAAGGATTTTTTGGAATTTCCAAAAGTTGATGGTATTAAAATAAGAGAGCATTAAACCATCAGTGATTCTAGGTCATTAAATTCAAATTCAAAATAAGGTTATTTTAAGAAGGCTTTGTATACAAGTACTTTTATCTTACATATTCTTTTGTGCAGGTACGGTCGTGAAGATGAAGAAGTGATGGGCTTGAAGTTCTGCAACGAAGCCATCATGAGCCTGGCGCAAATATGGCCGGTGCATTGCAATCTGGAGAGAGAACCCAACACACCGCTACAGGTAGTAACCCCTTTTCTCCTGTCTGTGTAAGAAAGCTTAATTGTTTATGTATATTCAAAACAGAAATCGACTGTGTCCAATTAAGAATCGACCTACACTGTGATTTCCTAGAAAGCCATTTCAATATTTTTGCGACCCTAATTCTCAATGTTTTCCCGTTGTAAGCGATATTTCATCCTACTCCTAACAAATTAGCCCGCTTCCAGCTTAGATTGCATCATCACTTAACATCATATGTGATAGCAGTCAAGGGCCAACTCGTAGTGGATAAAAAATTATAAAAAAAAACAAGCGAAAAGTATGCTCGAAGTTCAAGGCATCATACCGGAACGCTAAATCGTGTGGCGGTACGTCTTTGGCTGCAGGGTGTTAACTAGCCACGGCCGAAGCCTCCCACTGCCCAGATCTCGACCAATTATAAACATCCCAAGTAATCCAGCCGGGTATCAAACCTTCATTTTATGAATACGCCGCGCATACCGCTGTGCCACCGTTTCCGCAAAGTAATTCTATATTAATGTTAATACATTATGTATTAAACCATTTTCCGATGCTAGCTTAATATAATATTTATTTAATAATCTTGTTTGTTCGTATCGACAAAACATCCATCATATCGAGAGCAACTTCGTGCCGTCGCTCGCAAAGTGCGAGTAAGGGGTTATACAAAAATGATATATGACCTCGGTTCTAATTCATATGTCCAAGGGCAATATATTAATACAGGTTATTCTATTTCTGATGCTAGGTAAAAGTGTCACTACTTCACGCAATATATAAATATAGGTTTTCATTTATTGACAGTAGTCGGTAACAGTTGCTACGCCACGCAATATTTAAAAAAATGGTGTTTGAATACTACGAGCAAACAACTTTAATACTTCTTTCCAAAGCATTTCTATACACCTAGGAATCGAAATAATACTTAAAACTGGAGCACAGTTTTTAATATTTCCTAAATAAAATTTCGAGTTACGGGTAACACTTTGCAATCACATCTGCTGGTAAGTGATGTGCAATCTTAAATGGATGCCGACTAATTCGTTAGGAGTAGAATAATATGCACACCCCTTCGGTTTCTGCTCAACTTCGTACCGGAAAACTAAATCGCTGTTTATCGGAAGTCAACTAGCAATACCGAGGCCTCCAACCAGACAAAAGCTACTTCCAAACATAAACTAATAATAATACAGAGCACTTTATAAAGCCTGAACTCCAGTCAAAATAAACTAGCTGGTAGCCATTTCTGGAAATTTTGTACAAACGCAGATGGCTCTTAATAAATAATTGAAACTGTATTTTCCACTGCACCATAAACATCTATTTGTATTAAATTAAAGCATGCAATGCGTTCATAGTTCAACTAAATTAACATGGCTTGTTTGCCACAATGTCATGTTTTGAAACCAGTGTCAAAATTACAATTCACTTGATTATTATTATTAAAGGAGCCACAACAGGTCTTCTTAGTTGATAGATGGTTATTAATACCAGGCTGATAAGGGCTCGAAGCCAGAGTAGACAGAAGATAATTCATTAAAAAATCTTCAATTTTAAACAAAGCCTTTATTACAGGATGCTCTGATCAAAAGGCTGGGTTCGAACGCTTTTCCCTTCCATCTTGAGCTGACCCCTATAGCGCCTCCCAGCGTGCAGTTGGTTCCGGCGAAACAATACCACGGAGCACCCATTGGCACTTCTTATGATGTACGGGCATATATTGGTAAGTATATGAAACATATTGTATGTAAATATTTTTTACGTGGTGCCTAGACACGTTGCGTAGTGTCTATAAAAGAGCGACGTGAAGTGACACTGAAAAATTATTCGAAATGACATCTGCGTCTCTAACATTGAAATAGAGCTGTCTGACCTGTAGACAAAGTAGTAGATATTCATAAAAATGTGATTAATAATAAACTGATTAATGTTTATAGCAACTGAGAGCACAACTAGCAGCTTCCCAATTTAAATAGATGTTTTACTCTATTCTTTTGTATTCTGTCATTGGTGTAACGTGGACCAAGGAATAAAGAAGAAAGCGCCAGCTTGCACTGCTGTTTTGTTCTGTGACGATTTTTACGACGTGTGCCCTGTATTTATAACATATTAACATTTACAAACTGCCAAAATTAAAGAATCCGAAAAGCTTCATGCATTGACGACCTCCGTGGCGCAGTGGTATGCGCTGTGGATTTATAAGATGGAGGTCCTGGGTTCGATTCCCGGCGGGGCAGATTGAGATTTTTCTTGTCTTAGTCTGGCTGGTGGGAGGCTTTCGCCGTGGCTAGTTACCACCCTACCGACAAAGACGTACCGCCAAGCGATTCAGCGTTCCGGTACGATGTCGTGTAGAAACCGAAAGGGGTGTGGATTTCATCCTACTCCTAACAAGTTAGCCCGCTTCCCTCGTAGATTGCATCATTACTTAACATCAGGTGTGATAGCAGTCAAGGGCTAACTTGTAGTCGATAAAAAAAAATATTTTGTTAAACACTTATCGTATATTAATTTATTGCTCAACTGTTCCTTAAGAATATGCTCTTTTAACAGCAGAGCGAGCTGATGAGAAGGTGTCCCGTCGCAACACGGTGCGGATGGGTATCAGGGTGCTGCAGGGGCCGGGGAGGGCTGCATCCCTGCCGCCTGTGCTGCCACCGCACTCGCCACATCGCACGCTCAGCACCCTGGCTCATCAGAACGTGCTCCGGTGAGAATAGCCTTCCAACTACCCTTTCCAAACTCATCTGCGTCGTTATCATCAGAAATAGATGACCAAAGAATTTAATAATTCATAATGATACAACGGACGCTACCACAGCAACAGCATCAACTCCGAAGGTCCTCGATTTATTATGTCACCTGGATTTCGATTTCAACCATGGACAAAAAGGAGTCATGATTAATACACTCAGCTTACTAATCCCATCAGCCGAAATTAACGAACCAAATCAAACCCGATTAATCTCTCTCTCTCTCACACTTTCTCAACTCTTAAGAAGCTGAAGACAAATGCACCACGAATAACAAAAGAATTTTAACAAACAATAGAACCGACTCAAAACGCACTAAAAAGTAAAAAATAACTGTGTCATTTAGTTGCTTTAATTTACTTAAGCATATCTATGAAGTCGGTGCCACTGTCACTGCCACGGAGGAGGTTCTCAGTTCGACACGTATATATATATGTATATATATATATATATATATATATATAAATTAATAAAAATTTGCAGAGGATATTTGCCAAGGGTATAAATGCATGCCGACCATGCAAAATAAAATAATCCTTTCTATAAATGTACCATTCTAGGCAGTTCTTAGATAAACTCATAAGAATTTCAATTTTAGTTGTGAAATCATGTGAAAAACATTAAGAATTTAAAAATAAACTGTTTTGAAACCAATCTCTTATGTATGCTTCATATCAACTTCGCCATGAAAGTCAATGATGTTTTACATTCGAAAACTAGTTTAGTGCTGCTTTGAAATTTAAAATAATTAAGTACCTTGTATCTGTTTTCATAAAGGTGAACACCTATTTGCGGGAGGCATTATTTTTTTAACTAGTAGATTCAATATATTCCTACAGTTGTACCATCGAATCGACAAAACAACAAATGAATTATTCCTGTAGAACTGACAACATTTCGGTATACGAATAAGTAATCGACGAAAAAAACGGAGGAGGTTCTCAATTCGACACGTATATATTTTTTTTTATGTATGACCACGCATAACTTTTTGCAGAGTTGTCCGATTTTGGATAATTCTTTTTTTATTACAAAGGGCACACTTCCAAGGTGGTCCATTATCATCATGTTATGTTCTGATGTTGATATCCTAGGAAAATTGAAGGAACTCTTCAAATTTTATAGGCAAACTTGCAGCTATTTCGGTTGTTGTGTAAGTATCGGTAGCTTAACAACAAGTAACAAGTGCCGTATAATATACTATGACAGTATAGTGTGAGTACGTTACGTAAAATCAAGACGTAAGAAAAATAAAAAATATTTAAAAAAAAAATACGTAAGAAATAAAAATTTTTGACAAAAAAAGAACCGACTCAAAACGCACTAAAAGTAAAAAATAACTGCGTCATTTAGTTGCTTTAATTTACCTAAGCATATCTAGGAGTCGGTGCCATCCAATTTCTCTTTTTAGTTTTACCTAGAACCCACAAACTGCTTTACTACGTTAAATAAATGTTCCTTAAACTTGCTGAAACCGACTTCATAGATATGCTTAAGTAAATTAAAACAACTAAATGACACAGTTTTTTTTTACTTTTTAGTGCATTTTGAGTCGGTTCTATTTTTTATTATTCACATATCGATCATTTGTTTTTTACGTTTATTTTTTTAATAAAATTACGTCGGCTTGCTTTCAAAAGAGATGGATCATATAATCGGTTTGCGTTCAAGCATATCACAGTAAAGTATTTTTTCATAGAATTTTAATGCAGCCTACCTCAAAAATCACCGACGGCCTATGGAATACGAAATCCAAATTAACAAAAAAGAAAAAACGCTGATCAAAACTCAGTTTTCTAGAAATTGTAGAGTAGAATGATACGAATTTCCATGAATTCGCCTTACGTTTCTGATCTATTGTGTTCAAGAGAGAAAAGCAAACGAAGGTTTAGCGGGCTTCTTTAATTAAGCGATTTCGTAGCCGACTGCGGACGAAAATAAACGGCGACGTGTGACTGAGACCAGCAGCCCGGCAGGCGATGTTTTGCATCGACGCAACTGCTTAATATGTATTTGTATGTAAAACGACATATCGCTAGCCACGAAATACATTACAGAGAAACGTAATAGACCAGTAACGTCTCTGCTACTGTCCGCAGTAGTCGGCTATGAACTCACACCCTCAAAATAAGCGTCAACACTCATTTTTAACCGACGAAAAAAAACGGAGGAGGTTCTCAATTCGACACGTATTTTTGTTTTTTTTTTTTTTATGTATGACCACGCATAACTTTTTACAGTGTTGTCCGATTTTGATAATTCTTTTTTTATTAGAAAGGGCATACATCCAAGGTGGTCCCATTGTCCTCATGTTAGGATCTGATGATGATATCCTGGGGAAATTGAAGGAACTCTTCAAATTTTGGAGGCAAGCTTACAGCGATTTCGGTTTTTGACTCGGTATCGGTAGCTTTTTGGCTACTAGTGCCGTATAATATACTATGACAGTATAGTACGAGTATGTGATGTGGCGATAAATCACTAAAAAGTAAGAAATAAAAATTTTTAACAAAAAATAGAACCGACTCAAAACGCACTAAAAAGTAAAAAATAACTGTGTCATTTTGTTGCTTTAATTTACTTAAGCATATCTAGGAGTCGGTGCCAGCCAAGGTTTCTACTTTCAAGGACGTTACCTAGAACCCACAAACTTCTTTACTACGTAAAATAAATGTTCCTTAAACTTGGCTGGCACCGACTTCATAGATATGCTTAAGTAAATTAAAGCAACTAAATGACACAGTTATTTTTTACTTTTTAGTGCGTTTGGAGTCGGTTCTATTTTTTGTTAAAAATTTTTATACCTGCTCGTGTTATTCTGCCGAAAACCTAAAACTATTGCAACAGTTCTAGTCAGGCCAAGGTTTGTAGGTTAAATTAGGAGATTTTGCTGTTTTTCGAAAGTGGCCTTTTGTTCCTGTAGTACAATTCATCAATCAGGTGTCGTGTAGGGACACCGTGGGGTTTCACTCAGTACGGTTCCGACCTGTTCGCCTCCCCGTGGTGTAGGGGCTTCTAATTATCCACGAGGATTTCCCCACGAAAAATAAAAAGGGAGATTTTGCTGGTATGCCATTCGCATCCCCTTCTACCGCTTATAAACTATCCACATTATCATTTCAGTCCATTCGTTTGCTCATCAATAACATAAAATACACGTGAACATAAAAAAACAGTAGGTACACGTCAACAATCGGTGCCAACGAATATGAATACAGTATAAATATTCATGAGCCTTTAGGATCATGTAAAAGATGTTAAACTAGCGATAAAATTACACCGTCATAGCACCACCTGTGATTTACGACGGCTTTACGACCATGTTTTACTGCGGGTCGTAAGCGTGCCATATTTTCATAGTTGTGTGAATATGTACTAGCAAAAATATTAATAGAACTAAACCCTTTGCTTTCGTTATAAAATATCAAAAGGGCAAAATTATATTTTGTGATAAAGCAATTGTAGAGAAGTAAAAGAAATAAAGTGAATGTTTAAAATATTTTCATCGTTAGGTATGTAATTTCGTATATAAATTACGATTACATTAGGGACATAAATACTTATTTTATCATCTTATTACACAATCAAATGTTTTAGAAGACAGATATTTGAAATTAAGTTCTATAATACAATTTTCCATAATAACAAGGTTAAGCCTTAACAATATAACTTACTCATTGTGTAGTTGAATGAAAGAATGAAATATTCTTTATTGTACATCAAATAACAAAAACAAAGTTACAAAGAGAAAATACCTTTAAAACTAATGTACAATTGGCGGTCTTATCGCTAATGAGCGATCTCTTCCAGACAACCAGGAAAAGTGTATACATTGGAGTAGGTTCGGGTTTTTATTTACTTACATAATATACTTATCTACATAAAACACATATACACACATAAATACATAGCTACATACATACATACATACATACATACATATATACTAACATAAATATACATACATGTTTATAGTAAAATAAATAAATAAATGAAAATAATACTAACTTATTTTTCTCTTCTACATTGGTTGTCCGACAGATGGCGCTGTTTAACGATAAGTCAGCTAATTCTGCATTAGCTTCTAAGTTTTATTATTGTGTCATTGTCAATGTGTTTATGGTGTACAATTAAGTACATTTCTTCTTCTTCTTAATTTGATCACTGCGATATATGGTTGCCCATCAAACACCCCAATCAATTTGAAACATCTAAAATAGACTATTATTCTTGTGACACTCGACAGTGTGCTTTTTAAATTCGCATCTGTCTCTCTCTATTTAATACGATTGTATAGAGAGAGAGACTGTCATTAAATCTTATACATAATATCCCTATCGGTACTAGTGTTTGTACGTCCACTTTACTGACTTCATTTAAAAATGCGTAACGAAGGCAATCCTCTTGTTCGTTGATTCGAACATTTGAGGATTAGGTATAGAAACTTTCCATAAATAACATCCACTCATTCAAGGCTGTCATAAAGCTTTTAAAGATTCATCGCAACTCAGCAAGCGGGCATAAAGGACGTCAGGCTGAAGTCTTGAAAGATCGTTTTACTATAAAGCCTTTTCGTTACCGATAAGACCCGAGAGTCAATAGCCGAGCTTATCAGATGGCCCTTATTTTCTGTACCAGAAGGCAAAAGGTTTATGTACTTGCTAATAATACTTTATTAACGTAACTGAATCGTTAAAATGAGGCAGAATAACGTGAATAGTGAACGTTTAGTATAAAGTGATGTCCTAAAGGCCCTCATCATCTTCATAATCAGACCATTGTTACGGCCTGTGGACCAAAAATAGCCCCTCTTCTATAGAAACAGACATTCCAAGCTCTATCGATGGAGAAGAAATAATCAGTGATCTATAGAGATGAATAAAATTTTTAACAAAAAATAGAACCGACTCAAAACGCACTAAAAAGTAAAAAATGACTGTGTTGTGTTTGTTGTAGTTGCTTTAATTTACTTAAGCATATCTATGAAGTCGGTGCCAGCCAAGTTTAAGGAACATTTATTTTACGTAGTAAAGCAGTTTGTGGGTTCTAGATAACGTCCTTAAAGTAGAAATCTTGGCTGGCACCGACTCCTAGATATGCTTAAGTAAATTAAAGCAACTAAATGACACAGTTATTTTTACTTTTTTGTTAAAAATTTTTATTTCTTACTTTTTAGTGATTTATCGCCACGTAACGTACTCGTACTATACTGTCATAGTATATTATACGCCAAAAAGCTACCGATACCGAGACAAAAACCGAAATCGCTGTAAGCGTGCCTCCAAAATTTGAAGAGTTCCTTCAATTTCTCCAGGATATCATCAACCGATCCTAAGATGATGACAATGGGACCACCTTGGATGTATGCCCTTTCTAATAAAAAAAGAATTATCAAAATCGGACAACACGGTAAAAAGTTATGCGTGGTCATACATAAAAAAAAAAAAAAATATACGTGTCGAATTGAGAATCTCCTCCGTTTTTTTTCGTCGGTTAAAAAATATCCGAGTCGAATTGAGAACCTCCTCCGTTTTTTTAATTTAAAATGAACAGCTTTCATCAAATGTATAATTATTTTTAAAACTTTTGTCTGCCTGTTTGTTCCGGATAGTGTCTGAAACTCAGTCCGATTGCAAAAACTCATTGTATATGATAGCCATACTCATGAAGAGCGCCATCGGCTAATCTATATCCTGATATTCCTACTGGCGCTGCCACTACGGGGGTGAAAGCATGTGCGGTCTCGTTTTCATACATTTTAACATTACCCGCATCTAGTCTCTTACCAGAAATATCTACAAGATCTTAATAATCCTACTATACATCAAAATGTACCTAGTATAATAAAAACACGATAAAAAATCGATAATCGAAGCCCCATCCGTCCATAAATTAATGAGGTTATGTCGTCCCTCAAGCGTCTGTCCTTTCGTGACCTAGGAATTTTACCGCATAGTGAAATGTCTTATTTTACCCCATCTTCCATATAACTTGATTGAGGTGGTTGTTTACCCTCAATAACCCGTGTTGCGCACTAACCCATACATAATACAGATTATACTACTTCACTGAATATCCCATGTGCATGGTATAAGTTATAAGATTATGAACAGTTGCTTAAGAATTTTTAGCCATAAATTTAAAGAAGTGGTTGTTTTTCCTTCCAAAAGACAGACAGTCAGCAGTCTCTGTAGGAGTGGTTACTATAAAGTTTAACAGGCAGGCTTCAAGCCATAAACCACTCGGATTTGTTCAGTACATATTTTAGATATAACATTGATAGATCCAATAAGATTGCTTTGGGGATTTTGTCATACAATAGTACACTTAAACCAACAGAAGATTTTTATATTTTACAGCGGTATACAGATTTTCCTTTTCTGTGAAGTCGATTATTTACAATTATCTTTATTTATTTTTGTCTAGTCATCAACGCCCAGTTAAATCTGATACAAAAGAAGCCATCATTGACCATATCAACATTTTTGTACTTACCTCCATATTTCCCCGCTATACGCTCAAACACACGTTCCTAGAGTCAGGTTAGATAGCTAGGTTGCTCTTAGGTTCGTTGTAAAATAATATTCAAGATATCCATTCGATTCGTAGTCTGCTTATTACGTTCAACATAATCTTGGTATAATAGACTATGTGTTTTCAATACAAGCCCTCAGTAAAGTCTGACGTACTATATTTATAATGTGCCTACACCGACCAGTGTAAGCTGCTTAACTTAGGTTTTTGACGTGACAACGTCTTATAATTCGATAGAGCCGGCTGCACGCTAGAAAAAACATGATTCATGCGGCGTTACTTCGCTTTGAGGCGTTCCATGTAATGCTTGAAGTGCAAGCGAGAGCGCGGAACGAGCGACAAAGAAGCACAATACAATATATCTGCTATACAATAGTACATTTACATATTTTATTTTTTTCACAAAATTACAAATTTTTCTTTGAACATTCCATCAGTATTTTCTTAAGACGTTGTCACGTTCAACTATCGTTAGTAAACCGACTTTACAGACAACCAATTTTTTTTTATCTCACATTTACTTACTCCTACTAGAATACCTACCTTTTCCTGTTAAATCAGATTTCTAGCATGAATTTGACTCTATTACCCATGTATTATAATTAATAATTTAAATTATCATTTGTTAGGTACTACGAAAGCCGGGCTCGTGTCCGGCTTAACGTTCTCTCCGAGGCGCGGTGTTCGTATAGTTTTCATGAAACATTTTATTATTCTTTGTAACGGATGTTATAACAGGATGTTTACGAAGACACTGTACAATCTGGAATAATAAAAGCTATCTTCATAAAAAATATATTAATTGTTACATGAAATAGGTCGTATGTATCTACTAGAACCTATACAAACAAAAATACGGGTAAAATAGAAACGTCTGTCTTTGATATCAAGATCAAAATAAAGGCTTCTACCGAATCTCGTGATACGGTTATTTACATATTGCCAAGTCCCAAACATTCGCTTTTATATGTTTGTTTTCGACCTTTTCATATCGGTATTATATAAATATGGAAAAGTAACTTTGGGCCTTTATAGGCACGTTAATTTTTTTGATGAGGAAAATCTATTGGCGCGCCTTCACAGTAAAACAGACTTGAATGCTTTCTAATAGAGCGCGTATGTACTAACATCATAGTCATTTCTGCCACCAAGCAGCTGTCTTGTGTTGTAATTACAGGCCCATAGGGATTAACATACACGCCTCAGGTTGTCGGAATCAGGGTAGCACCTCATGGGCTGTGTGCTCCTCGTAGATATGCCCTATGAAATGTTGCTCTGTTTAGATGCGATGGTTTTCCACTTGTTCTCACCTATCTGCTTTGTTTGTCATTTATGAATATGGAAAATATAATCACAAGTTTAACATTCACTTTCAATATAGAGTTTAATAGAAATATTTATCACTATTTTTAACCGACGAAAAAAAAACGGAGGAGGTTCTCAATTCGACACGTATATTTTTTTTTTTTTTTAAATGTATGACCACGCATAACTTTTTACAGTGTTGTCCGATTTTGATAATTCTTTTTTTATTAGAAAGGGCATACATCCAAGGTGGTCCCATTGTTCTCATGTTAGGATCTGATGATGATATCCTGGGGAAATTGAAGGAACTCTTCAAATTTTGGAGGCACACTTACAGCGATTTCGGTTTTTGACTCGGTATCGGTAGCTTTTTGGCTACTAGTGCCATATAATATACTATGACAGTATAGTACGAGTACGCTACGTGGCGATAAATCACTAAAAAGTAAGAAATAAAAATTTTTAACAAAAAATAGAAAACCACTAAAAAGTAAAAAATAATTGTGACATTTAGTTGTTTTAATTTACTTAAGCATATCTAGGAGTCGGTGCCAGCCAAGGTTTCTACTTTAAGGACGTTACCTAGAACCCACAAACTGCTTTACTACGTATAATAAATGTTCCTTAAACTTGGCTGGCACCGACTTCATAGATATGCTTAAGTAAATTAAAACAACTAAATGACACAATTATTTTTTACTTTTTAGTGCGTTTTGAGTCGGTTCTATTTTTTGTTAAAAATTTTTATACAGATACATTTCCACGTGGATACATAAAAATATACTTACGCACAATATAAGAACTTCCTCTGTTTAGTAGTTGCTTACAAAAGTAAAAAATAGGATGTGGCCACTACCATTTTCCACACAAAACTCACAAAATGTTAAGCGACCATCAATCAACCGTTGACCGTTACGTAAAAAGGGAAAATAGGGCAATGGTTTCCTGTTGACATTGGCATCGTGGCTTTTAGATGCGTAAATGGCGTAAACTGAGTAGAGTAAGCAACAAAACTAATGCGTCCGCCTGCGTCCATATGCGTCCGCTTTGCCTCCTTCGTCAAACCAAACAAGAAAACAATGTGTTAATGTCTTGTAGAATAATATCAACATTATTGCGTCCAACAGGGCCCAAATATCTCCGCAAAGCGTTTTATAGCAAATCAAACAAGAGCCATTGATTTTGAATGGCTTTTAGATGCACGAAAGGCGTAAACTGATGCCCTGTAGAATATGCACTAACACGGGATGTCTCCACCTGCGACGAAATGCCTCCGAAAATTTTCGTCCTCCATGAAACCAAACAAGAAAACAACCTCTTAATTGATGTTCCGTAGAACAATATCAACACTAATGTATCTACCAGCATCCAAATGCGTCCGCAAATTTGCGTCCTCCGCCAAACCAAACAAGACACCGATACAAGAGTCGTTGATCGATCGCAGGACATAAACTTGCATGTCACTGTGGACGCAAAACGTACGCTTTGGTGAAAATACGATATTAATTAATCCCTCACGGATCATGCGTTACTGAATCATACGTGAAAGAGGCATCCGGCTGCCACTTCAATCCTAGAAGCAGTGGCTATAAGGAATTGTTTATTTGACACAATATTTAACCTATAACCAGACGCCATTTAAATTTTTTCCGAAAATGCTAGCACATATGAAATTGACTTAGGTTATGCTATTATCTTTTAAATCAATATTCAATTTAAAGAATATTGCCCAGGTTTTGAATTATGACCTCCTCTTTAACCCTCTATTTTAGACAAAAATAACCATACGTGGTATTATAACTTCACTGAACTCAAATGAACTTCTTCACTTGATTAAAAAAATAAAGCTTTTTTAACCGACGAATAAAAACGGAGGAGGTTCTCAATTCGACACGTATATATTTTTTTTATGTATTGGGTAAATTAAAGGAACTCTTTTTTATAGGCACACTTGCAGCGATTTCGGTATTTGTGTAAGTATCGGTAGCTTTTTGGCTACAAGTGCCGTAAAATATACTATGACAGTGTAGTACGAGTACGTAACGTGGCGATAAATCACTAAAAATAAAGAAATAAAAATTTTTTAACAAAAAATAAAACCGACTCAAAACGCACAAAAAAGTAAAAAATACTTGCTTTAATTTACTTAAGCATATTTAGGAGCCAGCCAAGGTTTCTACTCATTACCTAGAACCCACAAACTTTTTTACTAAGTTAAATAAATGTTCCATAAACTTGCTGGCACCGACTTTATAGATATGCTTAAGTAAATTAAAGCAACTAAATGACACAGTTATTTTTTGCTTTTTTGTGCGTTTTGAGTCGGTTCTATTTTTTATTAAAAATTTTTATTCATAAAACAAGTTCGAATTATGTCCTGCACGGATAAATAATAATGAAGGCAGACGAAGCCAAGGGAGAAAGCATCATTAATAATCCTTTCGTTTCCATGTTACTTAACTAATTAATTCAAAACAACACTCTTCTAGGTAAACAATTAGTTTGTTTTCGTCCCCTCGTTAAGTCGTATTTTTTCCAATAGAATAAGGGCATCACCACATGACAACAGCGCGCGGCATTGTAAAAGAAAGCAGGAGTTTTTATTTGCACTCACGATTACATAACTAAATCAAAGAAGAGATCTCAATTATAATATTAGAAAGAAAATACGAGTTTAGGTACAAATAAAGTCTTAATGTTGACTCACAGCTTACACTAAACTAAAATGCAGTAAGTTATACTTCCTTCTTCTTCAGAATCCTTTTGTAGAACAATTTTACGGTCTTGCGAATCAAATGAGTATATTTGACAGGTTCGCGGACCACCGTTAATGAAAGCCTTCTTCATTATCAGCCTATTTTTTCTTTTTATTCTGCATTTAAAATTGGCGAGTGACGAGTTTAAGGATCCTAGTGTTTTTATTTTTGTAACAATGACAATATTGTAAATGATATTGATAATGACCTGGACCGTACCCTTAACTTTGGGTACTCTTTTAGGCACGGAAATGTAGCAAACTTCCAATTCCGAGCTGAGAAATTTTAAAAGTAAGAGAAGCTGAATGCTACATAGTCATTCAATTCAGAACCTTCAGATCTGAACACACATACCTACATGTAAGATGTAAATACTTTTATAGAATACAAAAATTGGTACTCAATGTTTATAAAAATAAAGTTTTGCCCTATGATGTGGCTAAACCCTATACCGACGGAAATCAACAAAATAAACAACTCTTTTTTTATTGCAGGCTCAAAAATAAAGCCAAATTGGAGCCTGACGAAAATTGCCGCGCGAAGGGCGAGGAAATTGGTGAGTGATTTTTTCCCATATTATTTTTTACCCCCATATCGGCTCATTTGATCGGGGTGAGGTTCGCTGCAGATGATTGCTTGTTGACGCGCGGTATGTTGTTTGTTATTCTCAGAATAAAATATACCTATTCGTTGGCGTAAATTCGTCATAGGGAGGCCAGGACTGCGTTTTTGATGTGGTCTTTGTACAGTAAGCCTAAGAGCGGTTATATCTATGAACGCATGCGTGATAGCCGGAATTATTTTAAGTCGCGTTTTAAGTGGTGTCAAAATCGTAGTGACCAAATAAAAATGGATATTTTGGCCTCACATCACTCTAAAAATGACTTTAAAAGTTTCTGGAAGGCCACTAACAGGTTAAACGGTAAGCCTGGGCTGCCTGTGAGCGTTGAGGGCATATGTGATCACAGTTGTATAGCTGATATGTTTAAGGATCACTTTACAGTAAAATCTCCGTTGGGACCTTTACGCAGTCAGTTAGTGATGGGTACGCAGGTGGGCAGGAGATTGCAGTCCGGTTTACCGATAAAGACATCCGTAGAGCCATAAGTTCTATGTCGGGAGGTAAATCTCCTGGCCACGACGGGCTCAGCATTGAGCATTTAAAATACGCTGGCCCCCTCCTACCCAGAGTGCTAGCAATGTTCTACAACTTGTGTGTAGGGCATTCATATTTACCTCAAGCACTGATGAAGACTGTGGTGGTACCGATAGTGAAAAACAAGACTGGGGACGTTAGTACCAGGTCCAACTACAGGCCGATTTCCCTTGCCACTGTTACTGCCAAAATACTTGACAGCTTGTTAAATACCCAGCTTGACAGACACATAACACTGCATGATAATCAGTTTGGTTTCAAACCTGGTTTATCAACTGAGTCGGCGATATTATGCCTAAAACAGACTGTCAGGTACTACTCAGCGAGGCAGACTCCTGTTTATGCCTGTTTTCTCGATCTTTCCAAGGCGTTTGACCTGGTGAGTTATGATATCTTGTGGCAGAAAATGAGAGAAACTGGTATACCCCGGCATATCATTAACATTTTCAAGTTTTGGTACAGTAATCAGGTCAATGTCGTGAAATGGTCGGAAAGCTACTCTAGTCCGTATAGGTTGGAGTGCGGGGTGAGGCAGGGAGGCTTAACCTCCCCTAAGCTCTTCACTTATATGTCAACGCACTGATAGAGGTCCTTAGCAGCACCCGTACTGGATGTCATATTGACGGCATGTGTCTCAACAACATTAGTTACGCGGATGACATGGTGCTGTTGAGTGCCTCTGTCTGTGGCTTAAGGAAACTGTTAGGTATCTGTGAGCAATATGCTCACCGTCATGGCCTAGCATATAATGTAAACAAAAGTGAATGCATGGTTTTTCAGGCCTTGGGGAAGTCGCTGCCCTCTACGGTTCCCCCTATTAAGCTTTATGGGATTCCTTTGCAAAGGGTGGAACGTTTTAAATATCTGGGACACATACTGACCCCTAATCTGAAAGACGATGCCGACATGGAACGCGAGCGTAGGGCTTTGTCGGTGAGGGCAAATATGATCTTCCGCAGGTTTGCTCGGTGTACAATGTCGGTTAAAGTATCGCTTTTTAAAGCTTACTGCACTTCATTCTACACGAGTAGCCTGTGGGTCGATTACACTCAAAAACAATATAGCGCTCTACGCGTGCAATACAATAATGCATTTAGGATGCTGATGGGACTGCCCCGATTCTGCAGTGCTTCAGGTATGTTCGCCGCGGCTCGTGTGGATTGCTTCTATGCAACCATGCGTAAGCGGTGCACATCTCTGTTGCGAAGAGTCCGGGCCAGTTCCAACAGTGTCCTAAGTGCTTTTGCGGCCAGGCTCGACTGTCAGTATTTGAACCACTGCTCATTGGTTCATGTACTGACAAGTCGGACCGGTAATAGATTTAAGTAGTTATAAATGTATCACTAACACCTAGTTTTTAAGTTTAATAATGTATTTACTAACACCGCTATGACCGTTAATACGGTTGAAATAAAAGATTTTTATTTATTTTATTTATTTAAATACCTAGGAATACTATAACAGACGCAAAATAAGATTCATTTAGATAAGGGTCTAAACAGAACACTATACGCTATGTGCTTAGAGTAAGTCAGAGTATTCATACTCTTAGGCTATGATAGAGTCAGAGATTGGTTAGGTAAAGTAAGGTTAGCTCTCTATGAAATCTGATAATGTTTTTACAGTGTAAACAATTTGCTTTTGGTCGTTGTATTATTATACATGAAAATGTTTTAAGTAGGATTTAATAATAGATCGTAGAAAGACAACCTGCTCAAAAACCTTGGCCTGACCAGAACTGCAGTACTCCACTGGTTACTGCTTTATTCTAGAACAAGTGTCTGAAGCTGCTCCAGCAGGATCCTACCAGATTTGATTGGGCAGGGACAATAGTTCGAGCGGAGAAGGCAACGAATCTCGGACTCTGTTCGGCGTTTTTCTCTCTATCTATCTATGGAATACTAAGATATATTTTGTCTTGTAATTATTCCTAATTCCTTGAATATAATAAAATATTATTCGATTTTTTTATAACGTAGATATAATGTGAGTAGATACGACAATTAATTAACAATTACGCATTTAATCCAGATTTAATCAGCAGCTGGTAAATTCATCAAGGATTGGATTAAGGGATAATTTATTAGCAGGCAGTTAATTATCACGGCTATATACGAAAGGTGTTTGCAGTGATAAATTGCCTTCCCGGGCTTCTGTTAAACGTAGGAATATGTGTTAGGTAACCAATCGTACTGAATATTGTTATCTGTGTATGAACACAAACATTGATAAATACTTGGTGATGAAGTTAGGCCGATTTTAATGCCCGAATCTACAGTAAGTAACGTATCCTTACTAAAATAATGTTACGTCCACATTTGTTTTTCGAAAACAACATTTAACGACAAAGTAATAAAAGGCCTTTGTCTCAGATCATAAGGTCCGAGTTTGCTCGCAGTAACAAATATTTAATCGAAAGCAATAGAACCTTCTGGAATAGTAACAATACATATTATATTGTAATAAAATAAGTTCTAAATGTTCTTAAATAGCTCTATATATCAAACCTAACCTTAATAAAATAAACTGAACCTCATTTCTTCATTTTGTAACACAAACCGAAAATTAAAAAATCAATACTAATTATATCATAATGTTTTCGATAAAACGTAATTTCGTAAAATCGTAAAGCAATCTCTATGATAATGCGTACAAGTAAAATACTAATGCTTAGAGTAAAAAGAGCTTTATAAAAAAAATAATTCGTTTATTATACAACTTTATTACGTCCGTCGCCACGCCTAACGGCCACACAATTAAAAAAAATACTTAAATATTTAATTCCTCCGACATTGCACACTTTTATAACACCATTTTTAAACGTTCGAATGGAACCTAGATGAAACAAAGAATGCCATATATTATGAGTATGAACGTCAGTGGCGCTTCTCTCGCTAATATTTCACGTTATTTTGTACAGAAAGCCTGGAGCCTGCACCGCCGCGGGCGACCGTTGAAAAGCCGTTTCTTTTATCAGACGGCAGGTGAGATTGATTCGATTTATATTTATATCTGTGTTTTATGCGATATTTTACCCGAGATAAAATGGAACGTTCGGCCATAGCTAATTTCAAATTCAATAAACGTTCTGTTTTATCTTTGAAATTTTAAATTATATTTTGACCTCGCTGCGAGTAGGTACGTTGCGTTTTTAATTTGAATTTTAATACTTATCTACTTTTCAATCGTTAAAAACTGAACTTGTCAATCAAATATATGTATATATTTGATTTTTCACTGGACACGTCATTTAGATCTATTTTGGTTTTATAAGATATATAGATTTCGGGATTTATGAAAATCATATTATTTCATTATCATCATTATCAGCCCAGGGCTCACTCCTTATATGAGGTTATATGATTATGGAGCTTGGACCCACCACGCTGCTTCAACGCGGAATCACGGTCATTGATGATAGTGACCGGGCACGACAGTATAACGTGCTCTCCGAGGCACGGAGGTGTAACACCACCAACTTTCCGACACCGGGCTTAAATATACTGAAAATTTCATAAAAAAAAAAGCTCGAAATTATTCCGTGACTCGACCCAGGATTCTAACCCAAGACCTCGTGATCGAAGGCACCTCTAGACCAACGAGGCATATTATATACTATAATTTAATAGGTATACTTCATAAAGCTGACAATGACAATGATTCTGATATCATAGCATAAAGGGCACTTGTAAGCTCATAAATACTTATTTAGGACTCAAATAAAATCTAAATCGAAGCAGATAGGACGTGAACAAAGACAACTGAAAACAACTTGATTTGTAGAGAAACCCTTCAAGTATTGTTTCAGAATGAACTGTATGTTGAGCTTAGAATCAGATTTTCCTTAGATCTCTCCTGAAATTATACTACAAATACCTAATTCGTATACGGAGCGTAAAACAGCGGGAATAACATATTATAACAGTAGGCATAAAGATAACTATACCAATATAATATATCCAAGTTAGAAGTTAATATATAGAATTTTAGAACAACCCATCATTGAAATACTATAGTATTTTTTATTACATAAAAAAAATTTAGTTGCATTAAGAGCGCATTCCCACTATGTCGTCACTATTAAATATTTACCGGTGGACGACAGTCGTTTTTTGATGTTCCCGTTACATCGAATATTTAGCGCCAATGTGTCATCGTTGGAATTTTTTATAATTGGACAAAAGACAAACGCAGCAGTGATATAGGATTTGTTCGATTAATTGTGACGTTCTATACCTTATTACTACTGTCATGCCGTCCCTGTATTATAATCTATCGTCTCGTAAAAAAAGGACATAACGACAGTTAATCGGGGACGATTAACTACCGTCCTATAGGCGAACTCACCTATTTAAATATACAAGTCACGAAAATTCAATCTGCAAAGGAAACTATCGTAACAACATAGTGTGAACGCACCCTTAATGCAACTAAATTTTTTTTATCCAATAAAAAATACTATAATATTTCAATGATGGGTTGTTCTAAAATTATATATATTGACTTGGATATATTATATTGGTATAGTTATCTTTATCAAACAGTATTTTTCATAAAATTACAAAAAGAAAACGAAATAAAATTGTTTTTCCAAGCCAACTCTTCAATGCATACAATAGATTGATGATTGACTGAAATGCAGACTGATTATCATATCCGAATTACTTATGCAAGGAAAATATTCCTTACAAAGCCTTAAATATACAACCTTTTCACTTTGTTCAGTCTTCCTCGAGCTTAATTTGTAATACAATACGCATTTTTTCGTAAAAAACGGTCTACATTTCCGAATCCCGTTTATTTGGAGGCACTCGAAAGACCCCAGAGACAACCCTGAGGGTAAAGAGTTCGTATCGCCACGTCTGTCTGTCTGGGAAATAATTACACATCGAATTTATTTTATGGAAGGGCACATCCACACTGTAGGACAATACATACAATTTTAATATTTAGTTTACATAACTGAAAAAATTGCTTATCCTAATCTATTTTATGCATACGCACACACTCACACACGCACACACACATACTCATAATAAAATCGTAAACCAAATATTAACGTTAAATATTTTTATGAAAAGACTTTTTATACGCTGTCTTTTTTGCGATTATCACCCAAGATCTGAAGACTTGCACTTATTATGAATAGGTAAATTGAGCCGAAATTAGAGGCGACTCTGGAAACAAGCTTTTATGCAAAAATCAAACTTGAATAATATTTTAATTTTTAATATTATTCCAATAAACTACTACTAACACTAAAACTACAGTCATAGTTAAAACGTACCTGTTAAATGACTAGCACTCACAGATAACTTTCTCGATCTTTTATAAAATAAACATGATCTCTACCTCCGAAACTTTACGAACCCTACTTCAGTTACACAAAGCTTTTATTCACAAGGGAATAAAAGTTTCAATCAAGTTTTATACTAAGTCCCTCAGAGAGATGGCAGTGTAAAGTGAAATGCTTGAATCCTGTTCACGTAAAACGCACGTATAAATGCTTTTATCCCGGGACGGAAATCAAAATAAACTGCATCACTCTACTGAGTTGACTTTATTAGTTAGCTAGCGGATGCGAGATACTTAGACTTTAACAAGAAGAATTTCAACAAAACATTATGCTCATCAATAATGCTAATGTCAAGAATCCTTACTAATATTATGAATGCGAAAGTTTGTACGTATGGATGTTTGTTACTCTTTTGTTTGTACGTATGGATGTTTGTTACTCTTTTGTTTGTACGTATGGATGTTTGTTACTCTTTTGTTTGTACGTATGGATGTTTGTTACTCTTTTGTTTGTACGTATGGATGTTTGTTACTCTTTTGTTTGTACGTATGGATGTTTGTTACTCTTTTGTTTGTACGTATGGATGTTTGTTACTCTTTTGTTTGTACGTATGGATGTTTGTTACTCTTTTGTTTGTACGTATGGATGTTTGTTACTCTTTTGTTTGTACGTATGGATGTTTGTTACTCTTTTGTTTGTACGTATGGATGTTTGTTACTCTTTTGTTTGTATGTATGGATGTTTGTTACTCTTTTGCGCAAAATCTACTGGACGGATTTTGATGAAACTTCACAATAATATAGCTTACATATCAGACTAACACATAGGCCACTTTTTATCCGCCGCGGGCGTCCTCTAGTGATTTATATTTTTAAATCAATATTAGGTTTATGATAGAGAATCAATTACTGATAGTATGTCATTACAGTTATAACAAAAGCATTAGCTTTTTATGATAGACTCTTCCGATGCTTATTTCTGCCTTCAAGCAGCCTTGCTCTCTTTGGGCTTAAGGGTTTGTTTGTCAACGTTTACAGGCATATATGGACTAACGCCTTAGGTTGATGAAGACTTTGTCACGTATTGCCATGTCGTAGATGACAGGTTTCCACTTACATCAGGTCGGCATGATCTTCGGCTTGGTCAATAAATTATAGCTTGAAATTATATATCTTATGTGATATATTAGTTACTACTGGCTTTAATTATTATTGTCTGTTGGAGATCCGATGAGCAAAGGATATGAGGATGCTGGTCATTTTGCATTTTCATCTGAGTCATTGATCACTGATAGCATTTTTTAAATGATTTTCAAAATTAATTACAAAAAATAACTATCTTAACACCTATTGATTTTTCTCAGAAAAGTCTCTGGAACTCGCTTTTATGAAATATTTAAAAGGAACTTCTAATAGCAAGTAATGAGAAATGCAGCTAAAAAGATTTGAAAGCTTGAATTTTAAACTTTTCATAGTGTAGTATTCAAGCCCTTTCACGACGTAAAAAGATATTTACATTAAAACAAGATACACATTTTGCAACAAAGTTATCGATTAGATTTATAAAAAGAATTTATTTAGAACAAAAAAAAATTACAAGAAAAACCACATAAATAGAGAAAGTCTCTTAATGGCATCTGTTAAAAAAGAGGAATTATTATAGTTCAAGGTGCTATCTAGCTTTAAAGATTAAACTTTGGTCATTCTTCAGCAAAAATATAAATCGGTTTATCCTTTTCATTCCGGCTTTCCAGGGTTTCATATAAAAAGGTAGACCAGGGTTACGTCTCTTACCTTCGAGCCTTATCATCAGACCAGCTCAGTGGTTCCAGAAGTCAGATCACACACATGCTTTCAAGCAAACTGAGCGTGTAACATTTCTATCACACCTAACAAACGACCTGATGACAAAGACCTGAACCGATTTCCACCAAACACAGCTAAGAACACTCTTGACTGATATAAACAAAAAACCGCATTAAAATCGGATCATCTGTTTGGGAGTTACGATGGAACAGACAGACACATACACATTTACACAGACACGTCAAGCTTATAACACCCCGTCGTTTTTGCGTGGGGGGGTTAAAAATTAAACTTTCTTTTAAAATTAAGTAAGACTGAGATTCTCCTCAACTTTGGGAGCGAATCGGATCCAACGACAACCTCTTCAAATATGAAAGTTACTTGTAACATCAGCTGAAGCTCGAAGTTTATCCGGGGTACAACATAACCTCCCGTTAGGTTGGTTATGGCAGAGGCAGAGAATGCAAAAACCGCGCCGTATCTAGGCAATGCTGCAAAACCATTTGTTGGATTTTTATTTATATGTAATCAAATAATTATGTCAAATAACATCATGTTACCAGATATCACCAAATTGTAATACAAAAAATGTTTTTTTGTACTATAATTTGATGCCATCGTATCCTATTTAATTCTTAAAAATTCATTTTGAAGTTAAAATTCAAAATTTTGTTTGTAAAATTTCAATTAATTATTTTTCATTAAAGTCATAATTTTAACAATATAGTTAGCTGTTTTCAAAGAATAATTAATTTCCCGACGAAACATAAGCGGCTTTCTGAAATGAGTTTTTGTTTATTTTCCAAAGTAATGTAAAAGGAAACAATTAATTGTCCATTGCCTTGACAAGAAAATTAATTTCAAAAAGTTTCTCATAACTTTTTCTAATTTTTTATTTAATGAATTTGCTTTCAAGGGCTTCTTTGAAAATAATGTTTATTATATTTTAAATCCAATTAACTTTATAAAAACTAAAGTAAAGTAAGCTTTCAATGATTATTAAACTAAAAAATAAAATTAATCTTTTGGTCACAGTAGGTTAAAAGTCTATACATGTAAGTAATAATAAGTAAAGCTGAACAGTTATTGCAGGCCCAAAGACATCTCGTGTAGATAAAAACACACATTAACAACACATACACACACATATTAAAAACACTATAAACACAAATAGAGAAAGAATTAGAAATATAGGTTCTACGCCCAAACGCAATGATTAATATTAAAATAGAGAGTTATATATTCCATTCCGCGCTATTTGGCAATATGTCTTTTCATCTATAAGATATATATCTCTTCGTGTGAATCTTTGTACTACTGGTTCGAATAGAAAAAATCTTAGAGTATATACACACATATTATAGTAGAGTATATTCTCGTACTAAAAATATTCCTCTACATTTAACTTTTAGATTTTTAAACAACATTTCATAAGTTTGCATAATAAAGCTTAAAAATATAACTTTAGAAGTTACAAAGCTTTCAGCTGGTCCCCGTTTTAGAGTAAACGGCGAAGACTCAAGCTTTATGTAAATAGAAGAATGGTGCTCGTAAAAACTTTTCTACCTTACGAGATCGCCACGGAAATATGTAAAAGGCGGCTATGACGAAATTTTCAAGCCGAGAGAATTTAATATTACTAAATTTATATAAAACTAGAGGACGCTTACGGTTTTACCCGCGTAGGACTGTTTCCCGTGGGAATTCCGGGTTAAAATGTGACCTATGTTTTGATCTGATATGTAAGCATTATTATCATGTAGTTTCATCAAAATCCGTTCAGTAGTTTTCAAACATTCGCCTTTGTAGAGATAATATTTTTAATCCATTTCATATTAAGACTAAAGTATGTATAAAATTAGAGGACACCTGCTGTTTTATCCGCGTAATTATTCGCAATTGAACATTGAAAATTAGTAAAATAATTTTATAATTTACTTTAAATAATATTTGTCTCAAGAAGTTGACGCAAGTTAAACCTCGAAGGTCCGTACTTTTATTTTCCTCCGCATCGTGTAAGAGTTCCGTAATATGATACGATATCTTTTGAGGAAAAACTAGAATAGTTGTCTTTAGGAATGCTTTGACTTTGACGTACCGTCTTAGCTCTTACGGTTGACAAAAGGTCACGGAACGCAATGTCCAAGGCACGAAATAATATGAAAAAAAAACGACGACGACCTTGACGACCAGGTGTCTCTTGCCTTATATCTTTCCTTCCAAGATTAATCTTGAAAAGGAAAAATAAATTTGGAAAAGGATAAAATAGAGTAAAGATAATAAATATATAAAGTACTGTAACTAAAATAGTAGAAATAAAACAATAGTTAAATAAAAATATTACTGGATTGTAGTTTGTTCTATGAAATTACTTTTGGGGCGAGCGTCGTTTCCATATAAATGCATAAAAATCGGCAAGCTGCGACTTGTCGCCTGCTAGTGTCGTTTGCAGAATCACTTTTAAAAAAGTAACAAACAAACTCACCTTTACCTTTTTAATACTATTATTATCTTAATTATAAGCAGATTACATTTACTCGAAGTCTTGCTTCTACATTATATTTTCTGTTCTATAAGCGAATGTATAAATGCAGACAATTTTCAAAACAAATCTCTCTCAACCCCAGAGAGGAAAGCTAAATAAATTGCATTAGTTGAGATGAACACCCACGCTACTCACTACATACCTAACTTTCAGTTTAAAAATAAACTTTTGATGAACTGAGCTTACTGAGAACGAATGACTATTATATTGTCTGGGAGTTTAAGATTTTACAAATGTTCCAAACTAAAAATAGCACTCTACAAACGTGGTTTAACATACACAGATGATTGATTGATAGTGTTGATTCAACCATTAGGCTATATTCTTACAAGATATCAAACTTGAGTAATTTTGTTTCATTGTAAGGATTTCATTAAGGGAGCGAATTCGTAGCCGACTGTATACGCCGCTATGTCCCTATTGATTTCTATGTATTTGTGTGGAAACGACATGTCAGTAACAACAAAAGGTATTTCATAGAAATACATACAAACCAGTGGTACTGTTGCGATACGTCGCCTGCTATCATCTACAGTCGGCTACAAACTTGCACCCTTGTAGTACCTAGGTACGTTTTTCCTTCAATTCCTTAAACAGCCTAAACCCTAAAATACGTAGACCAGAAATAAATATAGTACAATTTACAACCCTGCATTTGTAATAAAATTTTTGACTTTAAAATTCATTTATATTTGTATATAGGATTTTTAAAGTAAATAATTTATTAAAGAAAAGTTTTATATGACGTATGAAATGTATTAGAGACGGGTGCTATGAAAAGGCTCTTTACGTTTATAGGCCGCGCCAATCGGAATCGAATCACTGTAAATAAGTTTCGCAAGGTCGACTCGGCTGGGAGCTTGAGCAAATCATTGTTCTTGTGGAAACAGTTTAGGATAGGTGCAAGTGAGCCACGCGTAAGCAAAAAAAACGCTACAAAGCTGCTTGAGAGGTCAAAGATGCCGAGAAGCAAGTAATGAGTAAGCCATTCCAAGACCCGAATTTTATGACCTGATGAGAGAGATGGTAGGTTGTTAAACATCCACAGAAGGCAGTTATCCTATTTCTTACATGACCTTATTTACCTTGTTGTGGATTTAATCTAGGGCAAGTGTACGTCGGAATGATACCTACAGTTATACCACAAACCCGAGCACTCTACTTTTTCAGCAGCCGCATTTACTTGTGCAGCCGCGTTCGAATATCACAAAAGAAATTTTTTAAGGAATCGTTTAACTCCTACCTTTGTAGTTTTGCTGATGTAAATAGTAGCCGCCATCAGACGTAGTAACTTCTAGCTTCAGTGGCGTTTGTGGTCGTCGCGTGTGGCTCATGTGAGTCTACACTTATTCAGTGAAAGCGACAAATTCAATTGCAGTGTTGCGAGCTAGGGCTCTGGGATTGGAAATAAAACGATTGCTTATTTGGTGCCTTACCAAACACAATAAATGCTTGGTTAGAACTTAAATAGCTTAGTTAGAATTCTTCATTTAAATACAATTTCGTTTTTTATAAGCTTAATTTACAATCACTATTGAAAATTATTATTTTAGTTAATGATTATTTTAGTGTCTAGACTATATAAGGTATAAGGTATAAGGCATTTCTGGAGTTAGAACCCACTACGAACAGTAGGTCTATCTTGTTTATTTCTTATCCTGAGATGTCTACCCGCTCCACCATACCATCACATGGTCAAAAAGACAAACCAAAACGGCATAAAATGTATTAATAAAAAATCTTTTTTTTGAGTTCAGTTAAATAGGTAGTTCATGTTTCGCTCAATATTAAAGTCAAATATTGAAAAGTTAATGTGTGACTTTAAAATTGTGTATGACACAAATCGACACCCTTTTAAATTGACCGGCAGCAAAAAATTGTATGCCACGAGATTTAAGTGAACATTGTTTTTATTTATTTACACAACGATTCTGTTCGTCTTGTGTTACGAAACGTTTAATGAGTTTAGGCTCAGTTCTGACTGCGACAATTATTTTGGTCTTATTTATAAATGTCCCCAACCGCTCGCTATGTCCCTGCATTTTACTCGTACCTTGGAAAATAAATATATAGCCAAACAGATTTCCGAAAAAATCAATTCCATCTTAGACTGCATTAACACTTAACATCAGGTGTGATAGCAGTCAAGGGCCAACTTGTAGTCGATAAAAAAAAATCAAGCAATTCAAGCTATGACACTCATTACTTTAACAACGATACATGTAGAGTATTTATCCTTTGACTAACGATTTTTCAGATTTTTTGTAGGAAATAGTATAGTATTTCTTATTAATTGTGTAAATATACACTACAAAATTATCATTACCTAATAATTTATCATTTAATCAATGTTGTTTTCAATATAATTGGGTACTTGGTTGCGACGTGACTGCTACGATTGTTTGTCATATATTGTTACTACTTTCCCACTATGTTATTTATAGTCTGGGAACAGAATAAGGTTACATAACGAAGTAATGATGGATTATTTTTCCGCATCGTAACATAGCTATTGCATAGATTCTATCGCGGGCCTTGAGCGTGGAGTCCGAATACAGAAATTCCGTAACGAAAAACCTTATACCTGCTGAATATCAAAAACATAATATAAAAAGCATAATTTCGGCCCCAACCTCATTGGAAGCGTGGCCTCGCGGTAAGGCACTCTAAGTGCCCGAATTGCCAGAGAAACGCGGGTTCGAATCCCGTCGGTTCCGCAATGTTTTTTTTTTTCAAGCGTGATATTTCAAAAAGTTATTATTTTTTACAAGCGTGATATTTCAAGAAGTCATTAAAAGTTCTGGTATTTATCGATAGATGGAAAAACGAAACGGTTACTTTTTAGTTTTTCCATCTATTTTTCCGCCGCGTCTTAATAATTCTTTAATAACCTTATTACTTATTTTATTATTCTTATTAAATATTAGACTGGTTTAATTTTTTTGAAAAGAAAATCTACATAGATAGTAATTTCAGAAACTACGATATTTTTTTACATTCCTTGTACCTGTTCGTGTCTGGCACGCCACGGACCGGTAAGAGATGGGTCGCGTATTCGATGCTCTGTCTCGTAACTCATTTGACATATAGGGTCAAACTTGACCTATGAAAGACTATGAAAATTAAGGAACTTCTTTTTAGCCTACACATATTTCAAAAATCTCAGACACCGTTACAAGACATCTCAGCTATCACTTTTATAATAAAATAATTAATACACTCAGCACAGCTCGGTCAACCAGGCAGGTCTTAAAATAAGACTTGCTAAAACAAATCACAGTGTGAACGGCGCCTTAATGAATTTTATACCTATTTTATAAATAAACGAATGCTGTTTTCAGACTAAAAATATTTGCTACGTTTCAACTATTTTCGTGTCTCTAGCGGAGCTTTATTGGCTGTATTTTGGACATTTTATGGCGCGCCCACTTCGAAAAGAGCGCTCGGATTAATACTTTAGTCTACACAGTAAACAGTTTTATAAATAAACCAGCTTTCTCGTGAACTTCGTCAGAAAGTGATCTTTTTTTCTCTTGATTTTTCTTTTTTCTCATTCATAACTCTGCAAATTCGTTACTAATTAATGAAGTTAAGACTCCAGTGCAAAATGACGACCACGCTTTTTATAGTAGTAATTAAGAAACCAAGCAGTTCGCATACTTGATGGTGAGTAGCGCCGCTTACCTATAGGCAGAGCAAAACTTCGCAGGGCTTGCTGCTTGACTGCATCTTAAAACGCCTGCCCTCTTGTCTTACAACATCACGTTTTGACGAATGGTATGTAATTTAAGAACAATATCACGTCTTGATGCAGCTTCCCTCGGAGATGCAATTTAAGGATGGCTCCTAACGTGCTCTCCGAGAATTGGGGATTCATAATACGAACATTCCTAGTCTAAAATGTGTCTAAAAATGTCTTAGAAGGAAGTAAAACCAAATATTCAATACGTACTTAGTACCTACGACTCATGATCTACGAATTAAAAAGAAAATCCCAATATTTTCTTCATTCGCCCTAGGCCTACCTATCCATTTATGATCTAATTATTACGGATTAAAACCTATCCGTTTAATTACAAATCAATTACGGATTACAATACAGACAACAAACCAACATTCGGATAGTCGAACTCAGGCAGAGGACGAACTTCGTAGAATGTATTGATAGATAATGTAATTATAACTTCTGATAACCTTGACTTATACACATGTTTTTCCCCAGGGTGGAGCTGGAAGCGTGGCTGGACAAGGCCACGTATTCTCACGGGGAGTCCATACTCGTTAGCGTGCTCATCTCCAACCACTCCTCCAAGACTGTGAGAAGAATAAAGGTACCTATAAAAGAATTGTAGTGAAATATTTTCTATGAGGCGTAGACAGTTTAGTTCTTCGTGCCCCATACGCCCTGCTAACGATTGATACCTAAATAATATGTTATTAGTTATGTATAAGAACTACTAGTTGTTACTTTAGGAGTTAGCCTGTTACGGAATATGTGGTCCTGAGTTCGAATCTTAATTCGAGTTTTGAAATAATGAGCTTTTCGTGGCGCAGTGGTATGCGCGGTAGATTTCAAGACGAAGGTCCCGGCTTCTATTTCAGGCAGAGCCACTTTAGAATTTCTTAATTGGTCGAGGTCTAGTTGTAGAAGACTTAACTATAGCTAGTTACCATCCTGACGACCAAGCGATTTATCGTTCCGGTACGAAGCCGTACAGAAACCGAGGTGTGGATTACTCTACTTAACGAGTTAGCCCGCTTCTATCTTAGATTGCAGTATCAATGACCAATCAGATGAGATTGCAGTCAAGAGTTAACTTTTAATCAATAAAAATAAATAATCTCTCTTGAGCATATCCAACAACTAATAACTATCTAATGGTGAAAATCCGTTCAGTAATGCAAATAACTATCGCAAATAGACGGACAGAAAGACGGGGCCGAGATCTTTTAGTTTGTAAAGTGATCTGATAACAGGCAATTTAAAACATGTGAGGTAACAATAAAATATTTCGAAACACTTTACTTGTACATGCGTCATTACAAAATTATTACTTCCCGGTACAGCTATAATTAATTTAATCTGAGTAACAACAAAACGTGTCGGAAAATACAGAATTTCGCGAAATACGAAAATAAAGCTTCGCCGTAATCCTCTGAGATCCCATCGACACTGGAAAATAATTGTTACAATTTTCATACTAAACTGAACTCGCGAAAATCCTCCGATTAAATATTGGAAAGTGTTAGGAGCTTCCGAAAATCGTTATCGGATCAAACAAATAGGCTTTATCGTTATTAATCTTGTATAATAAAATATGCGTTCTACTGTAAAATAATTGCTATTTGATTTACTAGGAGTTTACACCTACGCAAAATTTAAATTGCCAGACCTTAGATTAGTACATGAGAGCCAGACGTTAATTAGCATGTTAGGTTTTAAATTATGAACGCTTATTTGGAACTGAAGCGTTTCAGTAATTGAAACCTAAATTTTACCCCCGACTTAAAAAAGAGATGTGGTATAAGTGTCGCGTTTGAGTGAATCGCTGTAAGGAGCCGGGTGTATATATTATAGTTTGTAAATAATAATGTGAGATGGTGATAACAAAAAACAATCATGGCTGAGTTTTTTGTGGTATCCCCTTGAACCAAGACGCGTTTGGAGCCCTCATCACTTTAATTTTAAGTTTCTGATCTAAAATAATTATCATCATTGATATATTATCTAAAAATTACATATTGAGGGTCCATTATAAATATATTATCAGGGGTTAAAGAATGAAATTGCCGATATGTACTGAAAAATAAAAATTCGTTTTATTTTTAAATTTAACATATTTATTTAATCAAAATAATTACCATTATTATCTATACATTCGACAAACTGTGTGAAAGCATTTTGCACAGCCTCCTGAGAAGAAAACTTTTTATCACGTAGAAAATTGTCCAAATCACGAAAAAAATGATAGTCCGTTGGAGCAAGGTCTGGCGAATATGGAGGGTGACGAATGGTTTCTAATTGTAATTCCTGTAGAGTTAAAACGGTTTTTCGTACTGTATGAGGTCTCGCGTTATCATGGAGCAATAATGGTGAAGATCGATTCATAAGTCGGGGCAGTTTCACTGCTAGTTTCGCTATCATTGTTCGGAGTCCGGCGCAGTAGACATCTGCCGTTATTGCTTGACCAGATCGGAGTAAGCTATAGTGAATAACACAACCCTGAGACCACCAGTTACCATTAACTTTTTATTGGTAAGCTTTGCTTTAGGACATTGTTGCGGCGTTCGACCTGTCGTCAGCTATTGTATTTTCCGCTTACGATTATCGTAAAAAATCTATTTTTCATCACATATCACAATTCGATCCAATATTCCTTCATTTCTGTATCGATTAAACAAGACAACGCAAGTTTCGACACGCGTTTCTTTCTGCAGATCAGTCAAATCATGAGGCACCCATTTTTCATATTTTTTTATTTTATTGATTTGACGCAAATGAGTCAATATAGTTGGTAAAGTAACTTTAAACCATGCCGCTAATTCCTGGGTAGTTTGCCTCGGTTCGGCTTCCACCATCTCTTTCAAATCATTGTTATTCACCTGCGTGGGCGGTCTTCCACGTGGTTCGTTCTTCAAATCGAATTTTCCATCACGAAAGCGTTTAAACCAAAATCGCACAGTACTTTCATTAGCAGTCCGCTATCCAAATGCAACATTAATATTGCAAGCTGTTTCTGCCGCGTTAGTTCCGCGTCAGAACTCGTATTCAAAAATCACACGAATTTTCGAAGTATCCATCTCTATTGTTTAAGCTGAATACAAAAAACGTGCTGAAAGTTGATAATCGAATGTTGCACATTTTTCAAAAGAAGAACTACACAGGTACCGTTTGAAAAAAGTTTCACTTTAAAATCTTAAACCATGAAGGTTCTATGTCAATTCGAAGTACCTACTACAATAAAACGGCAATTTCATAATGATATAGTTTTCATTGAATAAAAATATTTTAACTTTTGGTTCAAACAGAGGTAGTGTTAGTAGTTTCCAAACGAATGGAAAGAAATTAAGATGGCTCTCAGCTATGACAAAATTTATAAGAGTTCTCAATGTAAAAAAATGGCGATCTTCCATTGGAAGGATTTCTGACATAATATTGTTATTGTAGTTAAATTCGTGAATGTCGCAGGTTTTTAAGATTCCCAAATCGTACATTTTTTTTAACTTAGACTAAGCCAATCTTTTAGTAGGTACCCAGATTTAAATGTGACTTCTGTAGCCAATAATCAGTGTACAATTTTATTCAAATTTTGTTTTGTTGTTTGCTGTTTAGACGCTAGTGGTACAGCACGTGGATGTCTGTATGTTCTCCAATGGCAAATTTAAGAACGTCGTGGCTTTAATGAAGGGGTCGGGTACCCCCGTGCTCCCCGGACAGACCCTCACGGAGACCTACACGCTAACCCCACACAAAGGTTAGTTATATTTTAAGCTATTGAGGTCAACTGATACCTTTATCCCTAAATGATTACATTCATAAACTAAGTTTTGAATGTAATCAGTATACGACGATCCTTTACAGCATGAAGGTTTATCAAAGCAGCGTTAATTATTTATTTAATCAACGTTGCTCTTTAAATATCAAAAAGCCGGATTAAATTGAAGTTACTAAGTTTAATTTGGTAAAAACAACAATTAGATGTCATTATTCAGTAATGTTAGAAAATATTACTAAATGATAGAAAAAATATATTATTTCAATTTAATGTAGTCTTCATGTTAATAGACGTGTTAATTCTAGCTCCTAGTCTAAAAAGCGTGTGGATATCTCTTCACTTATCGTCATACAGCATCTTTTACAACTGTTAAAAAAAGCTTCTTTTCAGGTGTCACCAAAAACTGGATAGCGCTAGAGGATTCCTACTCTAAATCTGGCGCAAGTCTCGCCTCTACAGTCGTGTGCAGTACCGACTCACCTGACGATCGCAACGTTTTTGCCATCTATGTGTCATACTACGTTAAAGTCAAACTAACCCTTAGTGCGATGGGCGGAGATCTGTCAGTCAAACTTCCCTTCATATTAACACACTCTTGTATCAACGAAGCACCTACTGATAGTGTTACCGAAGAGGCTACACATAAAATGATTTTAGAAGGCAAAGAAAACAGCGACGAGGAAGACAGCAAGGCCGAGACGGAGAAAGATAAACAGAACAACAACGGTACAAAAGAAGAAGATACAGCTTTCGGTGACGATGCAGATACGACTTCGCCTGAAGAACACAAATGCGTAGCTGACGTTCTCGTTAATATCGAGAATAAACTGACTGAGAGACCAAAGACGTTCGAAGGCAAAACAGAAATCAGGATCGCGAAGCCCAATGAGGAGGAATTGGATATGATTGTGAAATACCCAGGCACTGATACGTGATCCGACGAACAAATCGTGGTCACAGAGGAAGAAGTAAAGACTGAACGTAACACAGACCAGTCGAACGGTGGTAATGTACTGGATGTTACATCCAGTAAAACTGAAACACAAAATCCTAAAAGTGGTTTTGCAGAGAACTTAAGAAGAGCAGTTTGTTGTATAGATAGAAGACGTCAATCCTAAATCTATTGTTGTAAATTTAGTAGGAAAGTTAAGGTCTGTATTAACATTTTTCTACATTACAAAAATTATTTTACATTTTTAATGTTGAAAAATCTATATAAAGAATTACTTTAGAGAACGATTAAATAATTGTCTATTAAAGTGTCAATCAATTTAATTATAAAATATAAAATTGAATGGTTATATAATATAATGATATATTTGTAATCTGGTGTATTCTTTTTATAGAATCTATTCTTAATATAAAGACAAAGGCTGAATTCCATGCCGTAGATATTTGAACTAATTCGCAACTGACTGTACTATTAATAAATTATGTCATATTAAAAGTAAAATGGTTGTAAAACATGTATATTTTTGAAAATGAAAAATTACATCACAGTAGGTATATTTCCTTATGCCAAATATTGAAAATAACACTAATTAAACTGACAATTGTATAAGTAGCGAAATCCCCAAATAATAACTAGTCAATAGTTTTAATTTTTGCTAGATATAAGAATTACTTAATTTCTAGTTACCAATAGTTAGTGTTTACCAAAACACCGGTTAGCCTGAATGGTTGTTACGCTTACTAAATTGTAGTGTGTTGTTCACATAAATTTAGTTTACGATAGTCTAGACTAAGTCATAGCACTATTTTAAACATTAACACGCGCTACTAACGACCAAATACTCAAACTCAAATTTAAGTAGATACGCCTTGATAGCTTACAATAGATATTTGTTAAAATAAGTTGACTGAGACATATTTAAATTTAACTCGAGTCGTGAGTATTCGGGTGTAAATCACACATGGAGATATTCTCGAGTGACATTCTTGCTAAACTGGTAAATAAATTATGAGAGTTTTGAAAATCAAAAGCAATTATTTGACCCATAAATTGGCCTAGGGCTCCGCGAGTGTAAGTAATTGTTGTCGTTGTTTTATGTTTTGTGCCATTATTCAGAGTTCCTCGAAAAAACAGCATGTCGATTCTGATTCTGTAGCGAAACTCCGGTGCCAGTCTCAACTCCGTCTTTATATATCTCTCTATTTATCTATCTATAGTATTATTTTAGACATAGATGTAGAGGAGATATCGAGATTCAATTACGTTACAGAATCGACATGCAAAACAGACTGAGTTGTGTGAATCTCGTATTGAAGCTGGTGATTCTCGTTCGAGCATTCTTATGTCTACATAAACTGTGCAGTTCTTGCCTGTTATAGTGTTTATGAACATTATTTAGAGGCGAGTCTCATTCTCAAGACTCGCATTTAAGCATGGCTTGACTGATACTCGTTTTTGTAATGAAAAACCGCGATTAAGAATGAAACGAAGAGTAAGGGGACGGCAAATTCATACTTCGAAATCGGTCGGTGAAGTGGCAATTAGTGCTTTATTGTTTTGCCACCGAGTGGTTTTGCCACCGACATTTTACTTTGATCCAGATATATATCTGGATCAACACATCGGGTCTTCATTACATAACATTTATTTAAAAAAAACAAAATCGTCATAACCGTTCCTCATCTTAAAGTAAGTTGTAAGTTACTGAGACAGCTCGATAAATTTTTATTTATGAGTTTATTTTAGGACTCAAAATATTTCCACAAATATATCCATGTTCCGTCACAGACAATCTAATGAATTACTTAACGTACCGAAAATAATCTTGTATTTCGCTAAATTACTATTCAGATATTCAATAAGAAACTGAATATCCGTTGAAAGTATAAGCAGGATGAATAAATGAATGCAAATACGAGAAAATCTTGATTATTTAGAATTGCACTGAATTATTTACGCTTGAAATACTGTGTTATCTAGCCTCAGTAAAGAAACATGATATTTCTTTAAGATTGTTCAGTCAGTAATTTAATGTTTTACTACTTTATTTCTCCTTTACATTTGTTGAATTGCAAACAATGTTGTTTTATACACGGTGTCCTGTAAATAATAATGGATCAAGTAGAAAATGCTTTACCAGGTATCTCGAACTCATTTGATAAGTTTTGGATAATACAGTATTTTGTAACTTGAGTTTGATCCATTATTTATGGGACATCATGTATAGTATACCTGACCCGACAAATCAAACTTCCTGAAATTTTAGGCTTAACATTAGGCTTCATAATATCTTTTGTACAGCATATTCTTCGAGTAGATCTAATAACTGTTGTAAATAGCTTTTAAAACACATTGATTTTAAACTGTGTAAAAATATGGTGTAAATAAAACTTTTGGAATGTGATAACTTTATTTTTATTTATCTACTCCTGTAATTATTTATTATCTATAAAATTTTTGTGTTATATTTAACGGAACTCATATCGGCTAAGTTAAATAAGGTTAAGTGAAATTCACCGACGGGCCTAGCCAGGTTTTAGATTCGGGATTATTTTAATATGATTAATGATAATATCTTAACATTTCAAGGGGGTTTGAACCCTATAAACACCCTCCCTGTTGACGCCCGTTCACCGCCAAAACACTAGAAACAAATCTTGATAAGCGTTTCTACTTAACATTAATGTGAGGCATAGATGTTAAGTCTATAATTATACTGGCATCATACCCTATAAGCAGGGACACAGTAATGCTGCTTTACGGCAGAAATAAAAATAAAGGCGAAGGATCAACGAAGATAAAGATACTTTACATCTATTTAAACTTTCAAATATATTTATATGCCTACTACTAAAAATGAGGCGCAATTTAAGTTCTAGAATTTCTTGAAATAACAACCCAATAAGCTCATTTAATGACCTGAAACTTAAACCTAAAACCTGAAGGCAGTTAAATATTATAATACTGACAATTTTATCTTCTGAACCAAACGAAGTGTATCGTCATAATTTTGGAAGCATATGACACGTCGGTGTATCAATAAATTATTCAACAGCTTTCAGCTGTTATTTCCCTCTGAGGAATAAATCGATTAAGACAGCAATAGCGTAAAGGTGAACGTATTTTACCTCGACTATCATAAATAGTACCTACTCGCGCTAATATGTTAACGAGACGTGCTACGAGTATAAACGGATTCCGCTATCTGCACAGACAAAGGTGACTGTCTGCACTAGTCCGAGTTCGAGTGGAAGAAAAAGAAGAAAAACGCAAAGGCGTAAAGTAAGTGTTTTAAGTAAGTATTAGTATGAAAGTATTTCTATTGATCGCCGCCCCAAAATGAGCGGACATGACCTTATGACCAGGGTAGATCCTTAATATCCTCTTACAGTAAATGCCACACTAGCAAAAAAAACAAAATAAAACTCTGACATAAACTCTCAGAGGAATACTTATTTACAATTTAAATCGTTGGATACTACAGGTAAAGGGAACGTGTAATTGCAGCACAAACGCATAAAGGCATGCTACATGGGGCAATAATGACAATGAAGTCGGAAATTTGCCCGCGGCCATGACAGGCCGTAACGATCGTTTAGTATTTCGGTGACATGACACGGGAAATGGAAGACGAAATTGGGATACCACGCGTCGCATTTTACGTTTGAGTTACACCCTCTATGTAATGATGTCACAACGTCCTTAGTAAAGTGGATAATTTGTACGGTAACCGAAAGCGAGTCCTACAGTGCAAATCCTTGAACTGTAGAACACCTATGGTCTACAGTTCAAGAATTTGAGTTTCCTACAAATGTCGCAGATGTCCCTATTACTCATATAAATTGCTTAACGTCATTTTAAGCCTTACACTGGAATGCAATGCCAAGACATTTTCTAAACAAGCCCGTTATATCTTAAACCACGTCTAGATTAAGGCATCAGGCATGATAGTGGCCAAGTGCGATCTACTTTTATATTAGCTGATGCCCGCCAATTTAAATGTTTTTGTTTCGTAAAAACTATAGTTTTCCGGTAATTTCCTCACATTTATTTATATTTACATTTCCAAAAGTCTTAATAATGATGATGACTGCCTCGTTGGTCTAGTGGTTAGCCTATATGGCTTCGATCAGTACATTCCAAGCCTGGAGTCTGGAATTTGGTGGTGTTACACCCCCGTGCCTCGGAGAGCATGTTGAGCCGTCGGTCTCGGTCATTATCATCAACATCTGATAGTGATCGTTAATGAATGAAACATTATCACCCTATGCCCACCAACCCGCATTGGAGCAGCGTGGTGGGTGAACGCTCCATATCTCCTCTCCTGTAAGGACGGAGGTCTGGCCCTGTAGTGGGTCGCTAATAGGCTGATAATGATGCTGATGATGATAATGATACGAAAATATATTGTACAAAAAATATTCTTGAAAGTTTATAAATTAAATATGCTCCTCCGCTTTAGGGCTCAAGCAACGGGCGGTCAGGGCTCTAGAGCGAGAAACCTCACAATGCGCGCCATTTTAAGAACTACTGCCTTCTGTATCCGACCCTTGATCCAACAGCTAAGCGACAGCTTCTTAGGGTGTCGATAACTAGACTAATGTAACAATGAAAGTATTGTTAGTGTTCCCGTTTTAGATTAGCAAGTCTAGTGCACTGTAGGTGAGAGAGTGGAAGGATTAAACTGAAAGTTAATTGAAAGACAAAATGAAATAGCAAATACCCACAATTCATAGAGAACGCAAAAGTAAGTTTAAAACTAGTTTATTTAAGTCTGCGCACACTCCCACAAAGTCAGCGATACGTGAAGCAAAGTTTCTGCTTGGTTTACATTCAGAATGGGTTCCCTCGAGTGTGAACCGAAGTTGGGAGTTTCGAGTCGGGTTGTCAAGTACAGATCAACATTTGTATGTACAAATATGGTTAAAGAAAATATTTAAGAAATTTTACGTTATATTATTTTTTCGCAATTATGTGTTTGCTGTATACAATATTTTGTTAGGTTTTTTAAGAATATTTTTTATATATGGCCAACATTTCCCAACCTATCCAATTACACGTAATATAGGGGAGTCAAAAAGTTTTGGAAATACTCAAACTACTTTGGAGATTACTTTTCAGGTTAATGGATACCACCCTCAAGCAGGAGCCCTTTATATGGGGGCGCACCGCGAACGTTTGGGACAACCTGTTATTATTTAAAAATAACGATTTTCAGAAATACTTAATAAGTACATTAGATTAAGAAAGGGTGAGTTAGTTACCAGCTGAAAATGTGCATTTAGACTAAATTAAACTTTGTAAACTTCCTACTTCCTTAGATTTAAATCGTATTATTGTATTTTCCCATCCTTATAGTACAAAGCTGTGTAACACAAAAATGAAATCAAGCGTCGACGCGCGTCGCAGCAAAAACTTTATACATCAGTGATAGGCAAATAGAGATGAATTTTCCATCTGCGAAAGTCCGGACGCGACGCTACTCTTCCCCTCTGCACTATTTTGAGTTATTTAAACTTTACAGCTTTACTTTAGCTTTACAGTTAAAACTGTTGTCCGGTTTTGATTTGTCGAATATAAAGCACTAACCGCAATATAAGCCGTGCAAAATTCGACATTCAAATTCATGGATATGACCTTTTACGGATTGGACGGAAATAAAGTGAAGCGGTAATCGAAGTACCTAAATGAGGGGTTTTATCTGCGTACGCTATCTAAATCCCGCTCTAAAGCGCTGTGACGCCTGTCTGTGGTAGGAGAGCGGGGCCGGCTCGGTTGCTAATTTATGAATTGTCACTTAAATTAAAGCTGTAATTGAATATTTATTTATTATTTATTTATAATTTACGTTTGTACATTGAAACTCAAGTTTCTTTACATAAATTCACAAGGTTTTTTTTTTTACAGAAAATATATATATTACGTAAAGTTGGCCGCCGGCCGACGTCGCCTTAGTGGCTAGTCTATGTGACTTTGATCACGAGGTCTTGAATTGCATTGGAGCAGCGTGGTGGGTCTACGCTCCATATCTCCTCTTCTATAAGGTGGCAGACTTGGTCCTAGTCACAAAGTTGGCCGTTAAAAAACCCATAATGATGATGATTTATTATTTAATTTACAACTTAATCATAATCATAATCATAATCATAATCATTTATTCATAAGAAAGTAGGTACATAATATGATGGATATTCTTAAATCTAATTCCCCTATACAATCTACCAATTATGGTGTATGAATATTATATATCAAATAAATTTTACAATTGTCCGTATAAAATAATATAAATATTATGTCTGATTAAAATTACCACAACTATGTCAAAAATTAATACAATGTCATAAAATAAAAGAAAGTCATTAAAAATTGGGGTCTAAAAATGAGTTGATATATGTACATAAAAACAATACCTTTACTATTTTTTATTAATATTAATATTGGTTATTCCGGAAACCTTATTTCAGTTTATCATTCAGAAAATCCCTAACACTATAATACATCTTGCTAAGGAGCATGTTAAACAATGCTTTTTTAAAACTATTCAATGGTAAGTTACTAAGGTGGTCAGGTAAATGGTTGAAAATTGTGACCGCCATACAATATACATTTTTCTTTGTTACATTGAGCTTCTGCAAAGGTATACACAGCTTATATCGATTTCTAAGGTTTAAGTCTCTTCTCGTATTATAGGTTATAAACTGGTTTGGGTTTCTTTTTACAAACACACTTACTTCAAAAATATATAAGCTAGGTAGAGGTAGTATTTTTAAACTTAAGAATAATGGGCGACAGCTGTGGAACATATCCACACCAACTAGTGCCCTGATACATTTTTTTTGTACTCTAAATGCTCGGACACAATCTACCGAGTTTCCCCATAGTATCAGACCATATCTTAGAATCGAGGATACATAACCATGATATGCCATCAGAGCGGCTTGTGGGGTAGTAGTTTGCTTAAGTCGTTTTAAGATGTAAACAAACTTGTCCAGTCTGCTACAAACCCCCTGAATATGATCTTTCCAATTACAGAATTTGTCAATAGTTACACCAAGAAATTTGGTACAGTTAACATTTTTTATTACAATGTCGTTATAATTAATATTTAAGTCAAGTTCATTATTGTTATATGTTTGAAAATGGATGTAATTTGTTTTAGTTAAGTTAATCTGTAAGTTATTATCTTTTAGCCAGTTTATTATGTTTGACAAAGTAATATTAGCTTGGTTTTCAATGTCGTGCTTATTTTTACACTTAATTATCAATGTGGTGTCATCAGCAAACATAATGCAGTCCTGTGATATAGCATCTGGCAGGTCATTAATGTAGATTGTAAATAAAAAGCCCCAGTATACTTCCTTGGGGAACTCCATGCGCATTGTGTATGTATTTGGATGAAAATTGGGTTCTCCACCTTTTTACAATTTCTATGCATTTTTTTAGGTAGCACTCTATCCAATCAAGAGGTTTTCCTCTTATTCCATATTTATATAATTTTTCCAACAATAATTTATGTGATACGAAGTCAAAAGCTTTAGTCATGTCTAGAAATAATGCTAAAGGATATATTTTATTATTAAAGCTTTCTGTTATATTTTTAATAAAAGAGAAACAAACTAGAGTTGTTGAACTACCCTTCCTAAAACCATATTGGGTGTTTTTCAGTAAATTAAATGTGTTAAGGTAGTGATATACTTTGTCGTTCATGATTTTCTCAAAAACTTTAGATAAAACAGGTATTAGGGTGATTGGCCTATAATTTTCCACCAAAAGTCGATTACCTTATAATCTTGTTGGAAATTTTCCCTGTTCAAACGACAGGTTCACTAAATATGTCAACGGAGGAGCTAAAGACAGAGCGCATTCTTTTAATACTTCAGTGCTTATCATATCGTAGCCTACTGATTTAGTGTTTTTAAGTGTTTTCAGTGTTTTTATTATATCCATTCCGTCAATAGGTGTTAAGTATAGACTGAAATTATGATTAAGAATCCTTACTGTATTAGTGTATTTATAATTTGTATTTGTATTATTGTTCGTCAGATTGATAAAATAATTACTAAAATGTTCACACATAAAGTTAGGATCTGAATATGTTAGTCCATCTACTAAGATTTCGTCAATATCAGGTTTATCAATATCATTTTCAAAAGAATTTTTTATTAGCTTCCATGACGCTGAACATACATTTTTAGACTTTTGTAAATACTTAGTTGCTCCAATTTTTTGGGCTTGAAGTAAGCATTTCTTTAAAATTTGTAAATATTCCTGATATTTCTTTTTATTTATATGTTTATTTGCTGATGTGTATAAATACTTATGGTACATGTTTCGTTTTACGATACATGATCTTTTAAGGCCTTTACCTATGTAGTTATTTTTTAATAGCTTTTTTTGGAATTTTATTCGAATTGTTGGAAAACATAACTCAAAAAATAGTGTAAGTAAGTCATGAAAAGTATTAAATGCAATGTCTAAATTAGGTTCACTTAATATGTCTGTATATGATAGTGATGACATACATTCATGAAATTTTTTTAGGTTTTCTCGCGAGAAATCCCTCTTAAATTCAAACCAAAACTTTGGTTTCGACTTGAGTTTGGGATTTTTCACAACGTCACTTAATTAATTGATGGACTGCTAAAATCATAAAGACGCTTATTTGAATCCCATCGGTTCCGTAATTTTAAATATTGTGTTTATGTTCAAATAGTTAATTGAAAGATTTTTATACGTTTGACGTGTATATTTGTGTATTTACGTGCTGTCGTTATGTAGTTTTCTGCGTTTGGTAAATTTTAACAATTTAATAATTTTCTTAATTTTAGCTGTTTGATTGGGTTGGAGTATAAAGCACGGAGTGATTTTTGTATTTTTCATAACACGTGGCTTTTTACTGATTGGACGGAAAGTGAGGCGGTAATCTGCCGTAATTGAGGGGGTTTATCTGCATACGTTATCTTAATCCCGGTCTAAAACACCATGACGCGGATGTCTGTCGGTAGGTGAACAGAGCTTATCGGCTGCTAATTTATGAATTGTCACAGTCAACTGAATAAAGCTTCTATAACTTTCCAACTCAATATAAAACTGGTGAATTTTAATTTTGATAAAAAAACATCCATGGCTTTTGTGAAACATTACAAGGATATGTTTTACAAAAAGCCATGAATTTTTTTTATCAATATCGAATTATTTATTAGGAATTGAATAGGAATCTATCAAAAAATAATGCTTTACATACTCTAATAGTTTACGTCTAAAGAGGAAATTGTGAAAAAATATGTAATCCGCTATTTTATAGCAACGGGCATTTTTGACCGATTTTCATTAAACATAGCAAAGCACCGCCGCCGGGAAACTGGCTTACAAATGAAAAAACCGCATCGAAATCGCTCCAAACGTTTGAGTGCTACGGTACCACAGTCAGACAGCCACACACACGCGCAGATGTACAGACATCGACGTTAAGCTTATAACAGTCCGCTTTTTCGTCGAGGGCAAAAAATATATCAAATATAAAAATTCTTCTTTTAATAATTTAACATATTTATTTAATCAAAATAATTAACATTATTATCTATACATTGCTGCCATAATAGGAAGCTCATTTATGCCTTTGCGATAGAACTCTGGTGATCTAGATTCGACAAACTGTGTGAAAGCATTTTGCACGTCCTCCTGAGAAGAAAACTTTTTATCACGTAGAAAATTGTCCAAATCACGATAAAAATCATAGTCCGTTGGAGCAAGGTCTGGCGAATACGGAGGGTTACGAATGGTTTCTAATTGCAGTTCCTGTAGAGTTAAAACGGTTTCTCGTGCTGTATGAGGTCTCGCGTTATCATGGAGCAATAATGGTGAAGATCGATTCATAAGTCTGGGCTGTTTCAATGCTAGTTTCGCTATCATGGTTCGGAGTTCGGCGCAGTAGACATCTGCCGTTATTGCTTGACCAGATCCGAGAAAGCTATAGTGAATAACACCACGCTGAGACCACCAAATAGTTACCATTACCTATTTATTGGTAAGCTTTGCTTTAGGACACTGTTGCGGCGTTGACCTGGTGTCAGCCATTGCGTTTTCCGCTTACGATTATCGTAAAGAATCCATTTTTCGTAACATGTCACAATTCGATCCAATATTCCTTCATTTCTGTATCGATTCAACAAGGCAACGCCAGTTTCAACACGCGTTTCTTTCTTCAGATCAGTCAAATCATAAGGCACCCATTTTTCATATTATTTTATTTTATTGATTTGACACAAATGAGTCAATATTGTTGGTAAAGTAACGTTAAACCATGCCGCTAATTCCTGGGTAGTTTGCCTCGGATCGGCTTCTATCATCTCTTTCAAATCATTGTTATTCACCTGTGGGCGGTTTTCCACGTGGTTCGTTCTTTAAGTCGAAGTTTCCATCACGAAAGCGCACAGTGCGTTCATTAGCAGCCCCCTCTCCAAACAACATTAATATTGCGAGCTGTTTCTGCCGCGTTAGTTCCGTGTCGGAACTCGTATTCAAAAATTACACGAATTTTCGAAGTATCCATCTTTATTGTCCAAGATGAATAAAAAAAACAACTGAAAGTTGATACTCGAATGTTGCAATGTTTTTCAAAAGAAGAACTACACAGGTACCGTATGAAAAAAGTTTCACTTTAAAATCTTAAACCAAGAAGGTTCTATGTCAATTCGAAGTACCTATAACAATAAAGCGGCAATTTTATTCTTTAACCCCTATTATTTACTCACACAAATGATTGTAAAACTAAAAAGTCGGACTCGTGGATTCCGGAAATTTTAAGGCTATTGGGATTATTCCTCCATATGTTCTATAAAACTGTGCTTTATGCGAAATTTCAAGATTCTTGGACGAATGGAAGTAAGAACTCTTTAAGTTTGAATTAGTTACGAGTAGTTGAGAGTTAAATATGCGGCTTATGTATGTATGTGTCTTTTGATTGCTTTAGCCTACAAGTTTGTCTTTTTTCACAACACTAAGGCACAATAGACCTCAGTATTTAATATAAATTTCAGCTTGATATCGTCACGCGTTCCTGAAATAAAGGGTCACGGGTATAAGGTACAGGGTATAAGGGCTCCGTTTTTAATCCCTTTTTAGGTACAAAACCCTAAAAATTATAAATAAATTAATGAAAAGGTATTAAGACAATAGAAGAACAACGAAACAACTGAAACAAAAATATATTTAGATATAAGTATAATACAAACGCGGCCTTATCGCTCAATAGCGCCCTCTGTCAGACAACCCGGCATTAGTAAAACATGAGGACAATAGTGACACAATAAAGCTTTCTGGAACTGCCGCGTCGAGAGATGAAATAACATCATTTGATGCAATATCCGCGTCAGGTCAGACCGGATGTCACTGTTACCGCCATATTCAACTTTGTGAAGTGATATCATGTTGGCATACTGTATTGAGTCTTATAGCTTCATATTGAATCGTGGGTTGCTATTTATTTATTAAAACTTAAGAAAATTTAAGAGAAAATGTGATGTAACGATGTTCTTACAACTAGACAGTGTAAGTTTTTAATTTGTGTCCACATCTCTCAATCTATAGTATAGTATTAGACATACGGGGATATAGAAATCTTTGAAAATCTTTCTGTCGAGCTATAAAAATACAGATTTAACAAAAACTGTTAACACACTTTACAGTTCGAAATATGAGTATCCACAGAAAATATGAACTCTACAATGTTCTGAACTGTAAATCAATTTACTGTTATATATTCTAGAAAATATATTAATTGAACACATGCTTTGTTTAATAAAACACATAATACTTCAATTAATTGTTATTAAATAAATCGTACAAAACGATGAACTTTAACACGAACCACAAAGTATCCAATAGTAATATACCGATTAATATACCAGGAATCCCGTCAATACTAAAATACATAATATTGAATTCCACCCACGCCGAGTGCACCGTGCAGTAGGTAGGCTTACGGTGCCGAGATATTGATTTTATCTGATAGCATGCCCTGGCAGAGCCAAAACTAGCCCGCTGTGTTACCTGTTTGACTAATGTTATTTCGGTGTATTAGCTCTATTTATGTGTGATGAATTTTAGGAAATAATCAGTTGTTACAATCGTGTTTTAAGGACATTTATACTTAGTTGCAATTATTGTTAGTCCTGTCTGAAGCTTTCATTTTTTACTTAATTAGTGATGTTCTTCTAAAAACACAAAAAAATAATGTACGTAAACATTATTTTTAAGAAAAAATAGATAGATGTGTTATACCTAATGTTAAAAGATAGATAGATATATTTTATCGCAGACTTTTTTGTAGGCCTATTATAGTTAAAACAGCGTTTTCGATGTTTGCGCTCAGGTGGCTTGACTTTTTTCCGACTTTGCAACGATTATCATCATATTTCTGCTAATATACACAAAAAATTAACAAATGATATACTGAAACTATCCATAGAAATCACATTCGATAGACGGTATGACAAATGACAGTCCGTGCTGGACCTACTTTTCGAGTTTATCGCGAAATATGAGCATATGAAGTCGATGCCAGCAAGTTTTAGGAACATTTATTAACGAAGTAAAGCAGTTTATGGTTGTTTGTGGTGATGTCCTTAAAGTAGAAAGCTTGACTGGCACCGACCCCTAGATATGCTTAAATAAATTAAAGCAACTAAATGACAGTTTTTTTTATTTTTTTTTTTACGTTTGAGTCGGTTTTATTTTTTGTTAAAAATTTTTATTTCTTACTTTTTAGTGATTTATCGCCACGTAACGTACTCGTACTAATATATTATAAGGGACTAGTAGCCAAAAAGCTACCGATACACTTAAAACGAAATCGCTGCAAGTGTGCCTATAAAATTTGAAGAGTTCCTTCAATTTTCCCAGGATATCATCATTAGATCCTAACATGATGACAATGGGACTATTTGGAAGTGTGCCCTTTTTAATAAAAAAAGAATTATAAAAATCGAACAACTCTGTAAAAAGTTATGCGCAGTCATACCTACATAAAAAAATAAAATAAATATACGTGTCGAATTGGGAACCTACTTCGTCTTTTTTGGTCGGTTAATTAAAACAACTAAATGACACAGTTATTTTTTACTTTTTAGTACGTTTTGAGTCGGTCTATTTTTGTTATATATGTAGTGATTCTGATAGTACTGTTTCATTGCTCCTGTGTGGCTAAGAAATACTAAAAATGTTTTTTTAAAAAAAATCATAGCAGCCTATATCCTAGAACCCGACAAACGAATTTTTTTTAATATCAATTAAGACGTATTGAAATGGTAAGTTGTTTTTTATAGATACCAAAAGACTTTCTTTAAAGAAAGAAGAAGTGTTAAATATGAAAATATCAATAAAATGACAACGAAAGCAAAATAAAAAACTAAGAATACTTAAAAATATGAGCTACATCGCAAAGTGCACTTGTCGAGCAACTGGATTGAGAAATCGATGTTCATGTTAAATCAACCTTAACATGAATCCTGTATAATGCAACAGCAATATCAGCTTTAAGCTTACTGTATACATGAGCTCGAGAAACATCTATAAGATATTATGCAATTTATCAAACCTATTCATTTCAGGATCAAAGTTCTATTGTAAAATCATAATACGTATTTTACTTGATATTTGTATGTTAATGAAGTAATAAGAAGATAGTTGTGTTGTCTTATGAGCAACTGTAGTTTAGTAGTTTAGTATTTTGTAGTTTGTAGTATAATCTAAAGACATGAATGGCGGCGTTGAGATTCGCGATCCTTTTGCCACATTGAACGTTCGAGGAGGAATGAAAGAAAAGTTAGATGAAGTATGCCAGATGATGGATTCTAGACGTATAGATGTGCTTTGTGTGAATGAAACAAAAAGGAAAGGATGTGATACCACTAACCATAACTCCTATACAGCCTACTGGTCTGGCGTTTCCAGGGACAGAAGAGGCTGTCAGGGAGTTGGTATCATCCTTTCTGAAAGAATGACTGATTGTGTGAAAGAAGTTGAGTATGTGAGCCCAAGACTCATTTGGATCAGGCTAAAAGTAGGATTGACCCGGATGTTTGTTGTAGGTGCATATGCTCCGACGGATCCCTTTGGGAAAAGAAATAAATGAGTTTTGGGAAAGCCTGAGATACTTTGAATAAATGTGGACAGAATGAGAGAATAATTATGTTAGGAGATTTTAATGGATGGGTTGGTGTGAAGCGTGATGGGTATGAGAGAGTACTTGGTATGTTTGGTGACAAAAGAGTGAATGGAAATGGGGAAAGTTTGCTTGAATTATGTCTGGAATATAATCTTTTTGTGGCAAATTTCATATGTATACAAGGGAAGAAGGGAATGCAAAAGTATGATTGATTTTGTGGTAGTGGATGAAAGATTGAAGAAAAACATTCTAGATGCTCGAGTACATCGCGGTGTCGAAATCGATACTGACCACTATCTGGTTATTTGCCGAGTTAGTGGTCTTTTTAATCGATGGCGACATCGAGCAAAAGAAAAGACGATCATTCTAGAACGGATAAAAGTTGAGAGATTGCAAGAGGTGAAAAATTTGAATGAGCGTGATATGAATGCTGTTGAAATGCAAGAGGTTGAAAGTTTGTGGAGTAATTTTAAAGATGGAGTGGTAGGTGCTGCCATTGATGCATGCGGGATGTCTAAAAGGAGAAAAAGTAAAAAAGAAAAGAATCTGTGGATGGATAAAAGTATACAGGATGTGGTATGTGAGAAAAAGAAAGCTTGGTTAGACTGGTTGGCTACAAAAGCTAACCAAAGAATGAAAAGAGCAACAAATGATGATGTTTTGAAAGCTAGAATGAAATACAAAAGAGTGAAAGTGAGCGTTAAGGAAGCTGTTAGAAAGAAGAGGGAAGAATGTAAAGATATGTATGATAGGAGACTTACCGATGATTTTCAGTCTAACATTAAGTTTTTCTGGAAATCTATACGGCATGCTCGAGGAAGGTCCACTACATCTGATCTGAGTAAAGTCAGAAATTTAGATGGTAGTATAATAAAAGGTGAAGAATGGATGTTGAAGAGATGGAAGGAACATTTTGAAAGTTTATTTGTAAGAGATGAAGGAGGGACAGACATATCCTCTGTAGAAATTAATGAAAGTGAGATTAATAACCTTGAGATTAGTTTGGAAGATTTAAAAGCGTTGAAATGTATGAAATCAGGGCTGCTGGGTATGATAGAGTATCAGTCGAATGCTGAAGGCTGGAGGTACTGCCTTTTCAACTTGTGTTGGTCGAAGGGCCAAGTTCCAGCTGGACTAAGGCCGTAAAATTACCGGGATCAGCCTTCTCAGTGTTGTCGGCAAACTGTATGCAAAGGTGCTGGTTGAAAGGTTGATAAATGAAACTAATGGAAAAATGTGGGATGTGCAAGCAGGATTTAGGAAAGGAATGGGATGTACGGATCAGGTCTTTTCCTTGCGATGTATAGCTGAAAAATTTTTGGCTAAACACCAAAAAGTGTACTGTGCTTTTATTGACTTGGAAAAGGCCTATGACCGTGTGGTGAGGAATGAACTATGGTCAACATTGTCCACGTATGGGGTGAGCAGCAGTCTGGTCCAGCACTGAAATCTCTTTATGACAATTCTAGTGCTTGTGTCAGAATAAATGGGGCATACACTGAGTGGTTCCCAGTGGAGAGGGGCGTACGACAGGATGTGTAGCGTCACCATGGCTGTTCAACTTGTTCATGGACAGTTGCTTGATAGATTTGAAAGAAAGTGTATGTGGTCTAAGAATGAACGAGTTACTCATTAAATGTCTTCTCTACGCAGATGATCAAGTATTACTTGCATCGTCTGCTAATGAGTTACAAGAAATGGTAACTATTATGAATGTAGCTTTGAAAAGGAAAGGAATGAAAGTGAATGTACGTAATGATTTTTGAAAGAGATGAACATGTGACAGATTGTAATATTTGGATAGATGGAGAGAAAGTGGAAGAAGTAAAAGAGTTTGTATACCTGGGTAGTAAATTCACGAAAGATGGAACGTGTGAGAGTGATATTGAAAGAAGAGTAAATGCTGGTAACATGGTGAATGGTGCTCTACATGCATTTATGAATAGCCGAAAAGTGTCTCAGAAGGTGAAAGTTGGGTATGGCAGAAGAAGCATAAAAGTAAAATAAATGCAGTAGAGATGAGAGCGCTGAGGAGTATGAGCGGAATAAAACTGAGTGATAGAGTTAACAATAGTATAATAAGAGAACAGTGTGGTGTAAAAGAAGATGTAGTGACTAAAATAGAGAAAGGGATGCTTAGATGGTTTGGGCATGCAGAGAGAATGGATGAAAGAAGATTAACAAAAGAGATTTATGAGGCGAGAGTGAATGGAAGTGTTGGAAGGGGAAGACCTAGGCGAATGTTTCTGGACCAAATTCAGGATATTTTAAAAAATGGCCAGGTCAAGAGTACCCTAAACCGACGATCTTGTATGAAAGGTTTAATGAGTGTGGAAGAAGCTAAGGAAGTATGCAAGGACCGTGGCAAATGGAAAGATGTAGTCTCTGCCTACCCCTATGGGAACGAGGCGTGATGCTATGTATGTATGTATGTAAGAAGATAGGGTTTCATGAAACGTTAAATTGATTAAATGAAATTTGATTAAATTTTTGTTTTTAAGAATTATTTTGAATCCATACTATTACAATAATCTCCAACCAATCAATTTCCAGAGTTAAGCATGTACCGCTTCGGATCAGGAGGATTCAAATTCCGGAAAGATATTGAACTTTACTTCTTTTAAGAAATTGTTGGTAAAAACGGGTAGTCAGTGGTGTGAAATTAGTGGTGTATAACCTCTTCCCTCGGAGAACCCGTTAAGCCATCGCTCCCGATCAGTATTATCAACTTTGTTGTAATATCAATATCAATTGTGTGTGAATATCAATTGTGATAAAGATCATTACTTAAACAAACATTATCACCTCCACATTTGAGCAGCGTAGTACCTACGCCCTCAAGCGTCTTTAATGTCTTCATCAAGCCAGTGAAAATTTTGATATAAGCCGTTAAAATCACGACTTTTTATAAAACTGAGTCCCCCGCCGCATCTGTTTTTCTGAACACTAAAACTCGATGACTACTGAACTGATTTTAAATGCGGTTTGCACCAATTAATAGAGTAATTCTTGAGGAAGGTTTTGTATATAATTTGTTTTGATTTATTATGAACTCATTAAAATGTGACAAGTCAAGTTCACAGGGAACAAATACAAACATCATGTGAAGTTTGTTCAAACGTGCAAGATTTAAATCCCCCGGGCTACTTTCAGAATCAGAAACGTCATTAAATTACCAGACGTTGGCGGAGTTAAGGCTTAACGATTACTATTCGATGGTGGTTATAGTAACCGGGACCTTATAGTGACCGAGACAGACGGTGTAACGTGCTCTCGGAGGTGTGGGAACAACAAAGCCAACTTCCTAGCCCCGTGCTTAGAATTTAACTGAAAATTTATTAGAAGAAAGAACTTCCACAACTCTATTGATGGTTCGAACTCAAGTTCTCGTGATTGAAGCCATATAGACTAACTACTGGATCAGTGAAGCGGTCAATGACCTACATAGTTGCTCTTATACGGGTTAGAAACAAGAAAGTAGGTATTATTTATTTTGATAAATAAAATTCATTAATGTACCTCATCATCATCATCATTATCAGCCGGTAGACGTCCACTACTGGACATAGGCCTTTTTTAGCCTGTTGCCAGCGGCTCCCTGCGACACGTTTGATGTCGTCAGTCCACCTGGTTGGGGGTCGACCAACGCTGCGCTTTCCGGTGCGGGGTCGCCAATCTACGACCTTGGGCCCCCAACGTCCATCAGCTGTTCGAACTACGTGCCCCGCCCATTGCCACTTCAGTTCTGCGACTCGCTGAGCCATGTCGGTTACTTTGGTTCTTCTGTCATCATGCAGAGATACTCTGAGCATTGTCCTTTCCATCGCCCGCTGAGTGACTCACTGGTCGTCACTGGCAACACGCACTGTTCGAAGACTCAGGTATGTGCACATATTTTATTATAATTGTAGGAGGAAATCCTTTTAGATGACATTCGGGTAACCCGACATGTACACATATCGTACGAGTATATCATCAGCATATTAAAAGTTAAAGTCAAATCGAATGAAACAAACACGAACATCATGTAAAGTTTGTTCTAACTTCTAACATGCAAGGTACAACTCCTCCGGGCGACTTTCAGGAACAGCAACGTCATTCAAATTACAACACGCGCTCTTATTTATGATGGAAGTGCTTCGTTACATCATAATACCTGGAGCTTATGCAAATTATTTTTATCTGCCCGTAGACGTGTGTAGTGTTTATGAATAATTGAAAGGCCTGACGTCACGCTCCAAAATGACTGGAAATCTCGCTGAAAATATATGAGTAGGTCCGTTATATTCATGTGTTAAAATTTAATGTGAAAATAATAAAATTGAGATGATGCGTAAAGTAAAAGTGTGGACGTGTGTGAAAACACCGAAAGGGGTGTGGATTTCATCCTACTCGTAACAAGTTAGCCCGCGTCCTTGTTACATTGCATCATCACTTAACATCAGGTGTGATAGCAGACAAGGGCCAGCTTGTAGTCGATAAAAAAAAGAAATTAACAATCCCCTTCTTTTCATATTTCTATATACAAAATTATAAACAAAGCAAGTGCCGCAAGAAAGTCTAAATAAAGCAAGTGTGTTGCAAAATTATTTCAAAAATATAAATAATAGGTACAATACGATTCATTCAAATCCGGACGTCGGTAAAAATGGTTTGTTAATGAGAAAAATGTCATGTAAATATTTGAAACAAGTCGCTATAAAATTTAAGGCTGTGTAGATATTTGCAGAAATTTCAGTTGCATTTGTTTTCCCGCTGCTCTCTTACTGCTTCTTTACTGCCTGTCTTCAGATATGACCATCCACAATTTTGGTTCCCCGCTTAGATCATTATTATCTTTGAGATTGTTTGAAATACTATTTTACCTTTTACTACAATGCTTCGCCAATGCGAATCTTCAAATTAAAAATGAATATAGGAACCTTATATAAGCAAATGCGTTCATCGTAGCAAGACCGTTGCCTACAGCTTGTCAATAGAGTATAAAAAATGCAAAGTACGTTTATGTCACATAAAAACGCTACCATTAGAACTTCATTGGAACCACCATTTTGTTTTAAACGATTTTTAGATGAAAAATTTCACAGTCTAAAAAAAGGATTACAGAGTATCAAGGCCATTACTCAGCCGTTTATTAGTTTAGAAAATGCCGGTTAAGCGCAAGTCATACCCGGCAATTAATAATCTGAATATCGATATAAAAGTATACGCGATTTTGCAGATTTTTTAGCACCCGTAGCCCTTTTCACGGAACTGCCGGAGGGTAAAGTAACATTTTGTTACTTATTTTGAACGCGTAAATGCGACTTAAAAATAATGGTTTTCGATTTTGTCATCAACGTTTTTAGTCGATGTTCCTTAAAACACCACAGTTTTACGCCTCCTGCATCTAGCAGCTCCTGCAACCCACTTCATACAGTCGGTTCAAATAGTGTGGGGATTGACAATCACTGAGCTTTTAAATGCGAGGACGCTACCCCAGCACCTTTGCACTTCTACGGCCATCGGTTCTTCAAAGTATATGCCCCGTCCGCTAACTCAGTAAAGTACTTTAGGGTAATTACGAAAATGAGGATACCAATAGCTAAAAAGCATTTTTGGATAGTTAAATAGATCAGGACAGTTAGGTTTCAGCAATGAAAAAGACCAATAAATTCTTTAAGAAGTTTTAAAGAATTTTGCCGATCAGAAAGATTTATCTTTATTGTGTAGGTACACAAACAGATTTTAAACTAGATTGTATCAAATAAATCATTGCGGTACGATGCCACGTACCGGTATAAAAGTATAACCAAATCAATGACGTAAATATCTCATTAATACATATGTCATTGACGTCACAAAACAGATTTTGTGCGTAGCCACCGATCACAATGTCATAATGAATACACTGGCAGAGCAAAATTGATTGACAGTTTCGTTAACCGCGTAGGCAGATTCCTCCGAGTCACTCAAAGCGATATCTTGACTGTAAATTAGAAAAGTGATATTGTTTGCAAAGTAATTATCTCGGAGCATTACCGTACCGAAGTTGCAAAGTTTTCGAATGAGATGGAGAACCTTAATTACTTCCAAAAATTGCTTTTACGAGCTCGTAACTTATTCAAAGGGAACTCTGTTATTAATATTATTTGTACCTCACAGTACAGATTCTATAGGTAACTAACTCTGCTCGTTTGAAACTATTTATATTTTTGCAAGCAGCTCTACATAGAGCTGTAGATACTGACCAGAAAAGCTCTAGCTGACTCTTCTATTATCCATGTATTTGTTCAAATTTCAAAGTTTGTTTATTTCAAATAGGCTTAACTGGAAACTCACCTTTTTCAATTTCTGCAATTCCCCAGCTATATTTTTATATTCTCTATTTTTAACAAAAAAATGTAATATTGTCTATTTTGTACAAAGAAGTATTATTCAATAATCGAAAATTCTAAAATGAAATGGCGCGCTGCTTCGCTTGATTCATTTTTTATACTTATAATCCTACTTTTTACTTTAGTGATGCCATGCGTACCACCCACTCTTAAAAAAGAATATTTCAGAAGCTGTAGATCATTTATTTATTCCCAACAATCTGTAGTCCATAGTTCGCGAAACATTACACACACAGTATGTGGATCAAGGATCTCGTGAAGCACTCACGAGCTTACCTCCCGGGGTCTAGGTCTGCTTACACGACTCGCCACTCCGTGTTATTACTGGAGAAATGGAATGACGTTTACACATTACGAGTAGGTATATAAAGGTCAGAGAAGGAAGATCTTTAAACTACGGCACTTCGGTTTCTTCAGTCTAGTGGTTCCAGTGGTAGGTCTATACTTACTTTTTGTTTAGAAGTTAAAGAAAAATTTTTAACAAAAAATAGAACCGACTCAAAACGCGCTAAAAAGTAAAAAATAACTGTCATTTAGTTGCTTTAATTTACTTAAGCATATCTAGGAGTCGATTCCAGCAAGTTTAAGGAGCATTTATTTAACGTAATAAAGCAGTTTGTGGGTTCTAGGTAATGTCCTTAAAGTAGAAACCTTGGCTGGCACCGACTCCTAGATATGCTTAAATTAAAGCAACTAAATGAGACCGTTATTTTTTACTTTTTAGTGCGTTTTGTGTCGGTTCTATTTTATTTTTTTAAATTTTATTTCTTACTTTTTAGTGATTTATCGCCACGTAACGTACTCATACTATACTGTCATAGTATATTATATGCCACTTGTAGCCAAAAAGCTACCGATACCTCCACAAAAACCGAAATCGCTGCAAGTGTGCCTATAAAATTTGAAGAATTCCTTCAATTTTCCCAGGATATCATCATCAGATCCTAACATGATAACAATGGGACCATCTTGGAAGTGTGCCCTTTCTAATATAAAAAGAATTATCAAAATTGGACAACTCTGTAAAAGGTTATGCGTGGTCATACATAAAAAAATATACTTGTCGAATTGAGAACCTCCTCCGTTTTTTTTCATCGGTTAAAAAAACAATTGTAGTGACCCCTTTTTAAGAAAATTATGTATAGCAAGATATCCTCAAATGATAGAATATATGCGCAATTGCAGACACTTGTAGTACTAAGAGGAACAATTCTTCCGTGCGTTGTTTTGTTATATCTCAAAAGGAGTAGGTAGCGTTTTCAATAATAAAAACATTTTGCCAATTTACTTAAACTTTAACAAATTATACCCTATCTATTAGTAAATACCGAATGAAAATCCGTTCAGTACTTTTTGAGTTTATCGAGAACAGACAGAAGGATAGACAGACGAGGCTGGGCTGGGCTTTATTTTATAATATGTAGTGATAGTCGACGAATAGGTAGTTGTAGTAGAAAATGTTTTTCAACTATTAACGTTGCAAATGAGTTTGAAAAAGTTTAAAACTCAGTCAACTGTAACTTCTAATGGGTTGTAAATTTTCTACCTAATTTGAATGTAGGCTAATGAATATCTGGGGTAAAGGACACCGACCTAGTTACTACAGCTTACCAAATGAATGAAGGTTTGGATCCACTGAGGGAATATTATTTATTAGTACCTACCTATAATAGTTTTTAGAAACATTATATTAAATTATATATTAAAAACTGAGCAATGCATTAAATGATGTCACTGTCAACTTGTAACGCAATTAAATCAAAACGCAAAAGCAGTTAGTATTCGGTCGGCGGTCGAAAAAGAATGGCCTGTAGCAAATGGCGTCATTGTAATAATATACAATGTTTGTATGAGAAGTTACTACTTACTGTTGAATCAGTGGTGTGCCAAATGTCCCAAAACTGCCCCAGGGTGGTTTTATATGAAAAACACCCAGAGACCTAACAAAATAAACGAAATAAAATAGCTTTATAATTATAATTTTTAAATATATAAATAGAAATATTGGAACTAGCGAGGTTTTAAAATAAACCTAAAAAAGGTATTATTTTTAATTCTTATTGAGTCATAGTTGACATTGACAGTTGCATACAAAATGTATAAAGAAATTACTTTTCCTCATAACATTTTGTTTTCGGTTATTAAGATAACAATTATTTACTTTGTGTTCGTTAAATTACCTATAACAATATTTTTTACTAAAATTAACTTTTTAGGCAGGTATTTTAGTAGGAGTTTATGGTACTGATTATACAATAACCCCTGGGGCCAAATATACTATTTATCATTAAATTAGATAGATTACCAACAAAAGTAAAAGTTTCATTGAGACGCATAAACATTTAATTTTTCTCGAGCAAACAATGTATGGGCGGTGGGCCATTTCCTTTGCATAAACGAACTATAGGGAGGAATTTTCCAATTCCTTCCAGTGTAGATAAAACCTATAATGCCTATTCTAGTTAAAAGCCTTTATGCTCGCCGCTGTGATGAATACACATATTCGGAAGCTTATAAAATACTATGTATGCCTTAGACTAAGTTTCATATTTAGTAGTGAGTTAATGAATGAATCTCCAAGTTCCGAAATCTCAAATAAAATGCCTAGTGTATTGATAACAATGATATTTAACAAATAAATCGATTAACCACCAGTACTTCAGAATGCACTTATTTATAACATACTTGAGCACTTAAAACAATTAAATTCTATATCTATATATCGGCCTTACTTTACCGTATAGAGAGTTTGTGAGATAACACTACTTGACCTCCTAGTGAGCACCTACCAGGGTCTTCCCATACCTCGGGATTATTTTATAATGGTTCAGAGACCTTCGTTTGCTTTGAAGTGTCGAACGATTGGCTCGTTGGTCAAGTATTTAGTTGTGGATCAGGGTTTGAGTCCCAAACAAAAAATAAATAAGTTATTAAGTTAATTAGGTAATAAATAAAATTACTTGCGGAGTTCCCGTTTCCTTTTATTCGTAATGAAGTTATTTTGTGGAACCGCCATTTTGTCTTCTGAGACATAACTCAATCGACCGTACATCAAATTACTTTACGTATCAACTGACTCTACAGCGTAGAAATAACAGTATAACTACATTACATTGTAAAAAAAATAATTGATATTTTTGGTGATAGTTAATAATTTATTTATTTTACTTTTTTCTGCTAAAAACTGACAACTCAAGCGAAAAGTCACCCAAATTCGACAGAAACCTCCCTCTTAAGTACGTTTTGCTACGAAATCCAACGTATCCTCAGGAGATTGACTACACAATATTCAATTACGATTTTACTTCACATACGACTAGGAAACCAGGCAACAAACAACTCTGTTTAATTCATTTCAAGGGATATTAAGATGAGATATTACATAGGAGGAGTAGGTGTGATACCTACTCCTCCGCACAGGAGACACGAAGGCACGACACGCAGTTGTTAAGACTTATACGGCTAAAATAACAAAGGTTTATTGAAAAGGTTTATCACTGCGCTGACTAATAAAATATGTACCAAAGGAAAACAAACAAGTGTAACAAACCTCTAAGGGTCGAAGTCCATCCGGCGGACCCCACCTAGTCAATAATCAAAAGTAAAACGGAAAACATAAAAAAATAATCAATATATAATATAATATATTATGTATCTCCTAATATCACGAACAGAAAAGATTCAAGTGTCTCGTGACTTTTTAAAGAATAAATTGTTGTAAGTGTCCTCAAGTTGATCTACTGAGTAATTAGTTACTCTGCGCGCGTTCTCGTAGATGTAAGATAATTTATGAAGTTCCTTCACCCGTAGTTGCTTCACTTACACTTGAACAAATTAGGTTAATAATTTTTATTAATATTATTGTTCTATGACTAATTAGCCTCATACTGCGACCACTCCATATGGTAAGTGACAGCGCAATCAATTGTTAACGAAGTAATTAGAAAAAGGTACAAGTTTATTTGCCCATTTACTTACCTTTAACAGTTCCTACGCGAGATTATACTTAAACGTTAAATCACTTGACGGAACATTTTTGTCAGTAGAGATGATTGGTCAGTACTATCAATAGCCAAAGTCTGCTACCAGACCAGAATTAAGGTTGTTTACAGGCCAGAGCACACCTCGAAGCGAACCATTCCATTCCTTGTTTTGATTTCGCTTTTGTTTCGCCACAAGTTCGATTCACCCTTGTGTTTAACAAGACCAATGAAGAAATTATAAAATTCCATCTTGGCCCGAGCTGGGAATCGAACTCAGGACTCTCTGAAATCAAAGCGTCACTGCCAGAGATGTCGAGCTAGAATATTCTTGATCAGCATCCGCAGGCCGTCCATCTCACAAGCCCATACCATGCTAACCTGTTCCTCTTCTTTCTGTGACTTTTCTGTCAATAGTACCACTTTCAGCAGTAAAGTACACAAAATACTTCTGATATTGGATCATATTAATAACAACAAACCCAATTTTCGCATATTTACAAAGCTGTTAACAACTACATTCGATAACTAATTAAATCTACCAAGTGGGTTACGAGTATACCTGTACTACGTGATTAGTACTCAAGGATGCTATAAAATGGATGTCTTCGCGATACTGAAGTTACAACAGCTTTCCCCGTCCTGTGATACTACAAACTTATTTAAGAAGTAATGATGCAAAAAGTTTTAGGCTTTGTTTTTTGTTACATATGTATTTCACATGGTGAGTACTTACTGATTTATTTATTAGTATTTTTTATTTTTTTACTTATTTATTTATAAGTAGGCATAAAAGTAAAGCCATTAGTAGAACAACGTTAAGTTATTAATAGTTCCAGAATAAACATACCGAACTCAAAGCTTTTGAAAATGTGCTTAACTTTAGAAAAGTGCCTACTTTAACAAAACGAATAAAATTTTCCACTGTCAGCATTCCTCGTCCCCGCTACCTTTGACCAGCCAATACCTCGTATAGTGGGGGGTGACGATGCCCCCGTGGGTAGAGCTCCGTACCAGGCGTCGTTGAGATCCTTGTTCAACTCGCACTTCTGTGGCGGTTCCATCATCAGCAGTAAATGGGTACTGACGGCCGCTCATTGCACTGTGGGGTAAGATTTTTAAATTTTCTTACTAAAACCAGCGGCGCATTATCCTTAAGGCAATTACAAGTCTCATGCCGAGTAACGCAAGGATTTCAAGTGGCGTGAAATATTGAAACAAATAAAAACTACTACCTACTTTCTTTAAATTAAATTCCTAAATTCTAACTTGCAATTAAATAACCTCTTCCACTTGCAATAACATTATACGCAATATTTTTATACATTTATGCCAAATCGCTTGCCAAGTTCAATCATAGTACAAGCTACGTCTGCAACCTGTAGGCGTACCAGATCTATGGCTTGGGCAGAGGCGAAGCTACGTCGCGTATTTTTATTTTTGCCTATAGCATATTCATTTTTATTTTCCCATCGCTAAAGTAATTACAAAGTTTTATTATATAAAAATAGAGTAAAACGTCGTCGCTCGTCGCTTATTTCCATATTTGAATAATGCAACTTCGTAGCTTTATGATTTGAAAATAGAGATTTTCAATATAATTTGTACTTATTTGCCAATATAAAACATTGCTGCTTTATTTCAGCCAATCAAAGTATTCAATGAAAGTGGTAGTGGGTACCAACAGCCTCACCCACGGCGGAGTCAAACATGCCGTGGACGACATCATAGTCCACGCGCAATACAATAGCATGCTGATCACCAATGACGTCAGCGTGGTCAAAGTGGCCACAGAAATTGAGTTCAATGACCTGGTGCAGCCTATAGCGTTACCTGATAAGAATACTGAAGGCGGAGCTGATCTTATACTGACTGGATGGGGAAGACTGTCGGTAAGAATTTTTTTAAATTGAGGGTCTACGCAAATGGCTCGTCTTATTGTAAGCAATGTTTTTGTAAGAAGATACATTCTTCTTACTTCCTGGGTCTTTTCCGTACTTGGCCAGTAAGTTGGCCGTTGTACGTGGGAAGAAGATAACATTATTAGTACGCCAAAATTATAGCGCCGAAATGTTTGGGACTAGTTGCAATATTAAATGTAAGCAAACGTAAAACTGTGCATGTGCGGCACTTGAACGATGAGCGCATCCGTGTGGTGGAATGAATGAATGAAATATTCTTTATTGTATACCAAATAATAAAAAACAAAGTTACAAAGAGATCAAATAGAAAAGAGAGAATATCTTAAAAAATCTAATGTACAATTGGCGGTCTTATCGCTTATGAGCGATCTCTTCCAGACAACCAATTATATTTAAGTGGAGTGGATAAAAATGAAGAATGATTCTTATTGTCTAAAATTAAAAATATACTTAGATAAAAACACATATACACACCTACATACATACATACATAGTTACATACATACAAACATAAATATACATATATGTCTATACAAAAATAAAAAAATAAATGGCTACGGAGGATAGAAATGAGCATTCACCAGCCGTTTAAAGTAGCTAGTGATTGCACACGCCGAATATCTAGAGGTAAGGAGTACCAGAGCCGAGCAGCTTTGATAATCTAAGAGAGTGACAATGAGTTGCATGGAGGAAGTGGAATCGCTCTTTTAGATAAATGGGAGCAGTAGGGCTGCTCCTGCGAAGGCAAATCGATGGCCACTTGAGTTCTCGGAAATATGGTCATTTGCGAAGACCAAATATGAACCTTATACAAATATTCTGGATGCGCTCTAGCTTATTCAGTAAGTCTTCACTCAAATTAAGATAACAAGTGTCAGCATAATCGAGAATTGGTAAAAGCAGAGATTGTGCAAGCACAATTTTGGTAGATAATGGTATAAAATTGCGCAATGTACGCAGAGACCCTACAGACGCAAACACCTTCCTACTTACCTTATAATTTTAAAACCTTACTTATAATTAAAACCTTACTTATAATTCGATCGCACTAGGCAAATCATATAGTTTGGACTGAACATATATTTGGTGATCATCTGCATACAGGTGATAGAGAGAAGTTAACTTATGTGTGATAGAACTAATGAAAAATCATATAGCGTAACAACTTAGTAAAAAAAGTTTCTTAAAAAATTAAACCGACTTCAAAACGAAAAAGTAAATAATAATTGAATCATCTAGTTGCTTTAATTTACTTAAGCATATCTATGAACTCGGTGGTAGTTTGCAACATATTTTGAGACATGTGCATTTAATTATATCAAAATCCTAAAAAATTGTAGGTAAACAATCGTAAATATTTTATAGGAACATATTTTCATAAAATAGAAGTTTGACTGTTTGTACAAACTTTTCAATAATCTATATTACTGCTATCTATCCTAGATTCAAAGGATGCCATGGAAGATGGGAAGGCCTTTGGTGTGGGACGCAACTTGCGTGGACACCCTTGCGCCTTCACATCTTCGTAGCACGATGGGCTGTGCGGGCGCTGCTACTGCATCAGCGGAGACTCTCAAGCGACGCAAGTACAGTAATCTCGTCGGAGATTATGTATTTGAGCCGTTTGGAGTTGAAACGCTGGGACCGTGGGTCCGAGTACTCGCTTTTTTTATAGGGAAATCTCAAAGCGTTTGATCGACGCCTCCCGTGACCAGAGGTCTGGTCTCTTTTTAGGTCAGAGGATCAGCATTGCCATTCAACGTGGCAATGCTGCCAGCCTTCTGGGCACTATACCGCTCGACACCGATTCGAAGGAATAAGATGACGCCTAAGTTGTTCTTTTATTGTTTTTTTTAAATTGTTTTATATATTATATATAGGTTATTATATATATATTTAATTATATATATTATGTAAATATTTAATTTAATGTACATATTTATCGTGAATAAACCATGTTTTTTTAAATCTGATATAAATTTTATTTTATTTTTTCCTAGATCCTAGACTAAACATTCTTCTTATTTCAGTATCCCGGCAGCCTGCCGGACAAGCTGCAGATCATCGAGCTGTCAGCGCTAAGCGTGGACGACTGTCAGAAGATATACTCCAACGTTAACGAGGTGTTCGACAGTCAGATTTGTTCCTTGACGAAAGCCGGTGAAGGCGCGTGCCATGTAAGTAAACTATACCAAACAATTTATGTAAACAATCTTTATTAATTAATTTACTTGCTATTACAAAGCCACCAAGACGAGACAAAAATCCTCTATGGTGTTGATTCCACAATTTTTATACGCAAAACTTTATAAATTTTGTATTTGGCTACAAGCAAGTCTTTTAAGAGTCCGTTGAAATTGCGCCACTTACTGAATATATCTCTGGTTTACGTTCACGGCAGTAAATATATATACAAATAAATATAAATATTACAGCTGTAAATTAGTCACTTAAAACCTTGTCACTTAAGACACTTGTCAAGTAGTTTCGTGTATTATCGCTTAATACTAACTACCAGGTTGGTTAGCAGTGAGTCATGAAAAATCATTGTCATAATAGCATTGTCATAATTGCCCACCAACCCGCATTGGAACAGCGTTGTGTGTTTAACGCTACAATCCAAATAGCAGAGATGCTATTGGAAGAAAGATCTGACCCTGTATTAGACCATAACAATAGGGATGATGAGAATGCTAAAACTAGTAACAATTTACTGGAGCATCTATCACTGACAATAGAGTTTGATTGTATAACAAGCCCTTTCAAACTCTCCAGCGACACACAATATACGAGTGTATTGGAATTGTTATTCTGGTGTGGCTTTCCTTGCGTAATCGTCCAAATGATACGTCGAATTTGTCACATTCAGTACTATTTGCCGACAGTACGAGTATAATAGCATTGAATGCTCAACTAACTCAATGCAATCCGATATCAGCTGTGCTATTCTGTGAATCAATGGCGGAGAGAGATCCTCTATCAAATTATATCTATGTATGTATCTATAACTTATTTAAGTACGTAACATATGCACCAATATCATTTATTTGATCTTACGGTTAGTTTATTTAGTTTCGAATATGATATGAGGTTCGAGAATAGTAAGTAATTCGGTGTTTCTTTCAAGAAAATTATCAATAGTAAGATGCACTGAAAAGCTCGTAAAAGCCATCGGCCGTCTGATCTTTTGATGAAGAGCCATCCAAGTATGAAAATAATGTTGGAAAATATCTTCTGCGAAAGGCATCTACCTTCCTCGAGATTAAATTGGCCACTGTTGCAGTAATTTAGTCTACCTACGTAGTGTAAAAAAATTGAAAACTAAGCAAAAAGTACCGCTCTTACAAATTATTTTCTTTCTTTTTCAAATGTACCTACGCTGCGTGTTAATTGAAATTAAAAACGTAAATAAATAGGCAATGCAAATAAAGTAGAATATCGTTAACTAAGAGCGAATTCGTAGGCGAGAATATCGTAGTAGAGACCTTGAGAATAACTCCGTAGCTGACAAAGCCATGCTACGTATTTGCGTATTTGAAATTGTTATGCAATGGCGAGCTTTCAAGAACATAAACTCGAATGTGAATACAAATAGAGTTATCTTGCGCAGAGAGTGAGGGGAAGGAGTATAAGGTTACCTTAGGTATGTGTATCTGTACTCGGTACTAGCTGTGCCCTGCGACGTCGTCCGCGTATACCTCGTATCGAGAGATCTATCCTAGTGGTTAGCGTGGGTGCCTTTAACCACGAGGTCCTGTGTTCGAATCGTGAGTCACGTCACTTAATAATTCTGAGTTTTTCATTCTTCTATAAAATTTTCAGTACATTCCAAGTCCAGAATCGAGAAGGGAAGAGCACAACTCCATGCCTCGAAAAGTACCTTAAGCCGTCGGTCCCGGTCACTATCATCAATCTGATCCCGCCAACCCGCATTGGAGCAGCGTGGTGGGTCTACGTTCCATATCCCCTCTTCTACATAGACGGAGGTCTGGCCCTGTTGTGGGCCCTTAATAGCCTGATAGTGATGTATAAAAGATTGTACAGAATAGCTACTAAACTATTCTATTTAGCCATTTCTAACGTATGAGTATTTGTCCGTTATAATGAAAGACTTTGAGAGAGAAAATCCGTTACATTACATATTACAGACTTCTGTCACGGACACAAAGAGATTGCAACAAATAAGTAGATACGTTTGTTATTCTCTGGTAACGTAGTTTGTAGATTAACACTTGATGGAACCTAATTACGAATTTGTGCTTCGAAATAACATTGAGTATTCATCACACGCCTTTCGGTATAAGAAAACTTCGGGAAAAGTAAGAAACCTCCCCAAATCGAACAATTTTGGGATATTGTGTTACTCAGAAACTCAATTTTCACTAGATTACACTTTTTATCTTTAATCTAGTTTGCTTTTGTGGAGTATTGAGTTGATATGGGGGATGAAAAGTTAACCGAATTTCGGAATATGATTATAGGATATTTTGAGTTCAACGCAATATTTTCGTGACGCGTATTATATGGCATTTAAATTACAATATTAAAACATCCCTAGTTCGCTAGCCCACCTGCCTAAAAAGCGCACACTGGAATGAAGGCCTCGGAAAAAGTCCTATTACACTTTTATACACCCCATCCGCTCAAAGCGTGTAAAGGAACATCGTTCCAAAAACTTAACCACCTCCCCAGTAAAGGGTGTTTTTTTACGCTGGGAAATGGATTAAAACCCATAAAGATTTTTTTTTTATTGACTACAAGTTGGCCCTTGACTGCTATCACACCTGATGTTAAGTGATGATGCAGTCTAAGATGGAAGCGGGCTAACTTGTTAGGAGTGGGACGAAAATCCACACCCCTTTCGGTTTCTACACGACATCGTACCGGAACGCTAAATCGCTTGGCGAAAGCCTCCCACCAGCCAGACCAAGACAAATTAAGAGAAATCTCAATCTGCCCCGCCGGGAATCGAACCCAGGACCTCCGTCTTATAAATCCACCGCGCATACCACTGTGCTACTGAGGTCGTCAAATTTAAAGATTAAAGTTCGATTACTGACTATAGTAGCCGTAATCGACGTATACGTTCAGAAGCTACGATGCAAGCAGACACACACACAACTTCTACTCGTATTCACGTCTGGGATTAGAAATATACTTCAACAGTCTTTAATAACGAAGAAGGTTCCATATAACTTGGAAAATAAATACGTTTGTTATATCTGTTTCCCGTCTCGGCAGGAAATAATTAATCGAACCGCTGATCCGAAAATCTCGTTTTGCGCAATTTAATGCATCACTAGAACGAATTGCGTCGTCGTTATAATTTTGTTTGACTTGTATGTTATTTTTTTCCTTTACTGTTCATCGATTGATTGAAATGATATAAAATTATGTAAACAACAGTTTATATAGATTTCACCACAGGATTTCACCCTTGTATACAAGAAAGTTTTGGACGCGGTTCCTAGGTTCGAATCGCGGCTGGGGCGATTGAGATTTTCTTAATTGACCATGGTCTCGCTGGTGAGATGAGTGAATTCCAATAAATTGAAAGGGTAAGATGTTAGGAAAAGGATGAAATCCACACTGTTCCTCCTCCTAACAAGTTTTTCCACTTCCTATAGCATATTCATCTATATTTTTGTCTGAAGCATATTCTTCTCTGTTTTTTAAAAGAATTGTATAATATTACAAATATAGAATTGAGGAAAAATAGAGTTGACGCGTGACGACTCGCGTCGCAACTTTATCGAATAATATAGATGACTATTATGATTTGTAGTTGAAAAAATTTTTAACAAAAAATAGAACCGACTCAAAACGCACTAAAAACTTTACTTACTTTTTAGTGAGTTATCGCCACGTAACGTACTCGTACTATACTGTCATAGTATATTATACGGCACTAGTAGCCAAAAAGCTACCGATACCGAGATAAAAACCGAAATCGCTGTAAGCGTGCCTCCAAAATTTGAAGAGTTCCTTCAATTTCCCCAGGATATCATCAGCAGATCCTAACATGACGACAATGGGACCATCTTGAAAGTATGTCCTTTCTAATAAAAAAGAATTATTAAAATAGGACAACTCTGTAAAAAGTTATGCTTGGTCATACATAAAAAAAAATGTATACGTTTTTCGTCGGTTAAAAACACTCTGTGTCCGTGTGAGTTGAGTCTCAGTAGGTATCAATAATAAATAAACTATGATCTAGTACTAACCTCTCTAAGACAATTAACTCAATACAAGTTAACACTAACTATCGATCACTATAAAATTTCAATTAGTTAGGGCGTCAGTTCAAGTAATTGGACTACAAGGCACGCTGTAATACAATAAAGCTCACAGCTGTTAACTAACTTATACTCGTATGTATAGGATAGGAGGATAGGAGTATGTACTTGTTACATGGTACGTTTCTAGCTCGTATAAATTCAGTTATATTGTTTGTATCCTTAAACACGTATTGACAACGAACCGTTCTATAGTAGGACGTAGCTTGGAGGTTTGAACCCCACAACCTAACCTCTCCCAAAAGTCTGAAAACAACATAGTACATCACTCAATAAACGTCACACTCCACTTGCATTCTAACACTAAAACCTGATTACTGCCGTGGCTAAGGCCTACCTGGTTGGTGATCCGGTGAGGGTCGGGATATGAAATATTAAGATTTTTGGGTTTTGAAGAAAGTAGTAGCAGCCCCAAATTACGACTTTGTGGTAGTCCATCGTGTCTCGAAGTTCTTGTTAAGGTTCCATTGAATTATATTCTAAATGTAAATCCTATGATCCCTTCATCCAACAACAATTTAGAGCCAACATCTCTTGAGGGTGTTCCAGCTTCCGATACGTCGAGGATTATTTGTCAGATCTGTCTTTGTCGCGACAGTTTTTGATGAATATTATGTTTTCTAAAGTAACGCTCGACTCTATTTAAGACTTTCTATTTATTGGTTATAGGAAATAACCATTTTAAACCTGTAGAACTATTATTGCAGTTGACAACATTTTTGTTCTAGGGTGATTCTGGCGGCCCCCTGGTGGAAGATGACAAAGTGGTAGGGATTGTGTCGTGGGGGGTGCCTTGTGCGAAGGGCTACCCTGACGTCTACTCCAGGGTGTTCAGTTTCAAGGATTGGATATTGGAGAAGACTGAAATATCTAGCAAAAACTGAACAAATATAATTATTTTTTTTGTGAATGTTGTTTGTATGATTATTAATTAGTATTATATCGTAATAATGATAGTACTTTTGCATAATAAAGAATCATTTAAATACATATTACTACTTTTTCTATTATTTTCTTCCGCAAAGTAACGCCTTCTATTCAATATTCATCAACTACGTGTCTAAGATCGCTTTTAAGATCACTATAAATAATTGATTCCATAGACACGAACTGCCTTCAAAGTATAACATTATACCATATTACATAACATACAAATATACAGATTTAACTGAGAACCACATTTTTTGAAGTTGGTTAAAAATACTTAAGCCATCTTCTAAATGTAACAAATAGTATTCTAAAAACCGCATCTATATTGATTGTGCCAAACGTGAGGTACCTAATTGCGGACAAATATAAGTACAAACGTACAGATGAAAGTGAGACTAAAATTATTATTATATATAAAATTCTAAATACTTTATGGTGCTGCAAACAGGGACAAAATACTTTAACCTGCGGGGAAAGAAAGATCTACCAAAACTACGTTTGTCCCCGCCTGCAGCACCATAAAGTATTTAGAGTTTTATACAGATATAGTGATCCTTGTTTTTCTCTTTTCAGTTCATAACTTCTAAGCAGTCGGGTTTTTGTTTTTATGATAAAAATTTTATTTGAGACTTTTTAGTTTTAGTTTATGGTATAGAAATGAGACGGTACACTTAGTACACTTTTTGCCATTTTTTGTTAAAAAAGTAATATGAACATGATATGATATTTATATCATTGGAATGGTCTTTTTACGACCTTTCAATTGGTACCCATACTGCTAAGATAAGAGACAAAAATACACACATCCCCCTTTTTTTCCCCCATTTACAGCCGCCATTTTGAAAATTTATATAGCCTATATCACTACCACAATTTTGACAAATTCAACGACACCTCAGATGTCAAAATCCGTTCAGGCTGTAGCGCGTTCCGAAGAAATGGACATACATACATACATACATACGCTCGAAAAACATAACCCTCCTGACGCAGTCGGGTAAAAAGATAACATTTTTTAGGCAGTTTAAAAATATTGCCTTTTCTGGTAAATTTTTACAGTCTCTGCTATGAAAACTGATCAGAAAAAGCGTTAAATCATATTGTTTTATCGCCTTTTTTCACAGCATGTGGACAGTGCGCGGAAAGGCGAGCTCATCGGATGTATGTTGACGCCTTTGTTAACGTTGTCACATCGATGGGTTATTTAAAGTTTGTTCACAGTTTACTGTTAGCTACTAGTTTCTTTTATTTGTTATCATTCGACTGCTGTTTTTATACGTATATGGGAATATGAAATATTTGATGCGTAAAAATCCAATACGCTCGGATATGAACATCCGAAATATGAAACGTAAAATAGGTATTTTTACATTGTTTTAATCTCAGTTTTGTTGCAGTTCAGTATCACTCTTAATAAGTTTAATTACTTTGTCGAACGCAAGCTAAGTTGATTTTAGGCTCCTCTCAGATAGGCATAGGTATATAGAAACTTCGTTATTATAAAAGTGTATATATTTTTAGTCTGGTAAGTGGCTACAGTCAGTGTGGTGGATTTTAGAGGGTCTTAACCACAGGGGAAATGCGTAAAGAAAAGCAAAACAAGCAAACAGTCGAAAAATCGAAAAATCCAACACTTTGAATATTAATAATAGAAATTTTTGTGTGACTTTGAAAATAATATTCGCATGCTAGTTTTCGCAAAACTTAATTTTACTTCCATAATTTGATTCCGTACTAAGCAGTTTCTTATTTCTAAATTCCTAGTAAAACTGGAAATATCTCAAACGCCCTTCTAGCTTACGCTTTTCCTAAAACTTCACTGAAATACGTAAAAATCCATCTTACAAACAAGCGCACACTGTCAGGCACTGCACCTAAAAGTCAACGACCTTGAACAAATACGGTTGTTATACGAAAATGAAAATATTATGTTGTCTGGACGACATATTTTCAGGACAAAACAACAACGAAAGTTATTAAAGTGAAAAACCACTCCCCGTGGAACGTGTTTTATAAGCTCCGACTCGACTCGAAAGTTTCCAAGGCACCTGAGCTTAAAGTTCTGCGTCAAGCCCAATTTGCTAGGTCGCGGAGACGATGAAAGTTTACGGCTTTGTAAAATTTAAACTTCTATTTTAGTCGGCGCTTGAACAAATCTTGGTTACAAATACATTGTAGTTTAAAACCTCGTAAGCTTAATGCCAACTTGCTAAGAAGTTTCTAGAATCGAATCGTACTTTTGGTTTAAGATTTATAGTGTCAAAATATAAGTAGTACGCTCACATTAACATTTTTTCTAATGATTTTCACGTTTGTTATGAATGCCATATAAATCTAACAAAATATTCATAACTTTCGTTCACTTTAACAACCTTTATTAAGAATTTTGTCTGAAATTGATCAAGTTCAAGATTAATTAAGTGTTGTAGAAAGAAAAATATTCTGTATTTATCTATATCATGTTTTTAAATCCGGGCTCTTAATGAGAATTTTAGGAAAGAAAGAAAAGCACAATATTTCAAAGTCTGATCCAGAATCGAACCAAGACATTGAGTATATTCTAAGGTAATCAGCAAGACCACTTCAACGACTAACTATTATTACTAATACTAAACCAACGAGACAATTTTAAGATTAGTTTATTAATATTGATGATTGCGTGTAAAATAATTTCAACATCATGTGGTCTAATCCGTCTATTAATAAATTAGATCATAATAGCAGATCCATTTCAAAGTGCAAGCCCCTAGCCTCGAGCTAACCTTCACACCGCATCGAGCGAGCAGCATTGACCTATATAACTGGAACCTTGGAATTTTGAAAACGCCTGTTCAAGAGTATTTACGGCCCTTGAACTCCAACAGGAAGTTTTGTCATTTAGATTGTACTTGTACTCGTAAATACACAGTTGATACCACACTTAGAGTCATTCGGGTCAAGTGTGCGCACTTTACTGTTTTCAGCCTCACAGAGCAGAACTAAAGAAGAAATTGGAAAATAAAAAAAATGTTTCGAAAAGAATGTTTATTAGCCTACAAATTGAAACAGAAAATAAAACATCCTGTTCCATAGTTAACAAAAAAAATCAAAATTTTGATAGCAAGTCGGAATGTGTACGCAGCCCTGTGGGGTAAGTAGACGCAATAGGGTAAGTGAGCGCATTCGATAAATAATCAATATATAACAAATAAATTGAAATGAAACTTAGATCATCAAACAAAAAATGTAAAGCCATCTTAACAAAATATTTAGTTTTCATTTAAACACAGTCAAAAGTATAATAAAATCTAACATTAAGTCTTGCAATGGAAATCTATCTGTTATTAAATCTTCATGAACATTCTTATCTCTAGTACACAAATAAAACAATCAACACTACAAACAAAGTATTTTAACATTAAACCTGTTGATAGGAATGACAATATCATGTTCAAAAATTTGAATCGAATTGGAAGAATAATCACAAACAAATATACTATGATCACCTTCCTGAGAAACACACAATTCATGCCATCAATCCTTATTCTTTACGCATTGAATCCATTCTTCTGTTGGTCAACATATTTATCTTGACATAGGTAACGGGGAATAATATTGGGCTAAGCGCGCGGGTGCGCATGCGCACACTTATCCGCGCACACTTTACCCAGAATGCCTAATATCAAACAAATGGCCGCCGACTTACAAACACTCAACTTAATCTTAAATAATGATTTTAAAAAGACAGGAGAATATGCACTTTATAAACTAAAACGTCGCTTACCGTCTTCACATAACAATTTAAGAAGTATCCGTGTTTTCCAACACGCTAAAAAGTTGAAATTAAATCATTTTTTTGACAATTACTAACAGAGTGCACGTAGTAAGGCGTTTGGGCATGTCGAAACTAATTCACCTTACCGGTGCCCCTGATTGACCAAAACAAACTCCTCACCTCCAGTGCCCCTTCCTGGAGATAGAAGCAGTGCGCTCACTTACCCACTGCGCTCGGTTACCCCGAATGACTCTACATATAAGAGAGCCTCTGTGGCAGAGCGTGGTGGATTTATAAGATTAGGCTAGAAGTTCTCGGTTCGATTTCCTGTTAAGCTAATTGATTTTTTTTAATTAATCCACGCCTGGCTGGTGGGAAATTTTGGTCGTGGCTAGTTACCACCCTACCGGCACAAACGTACCGAAAATCGATTGCATTACGTAGCGAGCATGCGGGTCACCTGGTGCTAAGTAATCCCAGCCGACCATCGTCGTCATTAGCTGCACCGATGCAGCTGATCTAAGGCATTCAACATCATCATTATCAGCCTATTATACTACCACTACAGGGCCGAGCCTCCCTCCTTATAGGAGAGAGGAACCAAATGCATTACCGGCCTTGAACATTTCCAAAAAATTTCTCATATGGTTCTTATAGTAACACTAGAGCACGCGGTTTCACCTGCGTAGTGATCGGTCCCGTGGGAATTGCGGGATAAAATTTGAAGTAAATACCTGTACTCTTAGATTTATATAGAGAATTTTGAATTAAATTCTTTTCGATTATTATCTATCGTAGTGGTGATTTTCAACAAGTTTTCAACTAAATAGCTAGTACTGTTGATTGTTGTTTAGTGTTTGTGGCTTCGATCCACTTCCACGAGATCCAGAATATACAATTCTGAGTTTTACTTTCTTCTAAGAAATTGTCAGTAAATTTTAAGCCCGGAAACAAGAAGTTGGTGATGTTCCCCATGTTCGGAGAGCACGTTAAGCCTTCAATACCGGTTACTGTCATCAACATTCTGAGTCATAATTAACTATTATCACCCACAGCTCACCAACAGTGCAGCAGTGTGGGGGGTGTACGCTGCATATCCTTCCATGTACCAGGTAGGAAGTCTGGTCCTGTTGTCAGCTGGTAATACGTGGATAATGATTTCGTCTAAGATCCATCAAGAAAGGTCCACAGTCTTAATCTTACTTTAATATTCTTACAATAAGGGACACTTTGTTCTTGTTAGGTTAGATATCAACATTATTCTCTTGATTTCCCTAGAGGTAGTAACATCGAGGTACACTATAACATTTATCCAACACTTTAATTGCGACGATGTCCCTGGAACTTCGTCTGTGGTAAACAAGTATAGCGCAAGAGTAAAAGTTTGAAAATACTACTTAACGTTACTCTTCATCCTAAAATAGTCACTATAGCCTATTTTTGCAGGTAATTAGATTCACGCTATAGACGCTGTTCAAACCTTTTCAAACAAAACTTTCAACAACTGTGGGGGTGAAATTTTTGAAATCTTTAAAAATAAAAAGAATCACATAATTATTTATATATCCAGTATTCCTTATACCAATTTTTATAAACATAACTTGAAAAATTCGCCACTTTCCATATATATTGTCAAACCCTTTTATTTTAATTATTGCGATAAAAATATCCTATGCAATACTAAAATCGTGTCAAGTTTCATTCAGTGATATCGGCGTGATCGTGGCCGACAAAAAACCGGACAGGCAGACAAAATATTTAAAATTATTTGGTTTGATTATACAGTAAAAATAATTTTAAAAATATCTGCAATGTACAAAATTAGACGTGTTACAGGTTTTGTACCTTAAGAACTGCTTAAATATTTCTACGATCGAGGTTTTATCATCAAAAAGTTTGTATAAAGTATAAAGTAGGTACGAGAGCTCCAACCTTGAGTTGTTCCCAAACCTCGTCTCCTGAGGGTTATTATCAAGCTTCTTCAGTAGCCCTTACCGAAATCAATAACAACTTCGGGCCAAGAGGCGGAAGTATACAGCCTTTCTTATTGTGTTTTTCGATTTGTTCCCCTTGGTAACAAGCAATGATCCTATTTATAGCTTCTAAGTATCCTCTACCTCTGATTTCTCGTTAAAGATATTTCTGATTTTATAGAGATTATCCAGCCATGCCCTGCGGTTTCGCCTGCGTAGATTCCGTTACATGAGAGTATCGGGAAATCCGTTTGTAGTGAGCGTCTACATCGCGAAATAAATGACTATCATTAATATTGTAATAATAAACAAGTGATTATATCAATCAAGTCAATTGAACGAATACTTTTGGAATTAGTGTGATGAGTCAATCAGCAAGTCTTATTTTGCTTATATATTATAACTAGTTGTGACCAGCAGTTTCATGCGTTAGTCACGTTCGTGGGAGTATCTGGAAATCCGTTCTTAGAGATAGGTACCGTAATACATAAATCAGTAAATTCAATTACCTGATCATTAGTGATATTTTAATTAAAAGATCTCAACAGGTTCAACATAATTAAATATCGCTTTCAATTCGCTTTTATCTGACGTATAATGAGATACCCTAAAGTTATTTATACTTATATTATCTCAGATATGGTTTTATATAGGAGTAAATGCATCATGGGCTTACATAAAATAAATTTGTCTCGGCTAGTAGGTATGTACTATGTAAAATATCGATGTTTTAACTTGAGTTTATCATGAAATTATTGATTTCTAAGAAGATTATCGTGAAAAACAAAAACCCCCACCAGGAAAATAAAAACCTCTTCATAATTTGGAAAAAAATTATACTTATTTTATGGTCATCGACCTAAAATAAAATTACAACACAAGTCTTCATTATACCGACCTTGATCATCCTTTTAGGCGAAGTATACGGCAGAGCGCTCAAAATTTAAAGAGCACTTCAGGGCGCTCCCTTGGGAACTCAAGGACCCGTCCCTTGAGACCTTGAAATGCGAATGCATATTCAAAATTTATATTCGTCATTATCTATTTATTTACATGGCACACGGGCCTCCTTGCTTTTAAGGAGATGAGTTATGGAGGTTAAACCCACCACGGTGCTTCAATACGGCTTTGCTTATAATGATAATATTTTAAATTTTTTAACAATTACGATCTAATGTTAATGAAGATGACCAATGGCTGAACCTACTCTTCAAAGCACGGGTAGAACGCCACCAGCTTCTCAACTCTGAGCTGTGAAACTTTTCAAGAAAGAACCGCCCTTATTATTTTATACCAAGACCCAGGTTCAACCTAAGACCGTGTGCTCCGAAACCACATCATCTTGCTACAAAGCCAATAGACGTTTTACTAGCGGTCGCCCGCAGTTTCGCCCGCGCAATATCTGTTCCCGTAGGAATATCTGGATACAAATTACCCTATATATACTATATACCCTATACAAACTAGCCTCGCCTCATAAGTCGAGCTATCATATACAAAAGGTTTTTTTTATATCTAATAGTTTCAGACAGACAAAAATTGTAAAAAATGTTATTTTGGTGTATGTACCTACCGTATATGTGCATTCATGCAGTAAAAACGGTAATTTCAACAGTACAAACAGACACTCCAATTTTATTTATATGAATGTATAGAATGATGGTATTTAGTAGTAAATCTATACTAATATTATAAAGAGGTAAAGTTTGTAAGTTTGTTTGTTTGTAAGTTTGTAAATAAAGATCTGTCGGGGCTAATCTTCGGAACTACTGATCGAATTTCAAAAAATCTTTCACCAGTAGAATTCTACGTTACCCGTGAGTGTCATAGGCTATATTTTATATTTGTATTGTATATATTACCCGAGTTATCACAGTTTTTTGTCGCGCAAGTCCGGCCGTGAAATTTATTAAATCGACTTTATGCGCGTACGCTGCCTTAGCTATTGGATATAACCAAAAACATTGTATGAAAACTTTATTCATCTTAAAAAGTTCTACAAAAAAGTACACAATAGCATCTTTTATATTTTGGCAGATATATAACTTTTTGTGTTTTAAAAAATCATTTAATTCATATGCTTACGTTTACGTCATTATTTATACAACTAAACTTAAATCCTTATCAAAATAAATTATTTAATAATCTTAAGTATATTCTTGAGATAAGATTTGTTTTACAGTATGTTAATTAGTTATATATTTTCGGAGATATTACAAAATTTCTAAAAAGCGCCGCCCTGCCGCTATGGAGTCCAAATTTAGTTGACCTCCTTCGTGTTATGTCATACGTACTGAATAGAGGTCAACATTTTGGTACTTTCATGATAGAAACGTTAATACGGTGATGGATTAAGAATTCGATCTTTGTTTAAATATCTATATAGTACACGGAAGAGTTCGTTCGTTTGTTTAAATGGGCTAATCTCTATCTGCGTGTCGGATTGTAAAATTATTTTTGTTTATTCTGAAGGCTAGACTCAAGAGTCAAATATACTATTGAATATCAATTTATACCCATCAGCTTGCCATAAATATATATTGTTAATGTTAATGTACTGAAATGTCGTATAATGTTTAACAAAAATGTAGATCTTTAGTACACGGGACGGGGCGAAGGATATTGGTTGACGGGAAACTATAAAAAAATTTAATTGAGAGTGGGAGCGGGGAATGAGCACACTTTATATGAAAGTCTGTCTTTTAAATTAGAAGGGTACCTAAAAGGTTTTCACGCGAACGAAGTCGCGGGCGACTGCTATATCTTATAAGTAGAGTTTCATTGAACAATCACAGAAAAAGAGACACTCGCAAATTTGTTCACAAGTTGATACGCACCTTGTACCTATAAAGTTTTTGTTAAGGTAGGTGATACGATTAAGTAATATTTTCCGTCCACCAAAAATAAATGTGTGAAAAATAAATAGTTACGAGTAAACACAGTCATAGTCAGTCTTAAACAATATTATTTTTGACTCTGAATCCATCAGTTGTGGCTAATGAGTTACATCCGTGTTTCAATATAACATCGTAATGTTGAAAATATTATTTGAACTTGCGTAATCAATATGACCTATATGAAAATAGTTGCAGTTTTTAAAATTGTCATAGATTAAAGAAGGCTTTAGATCAAATTAAATATATTTTTTAAACTTTTTACTTAACTTGCCCTGTGCCTATTTGTGGTTCAAATGGGATATATCTAAGTAGAATGACTTCCTTTTTTATAATTTGACAATTATTTTTTTATCAACTGCAACTGAGTTTTTAAAGAACACCCCAATAATTATTTTTTTGCTGTCACTTTTTATTCAATACCTATAATTCGTATCGTAATTCTTGTAAGCTATATTTGGTTAGTATACCTATCTCTAAAACCTACTTACAGCAACGGCTGTAAAAAAGCACAAAATTTATTACATTTCAATGCCACCCGTATCATGCTAAGACACCGAGACCGCACAGATATCAAAATAAGTATCGTTCCGACCTAAAAAGATAAGAAACCAAAACTAAAAAAACACGGACAATGTCTTTGAAGTCAATGTCAATTTGGCGTTAACGACATCTGTCTGTCTGTCATTAACATGTGCACAAGACTAGAGTAGGTACAGTGGTTTGTTTACAAAATATGTAACTTTAAATTTCCTTTCCAAAGTAAAAGTGATTAGATATAAAATAGGCATTATGGATTTCATAGTAGACACCGTTGGTGACAACGAACTTCAGGTGAAGACAGAATTACTGGAAAAAGACGAAAAACTTTTTATAGGTTAGTTCTATGGCTCTTACGAAATGTTTTGTTAGATATGGCAAGACAGGGTTTTCATAATAATTGATTTAGATATTTGATTGTTTAACCGACAAAAAAAACGGAGGAGGTTCTCAATTCGACACTTATATTGTTTTTTATGATGACCACGCATAACTTCTTACAGAGTTGTCCGATTTTGATAATTATTTTTTTAATACAAGGGGCATACTTCCAAATAATGATATCTTGTAAAAATTGAAAGAACTCTTTAAATTTTATAGGCACACTTGCAGCGACTTGATCTTGCACTCTTCTTCTTTATTTCTTCCCGGGTTTTTTCCGCCTTTGGCCACGATGTTGGCCATTGTGCGTGATTCCTCCGGTGTAGGTCCCCTCTGGTTTATTCCAACCAGCCGAGCTCTCTCCTGAAGCTTAGTCAAAACGCAGTCTTCTCCATCGTTTTCTTTATTATTGAAGGTCGTGTCCACACTGCAGTGTCTTCATTATGGTGTTCACAATCACCTTCCAATCAGTCCAGTCCTCTGCTCTTCTGACGCTACGTTATACGCTGTAACAAGAGTTTTTAAATTAATTGTTAATTTCACAAAGATGAAGTCATTATAAAAGATATCAAATTTAAAATCAGAGTCAGAAGTATATCTAAGTTAGCAGTTAACTGTTTTAATTTACTAGGCAATATAAACTTTGATTATAATACAAACATGCTGTAGTCAGTCAGTCTCCAGTCTATAATCTGTCAATAAATTGATATACCTCACACATGGCACATAATAAATATCATTTTGTAATTTATAGATAAAGAGAAGAAAACACAAGCGATCTTAACTTTATTTGAAGAAAAGAAAAGAGAGTTGGATTCCCAAGAGACAGCAGAAGAAGAAGTACAAAATAAATTAAATGGTTTAAAAATAGACACTTTATTTGATGAATTCTTTGATGAAATGGGTTGGACAGCACCCATCATAAAGACAGTAAAGAAGAAAAGGTTGTTCCATTTTGATCAACTAGATTTGGAAACAGGGAAGTTAAAGTCAAATCTGGGTATGGTTAATGTTGAAAAAGAAATGCAGAAGTCGGTACTCAAGCCTGGTATTGAAAAAGAGCAAACCCTACCTAGCTATAGCATGAGCGAGAGGAAACTTAAATTGCAGCATAAGGTGAGATTGGAATAAATATTATATTTTTAAGTTATGAAACTATATGTGTCCTTTACTTGAGATACATGTGCAGTGAGTACTGTGGTGAGGATCCTAGAATCAGGTCAACCATTTTTTTATGTTTTAGTTCATCTGATGGACAACCATCACCTATTACGAAACACCACTTTGCAGGATATGGTAGAACATATCACATAACATAACTAAATCAAAGATGTAACCATACTTACTGTTATTTCTTTAGTATTTATATAAAAATACTAGCAGTCACCCGCGACTTGTTTGCGTGAAAACCTCTTAGGTACCCTTCTAATTTTAAAGACAGACTTTCATATAAAGTGTGCTCATACCCTGCTCCCCCTCTCAATTTAATTTTTTTATAGTTTCCCATGAAGCAATATCCTTCGCCCCGTCCCGTGTACATTTTTGTTAAACGTTGTACGATATTATAGTACATTAATATTATTATTTTGATACAACTCTTTAACAAATGCATTAATTTCGACCAAATTTGATTAACATAAAAACGGTTCTAGTGAGTTAATCTTAAAAGATAGGCATATACTGTCGTGGACATTTTGATAGACATATACTGTCGTTTTTAGATCATTTCAAGAGGAATAATTCTTTCATACATTTATTTTTTGTATCTTGAACCGTTTTCGCAGCGCACGCAACGGAAGACTAAATAATTTTAAAATTGATTTAATTCATTCTAAACTGTTATGTTCATTTATTTTTCCATATCTTTCATAACATAGAACATAAAAAAGAACTTCATATACTTCATCAAAAAAGAATTAAATTAAAAGACTTGTATTTTATTTTACAGAAAGAGCGGGAGAAAACCAAAGGACCCAAATGGTTCAACATGCCAGTACCAGAAATGACAGAGGAGCTTCAAAATGATCTGCAGATCCTAAAGATGAGATCAGCAATAGATCCCAAACGCTTCTACAAAAAGAATGATATGGAGGTCTTACCCAAGTACTTCCAGGTAATTTCATTTGTTATATTAATACTGATGACATTAATTATTATTAATTTCTTTACTTTCTTTATGATGATGGCGCTGTCAAAGCCATTTCATCTAAAAATTCAAAATATGGTGTCTATTTAATAACCTTTTCATTTATATTGTACTTCTTCTTTTGCCTCGTGGGTGTCAAACTCTTGTTTCTTTTCTTCAAATTAAGATTGCCTCTGTTTTCTTCTTTTAATTTACAATTCAATTTTAACTAACACCTACTCTATAGAAAACTTAACAATAAAGCAATGGAAATGGATTGTTCCACTCTAAACTGCATAGAATAGTGTCATAGATGAATATTTGTATCTATAATGTGAAGTGACGGCCTCCGTGGCGCAGTGGTATGATCGGTAGATTATAAGACGGAGGTCCTGGGTTAGATTCACGGCGGGGCAGATTGAGATTTTTCTTGATTTGTCTTGGTCTGGCTGGTGGGAGGCTTTCGCCGTGGCTAGTTACCACCCTACCGACAAAGACGTACCGTCAAGCGATTTAGCGTTCTGGTACGATGTCGTGTAGAAACCAATAGGGGTGTGGCTTTCATCATTCATGTAGATTGCATCATCACTTAACATCAGGTGTGATAGCAGTCAAGGGCCAACTTATAGTTGATAAAAAAAAAGTGCAGAAACATTACAAAGAAATACATTAAATTTTTTTACAAATATCTGAGGTAGATATTAAAAATGTTTTTAAAAATTTAGTATTTAATTAAAAAAATTTAATGTAATTAAAAATTCAGGATTATGTTTTTCTTTAGTTGGTTTTTTATGTATCTAAAACCATTAACAAGATTATTTTGCCAGTGACATTTTAATATAATCAAAACTAAATTTCATTACAGGTTGGTAAAATAATGGACTCTCCTTTAGACCATGTAAATGAAAGATTAACAAGAAAGGAAAGGAAAAGAACAATGGTAGAAGAACTGTTAGCAGATGCAGAGTTTCAGAAGTACAATAAGAGAAAATACAAAGAGATTATAGATGAAAAGAGGAAGATGGAGTACAAGACTTTCATGAAAGATAAGAGACAGAAGAATAAGGCTGTATTAAAGAGTAATAAAGCTAAAGCTAAAAAGCGAACTAATTAACAAATTAATTAATTTATTATTTGTTCAGTTTACTTTGACTTCAGTAAAGTTAACTATTAACATTAAATAATTGTTTGTTTATCCTGAATTTTGTTTTATTACAATGTTATTACGGCTATAGTTATTTTAATTGTAGACTCCATATCTTCCCTCCTTGTAGGAGAGGGGATATGGAGCGTAGACCCACCACGCTGCTCCACTGCGGGTTAAGGGGCTTAAGGAGAATGTTTCTATTTATTAACGACCATTATCAGATGTTGATCATAGTGACCGGGGCCAATGTCTTAACGTGCTCGCCGAGGCACGGGGGTGTAGCAACCAGCTTCCAGACTCCCGACAATAATGATTTCTTTTCTTTAAATGAATATAAAATAAAGAAGAAAAAGAAATGACCTTTAACATTTCAACTTTTATTACAAAAATATACAAATAATTGTATCGAAAATTGTACATAGGTAATCTTTATTTTAACAGAAATGTTCAAGTTGAGTAAATGACTACAAAGTTGTAAGTACCTACACATAACAAAATGGTATATGTATCACAGAAATCGGAAGCTCAATTTACGAGTATTATTAGATAATTCGTTTGGATATAATATAAGCTTTAATTATAATGGTTCAGCTCTGGCTGGTGAGAGCCTTCGGCCGTGGCTGGCGGGAGCCTTCGGCCGTGGCTGGCTTTTTCTTGAAGTGATTTTAAAATGAACAAAATTTCATAATTAAATTCTAAGCCGTAACGTAACTTGACCATCGATATAAACTCGGAAAAATACTATCTAGCAGACAAAACACTATTTTGAGTATTACAGTAATATGATGTATATGATACTTTTACCAATAATATTAATGGGGACGGTCATCAGAATCACGACGCTGACGACGTGAAAATATATTATGTATTACTTAATTAAAAGAAAGGTAACAAAAACATTAGTATTTTCAATCATCGTATCCAAATGTATCCATTCAATAGATTTTAAAGTATTTGAATTTTACTGATACTGATTTCAAACCATAAATATAGACAAAATGAATTATTACCTTACATTGACTTTTTTATTTGATTTGATGAAACAAAAACCGTATGCAAAAGGTTTATGACATCAGAAATGTTAAAAAGCATAGATTAAAGACTACTAGATGGAGTCATAACGCGGCTGTAGGTTCAAGAGCGTGACAGACTTATTTCATTCGGCCTTTATTAGAAAGTGACACAAGATTATTTTTTGTCCCTTTCAGCGTGTTCGTTTTTATTGTTTGTCAAGAGTGGCAAGTCAAGAGTTTGTGACAAGCAATGGACATATCTGAGCAATTATTAGCTTTTTATTAAATTTGCTGATAAATAATATAACTTTGCGGTTACGATATTAATTTAAACGTTATCGTGCTATGGTGGGTTGTAATATTTTCGGCTGCAACAGTCGCAGCGAACAGAAAATCGAAGGAATTACGTTTCATACGTAAGTAGGCATAAATTTCATTGATTGATGATTTAAAGCTTAGATGTTATTTTTTAGCAAATTTCATGTATTATGCGTTTACTAAACTATATTATATAAAGTAATATTTCGTATTTTACGATATTTTAAAACATAACGTTTTATGATGTACTTTAAATGTTGACACGTCATGTCAATAAGGCTGATTTGCTGTCTCACGAGTGGACACGCTATGGGCTCTATCTAGTTGTCTTTAATCTATGTTAAAAAGTAACATACTTCAGAGTTCTATAGAACTAAAAATTCGAGTATTGTGCTACAAACTTATCTGACCCGGCGGCTACCTGGACTAACGTCGCAGCTGTCACTTGCAGCTGTCACTTGCAGATGGCAGCTCGGAGAGAGCGACCACAGCGACACCCTCACCGGGCCAAATTAGTTTGTAGCACTATTATATATCGTTTAGATAAATAATAGTAAAAAGATGTAATATTTCAAAAGCCACCAGTGACATCGATAGCTGCCCCAGTGATGAAAGAACTCTTGTCTGAACTGAGGAACGTTATTACTTCAGCTACCTCTGAAATAAAAAAACAAATATCTAATACCTTTAAACGAGAAATCGACTCGTCGTAAGTCGTATGTATCGACTTCAACGATTTTTTATACAGGGGATTTCAGGCGCAATTAATCTGTCTATAATATTAATAGCTATAATTAAGCCAAACTTGATTGAGAATGCTTGTCAACAAACAAATTAAAAATGAAGGCAGAAATCACTAGCCATTTTACACCTATTTTTTTTAATTAACTAGTTAATGACGAATTCATGACAATAAATTAGATTAGTAAGCTTAAAACTAATTAAATATATCAATATCTTTTAAATAAGATTTTTTAAAATAACAAAATATAATTTTAAATTTATTAGGCATAAAATGTGTTGCATTTTCTACCTTCATTTTAAATTTGTTTGTTGACAAGTATTCGCAATCGAGTTTGGCTTTAGTATAGTTTTCATTTTTAGGAAAACATTGTTTTTTATTGAAAAGATTTTTTGAAAAATAAAACGATTATTCATATAATTTTTGTGCTCCTGGAAGAGATACACTGTTTTTGTTGCGGGCGCAGTCATGGGTTTGCTAGCACATAGTAGTGAGTATTCTGCGCACTGCGCGAACTGCGCAGGTAATAGCTGCAATGAGAACTATTTTTATTACAAAAACAAATTGTACCTTACACAATGTGATACACCTCACACTGGGAGAAAATTAAGGCAAATCTTATGTCTAATAATAGAATTTAAATGTTACCTGTAGGATCTCCCAATCTTCCCAAAGGCACAAGTTTCAGCATGTGTTCTTTGACTTTGTCAGGTACAGTTTTGATTATTGGAGTGTCTATAAACCCTGGCATGATCGCATTTACTCTGAAATAAATAATTTAAGATATTTTAAAACTGATTTGCTGATGTCTTTATCATAAAATTTCTTTAGGAGACTGCAACCGTAATGAGAATTTAGTTAGATTATTGAAAATGAACTTCTTGTTATGATCATCTCATCATACTAGCTGCTGAACGTCCACTGGTGGAGGGACTTCCAAACAACGATCCTGTGCCGCCTGTGGCCAGCGACTCCCTACCAAACGTATGATGTCTTCAGTCCACCTCGTGTGGGGTCGACAAATATTGTGTTTTCCGATGTGGGGTCGCCATTCCAGCTCCTTTCAGACTGCCCTGCCCCTTGCCATTGTAACGTAGCGATTAGTTGAGCTATATCAGTAACCTTAGTTCTTCTGCTTGATCTCATTAATTTGTAGCCTTTCATTAGTCGTCAACGCGTGCTGAGTGAGCATGAGGTCTTTCATTAACAACCAAGTCTCGGATTCATAAGTCATCACTGGCAACACACACTGTCCGTAAATGTTCATCTTCAGCACTTTGAAATATTTTGACGAAAGGCACAACGGCATGGCAAGGACAAAGTGAATATTGTTAGTTTTATTATGCATAATTGGAAATAAAATAGATATTAGTAAAAATAAACAATATTATTCTTATTGTTAACCTTATGTTAAACTTTCCTAATTCCTTTGCTGCAGATTGTGTCATGGCTACCACACCAGCTTTACTTGCCGAGTAATTTGTTTGTCCTGAAAGTGAGACAAAACAATAATTTATTATTATTATGCCGAACAACCACGAAATTAGTATTACAATAATTATAAACATATCTATTTCTCGTATGATAAAACCTTACACCTTCAAAGTGCAGAGTGTAGTTATAGCGAGAATAAATGCTTTTTTACTATATAATTTTATATTACGTGTTTACACATTTGCTCGTGAAAAACTCGCACTAGGCACTGTGAATGTATAATATTTTTATTTGACAGAACATTATATATATATTGTATTGTTTTTATATGTTATATATATATAACAAATTTATTTATATATATATTAAATTTATATATATATATATATATATACATTTTAATAAATTTATATATATAACAAATAAAAACAATAGATTATATATATATATATATATATATATATATAATGTTTTGTTAACTGTAAATAAATGCAGAAGAGAATTTCTATATGGGCTGTTAATCACATTCACATAGAAATAGGATATACAATTCATAGCTACATCTACAACTATTACTATATTTCCTACCTATATTTCCATATTTCCCGACTATACTGGATATATTAATAATGGACCCTTGAATAGAAGCTTCTGTCATAGCTTTTGCAAATGTCTGCATTATTAAAAATGTTCCCTGAAACAATAATTAAGTCCATTTAATTACATTATTGTCCTAAGGTAATATATATTGTTGTTATGTTAATAAATAATAACATTATCACTCTAAACCCGCCAACCCGCATTGGAGCAACATGGTGGGTCTACTCTCCATATCCCCTCTCCTATAAGGAAGGAGGCCTGGCCCTGTAGTGGGCCGATAATAGGCTGATAATGATAGATATTTATCAAAATCTGATGGTAGTAGGTGATCCATAAGAGTAAAACATAATGTTACCTTCAAGTTAATATTCATAACACTATCATAGTCTTCCTGTGAGAGTTTAAGCAGCCAATTGTCCCTCGTCACTCCAGCTGAATTGACAACTATCTTTGGCGGCACTTTATATGCATCTATTATGGATTTCAGAAGGTTCTGAACTGATTTAGGATCAGAAACATCCAATTCCATGGCACTGTGGTCACCAGTATCTGAAAAATAAACATTTTTCTACTTGAAGGTACTTAGCTTAAATTTTACTCTATTGCTGTACAGAATTATCTAAGTTAGACTGCTACATGCTACTATAACCTAAGTTATACTGCTACATACTACTATAACCTAAGTTATACTGCTACATACTACTATAACCTAAGTTATACTGCTACATACTACTATAACCTAAGTTATACTGCTACATACTACTATAACCTAAGTTATACTGCTACATACTACTATAACCTAAGTTATACTGCTACATACTACTATAACCTAAGTTATACTGCTACATACTACTATAACCTAAGTTATACTGCTACATACTACTATAACCTAAGTTATACTGCTACATACTACTATAACCTAAGTTATACTGCTACATACTACTATAACCTAAGTTATACTGCTACATACTACTATAACCTAAGTTATACTGCTACATACTACTATAACCTAAGTTATACTGCTACATACTACTATAACCTAAGTTATACTGCTACATACTACTATACCACTGAAATTTGCAAGAGAAACCTTTCAAGAAAAACTGTAACACTAATTTAACTAATTAGAACATTATCTTTATCTCAGGCAGAGTCATTTTTACCCCATCCTGGTATTACACTCATAAGCCTAATTTTAGATGAGTAAAATATATATTACTTACTATTAGAGCCTGATGCTAGAGCTGTATGTTTCTTAATAGTCTCTAGGGCGGCTTCATAGTTTTTGTCTGCCGCAATTACTGTGGCTCCTTCTCGTGATAAAACCTGGCATGCGGCTCTACCAATACCTGACCCAGCACCTGGAATTCATTAAGTATGTATTAGATTAAATTAATTTATTACATTAGTACTTGAAGCCAAAGCAGTCACATTTAAAAATAGTAATTTAACCAAATGAGAAAAAATTCATATTTTTTTTTTCTTTTCTCTCTCCTCTATTATGCAATCAGCCACAACAGCTATAAGCAAATTTGTTGAGGGACTAATGATATTTGTAGCTGGTCTTCCATTGAAGGCCATGCCACTTTCTTAATTTCTAATGTGTGCAATGTCATTTTATTAGTTTTAAAAGTCCCATATAAAGGCGCGTTTAAGCCTTCTCACGCTTATCGGGTCTCTGAGGGATGTATGGGTGGCAATGCGATTTTCATAGCTCATTGATCTGAGTTCAACTTCTTCTTTTATAGTTTTCATGCCCAGATATTCATACATTTGTAACAGTAACAGTTTTAAAAACTTTATTTTGAAATCTTTGTAATATTTCAAGATTTGAGTTTTTGGCTGTTCCCCACAGTTCAATCCCGTAGGTCCACACAGGTTTAGTTATTGTTTTGTAAATAAGCAATTTGTTGTTAAGCGACACATGCGAATATCTTGCCATGAGCCAGTTAAGTTTTCTGAATCTCTCATTTATTTCATCACATTTTTTTGTTATGTGGGTTCTCCATGTTTGTTTTCTATCCAAGTGGATGCCAAGATATTTCGCTTTTTTTTTCAATTTTCGCAATCGCAATTTTCGATTTTTAAAATTCATATTATTGAAAAATAAAAAATAATTGTGTGAAAAGAAAGAAATGCTAACAGTAATTTCCAATAATAATTATAGTAGCCACTGTCAAACATGAGGCTAAATATGGTCATTCACAATTACTGCTTCCAATTCTTGTTACAATAAGATATTTTATCTAATTCTAGCAGATGCATCTGACTTTGCTAGTGAGAAAATGAATGTTTTCAATAACATCAAAAAAAGTTCATACGACTTTTTTTTCTAAACAAAAATAGTTATAGCAAGTATCTTTAATAGATAGATACAAGGCATCGTGGATTTTTGGTTTACATATTTTTTTTTATATCTCAAACAGAAAATACAGCATTTTTGATGAAACCTCCCAGGTAGGTTGAAATTTTCAGACTTCTCCAACATTTATTGCCATAATTTAAACAATTTACACAAATATTTACGTGTTAGTTTGTCACTCAATCACGCCTAAGCTACTGAACCGATTTAAATAAAATTTGGTAAAGAGATAGTCTGAGAAAGGACATAGGCTACTTTTTTACTGTACAAAGTACATTACTGCGGCTATCGCCTACTTTCTATCAGGCCTCTTTAGAAAAGATACCAAATAGATTGGAGCTAAGAATTCTAAAGAACTCGTAAATAGCTCAGAAGAAATATTCTAAAAACTAACTCACCTGTGACTAGTGCAAGTCTTCCAAACACCAAACCCTTTGAGGCCATTTCGCTTATGTTTGTCCTTAGATTTATAAGTTTATAGCACTGTATTAAGGATTATATAAGAAAAGATAACAAATAGTTCCCTTATCACTAAATAACCTTCATAATATCTTATAAGATCATATAAAACGCTCTTTGCCCCTTATATTTTATACCGTTACTTAGGACAAAATTATAGAAAACATTGAAAAATCATCAAAGTGATTCATTGAAAAATAGTCCGTAATGAATTATATTTAAAGTTCTTTATACTTTTTGATAATTAACAGAATTTTAAATTGATAAGTTTCAGAAGTCTTCGTCTTGTAACGTTGACACTTGATAGAAAATAAAGTGACAGCTGATAGTAATGAATACGTTCAGAAATCGTCAATGAAAGTAATATTAGGGCTTTTTAATATGTGCATATTTCAATGATTTTCATTATTTAACATGTAAATAAATATTTTAAATTGCTGCCAAACTGACGCTAATATTTATACCCAGTATAATTTAATTACCTGTCAGCAGCATAAGCGCCATCTCACCTTCAATATAAAAGTTGTATAGTACTATAAGATAACGAGATGGCGCTTGTTATGCAAAATTATTTTAACAAAAAAACGTAATTTTGAGAGATTAAGATTAATGAATCTGAAATCAGCGTACTTTTTGATTTGGTTTGGTCTAACGATTTTATCTATTCAGCTTCGAATAATCATCTAATTACCATTACATGACTATGACATCAGTTATTGTGAAAGCCTGAGAATTGCAATCCTGCATTAGAAATTATGTATAAAGCTTAAGTGAAAGTGGTCTTTAAAAGATAAACTTACTTAGGTAATCAATATAACTTGATAATAATGATCTAAATTTATGTCTTCAAACCAAATTAAATTTAATCTAATACTTTAAATGAGCAATTCTTAAAATAACAAAATACCAAGCAAATCTCGGCCAACCTGGTACTGATTATTTATTTAATCATTTAAAAGGTACATTAAACATTATACCTATCTTGTCTGTGCAGTGTAAAAGTTGTTTGTAGTACTGTACAAGTAAATCAAATTAAAGTATGCTTACAATTTAATGTGAAAATACATAAGTACCTTGAAATTTTTGTAAGACCTACTAACTTATAGGCCTAATCTCTGTACTACCAGTCAGATTATAAATATTCTTTCCATATATGATAGTCAGACTCATGAAATGTAACCTGGTATACTTTGTATCCTATTTCCATGGGAACAGGGAAAGGTGAAAAGTTCAGAGCAGACTAGAAGTTGCATGCAGACTATACCTAAAACTCAAATTAAACAAGCTGGCACCTAGTTTGTAATATTAATTTATTTTTTTATTCTTTTATAATAGTTATCTATGAAAATAGGATACTTTTATCTATGCCATATCGACGATTGGTTTGAATTCTATCCACAGTCTTTCAAATTCATTCTTGTACTGTTGAACAAGTGTTTCCTGTGATGTCACTGCAACATTTTCCCAGTTACCGTTCAGCCCTTGGTTAGTCCAATTTAGGGACCCTATTATAACAAAAGGTGTGTACCTAACGTCATCACCATAATCAGCGTCAATCAAGCAGAACTTGTGGTGCATTAGATTTGTAGATTTCATCCAACGCACAGGTATTCCTCGCTTTTCCAAACGTTTTAATGATGAGCCAGCACTGAACGCCATGTCAGCGTCCATTATTATACGAATTTGAACACCACGAAAGGACAGCTTTAGAATTTCGTTCGTCAATTCGGCGTTCGTCATTACATACATGCAGATATCAACACTTCGCCGCGGTGAACTTACATAGTAAAGTAGACGATCCATACTTGCGGATATTAAAGTGCGTGATAGTTTGCTTTTCCTCAGCGCTGTGCCACCGGAAGAGAACATTATCACCTCATTTATTTCGGTCCTTTTATACTTTTTTCTGATGTATTTAAAAACAAAGTGCGAAACAAAAGCTAAGGAGAGAAATGCTATTACAGCTTGCGCTTTGTTGTTACTAAGCATTGCGTTTTGTTACAGTATCTAAAATTCTAAATAAAAATTAAGGTTAGCATTAAATTAAAGGTTAGCAATTAAATGAATTTATAAAAATTTTAAATAATTTTTCAACTTAACCAAAAATTTTGACGTTAAAAACATCAATAGGTATTCAATAACAATAACAGACAGCTGCAATTTTTCGGCGGGAGCCGCAACCACAGACTGCGAATTGCGATACATTGCATGCAGACATATCTTAAAAACAACTGAAGCTGACATTCATTGCAGTACTAATTCCTCTGAGTTGCTGCGTAGTAGAACATGATTAAATTTATACTACTTTCGACATCGACATCATACCGAAATCTAAGGCATATGTGCACTAATACTTTATCTTTCTTATCCTAATCTTAACCAGTGGTTAAAATAAGTTAATCGTCGTTTACATTAAGTTTACTGTTTACATACTACTTTTAAATAAACCAACTGCGGGTGATATTTTAAATTACTAATTTTCAAAACTCCCGCAAAAATTTTTAGGTAGCTCCTTTTATATGTGTCAGTAACCATTCAGTAACGGTAAAAATAACAATATACAACGTAACTATGTACCATAGATAGTAAAAACATATAACGTAAACCTACCATGTTACAATGAACTAGCTGTAAAGCGAAATAAACATGTAATCGAGACTACGACCGTGTTAGTATAAATCATTATGGTACCAAATTAAAAATCCTTTCGCGCAAACGTCTATTCGTATAAAGAGATTATATTTATATTTGGTTAAGTAACAATTTCCTTCAAATTATTCATTCAACCGTTCTCAAATGCACGGTTTACAAACACAAGTCATCATTCGTATGATAAACAAGAAACAAACGTTTCTAGTTTCAATTATCAATCGGCCGTTCACTTAACCGACGTTTAAGGCAATGTCTATGCACACCGCCCTTAAATCGCTTGCCGATACTCTGCCGGCAAAGTGGTAACTAGCTACGACCGAAGCCTGCCACCAACCGGAACTAGACCAATTTAGAAAATCTAAATCGATCCAGCGGGTAATTTAGAACCTCCGACTTATAAATTATATTTATGCGCTATACTAGTACTAAAATAAGCCGTAAAATATCTTTCTATTATATGAGAGAGATGATTAAGTGATCTATTTATACCTTTTATTTCAATACTAGCGAATTAAAATAAGTAAAAGTTAGAAAATAAAAATAGCCCAAGTTACTTATTATGACTATTATATTAGCCCTCATAAAAAATTAAACCGACTTCAAAACGCACTAAAAAGTAAAAAATATTTGAAATAAAACATAACGTAAATTGGACTTGAAATTCCGGAGATATGCGAACACAAACATAAAAACATACATACAGACATTTGAAATTTGGCACGTTTGTTCAGACGCTGATACAGACTAACATATGCGATAAACTGGACAATTCTGCAAATATTACATACATAGGAGTCGAATTGATAACCACCTTTTTTAAAGTCGGTTAAAATAATAAAAAAAATTCCCCGTTTTTTCCACATTTTCCTGTGTTGATGTAATATAGTCTAAAGCCTTCCTCTTTAAATGGACTATCCAGCACAACGACAGGAGCTCAAAAGCGACTCCGATCAAAATTTTCATCCGACTTGCTTTAATTTTATCGTCACTGTTCGGCTCATATGTCTTAGCGTAATGCTATATAACCCGTAACCTGCCCAGGAGTATGGACTACAATCGTACCACGTTTGGTTAAAATCCCTTTAGTAGTCTTTGACCCATGCGTGCACATACAGACAGACAGACAATAAAATTACTGATTGCATTTATGGCATCAGTATCGATCACCAATCATCTTCCAATATTAATTTTAAATATATATTCAATGTACAGAATTCACTTCTCTACAGATTTATTATACTTAAGTATAAATGAATAAATACTTGAAAAAGACTTGGTATAAGTAAAATGAAAAACAGAAAATAGCTAATTATAAAATATATTTCTTCAGTCAATTTATAAGTTGTGTTTTAGGAATCTTATAAAGTTATATTATTTATACTGAAATCGTGTGGTCTAAGTCTCAAATTTAAATTATAGGAGCTGTGATGTGCGGGCTGCAGTGTTCCACTATAACTCCCCAGTAACGCACAAGAACCGTAGCCGTTATCTGACGAAGTTCCATAATTTGCCACGTTTTGTCCCATCAATGTATTTGAGTTTGGCACGTACTGTCTGTTACCTACATTTTGCATCATTAATGTATAATCATTTTGGTATAAACCTGAATTACTAATCGGTAAGCCGAGATTAAAGTTTAAATTATTCGTTTGAAAGTGGTGTAACCATGGTTCCTTCGGATTTCGATTGAATTCTTGCCGATGGTCTGCGGGTTGAGGGATTCCAATAGGAACTGGTACTGGTTCTGGGGAACTCTGGCTGGTTGAAGTTCTGTGTGAAGATAAAGCTGATCTCTCGTTTCTTCTGAATTTGGCGCGTCTATTTTGAAACCAAACCTAAAAAAAAATAATTAATATATTTTTACTGTACCTATAACGAAACCATTTGTATTATTAAACCTTTAAGGCCATTAAATACTCTTTAAAGAACGAAAGACAAATATTTGCAGGCTCATCACAGTTGAACATGCCTTACAAAAAAAAATCTTGTAAGGGAGAGAGGGGGTAGTTGAACACAATTTATATGAAAGGCTGTCTTTAAATAAAGGGTACCTAAGGGTGTTTCACGCCGATGAAGTCACGGGTGACTGCTTTATTAGTCTTTCCTTTACCTGAACTCTGGCTTCTGTTAAATTAACTCGTGACGCTAAATCTTCTCTCACAAAGGCATCAGGATAATGCGTCTTTTCGAAGACTTTTTCCAAGGCAGCCAACTGTTGACTTGTGAATGTTGTTCTATTTCTCCTTGGTTTCTTTCTTTCGTCCGTTTTACCATCCTTTTCTTCCTCTGATTCCTTTCGTATTTCCCTCTCCTTTGCACCTTTCACTTCATCGAATTTTCTTCTCATGTCCTCGTACGCTAAATAATCTACAGGCTTAATATATTGTCTTTGGAATTCTTTGGGATACCATGAGAGATCGTTTTGGTAATTCGTTTCATAGTTAGAGGTAATCTGTCGACCGGCTGTTAAATGATGGAGTCTTAACAAACTATCTTCGTGACACTTAATCATTTGGTACAAATTGTGATTGTTCTCTGGATAATTTGAAGCGTTGTAGTTGTTGGCTTGTGCTTGACCCTTTACTTCGTAGTTTTTAATTATTGAGTCTTTAATGTTTATTCCTTCTGTAACGATGAACAATAACATATTTTTAAATTGGTATACAATTCCCCTCTCCTATAAAGAGAGAGGCCTGGTCCTTTAGTGGGCCGTCAATACTCTGGTAATGATGATGATGACTTAGAATCTTCAATTTACTCCAATTTAAAGTACTTATCAAAACTAGCTTCAGACCACTATCTCGCACAATAAACTTAAAACCATACCTATTGCTTTATTTAAGCATTCCCTTAATCTTATAATTAGGTGTATTTTTATGTCTTTTGATAGTTCATCATCAATATCAGTTAATTTTGCGGCCCGCTACAGGCCATGTCTCTCTACTGATACGAGAGGAAATATGAGTTTAGACCAGCCAAACTAATCTAGTGCGGGTTGGCATAATGCGATAATATTTTAACTGCTTACGATAACTCTTAAATGTTAATTGCAATGGGATCGGGACCGAAAGCATTAAAGCAATGTTGTAAGTCTAAGTTCCATATATTTTCTCAAGAAGGGAGGTCTCATCATTATCGGCTGATATTCACCTATTTCAACGATCGAGTAAAGGTCGTTAAAATAGGTGATTAATTCTTTGGACTTTGACGATCGTTGCAAATTTCATGAATTGGCTTACAACTTGCAAACCAGCACTGGATTTCATAGATCTATTCTGCGCTGGCGCTACGATTTTGACAATAACTACAGCTATACTGTCGGTATTGGAATATTATGTAAAATAAGCCGTAGTACATACACGAAACATACTACTCAGACATCACCCTACATCGTTATTTAACATCAGGTTCAATGGATGGATCCTAAGTTTGCCTGGAAGATTTCATTTTATTGTTTTAATTTCTTACTTGTAGTGTATAAATAAATACTAACCATAACGTAAGCAATGTGTCTATGACCTTCGTTTTCATCATGTTTGGACATGGAACAAAGAGTCGTTTAACTTGAAGACGTTTCTGCGTTTTACATTATACACGGTACGGGGGGCAGTGTGTGTGCGTCTGATTGTTGTTCGGAGATTCTCGCAACAATATCAGTTACAAACACGTGCGATTGATTTAAGCCGCAAAGCAAAGATCCCATCTCGAATTATTGATGCGAATGCTTAGGTTAACCAATCGTTACACGCGCAGTATTTACATCAAAGCACACGTTATTTGACTGTCTTGATGGTCTAGTGGCCTAATGTTTGATGCCTAATGTGAAGATGTTTATGTTGCTTCGTGTTGCCGCCACCTAGGCTGTCTAGCCTGCCCACGAGGTCCTGGGTTCGAATCTTGGGTCGGGTCAAGAAATAATTTCGAGATTTTCATTTTTCTATGAAATTTCAATACATTCCAATCCCGGAGTCGGGAAATTGGTTACACCCCCGTGCATTGGAAAGCACATTAAAGCATTGGTTCTGGTCACTATCATAAATATCTGCAAGTGATCGTTAATAAATGAAACATTATCACCCTAAGCCCGCCAACCCGCATTGGAGCAGCTTGGTGGGTTTAAACTCTATATCTGGCCCTGTAAATAAATAAATAAATAAAAAAATAAAAAAGCCTTTTATTTCTTGTTTTTACATAATTGGTTTAACATATAACTAATATAAAAATACTATAAATGATTTTAATTTTTAATTTAAACAAGAACCCCTCTAGTTGAGGGTGAAGGCCTCCTCCAAAGCAGCCCATCTGTTTCGATCTTTGGCTAGATGTAGCCACTTCTTGCCAGCGATTTTCGATATGTCGTCCGACCACCTGCCGAATGGTCTTCCTACTCTCCTGTGACCTGTAGGGCCGAGCCACGATGTCAATGTTGAGGTCCAACGATCGTCGCTCATTCTTGCTACATGGCCTGCCCATCGCCATTTTTGCCTTAGAGAGTATTGGAGAGCATCTGTAACCTTTGTTTTTTGACGAATTATAGAATGTCGTATCTTTTGAATTTTTTTAATTTTGGTTACGCTTCTCTCCATACTTCTTTGGCAGGTTTTAATTTTATTTCTTATACGAGAGCTGTACTTCCACGTTTGGCAAGCATATGTTAACGAAGGCAGCACACAAGTGTCCAATACTTTAGTCTTTAATTTCATTGGCATATCACTTTTCAGAATTTCCTTAAGACTCCAATACTTTTTCCATCCACCCTTGATTCTTCTTTCTACCTCTAGCTCGTTACTTTGGCTGTTAAAGGAAATTTGCTTGCCTAAGTAAATGTAACTGTTTACATATTCTATAGGAATGTTTTCGAGATACGTAGGGGGCTCTGCAAAGTTTGTCATAATTTTTGTCTTGCTGAGATTCAGTTCTAGGCCAACGTCCCTACTTCCTTGCTGTAAAGTTTGCAACATAATCCTAAGTTCGGTAATGTTTTCTGATAACAACACGATGTCGTCAGCAAATCTTAAATGGCTTAAATACTTTCCTTTTATTTTTATTCCACAGTTATGCCAGTTTAGTTTTCTAAACACCATCTCTAGGATGGCAATAAAAATTCTAGGAGAGCAGGGGTCCCCCTGTCTCACGCCTCTTTTGATGGATATTGTTTGCCCTAATCGCTCTAGCTTCACTCGGCTTGTACAATCTTTGTACAGGTATTTTAGTACTCTAATATATGGTGACTCTACATTTTGAGAATGTAGAGCTTCCCAAATTGCAGAGTGAAGTACAGTGTCGAACGCCTTCTGGTAGTCTATGAAGACCATATACAGAGGTTTCTGAAACTCTTGGTATTTCTCTATTAACATTTCTAATGAGTGTATATGGTCCATGGTAGAGAAACCTTTCCGGAAACCGGCTTGTTCGATCGGTTGGTGCTTTTCTAGAGATTTACTAATTCTTTTCTCTAAAAGTGAAGCGAATAGTTTGTAGAGTGTGGAGAGAAGACTTATTGGCCTGTAATTGCTTATACTTTTTGGGTCACCCTTCTTATACAATAGAATTATGTTGGATTGTGACCATTGGCTAGGAGTGATACCAGATTTTAAAACCATATTAAAAAGGTGTACTAAAGGTGTGACCAGGTACTCCCCCGCCGTTTTTATAGCTTCGTTAGTTATTTGGTCTGGGCCTGGGCTTTTCTCTGGTTTAAGTCTTTTTATTTCTCTGATTACTTCAGATTCGTTCACCAATTCTATCTCTGCATCATCGAGCCCGTTCTGAAGACCAACACAGCATGGCGATTGATTCTGTGGACTATACAAGTTCCTATAAAAAGCTGTCGCTGCGAGTAGTATGTCTGATCTGGTATCAAATGATTGTTTTGACTCTTGTAGTCCTTCGATCCAAGTTTTGTGGGAATTAAGCTCTCTAAATGCTTTTTTAAGGCTACCCGAAGCGTGTAAGTGCTTTTCAAGTACATGTGACCGGTAATTTTTATAATCTATTCTAATCCTTTTGCTTATTAGTTTATACAGAGCTTTTATTTCGTTTTTCGTTGAACGTGTTTTTGGCTTGGTACCATGTAGTTCTTGCCTTCGGTTGATTAGCTTTTTTGTGTACTTAGAAATAATATCGCTGTTTGTGTTTTGATTACCCGACGTCCTTGCCTGTCTTTGGCAGTGCTCAATTACTTCTATTATTCTGTCATAGTATTTTTGGATAGTATCTTTTTCCTGTGGTAACAAGTTTATTTCGGCCACTCTTAGTAACTGTCTATACCTCTCAATTTCTTCCTGCGTTTTCAGTGTGCTCCTTAAACAGGTCACGTACTTCGATCGGCTTGGTCTTGTCTTTTGCAGACTAAAAGTGGCACGAACTAATCTGTGATCTGAGGGAAAGGCTACGTTTATTACCGATATATTCGAGACATTTTTATGTAAATTAGTTAGAATATAATCGATTTCATTCTTGGTGGTGCCATTTGGTGAACGCCAAGTCCATCTCTGCTTCTTGTTTTTTTGAAAAAATGTATTTATAATAGCTAGTTTATTTTCATATGCAAATTCTACTAACCTTTCACCTCTACCATTGCGCTCTCCAAAGCCATTGCTCCTCATTATTATTCTTTCTTCTGGTTTCGGTTGGCCTACTTTCGCGTTGAAATCGCCCATTACTATAACATTCGTACCTGTAAGTGCTAGAGCTTGGTCAATAGTATTGTAAAAATTTTCTACATCTTCGTCACTTGCTGTATCCGTAGGAGCGTAGACTTGTATAAGGCTAAGTCTAAAGTTATTGAAGTTAAGATTCAGTAGTGCAACTCTTTCAGATAGACCAGTAAAGCATTCAATGTAGTTTTTCAGATATTTTTTTATAATAAAGCCAACACCGTAGAGCCCAGGAGTCTGTCCTTTAAAATAGAAAATGAAATCGTCATATTCTTGAATTGAATTTCCAAGTCTTCGTATTTCGGACAAGCCTACTATATCATATTTAATATTTTTCAAGGAGCCAGTAAGTTCCAGTAAACGATCGTAAGTTGATAGAGTTCTGACATTGTAAGTTGCTATATAAAATGCGTTAGAATTTAAGTTAGGTGTAAAGTCATCCTGAAATGCTTTCTCTGGAGGGTTGTGGTCTATATCTCCCACGGGGACCAGCCGGATTGGGAGAGCAGGAGGAGGCGTTAATGGTTGCTATTTTAGGTAGGCGTTGGATTCATTCTGGCGTACTATTTCCTCCACAGGTGCAGTTTTCGTACTCCGGGACGCAAAGAAACTGGTCATTGTTTTGGTTTTTTTACTTGTTTGGGAAGATGTTTTCGGAATTTCTGTAGTTGGTGGCGAAGACGAATATGAGCGTTTCTTTTGGGATTTTTTCTCGAGAATTACTATTTTATCGTATTTTAGAACAGCAATTTCACCTTCAGCTCTTAATTTGTTGACTTGCTCCTGTAAAGTCTTTCTCTTTTGTAGAGTTTTAGGAGTGAACTCTTCTTTCACTCTAAACTTGGAGCTTGTTAAGAGAGATTTTTTATTTCCCAAAATTTCCAGCTTCTTTCCCATCGTTACCAATGTGACCGATACAGGTCTAACTTTGTCACCCCGTTTACCAATACGCCTGATAGATTCTATATCCGAGCTAGTGCAGGGTACTTTCATGATTTCAGAGACTATGGCCATTAATTTTGTTTGCAGTTGGAAATAGTCCTTTTCATCATCAGGTATTCCAAAAAACACCAAATTTTTCTTTATATTTTGTCTTTCCAGGTGCTCAATTTGTATCTCCTGTTGATCCAATTTTTCTTGTAACTTCTTATATTTGTTATCAATTTCTTTAAATTTTTATTTATTTCCCTTGTTATGTTTATTTGCATTTCTTTCATTTCTTTCTTCTGTAGGGCTAAGTCACTTTGAATTGATTTTAAAATGTTTGTAATTTCCTCCATTTTTGCTTCTGATCACAAGCGACTGTTATTGTTTCCCTCGCAGCGCGTTGTTGAGTCTTTAAAATTTTTAATACAAATTCAAATTCACTCGACACTAGATGGCGTTGCGTGTCCAAAATCTTGATAGTGAAGATGTTGAAAAGTATTGGTAATAATCGGTTATCTTCTACTCAACAATAGATGGCGCTGGTAGTTTTGAAATTACGAGATGATGAGTAATTCAGCTGTTATCAATTGAGGTTATAAAAAGTGCTTTGGCGTTTTACTCACTGTGTGTTAAATATTTTTATCTAATCACGACACTAGTGGAGCTCCTGTAAGCACGTTACTTATTATTGTCACAGTATTATCAATAATTGGCTAGAAAACTTTGTTGCAACCTACGATGTTTTGAAACAGTTTTAGCACTTTTCCTTTGTATTACTCAGCACTATATAACATTTTTCACTCAAGTTTAATTGTAAATAATAGTTTAGGTTATGATTCAGCACTGATTCACTACTATTTCCATTTTTTATTTATAAAAATAATACGGAGCCGTTAAAAACTGTGTTGACAGCGCGGTGGTGGCGCCCTCCTCCCTCTGGCCCTGTAGTTGACCGTTAATAAGCTGATAATGGTGATTTTATTGCAAAAAAAAAGATAATCATTAAACGTGTGTATTTTCGGAAGTATTTTTGTACTATATTTTTATCTATCTTTTAACTTGAAATGAAACTTTGAATGAAAATAATTTTTTCTTTCAACATCTAAACATTAATTTTACTTCCTTAATCTCTGACGAATAAAAGCTAATGTAATTCTATAGTAATGTACTAATATTAGTTATATATAAAGGCTCCTTCACCTAAGGTAGAAATGTACGTTTAATCAACAATACACTCGTGCTATTTTCTTTGAATATCTCAAAAATGTCATGCAAGTATAGAACATATAGAATATGTATCAAATACGATCGTGGTGCTTTAATTTTCACATTTTCTTACCTATATATGATATATATCAGGAGCTACGTTTAATTAGGTAGGTACTTATAGGTACGTTGGGCTGAGAAGAGACTACACTAAACATTTACATAAATACATATGTGGCATAGAATAAAATGTTATGAAATATGTAAATACAGTTAAAAACGATTTGATTTTTCCGTTATTAAAATTTTTAACCTCATTATTAATGAATTAAAGTTCGATTGAGACGCAACTGTACATCAGATATTTTTTAACTTTTATTCTTTCCCGCAGGGAAAAGGTGTGCATGAGACCAGTTTTGTTAATAGTAAATTGATTTTATAGGTACATATATTTATGTTTTCAGTCTAAAAAAACAAAATTGCGCATAGGCATGGCATAGATAATTTACCAGAAAATTAGGTAATCTTAGGTTTAAGCCACTTCGACGTTAGCTACAATTATATTACGTAAGAAAAAATTATACAACAAAACTCACCCTTAATGTGGTCCATTTCATATTTAAAAACATTTTATGCCACTTTAATCTTGACGATAATCAATATAAGCATTAGATAATGTTAAATTAAAATTCATATGAAAAGCGATGTCACAACCGATTCAAATAAACGCCGATGTCCAGTTTAACTCCGATCGAAGTACACGTAATTGTTATTAATTCACCACCTTATTGAATTACTATAATTAAATAATTCAACTAACACGGTCTAATGTGCGAACTAATGGAGTCTCTGCTGTGATCTGGCTCCTTCGCGAGGCGATCCCGAAAAACAACATGTGTGTGCGAAAAAATGTCGTGTAAACATCCCTATACGAACACACCCACTTACGAAATATTTAATTAAATACATACTTATTTTTATTGAAATAAAGTCCAAAATACAGTAGGGCAGTCACGAATTAAGATTTGAATTTTAATATTGAAAAGTAAACCTTACCCTTACTATAGGTTGAAGCTATTTCTGAACGAATTCAAACGAATAGGAGTATTCACTTCATTTTGTTAAGAATAGGACTTAGGCGTGGCTTGCCTTTGCCTGCCCATTTAAAAAAAGAACGAGATTTGTGCGGGAAGCGACTCCGAGTCACGATAATTGACACGTCAAGTATTATTTATAGTTGAGAAAATTAACATAAACTTTTTATGTAATTGGTTCTGAAAAGTTTATGTGGTTTAGGATGTGGAAATATTATTTTTATTGCCACAAAATTAGATTAAAGGTAAAATGAATGAAGAGAAGAAAATAATTGTAAGCTTGTTCCAAATTCTACCTAAATATTTTTCGTTGGTCATCCCAGCTCTGGTATGCAAAATGTTTTACAAAAATTCTGAAAGAAGTAAATTAATATTTTTACGTGATTATTACCGTTAATTATTACAATAAAATCATACTTAACAATTTTCTAATTTCTTAAACCTATTAGGTTAGTACCTACCGATGCCTTAGTAACTTTTTCACCTCTTTGTGAACATAAAAAAAACCACCTACAATCTTCATTGCTCTACCTATTCGCAGAAATAAAAAAAATCTAGCGCGCGATAAAGAAGAGCACGCTGCTCTTTGAATACCTATAACAATTGTTTATAATGTGTCTCAGAGGATTTACGAAGGAAAAGGGATTTTTGATTGGAAACCTCATTTGAATTAAAAGAAAATGCAATTATAAATAAAAGGAAAACTTAAAAGAATATGAAACGATTCAAATTATTATTGGGATGGGGAGAATTATGAGATGCCCAGACAGGTCACCGTCGCGGTTGATGGGTTTCTACAGGCCTGGGAGCACTAATCGAGCTGTGGTGATTCGTCAATGGATTATTAAAATACTGTTCTCTCGTTGTGGTTGTTCCTCCAGTGCTCCCTCCCTAGGTTGTAACATGCAAGGAACACATCATACAATGTGTTGCCCTATACCTCATTCATGTCCATCCAGAGCTGGACACAGGCCTCTCTTAGAGCACAACACCACTACCTCATGTGTCAACATGTCATGTGACAATTATACCCTTTACACCGGAACACAGCAATGCTTGGCGACAAAAGCATCCTTGTAGAACTTCTCCGGGCAAGCTCTGTCACAACTAGACTCTACTATGTAAGTAAGAACTTACTCTTAGCTCGACTTGAGTCATCTGAGAGGAGAGGGAATATGAAGCCTAGACCCACCACGCTGCTCCCCTGCGGGTTATCGGGTGATAATGTTTTATTCATTGACGATCACTATCAGATGTCGATGATAGTGACCGTGCTCTCCGAAGCACGGTTTCCTTCACACTTCAAGAAATCCTGAATAAGTTTACTTCGGAACATTTTACCCAACAAATTGCGAACACCAGCGACTTAAAAGTAGCCTGTATCTATTCCTTATAACATCAGCAATCTGCGAGTGAACATCTCCAGTTAAAAATGGTCCAGTCGTTTCAGAGTTTAGCCAATACTGAAAATTTTAAAAGTGGATTTTTGATGTAAGTACCTACCTACTTTCATAATTATGCATTTAGTAAAAAGCTGTTAATTTTATATTACAAACAAGTCACTTAATTTTTATTTATTTGTATAGATTTGGTTCTTAATGCAACAATTTATTACAATTATCTGGTGCTGAGCACCGCGCCTGTAGCGTCTGGCAGTCGGCGGCGCGTACCTACAGTCGTTTTTCGAGGTTTTACACTAATTCGATGCGACGGGTCTCGGTTCTATTCCCGGCTTGGCACACACGGGAATGCAGCACGACGGAAATCTCAAAAATTATTTCAATACTATAAGGAACAGTTTACAGTTGATGCGTTTCATGCAGCTGGGTAACTTTGCTTTTAACCGACAGCGAATAGCAGATTTTCAGTTTAACCTGCGTATGTGTGTCCTCGATTATTTCGCGTTTGGCTCAATCGAATTTGATGCGATTTCAAAAACGTATTTAGGAGATTATAAGTTTAGTTTTAGGGGAGGGTTTTGGTATTTAACTGCGTAAAATATAACTTTAAATAAAACTTATATATTATATATTATAATATATGTATATATGTATAGATAGATAGCATAAAAGTCATAATAACAAGACACAGTTTTTAATAATTATAGTAGATAAGTAGGTAAGTATATCTTTGACTTCCCTGTAAAATTTTAGGTACTAGGTTTGTTTTATTTGTTTGTTGACTAAAGTATTAGATAAGCAGGTCCCTATCCAGCCTATTTTGATCCAAATCATGAAACATCACATATTGAATATTTCTTTCATTCATAAAAGCAAGAGCGGAAGTCGTTAGTGTTAAAATCGTCGTCAGTACTGTATGGGTCATTAGGTATCATTGACATCTAACTTAACTAGCATAGATGCTAGTTAATGCCCGTTTTCGATTTGTTGGATTAAAAGACCATTCTATCTTTATTAAAGTTACTGGATGCGAGTCGTTCAAAAATAGGTCTAGTCTTATGAATAGCATTTACAAGAAAAAAAATAGACAATAAAATTCCTCTAGACCGCATCGTTCTATATTCAAAAAGCAAGCGCGCGAAAGTGTCATGGCAGCCATAATTGGGGGTGACAGTTGACGGCGGCGGCTGGTGCGCCAGAGAGCTCGTTTGCGGGCGCGCGTAACGAGAACGTACTAATCTTGTCTTGTAGTTTAATAATAAAGAGATGGATAGACATTAAAGCGTTCGTTATGACTAATATTTCTATATATAAGTGTCTAATTTATTTATTTAATTACTTACCTTCACTTTCAAGATGTATTTGGTACTGCCAAGAAAACCTTGATTTTTTGTGATACAAAGAAGTGTAGACAAAGAGTATTTTCATCAAAACCATTGACTAGAAGCATTGTCTAAGCTTTATTTTGCAGAAAGGAGATACTAATTTGTTCTGCAATGTAAAAATTGTAAAAATCAGTACTTTGAAAGTCTATTTTAAAGGCTTTTAGAGGGCTCTTTGACATATATGAGAGGGACAATTAGAATTGTGACACACGACGCTGCTCCAATGCAATTTCACGGGCTAAACAACCTCAACGTACGTTTTATTCCGTATCCGAAGCAATCTTAGATGTTGATTCTATAGTGAGATAGTAGTTTTCAAAATAAATAAAGTATTAATTATTTATAATAAACTTCCGTAAAATAGGTATTCAATAGAACACAACAGTTTATAGTCGTGTTATTAAGATTTCTACGATGTCGCCACACCGCCGCGACTCAATAAATCAAATGAAGCTCGTTGACAACAAATCATAAGTTTGACACAATATTTTCGCCACGGTGGTCGTGATGCGAGTTAATTTCGCCTGCATGTAGGATGTAGGGCCAATAATGCGTGAACATTGTCATTTGTCAAATATCATCCGGTAGAGCGACCATTCTGCTACAATTTCGTGGATAAGTACCTACTTGTATTTTCAGGGGCTATATAGTATAATAGCAATAATATAAAACCTAAAAGTTATGAAATAGTAAAATTCAATAATACTCTTATCGTAGAAATCAAATATTTGTTTTTAAATAGTGTTGCTGTTTTGGTCTAAAGATTAGCTTGTGAAATTGCTAGTACATTAAACTTTTAACCCGTATGTCCACGGGTTAATGACGAGTTGGTTGCAATTTGCAGCCGCTACAACTCACACTCTACCACTAGAAATGACATAATTAGGTACCACCATAAGAATAAGCCCACCTTTAAGAGCATAGGTAGAAACTTATCAAAGGGCATAAACCATACTCTTCTAGTGACTATCTTAGACTACACTGTCATTTCTTCGTCATTATTATTAAGCCGATGTGAATTGCCATTCACAGGCATCTGAATACCCTTCAGATGATGGAGAAGAAAGAAAACCTAGATGGTTCATTGTGATTATACAAATGATAGTGAACAAAGAAAACCTCGATTTTTTAAATAGCCCGAAACAGGAATCGAAACCAGAACTTCACGATCCGAAGCCACATAAGTTAACATGCCAACGCAGTATGTTGTCACTTGAGTCAAATCAAACTTTAAGAAGTGGTTCCTTCTAATTCTACAAGTTAAAAAAGAGGCTATCAAAACGACTCGTCCACAATAACTCTAGGGTGTAGTCACATCTGCGCGCGCGCATCACAATTACGGCAACTCAATACAGCCATCCGTCACGTCGCCTCCATGCAACGGTTCGTCCCAACGATTCATTAAGAGTTTATTTTAACTGCATACCGAATTTAAAATATTTAATTGCTTTGAATCTAATTGTTACCCGGCTCGGAAGCTGCGAGTATGAGGTTAAATTTATTTAATAATTATCCACATGAGCCGTTCGACGTCCACTGATGAACATAACCTAGGTTTTTTTGTAGGAAATTCTAAACACAACGATAAGTAATAATTTTAAACACAGTTTTCTATGCAATTTGTATGTATGAACGCAATCGGCTCTATTTTTTTTTTGGAAGATAACCAGAGTAACTTTTTTTAAAACTATTTTTTCGCTGCTACTGAGAGGTTTAATCCAACATGGAACTCAAAACCAAAACCTTACGATCCATAATAAGCTTGGGACGGGGAACGGTGTCTAGCCAATCAAACTCTTGCATTTCTGCTTCGCCCGACATTGACATTGACCCAATGTTATACTTTACTTAAATATCCACCTCATCTTGCCGAACCCAGGCGCCTCGACGCGGACGGGGAGATTATGGCCCCCACCGACTTCAATTTTATGAAGTCGGGAACTGCCTGCTATCTTTTGCGGCGCTACTTTGTGCATTTTTTATGCGCCCCGTCTGTACCTCGGCCCCCGATGCCCGGCACCTCCAGTACCACGGGCCTGGAGAACTAACTAAAACTATTATCACCATAATAAGCTTGCCAACCCACACTGGAGCAGCTTGGTGGATCTAAGCTCCAGATATTTCCCACAAGTCATGGAGTCAGGTTCTTCTAGTGGGCCATTAAAATAGTCATAAAACTATTATCACCCCTAAGCCTGCCAACCCACACTGGAGTAGCATGGTGGGTCTAAGCTCCAGATATTTCCCACAAGTCATTGGGTCAGGTTCTTCTAGTGGGCCATTCAAATAGTCATAAAACTATTATCACCCCTAAGCCCGCCAACCCACACTGGAGTAGCATGGTGGGTCTAAGCTCCAGATATTTCCCACAAGACATGGAGTCAGGTTCTTCTAGTGGGCCATTAAAATAGTCATAAAACTATTATCACCCTAAGCCCGCCAACCCACACTGGAGCAGCTTGGTGGGTCTAAGCTCCAGATATTTCCCACAAGTCAGGGAGTCAGGTTCTTTTGTAGGCCATTCCTTTCCAACAAAAAAGAATCATCAAAATCGGTTCATAAATGACGAAGTTATCGGCGAAAACACATAAAAATCATTTCCCTCTTTCTGACGCAGGCGGGTAAAAAATAAGTAGCTAAAAACACTCCTCACACTTTTTCCTATAAGAATATGTCATCATGTCGGGGATCAGCCAAGCCGTTTGGAAGTTGTAGGGGAACATATAAATAGTGCGGACAGACATACAACAAGAACTTATAGCATTCGGCAGAAATGCAACAACAGCTTAACCGGAGCCCCAAATCTGCAGGCATTAGTCCCCAATTATTGTGGTGTTTAAAAACCTCATGAACCCCGTACAAATTAATGATTTCAGCGTTGCGCCTCATCGCCAAGCACTCTCGTGTTGACATTTGTACCATATTAATGGTCTCCGTAACTAACGGCTCGTGCGATTTGCGACGCGGGAACATCCGGAATGTTTAAGACTTGTATGGGATGCGCGGGCGCCGACCGACGGGCTTTTATGATATCGGTTTATTTTTGGCCGTGATTATAATGCTCAAAATATACCAAAAATAGGGGTTGGTATATGGTCTGGATCAATAATATTTATATTATTTCTCACCGTTATTTGATGATTTCAAATACTTGTACTGCTTTATTAACCGACGAAAAAAAACGGAGGAGGTTCGCAATTCGACACTTATATTTTTTTTATGTATGACCACGCATAACTTTTTACAGAGTTGTCCGATTTTGATAACTCTTTTTTTTAGGAAAAGGAATATTTCCAAGATGGTCCCATTGTCATCATGTTAGGATCTGATGATGATATCTTGAGAAAATTGAAGAAACTCTTCAAATTTCATAGGCACACTTGCAGCAATTTCGGTTTTTGTGTAAGTAGGTATCGGTATATGCTTAAGTAAATTAAAGCAACTAAATGACACAGTTATTTTAACTTTTTAGTGCGTTTTGAGTCGGTTCTATTTTTTGTTTAAAATTTTTATTTGTATATAGTGGTCGCCCGTGACTTCGTCTGCGTAGTAAACTTGAACGACTTTAATAATAGACGGACCAAGCAGATGGCCCACTTGATGGCAAGTGGAAAATGAAAATGTAAACATGCCTGTAATAAATGGCGCCGTGCCCTTCAGATCGGGTAACAGCATTGCTGCTTGTCGGCAGAGATAAGCATGGAAGAAGTAATTTCCAGGACGAGTTCTGCCACACACTACCATAGGATCATATTGAAACTTAAATCAGATAATTCAAACAATAAGTAGCTAAAAGTTACTAATAAATAGTTGCCGGTTGCAAATAGGTTGCCGTAAAAAATACTCAAAAATACGTGGACATAAGTATCTAATATTTCCACAGGAAATCTATAATTTGTGAACGCGATACTATAATTTTAATTGAAAACAGACCACTGTAAAAAAGCACCGGGAGCGGCGTCTCTGTCTTAACTTTTTTTAGCTTTTTTACGTGCGTAAACTTTGACACTTTTTTACGACACCGCTTATCGTTTTATCAGGTTCGTTAAGAGCATGTCAGTGTTGACGTTTCACTATTTTTGACAATATTTCCAATCCCCCGGTGACACGTCCCATGGGAGTCGAAGTGCTCTTCAGTTTTGACGTGTCACTTTTTGGGAATGCAGCTTTTTAGCGATTTTTTTACACTCTCTGTTAAATTTAAATAAAGTCTGTTGAATTAAATCTCAACATACGTTGTGTAAGCTAGCTACCTTTAAAAGAGCATCTGGGTTTTTGTCTGGGTCGAGGGCTTAAAATAAGATTATGTATTGGATGTTTCTCCTTTGTAAGAAATTGTTAGTAACAACTCCAGTAAGATGCACTGGATGATATAGACTGTGGTTGACCATATATCGGTATAATCGAGAAAAATTATTATCAGTATCATAATTACCCGATGAACGTCCACAGCTAGCAAAGTTAACTATTTACACTCGTAGCATCTTGGAAAGCGTTTGATGTCGTCGGTCTCCTTAGCAAGAGATCAACAACAACACTGCGCTTTCCGGGGAGCTTTTGGAAGGTCTCCATCCCATCACCTTGGGGACACATCTATCCATTCCTTGAACGAACACAAAATATACAAATCCATAGAAATATATAACCATCAAATTCAAAGTTCAAACTTTCAGCACGAGTGTTTATGAAACTCAATACGCCACAGACAGAATGATTTCTTCGAATCTTTGTAAATAGCCGACCACCCTCAGCAGTATCGGTTACAGAGACGCCGCCAGCGTGTCAGACGCATGTCGTGACTGGACCGTGACCTGTCAACCTATGTACAGTGATCTCGTTTAAATTTTATATAGGTCACACAATATACTCGCCGAAACTCAAATGTAACCGAAATCTGTCGTCGATATTTTTTTTATTGTAACCGATCGAGTTTGGTTACTGAAAGTAGACTAAAATCGCTCTACTTAAAGGAAATCGGTGGACATTTCCATAATTTTGGAAATGACTCTGTTTGACACTTGCAATTTTGAATTCCATAGGCCTATATAAGGACTTTTAAATACTGTATATTGAGCCGCCTGATCCTTGCTACTATAATAAAATTATAAAAAAAAATTGGTTATCTGTAAAGTCGGTTTACTGACAATAGTTGAACGTGACAATGTCTTAAGAAAATACTGATGGAACGGTAGCATTTAATTGGTTATTAAAATTTTTAATTTAAGAATATTTTTATAAATATTAATTTAAATTAATAAAATAATTGATTTTGATTTTATAAATTTATATTTTAAATTTATAATAAATATATTAATTTTTAATTTAAAATTAATATATTTAATAGACGGATGTCGAACGCTGCCGAACGCAAAGGCCGATTGTGCTTCTTTGTCGCTCGTACCGCGCTCTCGCTTGCACTTCAAGCCTTACATGGAACGCCTCAAAGCGAGGTAACGACGCATGATGTCATGTTTTTTCGTGCGTGCAGCCGGCTCTATCGAATTATAAGACATTGTCACGTCAAAACTCCTTCCCGGAGAATATTTCTTACAGAGTTCTTCAAATTAGATTCATAAAGTGCATATTTGCCCTTGTACATGGCTTGCAAATTATTTTCGTTCTTGACAAATTTATTATCCCGTTCACCTCTATTTCATTCATATAGTAAGCAATAAATCGAATTAAATCCGCGCCTCATTTTTAACTGGAGATTTCAAAGAGTGGAAATTTGTCCTGACAGGATTTACGGCGACAGCGCTGTCTACATGCTACGAGCACTTCAAAGCTAACGTTGGTGTGACCATGGGCTTTGACTTATAAGGATTTACAATTGAATCTTGCTACTTTAAAGTAAATTGCACAGAATAAGCAAATCTTCAAAAGTATATAATCATTTAATGTAGTCGACTTCTATACTGCAAATAATATTATCAAATAAAAACTAATATGATTTATAGAAATATATAAACTAATTAAATGTTGTTTTCGATTTCAAGTAACTTCTTCTAAAGCTTCTAAGCAACTAACTTATGATACAAGCTTGATTAAAGTCCATGTCATATTTATTTTATTTCTGGTTCCGAATATTATTTTAAAATTAGATTTTTTTTTTGTAACTCAGTAGTACAATAAACTTGAAATGGCTGGATATACATACTTTTGTTACCTTGCATTGCCGATTTTTATTTAATTTGAGTTTGATAGACTTTAAAAGTTACAGTACAAAGTCAAAGTAAAAACAATGTCATCGGCCCAGTTTAGAAAGGCTGGAGCAATATTGGTGAAACTTTTGTATGTAGGTATTGTAAGCTTTGAGGTATTGTAAGCGCAAGTTTATAATACTACTAGAGGACGCCCGCGGTTTCACCCGCGTAGTTCTCATTCCCGTGGGAATTTCGGTATAAAATGTAGCCTATGTGTTATTCTGATGTATAAGCTATATTGTGGTAAAGTTTCATTCAAATCCATTCAGTAGTTTTTACGTGAAAGAGTAACAAACATCCATACATCCATACATCCATACATCCATACATCCATACAAACTTTCGCCTTTATAATAGTAATAGGATTTGTAAGATGGCGATCTCTTTTAACGTCTATCAAATCAGCTAGTAAATATAATCAATCGGACTTAAAACAAAAGATAACTTGACACAGTATGAGACAGTCTACGCTTTATGGTAACTGATGGGCACCATACCAAGCCGGGGCAATATGTTCAGCCGACAACAAGGTCGCATGGCTCCTCGGGGGCCACTTAAAAAAACTTAAGCTTGTATGTTTTGTAAATAATATTATTACCGCTGCCCTTTTGCAACTTACCGAAAAAGATAACGGTAGCTGGGACAGATTCGAAATATGCTCAAAGTAATTATGGATTTGAAGAACTATCCGTTTTTGAAACAAACTTCATATAAGTGTCCTATTCGTAGATGAACTACTTCTGATAGATGCTTCGTTTGTAAAGAACTTTTGGTAAAAACATTCTAAAAGTTTGCAAACTGAAACTAAAGAAGGACAAAACTCATTTATTTCATTCTTGCCATGCACCAGGGCAATCATATTGCCTGTTGATACGAAGCCAATCGCTGTCCGTGACGTAATCACGCTGACCCATTTCACCGTCGACTTCCTGAAAGAAAAACAAACATTTTTGACTACAACTGATTGTAGATTGGATTGGAAAGCAATAAAACAATTATGAAAGTCCTTATATCAGTTAATATTCCTGATTGATTAAAATATAACGCATGAAACCAACAACGGTTAAACCTCTTCTCAATCGTGTACTCTTGGTACAGAGATCGTGATTCGACGAACGATACATTTACTGTAATGGTTACTGTATACAGGCGATTTAATGTATGAAAATCCAACGATTTCCTCTGCAAACTTTTTCCTTCGACCAGACTTAGTACTACGAAACGATTAATCAAACCCTAACTTCAGACGGTTCGACGGCGACGAAAGCCTTTCTTAGTTCTTTGACAATAGAATCGTTACAACAGACCAAAGTCTTGCTTAGTTTTTTTGGCAATGGGATCGTCACAACCGACGAAAGTCTTCCTTAGCTCCTTGATAATAATAAAATTGTCTTTCATCCATAGAACGAACCTGCAAAGGCTCTATTGTAGCGTTGCCGTTGGCTGAGAACGCGTGAGAGTGATAGTGCATGCAGCTCAGGTAGTCATACTCCACGCCCAAGTTGCTGACATCGTCGGGCCCTGCTATGACGAAGTGTGCCTGCATTCCTACAGACAACATATCGTCATTATAAGTATATTTAACGTCCCACTACAGGGAAAGGCTTTTAACTTTGTGGGAGAGGGGATGTGAACGATGTAGTCGCGCTGCTCCAATGTGGTCTGGTGGACTTAAGATGGTAATGTTTGAACCTTCTAACGATCTTGATAAATACTATGCTGATGACGATGGCTTAACATACTCTTTACGACACGAGGATTTAGCCCACAGTGACTGCAACCGACGACTTATCGTTCTTTCTAAGACGCGAGGATGTAACACCACCAACTTTGCAACTCCAGGCCAAGAATTTCGTCCGGGAATTTCTTCAAACAAAGGAAAGCTGAGTATATCATAACCCGACCCAGGACACGGTCCCATGAGCAGGTCACAGTCGTTTTGATCTATTTATACAGTATATATTATACATTTGATAACGATCTTCAGTGTTAGACATCATTACCCTAAAAAGCTAACTCGTATTGTGATGGATTTAAGCACCAAATACTTATAATCGAGGAAGCCTGACCACATGATATATTTTATTTTTAAAACGGCCAATTGAGTAGACTAATGTGATTTTTCTTAATTGCTTGAAAAGCTTCGTTAGCGGGCGTGGATTTCATCCTACTTTCACTTAACATCAGGTGCCAGGTGCTTAAAAAGCTTGAAATACTTGCCAGGTGCGATATTCTCTGCCACGATTCGCACGTAACTGTCCCGGTCGTGGGTAGAGTGCATATGCAGGAAGCCGAGGATGTGCATGATTTCGTGCACGATGGTACCAATTCGCAGGCAGCCTTGGCCCGGAGGATGCTGTGCGTAGTTCAGGACATGCATGCCTCGGATGGCGCGGTGGCCGATCATTGAGTAGCAGCCGGTTGCGTTACCCTGTAAGGCCATACCACAGCCCATTGTTGACCAACGCAACGAAAGAGCGAACGAAATTTTTAATCATGCGTTTTTTTGTTTACACAACATATATTATCTGTGCATATCTTAGGCCCACTGTAGGCGAAGATATGCACAGATGATCAGAAGACATTTTGACATACATCGTTTGTTGAAATTGTCATAATTATAGTCCCTAAATGGCGGCGAAATCGAAAATATGACGATGATGGTCTAAGATCCCGCTGCGGGATTGGTGTGCTCATCGACTTTTTGTTCAAAAACCAATTTTTATGTTTATTTATAATTGATAGAATATATATTTACTAGGGTGCCTATCAAAATTTGGCCGCCATTATTTTTAATTGATTTTTGGTAAAAATTTCGTTTATTTATTCTATGCCTTCTATACTAATATTATAAATGTGAAAGTAACTCTGTATGTTTGTAGCTCAATCACGCCTGAACTACTAAACAGATTTAAATGAATTGAAAATAATACTCATTGACGAAATATCACAAACACGTAGGACGTGTGTAGGTACAAAGTACCGCTCTACAAGTATGTCCATCAACATGAGGCGTCTATAAGAGTACATGTTAGACTGTAGACAGAATACAGCGATGCTGTACGGCTTTTGGAAGTGGAGAAAGCTGTACATGTTTCTAAAATCTCTTACCGTAATATTAACGTAAACTGCTTCGCCGGGCTCGCGTAGACGGAACCTAATGCAAGTGTTGTTTTCAATGAGACGCATACCGTCAAGGATAGCAGCCCGTTGTTCCTCATCTGCGTTAATGTCAATTGGTTATGTTTAAATGTATCTATATAATTATGCTAGTAGTATTACCTACTTAGTACTTAAATTACAATAGCACAGAGAAAAGCATACAGTACGTGCTTTTTAAAGCAAACTATGTGCGTTACATAAAAAAAATTAGATTAAATTAATTGACAATAATGGCGCAGTGCTTTAAGCAGCTTCCGAAGAACTTCATGCGTTGCGAGTATTTAATTTTTTATTTTAATTGCTAAACAAATGGACTTTCACTTAACTAGAATCACTAGCGATGAGAAGCAAAGGTAAGGGTCTAAGTTACAAAACTTGTCTAGAAGATGCTTATTCACTATTGTTTTAACACTGCCTTGACTAATTTGATGAACATTATCCATTTTTTAATGCCTACATATAAATTAATAAGAAATAGAAAACTCACCAAAATCATTGTCATTAAACTGCCAAACCACGGTGTTATTCGGCCATCTGGCATCGGGTCTCACAACAGCGCTCCGAAACATCGCATACTCGTACTGGCTCACCATGTAGTCGATGGCGGGCTCGTCAAGAACTATGTCACCCTGGAATTTACCGCTGTACTCCTCAGGGTTGATATCGGGTGGTATCATGCCGCGGATTGGCAAGAGACTCGTTAGACCACCGATAGCATCAATGCCACCGAGACCGCTGCCACCGCTGCCTAGACCACCACTGCCTAGACCTCCGCCACCTAAAATTCCACTACCCAGACCTCCGCCACCCAAACCGCCACTACCCAGACCGCCGCCTCCTAGAAGACCGCCAGTGGCACCTGAAAAGGAACGAAAGGTTTGCATAATAGGGGTCTTTATAACTCGAGATTATTACGTGTAAAAATACAATTCCAAGTTAGCGAAAAACTATCTTCAGTGTATACCGACTATTACAAAATGCAACTTTTGGTAAACCATTCACTGGTTCAAACTCTCAAACTAGCAACCGGAGCGCTACAATAAAAATTTTATATGTGGATACGTATATAGGCTTGGCATGAACATGGGCATCGGCTAAAGAAGGTTTCCCAAAATTCACCCCTAATTGGGTGAAATGGACACAAAGTTTGTATAGATTATACTAGATTAGATAATGTAAACATTTTTAACAATTTTTTGTTAAAAATTTTTACTAAAAAGCGTACGACTTACTTGACAATTTTTTGTTAAAAATTTTTACTAAAAAGCGTACGACTTACTTGACAATTTTTTGTTAAAAATTTTTGTGCGAAAAACGAGTGCCATATACCAGCCAAGCCGGTTTAGGTGCCAGCCAAGGTTTCTACTTTAAGGACGTTACCTAGAACCTACAAAGTGCTTTACTATACGTAAAATAAATGTTAATTAAACTTGGCTGGCACGGACTTCATAGATATGCTTAAGTAAATTATAGCAACTAAATGACGTTGTTATTTCTTACGTTTTGAGTCGGTTCTATTTTTTGTTATTTTTTTTTAATTTAAATTATTGTTACTCTTTATATTTAATCAAAGTTTCTTAGTCACAAACCGTCCAACCCACAGATGAAACATTGGTTCCTCTGCTAGATCTAAGCAAACCTTACCATTCATTGCGCTTTCCAAAAATTTTCGAAACGCCCATGCTGCGACTTTGGAAGCAATTTTATCAAATATAGGAATCTGTCCGGAGACTAACCCCGCAAGACACAACACAACCGTCAAACACTTCATTTTCAACTCTAATCGGGTTTTTCTTCAAAAACTACTTTTATAACACATCCCATACAAAGGAAAGCGTACGACTTACTTGATAATAAACTAGAAATTGTGTCAATACACTGCCGAAGGTTATTTCGTTCAATAAACGACAGTAAATGTTGTTACTATCTTTTCCAATTTTCATTAAAGGATATTTGACTTTTATACGTTACCAAATATATCCATTATCTTAGCCAAGTAAATTTGATTCTTTTACTGAATTACAAATGGTAATTGTGCTAATGGCCGTTGCTTAAACTTACGACCTTTCAATAGTATGTACGCATTTCTACATAGTAAGTAGCACCACGACTGTGACTGTGAAATGTAAAACTCGTTTTAACATTTTGCATATTTTTTGGTATATTTCCATGTTTTGGTACCACATGAATGTGACGCTACAGCGAATCGATAGGAATTGACCTAGGCCCTCTCCAATCACATTCAGAATTCAGATTTATTTAGTTATATGTATTATCTAGTAAGTACATTATTTTTTCTTTTTTTTTTATTTAAAAAAGTACATATTTTTCCATATTTTGAATATGGTCAATATTCCCACTCCCAAGCACATACTACTGTACTATAAGTGGGTAGGTATGACAATGTATTCCAGTCCAGCAGGCGGAGATAGAATGTTGACTCAATGATTACTGTTCCTGTAGTCAATGGTCTTATACCGAAAAGCCTTACCAACACCTTATGATGCTTTCGCTTTGCTGTTGGATCTAGGGTCGCATACAGAAGGCGGCAACTCTTGAGGAGGTGCGTAGTGTGAGGAGGTTTCTCCCTCTGAAGCCCTGACCACCATTTACTCGATTCCTTATTATTCGATTTGATTTTTTTAATAAAGTTTACTTTTTGATAAGCATTGTTAAAAATTAAAAATGAAATGAAAAAAGTCGCAGGCATTTGTTTATACCTATTTACCTACCTGACATTATACCTGAATTGCCCATCAGGTATAAGATTTAAAAACTGAATTGAATTGAGGTCCACCTGACAACTAGATGTTTATTAAGTAACAACCATATACCTAGCAAAGCGTACCTACAATATCAAGCGTCACAGCATAGGTACCTACGAAGTAAAACTTGGCTTAAACTCGTGTAAGATTGATAACCCAAAAAATTTTTAACTGTAGAGTTAGTATGTACCTGGTACCTACAGTACCTACAATATTATGGACTAGCTTATACGTACGATTTCGTCTGCGTGAACATATCATTTTCAATATCCTACAGGAACTATATTACTTATAGTATTTTGGAATAGGTAATCTAAATAATCCAGGATATAATATTTCCCCTCTAAATTTTAACCAAATATTTTCAGTAGGTAATTATGGCATAAAGGAATAACAAACACACGCACAAACCTTCGTCTTTACAATATTAGTGAGTAGTGACGTTAATAAGTAAAATGCATTTCTATTGATTGATTGCTTTAATTGAATTTTATGTAAACAAAAATATAATATTTCATGTTACGTAGATATCTTACAAGTATTGATAACATATTATCAAAATTGTATTCAACTGAAATTCTAATTAGAATATTTAAAATTAACATCACTTATTTATTTTATTTTTGAGTGAACATCGATTACATTAAGAGTTAGTACATTAGTGCAACTTGAAGTTATCCAAAGTGTATTGATAATAAACAACAGTTACTTTAGTTATTCAATTCTCGCTAGTTTATGAAACGTTACAAAATCTCTTTATCAAATTTTTGAATATGTAGTTTGTTACAAATTGGGTTCATCATTAAGTTCTTGTGTTGTTGGTGGTGTAGCGTACATTAATGGCAGAGTCCGGTCCACTTCTTCCTTCAGCTCCTGTATCTCCCGCTCATTCCATGCTCCAGGGCAGTTGTAGTGTCTACGAAGTCTTACCCAGTCCCAGTGGGTGACGTACACCATATGACCCATTGTTCCGGGGAAACTCTGTAATGTGAAATATTAACTATTAATATTAGAGCGTCTAACTTGGAAACCTTTAGTTAATTTTTCACTGTAAAATTTGCACATATTTGTCTTGACCCAATGCTGTACATTTCTCAAACTATTCAATTACTTTTTGATACTAAGTGTTCACTACGCGTAAATAGTGAATTTTAGTAGAGAGTAAAGTCGTCACCACAAAATTAAAGCTAAGAGAGTTCCTAACACGTCTTAAAGAAGACGTCATCTCAGAATATTATTTATAACAAAAACCGATTCACTTCTAATAATGAAAATCGTAATCAAACTTCTTTGTAAAAACAAGTATTAGATTTAATATTCTCAATTATCTTACCCTTGTGGCCACAATAGTTGGTTGTCCGTTATTGCTAAATGCATGAGTACTGTAGTGCATACAACTCTGGTACTCATACGGAAGACCTAGGAGATTAACGCGGTTCCGTTGCAACCGGTAAAAGTTATGTGCCTTGCCTGTAAACACACAAAGGAAAAATTGACTTATATATTTAATTTTATATTAATTACCATACCCATCAAGCCAAGACTATTACACCTGGCGTTCCTAATTCAATTACCTACAAGATTTAAAAGTTTGATATTTTTAAAGTGGCTCAAGTCTGACTTGACATAGTTCAAAGGACGGAAAAGAAATCGGTAATTCTTCAATGACTTGTCGTATTAAAATGACAGTAGAGTCGAAGGTGGGAATATCGACGAGATGTTTCTCTTTCAAGAATTGACATGCATAACGCAACGCAATAGAAATATTAGGCTTATCTCATACATAATGACACATATCTAGCTGAATTAAACAAAATCTTGATTAATGTTTTTGATAGGTACTCACCCTGTTGAATATTAGCCCAGTTGATGCGCACGTAATTGTATCTCTCGTAGGCTGATTGCATGTGGAAGAATCCGAGGTTGTGCAGCAGTTCGTGGATGATGATGATATTGTGCAGACATCCTCGACGAGCCAAATTTAAGGTATGAGCGCCGCGATTGCTTGAAAAACCAACGTGTGCGTAGCATCCAGTTTGTCTTCCCTGACATCAGATAAAATAATGAAGAACAAAGTTGTTATTAAAATAAATATATTACATTCAAAGAATGCTATTCGATTGATAGTTATTAATTTCTCTTTGAGATAGATCCTTCATTTCAGAAGATCGTGATTCTTACCCCGTAAACGGTAAGATCCTGATCACGAACGGTTCAATTTTTTTTCCACCAACTCCTATATATGGATTAGCTCATTTTATTATTTCTTAATAAGTTTGCATGTACAAAACACAAAAATATTTATTTTCGCATAATGCAAAAATACTTCTAATTTATAACCAACGGAAAAAAAAGAAGGAAGTTCTCAATTCGACACATATATATTTATATATATTTTTTTTATGTATAACCACGCATAACTTTGTACAGAGTTGTCCGATTTTGATAATTGTGTTTTTATTAGAAAGAGCATACTTTCAAAATGGTCGCATAGTCATCATGTTAGGACTTCGTAGATATGCTTAAGTAAATTAAAGCAACTAAATGACACAGTTATTTTTACTTTTTAGTGCGTTTTGAGTCGGTTTTATTTTTTGTTAAAATTTTTATATTCGTTTTGTTTAGTCCAATTATAAAAAGTGCCATTTTTCCAATTTATTCTATGTTTCTACAATTTTAAACTTACAGTAATCAACACGAAGTTGCGTTCGTTTGGTTGACGCTGGCGGAATCTAACGCACGAAAAATGCTCCACCCAGCGCATTCCCATTATAATAAGGTCTTTCTCCGCATTATCTAAACAAACAAACAATTAATAATTAATTGATCAATCAATCATTAATATGCAACCTATAGAAGCATCTCTTAAAGAAATAGTATTTATTTAATACTAGCCTGTACAACCTGATCATATACGCGCAGTTTTAGTTAAAAGTAGTGTTTTAACTCAGGATATAGATTATGCTCGTTCAAAATTTCAGCCAAACTTTGTCAATAGTTGCGGCTTGTAGGAGTAGGTACACAAATAAACTGAAGCTTTTATACTCGTAATATTAGTGTATTAAAAATCACTCACTGAATTGATTCGCTCCAAATTCGAAGACCATTACGTTTCCGGGCCATCTTGTATTGGCGACGACAAATGCCGCCCTGCTGCTACTATCCACTCCGGCGTAATCCGATACAAGTGCGTCAACCTGATTGTCATCGAGGAGAATGTCACCTTCGTACTTGCCGCTGTTCTCCCAAATATTAGCCTTGGGGTTGGCTACAATACGAGAATCCAACAGAACTCCATCATCTGCGAAAATATTTTTTTTACCCTTGTAACATTCATCTTTTCTTCTTTTATATCGATTTTGTTTTAATAATTATTTATCTTCATATAATATAACAAGTTTTTTATAAATCTATAATTTAAATTATTTTTAAGATGGGCCATTATAAGCTGACATATAACAAAGTACAGCAGTAATGTATTTATTGTTTAATTTTAATACTACACTTAGATTTTTATATTTTATAACAAGAGAGACTACAAAATGTATGGTAGCGAGACACTATAAAATATTTATAGAAGAAATGCAAATAATTCTATCAAAAATCCAATCATGTTTTGTGACCATCAGTGCCTGCGTGAAAAGAACTTACCAATCCTACTTTTTTCCAGTGCCTCTCGGAAAGCTTCAATCTGCTCCCTACTTTTAGATACGGGGGGGCTGCTGACAGAGAGCCCTATTAGGCAGAGCAACACTGCCACCCGTATCATTTTGGAATTTGCAATATAAAACATAATGGTTTGCTTTTATAGCCAAACCTCTGATACAAATGTAATCAAGATAAAATTGCTACTTAGCTTTTAAAATTCTCTGATTAGATACTTCAGAAATATTCATAATGGGATTATCTACTAATGAGAAAAGTAACTATGCATAAAGCAAGCATCAGTGTCAAATCAAATGTTAATTAGAATTTTAAATAAGTTTAATCATAATCAGTTTATGGAAAAACAGGTTAAACGAATAAAATAATAATGTTGGTTTATTAAATTAAAGTATAGTAACATCATTAAACTATAATCGTCTATTTAAATGCATTAGTTTCTCAGGAAAATCTTACATTTTTTTCAACAAATATAATTGTCATCGAATACCATGTTATCAAAAATGTATTCAAGTGAAATATATTGCCAGGAATAATAATGTTTGTGTAATTATATGAACGTTAACGGTAAATCAAAATAAAACAGGTTCAGATTTGTATAAAATGTAATCATGTTGCTTTTGTTATCCAAAGTATTCGCTGGGTTAGAACGTTACAAGTTGGTTTCTTCAATTACGTCTTCTGTTTTCGGTGGTGTAGCATACATTAATGGTAGAGTCTTGTCTACCTCTTCCTTTAACTCCTGTATCTGTCTCTCATTCCACGCTCCAGGGCAGTTGTAGTGTCTGCGGAGCCTCACCCAGTCCCAATGGGTGACGTATACCATATGACCCATTGTTCCGGGGAAACTCTGCAATAAAATATGAATATTGCTATAACATAATACATTCGTACCTCGAGGTTTAGGAGAGAGAAGATTCAGGGCATGCACCTCTAAATTAGTGAATTTCTTTGCGTTTTAAAATTTTTAAAAGCACATGCCACATGCAATAAGTTATCTATATTTATGCATTTAGGTGCCAAATATAATTTATAACAGAAAATATTGGACAGTATTTACCCCAAATTTGACTTGTTTTTTTTTAATTAATTAAGCCAAGTGTTCTTTAGTGATAAAATCACCAATTGCAACTACGCCTTTTTAAGTAGGTACTTACCCTTGTAGCCACAATGGTTGGTTGTCCGTTACTGCTGAATGCGTGGGTGCTGTAGTGCATGCAGCTCTGGTACTCGTATGGAAGCCCTAACAGATTCACTTGATTCCGTTGATAGCGGTAGAAGTTGTGAGCCATGCCTGCAAAGATAAAGAGTATGAACCGACACTCTTAGATATATGATTAAATTTGTCCATAATTAACGTTGCGCAGTATGTATCACTTGGACAAGCAAGGTCTATCCGGTGTGAAATGGGTAGCCATTACCTGTACAAGAGAGATATCTCGCACGGCGCATTTAGAATAAATACCTACTCTATTCTGTGACCGTCAATCAGAGATATAGATGTTAAATCTCGTCAGACCTTGAGATGCAAACACAGTAATGATAAAATAACTAAGGCAGCAGTAATTCACTGAAATAGCCATGTTCCAAAAATCCTTCTATTCTATATGATAAGTTAGGACTCACCCTGTTGAATGTTAGCCCAGTTGATGCGCACGTAATTGTACCTCTCGTAGGCTGATTGCATGTGGAAGAATCCGAGGTTGTGCAGAAGTTCGTGGATGATGATGATATTGTGCAGACATCCTCGACGAGCTAAGTTCAGAGTGTGGGCTCCGCGATTGTTCGAAAAGCCTACGTGTGCGTAGCATCCAGTTTGCCTTCCCTGTTTGTTATATAAGCAAAAATGTATCGACTGCAGGTACTTAAGCCAAACTCGATGTGGACTCGTGAACAAACAAATGACAATAAACCAAATTAAAAAGCTTAGAATAATGATATGTTAGATATAGGTATATTGTATACTATATATACAAATAACGCATGAAATGACTTTTCTCCCTTCATTTTTAGTTTGTTTGTTAAAGCTTCCACATCGGATTCATTCAGAGAGGAGCTTTATGAGGCTTGTAATAAAAATGTTATAATTGGTTTCTCACTCTCTAGTATTTTATCTTTTTAATAGTATTTTTTCTCTTATACTATCTCAGTTTTCTCTATTTTGAGGTTACCTGCCTTCTAACTAAGCAATAATGTTTTCTACATTCTATTATCTTGTTTTTACTTGTTATATCGTAGTATAACTAGACAAATAAATATTTCATTTATTAATAACTTACAGTAATAAATACGAAGTTGCGTTCGTTTGCTTGACGCTGTCGGAATCTAACGCACGAGAAATGCTCCACCCAGCGCATTCCCATTATAATTAGGTCCCTTTCCGCATTATCTAAACAAACAAACAATTACTTTAATAACACATATAACATATATACATTAAAGAGATAACTAAGGGACGTGGCACAAGTATGCCTCTCTGACAGAGAGTTACATATTTGTACCTTTTGCCGTGGAGACCTTTGGGCCATGGAGTCACAGTGCCAAAAAAATCTTCCGTAACATTTCACCGCGCCTAATTGCCTCAACTGGTGACCGAAGGGCTGGCTCATTTTTTGCGCAAAGGATGCGCAAAGGATTAGCCTGGCTATCCAACGCGGAAATGCAGCTAGTATTCTTGCCACCATTCCACGTGGGCATGATTTGTATAGTTATTAGGATAAGTTACCTTAAGTTCCTTATTGTATTCTTTCTTAATAAAAAAAAAACATAAAAAAAAACTAAGGGAATAATCAATATACGATATAGATCGCATCTTGGGAACATTATGTCTTAGAAATCAACGAGTTCTCGTAGGATAATTAAAAGAAACTAACAGTAACTAGGTCATGAATCATAAGTACCTAGTGAAATTCTTATTCAAACCTTAGATAGATATATAAAGAAAAGGCTTACTGAATTGATTCGCTCCAAATTCAAAAGGCACAACATTCCCGGGCCACCTCGTGTTGGCGACGATGAGCGCAGTTCTGCTGCTACTGCTGTCTACTCCAGCATAATCCGACACAAGTGCATCGATCTGATTATCATCGAGAAGAATATCTCCCTGGTACTTGCCGCTATTCTCCCAAATGTTAGCTTCGGGATTAGCTAGAATACGAGAATCTAACAGGACCCCATCATCTGCGAAAATTAATTTAACATTTTTAATAATATTATATTGTTGGTTTCTTAAATAAATAAGTACTTGATGAATATTTGCAGGTGTGAGACATTTAAATGGTTTAGAGTTACTTATATTATAGAGTTGCTTTGTTACGTTAGACAGATTACGGAATCTTACTTTGTCGTTGTTTGTTGTTTACTTAAAATTGAGCAAAATTATGCTAAAATACTAAACTCTGAAGTCTAACCAAATTTACAACATTTTGGGATTGTAGGTGAATAGGAAGGCAGTAATCTTACTCGTAATAAATAAAAATATAAAAATAAGTACTTTACCAAAATACATTTAAAACAACAAGTTATCACAAGAGTATTCAAATTGGTTTCGTATTATTTTACAAATTAAAATTTTAACTATATGATCCGGGTCTCTCTATTAGTGGCCAAAGTGTAATCACCATTGCTGAAGCATTGCCTTTTAAGTTCCTCGGTAGAAAGATTGATTACAAAGGACGCACACCATCCCTTGAGGTAGTCGTCGATAACTTCATAAATGACCTTGATAAGGTAGACCAACAGCCCATTAACAATATAAAAAAAGCGTGGGTCTATGACAACTATCTCACTTCACGTCTGACTTGGCCATTCCTCGTTTATGATATTGGCAGAACCCATCTGGCAAAACTAGATGCAAATGTCATAAAAACATTGAAGTCTTGGTTTGGTCTAGCACTCTCGGCTGACCCTTCAACTCTATTCAGAGATTACAATAATTTTGGGTTAAAACTAAAAAGGCCATCGAAACTCTATAAACACAGGGTTACCAGAACGCACATTCTAGTTAAGTCCCAGGACGAACTAGTTGCATCACTTCCTAAAGACGAGGGCAAATCTTGACTCTAAAATAATAAAATCTTTTCTTAAACAAGATGAGGACGACAACTACAAAGTGCATGCCATGAACCTAGAAATGCAAAACGAGTGGTTAAACTTAGGCGAGTTCTGCATCCCCTCTAGGCGCGCCTTTTTCTCCTCCTTTTAATTTTTTATCCTTTAACTACTCTCCCAGATCAGAGTAACCTAGTAAGATGGGGAAAAGCCTCGGAAAAATCTTGCTATACCTGTGGTGAGGCAGTGGGCACTGCAAGGCACTTATTGAGGATGCAAGGTGCTCCTGGACAGGGGTCTCTACTCACGCCGCCACGACAGAGTACTAGAAATCATACGTGAAGCTATAAGCCTTTCAGTAGCTAGGGCTCAAAAAGGGTTGACGACGAATAAAAGACAAACTAACTTCGTTAAAGCTGGCTCAAGTACAAATTCCACCAGCACGCCTTATTCACTATAAAATTCCGGAAGACTTAGCTATCTACGACATCTAGACCGAACATATTTCTTTTTTCCAAACAAATCAAACGTATAGTACTTTTTGTTGCCGTGAGAAACAAACATCCCTAAAGACCATGTATTCAAAGTGAATAAATACTATGACCTTACTAATGAACTAACCAAAAATGGCTATGTGGTTAGTTTATACGCGGTAGAAGTGGGTGCGAGGGGTATACCAGCGAAGTCTCTCTACAACCTGCTAAAAGACCTTGGCCTTACTAGAAGTGCAGTAAGCTCCATATTAGAACGAGTGTCCAAAGCTGCACTAGTAGGGTCCTTCCGAATATGGTTGGGCAGGGAGAATAACTTGAACAGAGGAGGTGAGTGTTGACGGCCGTCACTAAGGGTACCCTTAAACCTACACCCGTGTCACAAGTCTCGGGCTCTGTTCGGAGTTTTTCTCTCAGCCACGCGATGGACCCGGCACCCGCACGGTGAATCCATGGAATGCTAAGATATTCGTCTCCCCAGTAAGAAGAACGATTTGTAGTTCTACTTTGTACCTGTCGATGGTCATGAAGTTTTGCGAACAATTCCTAAATATTAAAAAATTGTGGACTTACCAATCCTACTGTTTTCCAAGGCTGCTCGAAATGCTTCAATCTGGTCCCTACTTTTAGATACAGGAGGGCCACTTACAGCTAACCCGATAAGGCAGAGCAGCACAACCACCCGTATCATTTTGGGATTTGGCATTAAAAAAATTATAATTCCTTTTATATATACTAAATGAGAGTCATATAATGAGCTAGATATAGATACAAATGTAATCAACAAGAGATTAAACTACTACTAAGCTTGTATAGATTTTGGATTAGATATTTAAACAGTTAAGTACGTGATTAATGTTTAATAACGAATTAGCCGCCAGCCCTGGCTTCACGTAGTTTATTACTATAAAATAAAAGTTCATATTTCAGCAACACCTAAGAGCTGTTTGATATTATTTTTTTAACATCTGTAGTAATAATAGGTAAGCTTTGTTAACCTGTGGTATCTACTACCTATATACTATCTATTTGGTAATTATCTACCGGTTGAATAAATAATTTAAAATTAATCATTTATTTTTAATTCATAACAAAACAATTTATAATAAACCGAAGTGGCGCGCCTTGCTGTACCGTTGGTCTCCTGCCTTATTGAAATTTTATCTTAATGCCTTTGAACTGACTCTTCTAGATTAGAATAACTTAGTAAGATGGGGGAAAGCCTCGGAAAAATCTTGCTATACCTGTGGTTAGGCAGTAGGCACTGCAAGGCACTTAATGGTAGGATGCAAGGTGCAAGGTGCCGCTACGATAGAGTACTAGAAATCATACGTTTCAGTAGCTAGAGCTCAAAAAGAATAGACGAACTAACAACGCCAAATACGTATAAGACAAACTAACTTCGTTACAGCAGGCTCAAGTACGATTTCCACCAGCCTTACACTCTGCATCTTTGTAAATTCTAGAAGACTTAGCTATTTTGACATCTAGACCGAACCTTTCCTTTATTCCAAACAACTTGTACCTACTTGTTGAACTTACTTTTAGTGCCCTGGGAAACGAACATCGAATAAATAATTAAATATTATAAACTTACTAATGAACTATCTAATAATGGCCATATTGTTAGTTTATACGCATTAGAAGTGGATCCCAGAGGTATACCAGCGAAATCTCTCTATAACTTAATAAAAGACCTTGGCCTTACTAGAAGTGCAGTAAGCTCCATATTATAACGAGTATCCAAGGATACTCTTGTAGAGCCCTTCGAAATTTGGCTGGGCAGGGAGAATAACATGAACAGAGAGGGTGAGTGTTGACGTGCGTCACTACTATTAAACCCAGTCGTGTCACAAGTCCCTCGGAGGTGTTCTCCCCCACGCGATGGAACCGGCACCCGCTTGGTGGATCCATGGAAGGCTAAGATATTCTTCTCTCTAGGTAGATAGCAAATATTTCCTCTCTCTTTTGTACATTTTCAGCTCCAAAGTACTTTCAAATATTCCTTAATTCAAAATGTTTTTATAATATTATCAAGTAGGTAAACGAAGGGACATAACACAATGTCACTGTAATTAATTGATAGAATTGTTGATGATCGTAATTAATTAAAGATAACGAGCTAAATTGAAAAGCTTTTTTGTTACATAAATACAATTATCAAAACCCAACATTGTTCCTGATTTGGTTTCTCTCAATCTCATAGAAATTTAATTTTATCCGACTTCAAAACGCACTAAGAAGTAAAAAATAATTGCGTCAATTAGTTACATTAATTTACTTAACCATGTCAATGAAATAGGTGCCATCCGAGTTTAGGTAACGTGTTTAAAGTTCGCTCCGTCAGACATGCACACTACAGCAATGTACACATACAAGTTCAACCACGAGTAAAGCTCACTCGCCTTCGTGAATTGCAAAAAGTATAGCCCTTGAGGCCTTGTCTGCCATGCGATCTGACCCGCTGAGCTATTTCACTACTAACTAATTCGATGTCAGACGATAAAGTTATTTATCCACGAACCTATTTGACAAGGTTTAATTTCTTTGACTGTAGAAGAAATTATCTATAGAAAACCTTTAGATGTTAAACGAGTCGTTCATATTTTCCTTTTGAGAGTTTGTTAAACATGGTTGTTGTGAAAGTGACCAAGTTTACAAAGCTTACGGAATCTGGCAATTCAGTTTAAAATTGAAGACCGCTAATTTGAAAGAAGTCCGAGTACGACCTACACTATAGTTATAATAAATCATTGTAGTACAGAAAGGATAAACTATTTTTAAACTAACAATTTAAATCACCTATGTAACATAGGTGATTTAAATTGTTTGTAAAATTTAAATTTCTATGTAAGCATATAATTTTAATTTACTACTTGCATTTTTAAAAAGTACAAAATTAACTTAGTTGCTATTTATATCTATACAAATAAATAAAAGTGTCTATTGTAATTTTAATTTAACAATTTTTCCCTCAATGTAGATACAATCTTAGGTTATTAACAAAATTATGTAAAGTACTGTTTATTTATATCAAAATAATCCAAAATTATGAAGATTAATCATATCTTTGCATACCTACGATTACATTAAAAGATGTTAACTGCCTGCGGGTATAAAAGCAAACAATAGTAGGAATTCAACAAAATGAATATGCAGCAGGTAGTAGTGCTGCTTTGCCTCATAGGGCTCGGAGCGAGCGGCCCCCCTGTTACAAAGACTAGGGAGCAGATTCAAGCTTTTAAAGAAGCTTTGGAAAAAAGCAGAATAGGTAGGCATGTTACTTTTCTACGTAATATCTAATCATGAGAAATTTAAATTCAAAATTTACGTAAACGTGTAAGTACTTGTAAAATTCAGCGACATCATCCACGTGTTTGCTTGCTTATCCGCAAATGATTATGCCTACCTTCTTTAATATGACATAGTTTTTTTATACAAGTTGGCACTTGATTGCAATCGCGCCTGACGGTAAGGGGTGACGCAATGATGGACATCGTACCGTCACTTGGCGGTATGTCTTTGTCGGTAGGGTGGTAACTAGGCACGGCCGAAGTTTCCCAGTAGTAAAAAAAAAACATAATAAAACGTATTTAAAAAAAAAGCCTATAACTTCATCGGTTGTCATGCCATTTAGTTCGGGCACGGGGACACAAATATGTATGGTTTAATTTCTTGAATCGTAGTCTCGATGGAATTTTGAAGTACCTAATAGATTTTGGGCATTTAAGTCGAAAATTCAGTGATTGTTTGTTCGTGTATATAGGTACACAATATAGTCGAATCTACATACTTCTTGGTTTAATAGGACTTAACTGGTCCACTTTTCATTTACAGACGATGGCGTGCTACTAGATTCCCGCGTCCTAGAAAGCCCTGATGCGAATATATGGGAGAACAGTGGCAGGTACCAGGGCGACATAGTCCTCGATGATGAGCAGATCGAAGCACTGGTAGCAGGCTTCGCTGACATCTCTGGCGATGGATCTTCTAGAGCCGCTTACGTCGTGCCCAACAGGAGGTGGCCTGGAAACGTAATGGTATACCAATTTGGTGCAAATGAGTTCAGTAAGTACTTTTGTTACATGTATTAAAAGTACAAGGTATACCTCTGTATACATATAATACTGTAATGAATTTTTTACAACAATCTTAAAATCAGAAAACTAAAAATATACCTAGTTCTAAAACATATGTTTGAAGATAATACAAAAATAAGAAAATCGATTTTTTAAGGATTGCGTAGTTATCATACAAGAAGCTTATTTTATTTTTTTTAAACTTACAAGTTTGTAGTAATTTAAAATATATTTTAGATGCTGCTCAACAACAAGCCATTTTGAGAGCTATGGGGTGGGTCGAGCATTTCTCCTGCGTCCGCTTCCGCCTGAGACGCCCGAACGAGCAGAACTACGTGTTGATTACAGTTAGTATAATGTGTTACTTTCAGTTATCCAAAGTATATCCTAAGTTATCAAAGTGCTATTGTCGTATACACATTTTATTCCCATTAAAGAAATTTTTATTTTGATTTTGAAAGTTGAATTTGTATATCAGGGGTTAAAGTATGAAATTGCCGATTTGTACTGAAAAATAAAAATTAATTTTTTTTAAATGTAACATATTTATTTAATCAAATAATTTACCATTATTATCTATACATTGCTGCCATCTAATAGGAAGCTCATTTATGCCTTTGAGATAGAACTCTGGTGATCTAGATTCGACAAACTGTGTGAAAGCATTTTGCACTGCCTCCTGAGAATAAAACTTTTTATCACGTAGAAAATTGTCCAAATCACGAAAAAAATGGTAGTCCGTTGGAGCAAGGTCTGGCGAATTTGGAGGGTGACGAATGGTTTCTAATTGCAGTTCCTGTAGAGTTAAAACGGTTTCTCGTGCTGTGTCAGGTCTCGCGTTATCATGGAGCAATAATGGTAAAGATCGATTCATTAATCGGGGCTGTTTCACTGCTAGTTTCACTATCATTATTCGAAGTTCGGCGCAGTAGACATCTGCCGTTATTGCTTGACCAGATCGGAGAAAGCTATAGTGAATAACACCACGCTGAGACCACCAAACAGTTACCATTACCTTTTTATTGGTAAGCTTTGCTTTAGGACACTGTTGCGGCGTTTGACCTGGGGTCAGCCATTGCATTTTCCGCATACGATTATCGTAAAGAATCATTGTTATTCACCTGTGTGGGCGGTCTTCCGCGTGGTTCGTTCTTCAAATCGAAGTTTCCATCACGAAAGCGTTTAAACCAAAACCGCACAGTGCGTTCATTAGCAGTCCCCTCTCCAAATGCAACATTAATATTGCGAGCTGTTTCTGCCGCGTTAGTTCCGCGTCGGTTCTCGTATTCAAAATTCACACGAATTTTCGAAGTAGGTATCCATCTTTATTGTCTAAGCTGAATGAAAAAAACAACTGAAAGTTGATAATTGAATGTTGCACATTTTTTAAAAGAAGAACTACACAGGTACCGTATGAAAAAAGTTTCACTTTAAAATCTTAAACCATGAAGGTTCTATGTCAATTTGAAGTACCTATTACAATAAAACGGCAATTTCATTCTTTAACCCCTTTTATTACGTGGGTACAAATTGGATCCACGGTCTATAAGTACTTAGGATTACTAGTACTAAAATATTATCGTATTGATTTTTTGTATGTATCGCCAGGGAAGGCCAACAGGCTGCTATGCGCGTGTTGGTTTCCACCCTACCGGCCATATTCACACCCTTAACCTGGCTCGTAACGAACCGGGCCGGGGTTGTCTGAACAACATCGTCATCATCCACGAACTGCTGCACAACCTCGGATTCTTCCACATGCAATCAGCCTACGAGAGATACAATTACGTGCGCATCAACTGGGCTAACATTCGGCAAGGTAGGTATCCATAATAAACCACATCCGTATTCTATAATTGTAAATTTTAATAACATTGTATTAAAACAAAGCCCGCCATATGTTCGCTAAGATCTATTAACGGATTTTATAGTAAAAATCGTGGTCCGGACTCTATTATCAGACATGCTCCATGATACCACATTAGTGCATATTATTACATTGACTTTGATTAGAGAGTAAGGGTGAATAAGCTGTTAGTAGTAAATAAGAACGTCTCAAACTGCTAATTTCTGCTTCCAAGATTGAACTTACAAATAGATACTTTCTTCCTAATCGGGCAATTCACAAATATAATAATTTCTAAAAATCTTAAAATAAAAATCTAAACTAGTTTATATATGTTTTAAAATTTCCAGGCTTTGCTCATGCCTTCTATCAGTGGCCGCGCAATCAAGTCAGCCTATTGAGTCTACCGTATGAATACCAGAGTTCAATGCACTACAGCACCCATGCGTTTAGTATAAACGGGAGACCAACTATTGTAGCTACGAGGGTATGATAAATAAATATTTTAATATTATTTACGTAACATAGGACTGCCTTAACTATTAGCCACCCAGCACGGGTGTTGGTCGGGAACCGCACCGGTTCGTGCCACAATAGAAATAGACCGATGCAATGATGCTACAAAAGTAGCATAATGAGTGTACCAGTGAGTCCACGAGGATTGAGAAGTAAGCCGCGTCATGGATACGATGTATCCAAATTAGGCGAAGCGGTGCTAGTCGGGTGCTGGGTGGCTAATGCGTTATGACCTAAGGACTTAAATAGGATTGATTGCTTTTTTAGGAAATCTGGTTGACGTTATCGCTTGGATCAGGCGCTTTCACTTTATTTTAATTATTCACTTTCGTAGTCGTTTCTATCCAATATACGTATAATGTTCTAGAGTTTCCCGGGAACTATGGGCCATATGGTGTACGTGACACACTTTGACTGGGTGAGACTTCGCAGACACTACAACTGCCCTGGGGCGTGGAATGAGAGGGAGATACAGGAGGTGAAGGAAGAGGTGGAGCGCACTCTACCTCTGATGTTGGCTGTACCATCAATGGATCGTGTGAAGGAAGAAGACAATGAACAAGTGAAGATAGTCACTGAAACGATATAAACCTACTTCATTTAACGTGTTAAAAATATCTCATAAGAATAAAAAATGTAAAAAATATTCATACATAAACTAAATAAAAAAATGAAATACCTTGTTAAAATTCGCCTATATACCTACCACCGCTGTTCTAATAGAATAAACTTATTGAATGGCTAAACTGATAAAAGCCAATATATATGCCATATTATTGGTTACCAGAAAAGTAGATTAATTAAAGTAGCGATAAAAAGGCTTAAGAATGAACTGCTCTATATGACTAGGTGTTGAGCTGTGAACTATTTCGCAAAATGGAGACATTTATAAAAACGAGTAGTGACTCTACTACTAACAGTCCTAGACTGCGATGCGATCTCTCCTATATTTGGTGTATTTGTTAGGTTTAGTTTAAATTAGGAAAAAGTCCTAGGTCATTTGCTATAGTAATGATAATAATTACCTAGCTACTAGTATAGTATAGAAGGACTATTTTTAAATTATTCCTTCAAATGCCTGTATGTTATTGACAAAATTATATAGATTACTGTTTATATTTAAGTATATCAAATTAATCCAAAATTATAAAGATAAAAATATCTTTCTTGACGATTAAATTAATTAAAGATGTTAACTACCGATATATATTTTGGTATAAAAGCAATCAACAATAGGTATTGAAAAAATTATAATATGCAGCGAGTGGTAGCGCTGCTTTGCCTCATAGGGCTCGTTGTGAGTAGCCCTCCTGTGACGAAAACTAGAGAGGAGATTGAAGCATTCAAAGAAGCTTTGGAAAAAAGCAGAATAGGTATGCAAAGCACCTTACAACATATTTAATAGGCAAAAATTATATTTTAATACGTAATTATAACAACTGAATTTATGGAATGCTTTTGTCTCTTACGACATTTATTTATAATTTGAAGTTTTTGAAATTTTGAGCATAAGTAGGACAGACCTGGATTTAGGAAATACAGAGCTTAAGGAGACATTAGGCAGATATAAGAGTTGCGAAGATGATACGATTCAATTTGCAGAAGCAAATTCACGGACTTTATATTCGTATAGAATGTCTACCTACTCATAAGTTATAATCGAGTTGATTACTTATTATTAAATCTTACAGACGATGGAGTGCTATTAGATTCCCGCGTTCTAGCAAACCCTGAGGCAAATATCTGGGAGAACAGTGGCAAGTACCAGGGCGACATAGTCCTCGACGATGAGCAAATCGAAGCTCTAGTAGCAGGCTTTGCTGGCTTAACTGGCGATGGCTCTAGAGCGGCTTATGTTGTGCCCAACAGAAGATGGCCTGGAAACGTAATGGTGTACGAATTTGGTGCAAATGAGTTCAGTAAGTTCTTTTCTTAGTTTAAATATAACATAGTGACAATAAATTTATTCGTAAAATCTTAAAATAGAAAACTAGATATAGTTTTAATAAATAAGAATACATGGATACAATCAAAAGTTGGACGATATATCTGTATAAAATTGCATAATCCATTTTCAAGGATTGCGCAGCCATCATTCAAGAAGCTTGTTTTTTTTTGTTACACTTACAGATATTTAAAATATATATTTTAGATGCTGCTCAACAGCAAGCCATTCTGAGAGCCATGGGCTGGGTCGAGCATTTCTCCTGCGTCCGGTTCCGCTTAAGGCGCCCGAACGAACACAACTTCGTGTTGATTACTGTAAGTTTAATGTGTATTAGTTATCCAAAGTATATTCTTACTTTTTAGTTACCAAAACTGTATATGTTTATTAAGTGACTAGCTATTGCGCTTTTACGCTTTTGGTAAGTATTCCGAGTCACTACTACAACTGAAACTTTATTGTATCGATTTACGATTGGTATCGCCAGGGAAGACCAACTGGATGCTACGCGCGGATTGGTTTTCACGCAACCGGCCACATCCATGTCCTGAACCTGGCGCGCAACGAACCGGGCCGGGGTTGCTTCAACAACATCGTCATCATCCACGAACTGCTGCACAACCTCGGATTCTTCCACATGCAATCAGCCTTCGAGAGGTACAATTACGTGCGCATCAACTGGGCTAACATTCGACAAGGTGGGTTTCTGAACTTGTTAAGCGGGCTAACTTGTTAAGAGTTTCTACGTGCCATGGTACCAGAACTCTAAATTGCTTGGCCGTGGCTTGGATTTTGATTTTCATTTCTCTATACAATTTCCTTTGAAATAACGTAAAAATTATTATAAAGACATAAAATTGCCTTTTATTTCACTGAATTGAATTTTAAAAGATCATCAGCCATCATGCAACCACTGTTGGACATAGGACTCTGTTAGGTACTGGGAACTAGGGGCGTGTTTGTTACCATTATCCTGTGACATCTCACCTGAAGACGCGGTCGGGTAACGCTGGATTTTAGTGGGTATACCGATGTGAGTGGTGAATCACATATACTCTCTGGAAAGAGCGCTTTCCACCCTTCTTTCCGGAGAGATGCGTAAAGGCATTTCCCAGCGTAAAAAAGGGGCATTTTTGTTGGTGTGCCACTCATCAGATTTATGCCCTAATCACCACGTTGGGCAAGTGGGTTGGCGATTGCAGAGAGAGATTTACTCAAGCCTGGTAAAATTAAGCTATAGATATATATAAAAAGTGTGATGCTTAAACCAACAATAATCATAACAATTACGATTATCTGCCTCATCTGTAACTGTAAATTACAACTTTGCTCTGTGTTTAAACGAGCCGTATTATGAAGGTACACCTACCTTTGCATGTGTGTACGATGGTATTGTGTGATCTGCGCCGTTTATATTTCTGTTATTCGCAGGCATGGCTCACAACTTCTACCAGTGGCCGCGCAATTCAGTCAGCCTCTTGAGTCTGCCATACGAGTACCAGAGTTCAATGCACTACAGCACCCATGCTTTCAGTTCCAACGGGAGACCAACTATTGAGGCTACGAGGGTAAGACAAGCGACACACTGCCTCGTGACAGATTGCGAGCAGTGCGTCGATTCGTGAACTAGACGTCAGTTTTCATACTGATGTACATCGGTTGCAAAACGGATGTAATAAAAATCTGACATTTTTCCATATTAGACTGACAGTCGAACGGAAGGTGGCATGCTCGACGAGATGTGAGGGAGATGTTTGTACGTATCTATTTCAAGAATCGACATACAGTTCGACTGTCTGTCAATTGGAGAAGACCGATTTCTTTTACTCTGACGGCTTTTCAATAATTGCCCTACACCTGAGCTTTAGTAACATAAGTTATGTACCTTATAGTTATAATTATAAAGTACATTTTTGTTGGATTTTAGGTGACGTATGTTATGTTAACATTGCAGAGTTTCCCCGGAACGATGGGTCACATGGTGTACGTCACCCACTGGGACTGGGTGAGGCTCCGCAGACACTACAACTGCCCTGGAGCGTGGGATGAGAGGCAGATACAGGAGGTGAAGGAAGAGGTGGAGCGCACTCTACCCCTGATGCTGGCTGTACCATCAACAGATGAAAACAAATAAACGACAGTAAAAATAATATGTATTCCAAAATCCTATATATTCTATTACTCTATGATCGTGTAAGGGCCGGCGCACACTTAACGCGGAAAAGCGGCGTCGTTACTTTCATATTAAATGTGTTAAAAGTCAAAAATTAATCTCGTATTATATTTGCTAGTCTGTTTACTATCACTAAATCTGGACTATTCCACTAGTCATTCTTAATCACATGTAAGTAATTTTATTTTCAGTGTATGATAAATTCCGTTGATATACTTATTATTTTTAATCCCAAAATGGTTTATCCACAGGTATATCAAATGATAAGAACATCAAAGCCATATTAATTTGATTAAAGACATAAGTATACGTCATGGAAAAACAAATCTTAAGCTCTTAATCTATGATTAATTAATTAATTTGCCGATTATACTCAATTTAGCTCAATATTATTAAATTTCGCATTACACATTATACCCGAAACTATAGACACAGGGGGACGGGCCAAACATAGAATGTAATGGTAATACCTACATACTGATCTTAATAAAAAATAGAACCGACTCAAAACGCACTAAAATTGGTTGTTTGTAAAGTCGGTTTACTGACGATAGTTGAACGTGACAATGTCTTAAGAAAATACTGATGAAATGGTAGCATTTAATTGGTTATTAAAATTTTTAATTTAAGTATATTTTTATAAATATTAATTTAAATTAATAAAATAATTGATTTTGATTACGGATGTCGAACGCTGCCGAACGCAAAGGTCGATTGTGCTTCTTTGTCACTCGTTCCGCGCTCTCGCTTGCACTTCAAGCCTTACATGGAACGCCTCAAAGCGAGGTAACGCAGCATGAGTCATGTTTTTTCGTGCGTGCAGCCGGTTCTATCGAATTGTAAGACGTTGTCACGTCAAAAAATGGCTAATGTGGTTGAAATTATAAATATATGTAAATATTTTTTTTTAGTATTTGAAGTGTGTTGCTAAGCTGTTGTTGGTTCAGCCGTTAACCTAAGACTTGTAAATGAATTCCTACTAACATACGACGTTTAATATTACGCTTACAGTATTAAAACTAAACATTTTAAACTACGGCGATCAATGACGTTAAGTTCAAACCATTGTCTACAAAGGCAGCAGCCTGTATCCATCCTGACGCTTAGGTTAAGCATGGGTTCAGAGTTAACACTAATGCTCCTGTCATCATATCACAATTACGACCTTCATATCCAAACACAGCAATACCTTAGCAGTGAAAATGAATGGCTATAGTAGGTACTGGCGAATAGCAATTGCAATAATAGTAACAAATCCGCCACCATGTATAGGGTCAAATATGCTCTATGCCTAATAAGTTATAGATATAGAAATATAAAAGTTCAGTAAAACAATGACAAACTGTGAGTGACAGGTTATTAGTAAAATAATAAAATCCAGTTATCTCAAAATCATATTTATTTTGCTCTATATATAAAAATATTTCAGTAGCTCTACAAAATAAAAGAATATCAATATAATACTTATTTATATAACAAAAAACGTAAAGTTACAATATATTGGACGTGATACCATTCTCTCTCTCCTACTAATTTTTAATATAAAAATTATTCGGACCCACGCAACCAGTGCCTCCTCTACTAGACGCCATACACACTAAACTGTTACATTATTAAAATATTAAAAATATCATTGCAAAATAAAATTGAACATTTAATAAGGTTACAGTCAATAGAACTTGTATTTATGTGCAGTGACTGTGTGCTTGACACGTATTGTTGAACGCCTGAAGTGTCACTGCCACAGAGTATTGTAGCCTCCATGGTCACAGCCACACGATCAACAATGATCTCAAGCACACATAGAGCCTCACACACATATGAGTTCAAAATCATAATAATTATCGCATCATGTTATAATTCAATGATTTCGTGGGGAAACTGTACACCCAGTGAAATATTATTTACTCTAAGAGCGTACCGTAGATTTGATAGCCGATATTTGATATAAGAAACACACATATTACTTATGATTTACGACCTCACTTGATCTCAACCGAAACTAAAACTCGTTAAAACTTGAACAACTTTAGCACTAAAAGAATACAGGAAACAGGAACGTGAATATTAAGTGAGTTGTAAAAATAGACAGACATTGTAATGACAATTACTAACGCTAAAACTGGCGCGGGTGCACGCTCGCGGGTGTATAATGAAAAATAGTATGGACAGCGCAGGCGCGTGCAACGGAGCGCGGGCGCGGGTGGCGGATTGTCATTCGCGCGACGGGCGCCCGCGCGCGGGTTTGTTTCTACAAATCAGACGAGCGCCGCTAGATGCCACGGTCACACGCGTCAGGGGCTAGGTACAATCATGAACATCGATACTACTACCTACTTGTCAAGAAGGGGTTATGCAGTTGACGTTTTTTCCATTTATGTCTTTTTGCCAAATAATAAATTAGTAAATAATCCATGGTAATCTACTCGACACCACTGTACACGCTCGACATCAAAATGATACTAGCAGCGCTAACTGAGACGGGCGCACGCGACGGGTGCCCGCGCCCGCGCGAGTTTTAGCGTTAGCCCTTAGTGCTAAATTCTGGACAAGATTGCTCTATCGGAGATAACATTTCACTGGTACAAATTACAGTTCAAGAGCTCTGAATAAAACTGTTTTTAACATAACATGGATTTGCGTAATTTCGCTGTAACAATAACATTGAAATGTAAAAAATCCTAACATCCATATTATGTACTTCTGTAAAATATTTCTACTTTACAAGCTCTAGTTTAGGTTGTTGTATCGTCAACAAGTTTTGAACCCCTGAAACGAATTCTTGGCCATGAACAGATTCGTAAATATTACAGACCAAACGTTATTCTTTCATTTTCTATTATTTTAGTACATAAATCAAGTTTGATGTATTAAAATATTTCATTATTTTCCTTTTGACGCAAACAATTCCTATTAAATTATTTTTATTTTGCAATATGTAAGTAACTAAAATAAAGTTACAACTAAAACCCTATTATTATCAGTTCATTAACTTTTTACACGAATAGATGCCATTATACTTTCTCATTAAATTATTATCAATAATAATAGTTACACCATAGACATATAACATAGATTGTGCGCTAAGGACAATTTATAGTATAATATATTTTCTGAACAACTAAATTAAATTATAAAAATTAAAAATTATATTTTTGTAAAATACTGTATTGAAAATAAATGAGCCCAATTACAGTTTTTGACCAAAAATTACTCTATATCTATTTAGTTTTCGTTTCAAAATTAAGGTTAAAAAAGAAGTAAATTGAATAAAAACAAACATTAGTTAAAATAAAAAGAAATTAAAAGTAAACCTTAAATTATCTAAGTACACAATATGTTTGACCAATTTTGAAGGCAATTATTAAAATATAAACGGCTGAAACTCACGTCACTGTTGTCGAAGTATGCCCAACTAGTTCCGAACCTATACGGGGTCCCTAGTCATAAGCTCGCATGCTCATGCAATGTGGCATGAAGCAAACTGCGATCCACGCGCGCATCCGCACGTAATATTATACGATAATCTTATTAGAATCGAAATGTGCATATCAATAAACTCTTCAATTGGACTACAAATTTAAAAGAAAACTGCAAAACAGTATAATTGAATGTTTCAATGCTTTTAGATCTTGTAATATGTCTATGAGTTATAAATATTATCTATCTGGCAATATGCAACATGAAAACAACGAAATCGCATATGAATCTCAAGATCAGTTTAAACTAAACGTAGCATTTATCTGGCACATTTTTAAAACGATTACGTTATAATTATTACACATTATTATCTTATATTATATGAGCTCAAATGTTACAAACTAATTTTTAAGAACGAAGTACTTGTGCCCGTATGATACACTTTACTTATCTAAATATAATAATATACGTATTAACATGCTTGCATTGTAGTGTCATTTAATTACATGATGGAATATATTACATTTGTCATATATTGATATGATTTGATTTTTCTGCTAATTTGCCGATTGTCTAAAGGTTTGGTCAAAAAGCGTGCGGGAAGGGACAATGACGTAACACTGACGCGACATAAACCGTCGCAACATACTACAGTCTGTTCTCTGTTAGCGTCACGTTCGTCACGTCACTCCCTTCCCGCCCGCTGCACCGCGAAACGTTAAAGACTCGCAAGAGGTGACGCAGAGAACAGCACCATATATACGTTGGATGCGTGAATGGAAAAATGACTTTCGGCAACTTCAGCTGCTCCAGCACCTCTTGCAATGGCCTATCCATATTAATATACATGAAACCCTGTCATACGTTTGCTATATACAAAACCGAGTTGCATTGAACGTAAGAAATAACTTAACTCTTTTTATTAAATTTGTAACATTAATGTCATTTTTTTGACACGAAAATCTACAACCAACTTTTTATCTAAAGAATACAAAATCTATGCTATATTTTAAATCTATCACTAAAATTCTATAAAACAAAATATTTCTCTTTGAATATTAATATTATTGCAATAAAACAAAGAAATTTGCTTTCAGCAATTTTGTCTTATTTTAACGATCGGCAGTGAATTACTGGTTTTAAAAGCTGACTTTTGCAGCTCAAAAAAAAGTGCTCACACAAAGCATAAAGTTCATTAGTTCAGGTTTAAATTACGATCTCAATTTTAGAATTATAAAATCTTTATGCTAAGTATTGCACCTAAAAAAAAACAAAAAATAATACAAAACATAAATAATACTATACAATTGCTATGCAAAAATAAAGACGGAAATAAACATATTTTGTTTATAATTATATCATTTATCGATTACGACAATTGTGTTCAGTATCTTTGCTTTTTTATTTATAACTAAAAGAAACAAAGTTTTTAACTAAAATGAAAGTTTAACCTTCATATCCTAATTCCTAGACTAAATGTAACAGTACTTTATTAAGTAACTTACACGAAATGGCAATGATTGCAAAGAGGGCCTCTTTTGAGCCTTAGATCACAGCTTATACCAAAAAATAAAAAATGTATATTACAAAAGGGCGTCCTGGAAATACTGAATCACCAACCATGTCGTAGGTACATCTACTAGTAATATTATGTACATACTGAACACGCATTATTTGCATTATCAATTCAATCGTTAGACCTATTTGGCAAAGCTGTGTTATGTCAGAAAAAAGTACAAAAATACATTTTAATAGATATTAATTACAGTCGCGTACAAAAATTACAGCTTAAAATTTTTTTTTAAATAGTCAAGTTTTTTTTTATATTTAAACATTTTCTACTAAAGTTTTCTTTACGTAACATGTCCATGTTGTGACCCATGGGCCAAGGATACTGCAAGCTTTTCTAACATCGACTATCATGCAGTCATGTCGATTTTTTTGTAATCTAACATTTGCGAGTAAAATTAGCATCTAATATTGAAAATATACTCATATTTCTAATTGAAAAACTATGTGAAGTGGACCCACAATTTTTTTTAATTCAATTTCGTAAGCAAAAGTTAACTTTTTTTTTTATTAATTTACGTATCTTCAAATGAGGGTAAAACACAGTTATCGTCGATCTTAAAAGCTACATTGATAGATGCGAGTTTTTCTTTGAATAAAAAAAAATATCCTATATTGTAAAAAAATATTTTTATCATGAAAGATGGAAAAAAATACTAAACTACTATTATTTCAAGTTTAATTCGTTGAAAATTGTCTTTGATTTTTTACATTTTTACTTATTTACTATTTTTTGTTCCCTTGGCATTATTAAAAAGTATTCTAATAAAAGCAAGTGGCAGTGTCTATTGTATAAATACTGTAGCCCGACCAGAAATATTAAGCATTTATGATTGGTGGTGTAGGGTTAGCCGCCTGTGCTTAATGTACTCGTAGAAAAAAATTATTTGAATCGATAACTTAAACACGGCTAGCGCTGTGGGTTAACAGTTGGAGATGAGGAGCGCCTACCGCTGCCGTATGTGTGAATGAAAAGATAAATCAGACAAGCGTCGTACAGCATTAGGACACGAAGCGTTTCACCCATAAGATATTATTACATCAAAATAAAAAATAAATTAATTTCTTTCTTTTTGCCAACATGGCGAAGGTTAAGTTACGACATTCGAACGAAAGTAATTTCATACAAGATGGATTGATTGTGAGCCATGTTTAGAAAAGAGATTAACGCAAGCCATTAGTCTAATCAGAAGATATCATAAAAGGAATTTCCTAGCTGAAAACCGCTTTATGGATTATATTTATGTATTTTAATATTTTTATTAATTGTTTACAAATAACGTAGCAACTACCAATACACGATGCACCTGTTATTGCGCAGGGTTCTTTTAGAAATTTTCAGGTTGAATCTAGACTTTAGAACCTTAAAATATTGTACCCGAAATCAACATAAGGTGTTTAAAATCGTGTGTTACACACTCGAAACCAAAAATTTGCTTTGTGGAATATTGTAAAGGAAACCCTGTTAGCATTGGCTTAAACACATAAAACGTCTTCACTCGTAGTCAAATCTACTTAAAATATAAATGAAACTTGACAGCAAGGAAACTTAACTCCGATTTAAACACAATAGTCCAGTCCATGAATAGACTCAACCAAAACAGATATACAGCTAGAGAGTATTTGTTACAAATGTATTCCTGAGAGCTATTATATATTTGTTACAAAAATACATTCTCGATACACCAAGAAGCTTCAACCTTTCAACCTGAGAAACTATTCAGTTAATTATATACATTGACTGGTAGGCGCCCGCCACTTCGCTTGCGTGGTACATAGGGTTGCAACCTTCCAAAAACACGAAACATGCATACAGCAAGTTATCCTTATAAAATCGCGAATTTTTTGTAGTCCTCATGAAGAGAAACAATTTCATACATTGTTTCATTTTATCTCAAACAGATAAGCGGTGTTTTAGATAAAAACTCCGGCGGCTTCAATGTTTCCGACTTTCCCAACAATTAACGTCACATTTCATCCAATTTACATATACCTTAACAAATTATATCAGATCAGAGTAACTTAGTAAGATGGGGAAAAGCCTCGGAAAAGTCTTGCTATACCTGTGGTGAGGCAGTGGGCACTGCAAGGCACTTATTGGTAGGATGCAAGGTGCTCCTGGACAGGGGTCTCTACTCACGCCGCCACGACAGAGTACTAGAAATCATACGTGAAGCTATAAGCCTTTCAGTAGCTAGGGCTCAAAAAGGGTTGACGACGAATAAAAGACAAACTAACTTCGTTAAAGCAGGCTCAAGTACAAATTCCACCAGCAAGCCTTATTCAATTCTGGGCCCTGCTCCTGATTGGACTATATTAATGGACACGTATGAAAAGCACTATAAAATCCCGGAAGACTTAACTATTACGACATCTAGACCGGACATATTTTTTTTTTCCAAACAAATCAAACGTATAGTACTTGTCGAGCTTACAGTGCCGTGGGAAACAAACATCCCTAAAGACCATGTATTCAAAGTGAATAAATACTATGACCTTACTAATGAACTAACCAAAAATGGCTATGTGGTTAGTTTATACGCGGTAGAAGTGGGTGCGAGGGGTATACCAGCGAAGTCTCTCTACAACCTGCTAAAAGACCTTGGTCTTACTAGAAGTGCAGTAAGCTCCATATTGGAACGAGTGTCCAAAGCTGCTCTAGTAGGGTCCTTCCGAATTTGGCTGGGCAGGGAGAATAACTTGAACAGAGGAGGTGAGTGTTGACGCGCGTCACTAAGGGTACCCTTAAACCTACACCCGAGTCACAAGTCTCGGGCTCTGTTCCGAGTTTTTCTCTCAGCCACGCGATGGACCCCCACCCGCACGGTGAATCCATGGAATGCTAAGATATTCGTTTCAAATCTATATTGGAACCACTCTATTGGTGAAACCCGCATGACAGTTCGTTCAGAAGCCTTTGAGTTTAGTGCGAACAGACAGACAGACAGACGCTTTGTTATTGATAATGTGTAAGGATAACTATACATTGTTTATAACTGTGGACATTTTTGGATTGGACGGTTTATGCATCATTCTAAAGTTTTAGGTATTTTCTACAGGTTGAGGGATCAAGCACTCATACATACTTACACGCGTAAGAAGCATACAATTGTATATTATCTTATGTTCATGAGAGCAGTCTTTTATCAAAGGCCGATTTTCTTGGGGCTTACATTTTAAAAGGCAATATCGTAATATCACTTGAGGTGAGACTATCGGTTACTGTTTTCGTTACCTATCATTTTTGAAATACATAAAAGTCAAAAATAAAGCATTCTAGGGGGATTTTTAATAAACCTCCCTAGGTTTTATTTTCTTAAACTAGTCGGCCAGTAATTATTATACTTCCTTTCGACCTTTAAATACCTAATATCTTTTTTCGATTTGCAAAAAACAACAAAGTATAGCCGTAAAAAGGATAAACTGAAAACTAACAAATGTATTTAAAATAATTTTATATTCCTGAATTGCTTTATTTCCGACCTGTGGCTAACTGTAGGTGCCTAAGATAGGTTTTAAATGTCATCGGAAATAAGGACTCAGAAAATAACTCGTTAAATTCATTCAAGGCCTGTTCTCCACACATGTAAACAAATAAAAATGTATGGATACCTAAAGACCTACCTAAAGATTAGCATTTACTATTTAACAAATAAATACTTAGATACTGTGTTAACTGCATTTACTGTTACGGTGTATCTAAGTATTTGTTTATCTATGTTGTCATATATTAATGTCATTATAAAGGCTTATCTACGGTTTAGTCTCGTTGCAAGTTGAGCATTGGGTGGCATTGGGTGGTCAGTGGTCGCCTCTCAGCAGCTCCATCAGCAGGTTGAAGCTGGGCCCCTCACCGTCCTTGCCCTTGTTGGCAGGGTTGAGCATTTCTTTCCCGACTTGCATGAAAAACTGTAAAACAAAAATAATTTCATCAATAAAAAAAATGATCAGAACAGCTTAGATGTGGAATGCCCTTCGAGGTCGTTCACCGCAATTAATTTAAGAATACGGTATATTTATTTATTTAGGAAGCCAACGTTGTATACAAAAATACTAAGAAAAGATAAAATTAAAAAGTAAACATACCAACTTAAAACTTATAAATTAAAAAGAACAACACAACAATAAACTAATGGGAAGACAAATGATTTTTAATTTTGTATTTAAATAATTATGTGGGGTTATTGAATATATCAAGTTCTTTTTTAAATATATCATTATATGAACTTACTATTTATCGGAGCTGCCTTACCTAAATTACTTTTAGTAATTCTTGGCCTAAAAGTTTGTCTATTTTTAATGTGAGATCTCGCGTTTTGATGCGGTACAGCAAGTCTAACCCTACTTAAAAGTTCTGAGCTATCAATCTCAAAATTAATAATTTTATGTAAAAAACAAAGGTCCATTAAATCTCTACGGTTGGAAAATGAGGTTGATTTTTAAAATTTTAAGAGATCGTAATAATTAGTAATATCCTTTAAAATATTGTCTTTATAAGCTAAGTGTCGTGAAAATTTCTTCTGTACTCTTTCAATTCTATCTTTATGTACTTGATAATATGGATTCCAGGCTACAGAACAGTATTCAAGTCTACTCCTTATTAATGTATTAAATAGGGTTATTTAGGTAATGATATCATTGATAAATATTCCAAACAATGTAGGCCCTAGAATGGAACCCTGGGGTACTCCAGATGTAGCTACAAATGTATTTGATTGATAACCTCCGACTACCACATTCATTTCTCGATTTATTAGATAGGATTCCATCCAATTAATAAGATTGCCACGAACACCGTAACACTTGAGTTTTGCTAGTAAGATGTAGTGGTCGACAAAATCAAATGCTTTAGCAAAATCTGTATAAACACAATCGAGTTGCTCAGTATTATCAAGTGCTACAGAAATATCATCAAAAATTAAAGCTATGTTTGATATGGTGGATTTTTTTTTAACAAAACGATGCTGTTCATCAATCAAAATTGATTTAAAATGCTAACTTAACCCCTCGCAGATTAGAGATTCAAATATCTTTGAAAACACTGATAATATACTTATAGGTCTGTATTTTGTTACATTCTTTCGATCCCCACTTTTAAATATTGGCACTACTCTAGCTGTTTTCCATAAACTGGGAAAAATCCCTTCACACAAAGATCTATTATATATTTTAAATAATGGTTTTGATAAACTCACTGCACAATTGTATACAAAAAATGGCGGTATGTCATCAGGACCAGAATCTTTGTATATATCCAAACTTTTTAATTTATTTATAACATCTTTCTCCGTTATACTTACATTATTTAATTGAGAGCTATTGTTAGGAATTATGGTACTAATATGTTGTTTCATTAGATTTTTTGAAGACACAAAAATATTTGAGAGGTGGTTGGCAAACTGTTTACAAATATCTAATCCGTTAGAGAAAGTACAATCATTATATGTCGTTATTGCAGGAAGGTCACACTTGTTAGATCGTAGGTTTTTGATGTAAGAATGGAAAAAATTTTGGATTCAACTTTATATTATACTCCACCTTTTCTATGTCGTTTTCATAGTCTATATTAATAATATTTTCGCATCTATCTCTTAATAGCCTAAATTCAATTTTGTCTAGTGGATTATGATATTTTTTGTACTTGTTCCTATATTTGTTTTTGTCATTTAATCTTCTAACTAGATTTTTCGGATACCAGACTGGATACAAACATTTACTCTTAAATGTTTTCTTTGAAACACATTGTTCAATTATTTTACCCCTATATCTCACAGCCCCTAAACAATGTCTCCCAACTAAGATTTGTAAGGTGTTCATTAATTTTTTTCATAGTCCGCATTCCTAAAGTTGTATTTTATAATCGAGTTTGGAGTTAATAACATATCATTATTATTCAATTGTATAGAAATCTCCAATGGCGGATGATATTCAACAATTGAGCAAACGGCAAAATTACTATGATCTATTTTGTCACAATCAAAAGTACTGAAGACAAGGTCTAGAATTTTGCCAAATGCATCGCTTATGCTGTTATACTGACCTAATTGTGATAATGCCATGAAATCATTTATAAGAGTAATTGTTGGGCCACTATTACATAGAATGATTTTCTTAAATCTATTTACATTATTAACCCAATTTATTGAAGGTATATTAAAATATACCCAATTATCATTTTTGGCATCATTAATTATTATACGTTCTACGTTAACACTGAACCTAATGTCCTTGCCGATACGGTATACAGTCACCTGGCAAGTTCGTTGCAGCTCGGGGATGCGCAGCAGCAGCTCGCCGAACTTGGCGGGCGTGTCGGGCGAGTGCGCCGCCGTGTACGCTGCAGTTAACACTGAACCTAATGTCCTCGCTGACACGGTATATAGTCACCTGGCAAGTTCGTTGCAGCTCGGGGATGCGCAGCAGCAGCTCGCCGAACTTGGCGGGCGTGTCGGGCGAGTGCGCCGCCGTGTACGCCTGTAACGCCGCCAGCGCCTTCTCCTGCGACGCGCGCACTTTCTCCGCTTCCCGTAGCTCCGGAGCATCTGGTCAAGAAAATATACTATACAAAAATGGACACAGACTCATAAACAAATTTTTGAATACAGATAACAGTTCCTTGAAAGAAAATATAACATTATCAAAGACGTTAATATTCGAGGTAGAGAAAGAGAGTAAACAAATAACAGTTCTGATTCGAAGCTCGCTAATTCACAATTCGGTGGATCTGAGCTTCAAATCTTACAACACCTAGGAAGGTATTAGCAATAAAAAGTAGGCTAATTGTGATGAAGATATTATGTAGCAGGAGTTTGTCCTGTATTCGTACAGGAACGATTTCATAAATGTTTTTTTAAATCGTGCATATGCTTATACTGGCATTTAAAACAGTTTCAGATGTAATTACGTCTGTCCATTAATGTGCGCTACAGGGTACAGTGTGAACATTTACCTGACGTGAGCAGCACGATGACCTTGAGCGCAACATATTCGTATCGGTCAACGCGCAGCCGCCTCAGATGGTCCGTGAAGCTCAGCAGCAGCTCGCCGAACTTGGCGGGCGTGTCGGGCGAGTGCGCCGCCGTGTACGCTGCAGTTAACACTGAACCTAATGTCCTCGCCGATACGGTATACAGTCACCTGGCAAGTTCGCTGCAGCTCGGGGATGCGCAGCAGCAGCTCGCCGAACTTGGCGGGCGTGTCGGGCGAGTGCGCCGCCGTGTACGCTGCAGTTAACACTGAACCTAATGTCCTCGCCGATACGGTATACAGTCACCTGGCAAGTTCGCTGCAAAAAAAATTTTATTACAATTCCTTCACTAATTAATCGAAAGAGCTCGGGGATGCGCAGCAGCAGCTCGCCGAACTTGGCGGGCGTGTCGGGCGAGTGCGCCGCCGTGTACGCTGCAGTTAACACTGAACCTAATGTCCTCGCCGATACGGTATACAGTCACCTGGCAAGTTCGCTGCAGCTCGGGGATGCGCAGCAGCAGCTCGCCGAACTTGGCGGGCGTGTCGGGCGAGTGCGCCGCCGTGTACGCTGCAGTTAACACTGAACCTAATGTCCTCGCCGATACGGTATACAGTCACCTGGCAAGTTCGCTGCAGCTCGGGGATGTGCAGCAGCAGCTCGCCGAACTTGGCGGGCGTGTCGGGCGAGTGCGCCGCCGTGTACGCTGCAGTTAACACTGAACCTAATGTCCTCGCCGATACGGTATACAGTCACCTGGCAAGTTCGCTGCAGCTCGGGGATGCGCAGCAGCAGCTCGCCGAACTTGGCGGGCGTGTCGGGCGAGTGCGCCGCCGTGTACGCTGCAGTTAACACTGAACCTAATGTCCTCGCCGATACGGTATACAGTCACCTGGCAAGTTCGCTGCAGCTCGGGGATGCGCAGCAGCAGCTCGCCGAACTTGGCGGGCGTGTCGGGCGAGTGCGCCGCCGTGTACGCTGCAGTTAACACTGAACCTAATGTCCTCGCCGATACGGTATACAGTCACCTGGCAAGTTCGCTGCAGCTCGGGGATGCGCAGCAGCAGCTCGCCGAACTTGGCGGGCGTGTCGGGCGAGTGCGCCGCCGTGTACGCCTGTAACGCCGCCAGCGCCTTCTCCTGCGACGCGCGCACTTTCTCCGCTTCCCGCAGCTCCGGAGCATCTGGTCAAGAAAATATACTATACAAAAGTGGACACAGACTCATAAAGAATTTCTTGAATACAGATAACAGTTCCTTGATAGAAAATATAATATTATCAAAGGCGTTAATATTCGAGGTAGAGAAAGTAAACAAATAACAGTGCTGACTCGAAGCTCGCTAATTCACAATTCGGCGGATCTGAGCTTCAAATCTTACAACACCTAGAAAGGTATTAGCAATAAAAAGTAGGCTATTTGTGATGAAGATATTATACAGCAGGAGTTTGGCCTATATTCGTACAGGAACGATTTCATAAATGTTTTTTTTAAATCGTGCATATGCTTATACTGGCATTTAAAGCCGTTTCAGATGTAATTACGTCTGTCCATTAATTCGCGCTTTGAGGGTACAGTGTGAACATCTACCTGACGTGAGCAGCACGATGACCTTGAGCGCAACATATTCGCGCTGTGAGGGTACAGTGTGAACATTTACCTGACGTGAGCAGCACGATGACCTTGAGCGCAACATATTCGCGCTATGAGGGTACAGTGTGAACATTTACCTGACGTGAGCAGCACGATGACCTTGAGCGCAACATACTCGTATCGGTCAACGCGCAGCCGCCTCAGATGGTCCGTGAAGCTCAGCATGCGTTCTATGCAAGGCGTCAGACCATATCTGCAAAACCAATTTACACTTTACCGAGTGCTGTGCAAGGTGGTTTATTAGCACCCTTTCCTTTTTAGTATACACTACTTATTAGCGTACGATAACAAATTGTCACAAAGCACAAAAAAAAATCCTTAAAATAATAACATACGCGAACCATTTTAGACGAATTTCAAAAATACTAACTTGGCACTTTGGTGTAGTGTGATCCCACGGCCGCCCCCGACGCGCACCTCCCCTGGGGTGCTGACCCCTCGGTAGCAGCACGACAGCACCAGCAGCTCGCACCAGCTGTTGATCAGCAAACAGATCTGGTCGTCGATCTGTCAAATAATGAAAATTGTAATAGTATACCCCGGTGCGATTCATTATTAAGTTCCGTCATTAGTTCCCACCGGATCTGCAGATTAGATGGCAGGTCAAATGGTCCACGTGTTTTGACAGGACATCACTTATTAAAAGAGGTGAACATTAAGCGATCTTAAGATCGTCCTCACTGGATGAGCGCAAATTCAATCTAAAACGGATACGTCTCAGGTTGGATTTGCTCTGAATTTAGGGGTTATTGGAATTGCCTTTGATACCAAATATATATTACTCTATCTTAGGTATTTTGTGTAATTGTTTACATATCGTGGTGGCACTCACCGAAATGTTCTTGAAGAGCGGCAGGCTCTTGCACCACTTGACGATCTTGTAGAGGCGGTGGTCGGCGATGTTGCACAGGTCGGCGAGGAAGTCGGCGCTGGAGTTCTGCGCCGTGATGCCGCTGGCCGCCAGCAGCGGGTTGGCGGAGGGGCTGCCGCTCGACTTGCTCATGCGGCTCAGCTCCGACTCGTTGTATTGCCATAAATGTTCCACATCCATTATTTCCTTCAATTACGACATTATAATTTAGTCCACGGCTGTGAGATGTAGTACAGTGTGATGATTCAGGGCGGTCGGAGGAGCGCGGGCGGCAACGCATGAACCTGCCAATGGATGCATGAGCAAGCGGTGCGCACGTGTTGTCACTGCCTGCGTCTCTTCATCGTTATCAACTTGTATTAACGGTTCACTTTACGAACAGTTCTCTCTCCTTGTACAAGTCACAAATTCATACATCGGTCAGAAAACGAAAAAGATCGCGCTTGCTGTGTTTTGGTCTCAAGAGCATCATTACCGACGATATTATGGACAGTAGATTATCATGAGAGAGAAACAGAATCAGATTCATACTTGTACAGGACAGGGCTGAAGTATGCTCTACTTGCACACTAAATGGTAAGGTACTATATTTATTATCATAGATTGCACAGAACATGTACATAAATATTTATAATTTTAAAGTTTTTGTAGAATTACCTGTAATAATGGGGGTATGTCAGGCGTGAGTCGGCTGTTACTCGATTCCCCTCGACTGCTATACGACCCCGGGCCGTTTACCTGAAACGATTAGAGAATAGATAACGTCGTCTCCCACGAGTGAACAACGGTCGAGACAAGTGTCAGCAGTGTCAACTCACGCAGGTGAGGCTGGAGGCGTGGCGCAGCGTGGCGGGCGCGTGCGCGGACAGCAGCGAGCCCGTGGACGCGGCGCCCGACAGCGTGTACGAGCACTGGTACGTGGAGCGACCGCCGCGGGTTCGGTCCTCTCTTATCGCTGGAAACGAACTTTCTATTACGAGCCATTCGTGTTGGCGCTGACTGAGTCACTGTCATTCAATGAGCAGAACGAGATGTTCGGAGTATTTTTGCATGATCAAATCGGGAATGAGGAGATACACAACCCAACTCTGAATAACTAAAGTTACATCGCAAACTGTAAATGGCAATGGACGGGGCAAATAATTAAAAAAGCATATGCATGTTGGGGCACTCGAGGGCTGGAACAGCAATCACAGACCAGAAAAGGCAGTGCTGACCGAACTCCCATTAGATGGACCGACGACATAAGGCGTGTTATTGGGTCCTGAATGTTGACGGCCCAAGACCGTGGTGCTAGAAGTCCTTAAATGGATGGCACCCATCGGCTGACGATCATGATGATGAGTTGCATTGCTCACCCTCCAGCTTCATTCCGCAGCCCAGGCACTTGTCGAAGCGGCACGCCGGGCACTTCTTGCGCGTGGCCACGGTGACGGGACAGTTCCCTCCTCTGAGGCACATGTAGTTCTTGCGGTTCTGCACGGTGCGCTTGAAGAAGCCCTTGCAGGACTCGCACGAGAATATGCCGTAATGGAAACCGCTTATTTTGTCACCGCAGATTGGGCACGGGCTGGGATCAAGAGAATATACCTAATTAATTAAGTAAATAAATGCATGTGATCCGAAATAATTGATATTAAATTCTTTGGATCCCCCATAGATGGGGTCCCGAGGTGGAACCAGAAAGCGTTGCTGGTCGACCTCCTGTTAGGTAGTCTGAGGTCATCAAGCGGATTGTAGGGAGTCGCTGGGCGGTCAGTGGGCGCCATCGGCTGATATTGATGATGATTTAGTTCACCTGTTGATGAGCTGCTGCCTGCTGATGCCCTGGTGGTGATGCAGGCGCTCGTCGGTCGTGTCGGCATCGTCGTCGTGTGCGGGCGACGCCGGGAACACGGCCGCCTCACGATATACCACATGCGGGTGGCGACTCTGAGTAAAACAGGAATTTCAACTTAAACTTTAGTATTCTTCGACATCTTGCAGAATACGGTTTAAATGGGGAACTTCCGCGTCAATTTAAAATCTTCTTTTGCATCCGCAATAATGCCACAACAAATAAAAAGTGAGGCTATTTCATCGGTAAGAAGAGATATCATAATTACCTGAACAGGTGAATGCGTGGGCGAGAACTCCGAGCTGTAGGAGTAGCACGACGAGTGCGACGCGTCGCTGTTGTTGCGCGAAAGAGACGGCGTATAGTGCCGCGACGGTCGGGGACTGGCCGACGGACTGCTGTACACGCTGGAAAACATTCATCATCATTATCGGCCTATTTAAATACGAAAGTGAGAAACATCGAGAGAGTTGAGAAGGCGTATAACACCACAGAGACAAGCCGACCAACCTCTGAATGAAGTTTGGCGGTCCCGTCACTGTGCGAAAAGTTTGTCGTTGTTCGACAATTCTCTATGACGTAAAAAAGATTTAAAGCATTCTCCTGTATATTTCAAACCCGTGCAGGCCCAGCAGCTCGTCCATGCTCACTGAGGCCTCACACTTGGGCACTGCAACTGATATGTGCTGACCTGTGCGTGTACATGGAATGCACGGCGGAGTCGGTGCTGGCGCTGGACTGCACGCGCGGCAGGCGGCCCAGCAGCGGCGACCCGTGCAGGCCCAGCAGCTCGTCCATGCTCACTGAGGCCTCACACTTTGGCACTGCAACTGATGTGTACTGACCTGTGCGTGTACATGGAATGCACGGCGGAGTCGGTGCTGGCGCTGGACTGCACGCGCGGCAGGCGGCCCAGCAGCGGCGACCCGTGCAGGCCCAGCAGCTCGTCCATGCTCACTGAGGCCTCACACTTTGGCACTGCAACTGATGTGTACTGACCTGTGCGTGTACATGGAATGCACGGCGGAGTCGGTGCTGGCGCTGGACTGCACGCGCGGCAGGCGGCCCAGCAGCGGCGACCCGTGCAGGCCCAGCAGCTCGTCCATGCTCACTGAGGCCTCACACTTTGGCACTGCAACTGATGTGTACTGACCTGTGCGTGTACATGGAATGCACGGCGGAGTCGGTGCTGGCGCTGGACTGCACGCGCGGCAGGCGGCCCAGCAGCGGCGACCCGTGCAGGCCCAGCAGCTCGTCCATGCTCACTGAGGCCTCACACTTTGGCACTGCAACTGATGTGTACTGACCTGTGCGTGTACATGGAATGCACGGCGGAGTCGGTGCTGGCGCTGGACTGCACGCGCGGCAGGCGGCCCAGCAGCGGCGACCCGTGCAGGCCCAGCAGCTCGTCCATGCTCACTGAGGCCTCACACTTTGGCACTGCAACTGATGTGTACTGACCTGTGCGTGTACATGGAATGCACGGCGGAGTCGGTGCTGGCGCTGGACTGCACGCGCGGCAGGCGGCCTAGCAGCGGCGACCCGTGCAGGCCCAGCAGCTCGTCCATGCTCACTGAGGCCTCACACTTTGGCACTGCAACTGATGTGTACTGACCTGTGCGTGTACATGGAATGCACGGCGGAGTCGGTGCTGGCGCTGGACTGCACGCGCGGCAGGCGGCCCAGCAGCGGCGACCCGTGCAGGCCCAGCAGCTCGTCCATGCTCACTGAGGCCTCACACTTTGGCACTGCAACTGATGTGTACTGACCTGTGCGTGTACATGGAATGCACGGCGGAGTCGGTGCTGGCGCTGGACTGCACGCGCGGCAGGCGGCCCAGCAGCGGCGACCCGTGCAGGCCCAGCAGCTTGTCCATACTCACTGACGGCTCGCATTTCAGTTCTGTAGCCAACAGTTTGTTACGTCAGCTATATTTAATATTGGTTAGACTACCTCAGTTTTGTTCCGTCTTTTCTGATTGAGTAATTGCTCCTAAGAGTCTTCAGGGATGTCACCAAGGTTTAGATTGCATGTATCCCTGAAGACCCGCGAAGATGCGCATAAGAATATGCAGAGGGCGCTCGAAGGCCGTATGAAGAAAGGGGGTGAAGGATTCTCGAAGGACATGTCCCGTGACAGAAGGGTTTAGCTCAGAAGGGCGTTCGAAATCGGTATTGTGTCCTCAGAATATCAATCCTGATATCCCCGTGATCGTAGGGGAAATCCACGTCAAGATTTTCTGAAGAAGATAGGACTTCGTCCTCGTAGGCAAAGGCGCTGTGTTACGATTCTTTGTGTATTTTGAGGGGCATTATCCATTATTATATCACGGTCTAAATGAGAGACGTCGCGAATATTCGAATCTAAATCCGGAATTGAATTCTTCTGCATCAGATTCGATATGCGCATACGCATCTGCGCCCGCTGAAATCCATGCGGATGCGGCTGGTTCATAAGTTTTTACAAGAATTTTAGCGGGATGTAGTTCTCATGGCAAGACTCATAGCAACGGAAGAGACAGCGATATTTTAGATTACCCCGCTACTCGTCGTTTTTCTCTACACAATGATAGTTTTGATACGTCCCAGGCCTGCATCCTATATATATTGAATCTGTTTTGCCATGTCTATGTCCATTCCCCGGGTCAGTAGTTTAGGCGTGATTAGGAAAGAAACAAAGTTACTTATATAGATTTCGTAGAAATGTCTTACCAGATAGTTGCGCCTCCTTTTTGATGGTCAGGTTCTGAACCTCGATATTGGGATTTTGCGGCAACGGCGTCTCATACTCGGAGTGAGCAGATTTGGCACTGCTGGTGGGGGAGGAAGGTCGTCGGGCTAGAGTCAGCGATGCGTTGTCGGTCAGCACTGATATCTGCAGGCAGAAATAATTCTTTTGAGAAATAAAAAAAATCATTAGCCTACCGCGTAACACATACAATATTAGGAATTACGGGTCATCATCTGCCAATGGACGTCCACTGCTGGACATAGGCCTTTTTCACGGGTCATATAGCCTAATAGTATTTCTAGAAAGTATTTATTATTCCCAATGTCAGTTCTACGTCGGCGCAGTACTTGGCCTATGTGGCTTTAGATCTTGTGTCAATTAAGATGTCAAATGTTGACTTTTCTTTCTGCCGAGAAACGGTCAATGACAATCATCAGCCCGGAGTTAACGTTACACTCCTGCACGTTAAGTCGGTTTTGGTCAAAAATGATCAGGGCCATAACTGTAGGCATCATTACAATGACAGCGATTTTTCACACCTCAGATGAATACAACGGCAAATTGACAACTCATATCTTGAAACCCGGTCAACAGTTTATGAGTAGAGCGTGCCAATGCCCAAGAGTAGACCTCTTCGTCACCATCATCACTATCAGCCTACGGCCCACTACAGGGCCAGGCCTGCCTCCTTATAGGAGAGGGGATATAAAGCGTAAGAATTGACCTGTGGGGTCTCAATCCTTAAAAATTCTTAAAACGAGGCGTTAAACCTACTAACCCTGTTCATACTAAGACTCCGCTGGTGCGACTGCAGTGGCACTGTATACTTGAGGTCCAGGACCCGCTGGTCGTCCAAACTCTGGAAGGCCTCAGTCTTTAATGGCTCAGTCTTGATGGTGACGTTGCGGAGCGTGTCGATGGAGTCGCGTGATGACTGCAGGTCTAGTGAACTGCTGTTTTCATCTGGAAAATAATTTTTATAATTTTTTAAACCAAATTTATTCACTTATGTTTTTGTTTTATTTTATGTTAAATAGATTTAGCCATAATGTTCCAAATTTTACTCTGTTTTGTATACTTTTTAAACCAAATTTATTTAGTTGTGTTTTTTGTTTTATTTTAGGTTAAATAGATTTAGCCATAACTGTATTTAGTCGCTGAAAAAGATTCCGTCGGTTGAGTGCAGTCGTTGGCATTTTAGACCGAAAATTCGGCCGTCAAAATATCAGCTTTTTTTAAAAAGTTGACATGCTTTCTGTTTGTAGAAATCTCTACTTTTCGATGGTGAAAAAACATATATATGTTACCGTAGTAAACCTTCTCAGAAAAGGCAAAAACTAGGCTAACGGTTTTTACAGCTGTAACGAATTGTGTTTGTATTTGTATTTGGAATGAGTTTATTGTAAAAAAAATAATTTTGGTGGTCAGAAAATCCTCAGCGTCGCAGGATTGTAATTTCGCCAGCAACCATAGCCTTCAGACTTAAACACCGTGATGCACTATTGGCAACAAGAATAAGCATACCGGTAGTACTTCCCCGGATGAACTCATCAGCTATGAAACATTGAACAGTTCTAGTGACCTAAATAAAACAAACAAACAAACGAGTTATTTGTTATCATGTATAAGGAAATAAATTGCGAGTTATGTGCCACAGAGTGTAATTCTTCTCAGAACTTTAACCGCATGCAATAAATACCTCCTACCTAATGCTAAATTTAGTTTCACGGAATCGACCTTTGTAGGTTAATACTAACGCAAGCTGTCTAAACCGCATGAGCACAGTAAACTTCATTTAACCCTTAAACACTTACCTCCGGTCACAGAGACCGCTGCTAACACTTTTAAATTAATTATTATTTTCGAAATGCATGTGTCGTGTCTGACCAGGTACAATGCCTTGATTTAATAACAAAATAATAGTGGCCTGGGTTTTTAAATAAATATTTTTTTTCATCGCTATAGCATCTACGACTCGTTAAACGATACGGGTAACTTTAGATCACCTGCGGATCTCCTCATTTTTGATTCCATTACGTAAAAATACTCAAAGCTTAGCTCGCCGTAACGCTGAGCCTTCTTATGAGATCTATAAAAACTTTTGTATGATTTTTTTTTAATAAAGCAGACAACAGGACTCACCGTTGTTAACACTGGTATCGATGACCATCTCCGAGTCGGACAGCTCTCCCTCCCACGACATGGGTCGCTCCTGCTCCGCCGCCTCGCACTGCCCGCTCGAGGAACGCTTCAACAACAGGACTCACCGTTGTTAACACTGGTATCGATGACCATCTCCGAGTCAGACAGCTCTCCCTCCCACGACATGGGTCGCTCCTGCTCCGCCGCCTCGCACTGCCCGCTCGAGGAACGCTTCTTTTTGTTGCGCATATTTACCTGCATCAGTAATCATCATTTCACTTATAACAGTGGGTAATTTGGACCGACACCGCGCCGATGCTGGTGTTAGGAGTGGGTAAGTTTCATAGTTCTAACATCACTTATTTTAAGTACTCGCTTTTGAAATTCAGGTCGGTTCGGTGTACTCACCGGTTTGAAAAGCAGAATAAAGAAGAATTAAGAATGAAAGTGCTTCTGTTTCGAAGTAAAATGTACGTAGAGCATATTTTTGAAATTCAGGTCGGTTCGGTGTACTCACCGGTTTGAAAAGCAGAATAAAGAAGAATTAAGAATGAAAGTGCTTCTGTTTCGAAGTAAAATGTACGTAGAGCATATTTTTGAAATTCAGGTCGGTTCGGTGTACTCACCGGTTTGAAAAGCAGAATAAAGAAGAATTAAGAATGAAAGTGCTTCTGTTTCGAAGTAAAATGTACGTAGAGCATATTTTTGAAATTCAGGTCGGTTCGGTGTACTCACCGGTTTGAAAAGCAGAATAAAGAAGAATTAAGAATGAAAGTGCTTCTGTTTCGAAGTAAAATGTACGTAGAGCATATTTTTGAAATTCAGGTCGGTTCGGTGTACTCACCGGTTTGAAAAGCAGAATAAAGAAGAATTAAGAATGAAAGTGCTTCTGTTTCGAAGTAAAATGTACGTAGAGCATATTTTTGGCAGATCAAGGTGACATATTCACTTCATTTCCGCGATAATTATCAAGATGAATAATAAATTATTAATGACCATTCAATTTATTTATATTAAAATGGAATTCATGTTATTCGTCAAGTTTTATTATTTAATTCCATTCAAAAATTGTTAAGTAGTGACCTCATACTGATGCTGCGTGAAGTCGATTTTCGAAATTTCGGCGTCTGTGGAGTCTTCATCGTGCGGCTCGGAGGATACGCTGATACGTACGCCGCTCGAGCTGTACGAGAAACGACCTGAAAGATCATCACCATCGTCATCATTATTATGAGCACCATCATTATCGTCATCGTATTCTTGATTATCATCATTTTCACATCTTTTCATCAGCCCACTTTAACAGCCTACTACAGGGTCGTCCCCTGGCTAAACTGCCTCGTTAACCTGTATGGGTTCGAGGTATGAGGTCCTAGCTACCTCATTGAGCTTTTTCTCTTTGAAAATTTTCTGATTTTAAATTTCCTGGTATTACACTCCCTAGTAGTTAAGTTAATAATTGTGATCGAAAATGACGGGCGTCCCCGACAATATTATAATATACTAGCAGTCTGCGGCGACTTCGTCCGCGTCAAAAAACTCTTAGGTACCCTTTTAATTTTAAAGACAGACTTTCATATAAAGTGTGCTCTTTTCCCGCTACCCCTCTCAATTTAATTTTTTATAGTTTCCCGTGAAGTAATATCCTCCGTCCCGTCTCGTGTACTAAAGATCTATATTTTCGTTAAACATTGTACTATAATTACAGTACATTAACATTAACAATATATATTTATGGCAAGCTGATGTGTATAGCTTGTATTAAATAGTCTATTTCACTTTTGAGTCTAGCTTTATATTATAAACAAAATAATTTACAATCCGACATACAGATCTCGAGATTAGCCCGTTTAAACAAACGAACAAACTTTTTCGTATATTATATAAATAAGGTCTGCCATGCCAAATAAATTGAAAGAAAAGATCAAAGATCCAATTCTCAAAGAATATCTGTACCAAAATTTTGAGCCCTATTCAGTACGTATAACATAACATGGAGGAGGTCAACTTAATTTGGACGATATAGCGGCAGTATTATATTTTTTAGAAATTTTGTAATATCTCCGAAACTATATAAGTAATTAACATACTGTAAAAGGCAAATCTTATCTCTATAATACCCTTGTGATTATTAAATAATTTATTTTGATAAGGATTTAAGTTTAGTAGTATAAATAATGACGTAAACGTAAGCATATGAATTAAATGATTTTTAAAAACACAAAAAGTTTTATATCTACCAAAATATAAAAGATAGATATATGCTATCGCGGACTTTTTTGTAGAACTTTTTAAGATGCATAAAGTTTTCATACAATGTTTTCAATTCTATCCAATACCTAAGGCAGCGTACGCGCATAAAGCTAAATTTAACAAATTTCACGGTCCGAGTCGTGCGACAGAAACTGTGACAACTCGGGTAATATATACAATACATATATAAAATATAGTCTATAACACTCCACTACCGATAACGTAGCATTCTACTGGTGAAAGAATTTTTAAAATCGGCTCAGTAGTTCCGAAGATTAGCCCCGACAGAACTTTATTTAGAAACATACAAACTTACAAACCTTTTACCTCTTTATAATATTAGTATAGATTGAGAACAAAAAGAAAAATAATTTAATTTTAAAATGATTTAATAATTTTGAGCTATGGCAGTGAAATGCTAATGCATGCATCTTCAGTAGGCTCTACATACAGTCACTAATATTGTATCAATCACAGAACATTAAATGGACCTTAGTTAGTAATCTTAGATTGTAATGTTTATGTACTTTATTTGATTAATCAGGTTATGTCGTAATTTTTCAGAATTAGTTTCTCTAGTACATGACGCTTTATACTAAGAAATAATAAAAATATAAGTTAAACTTACCATTGCTGGTCTCTGGGCCCGACATGCTTATGGTAGTGACGGAGACATGCCCCCCCTCGACTTTCACAGCCTCCCCCTCGCTCTTAGACATCATAACCACGCGAATCACCCTATCAATCTATCGATAGTTCTATTTCACCTCACTACACTTTAAAGCACCAAACATTACTAGTCTATACGAAAAAATCTCCAAAAATACTCGACGAAAATATTTCTTTTTTTATTTTCTCATAACTTTTTTTCTACAAAAATATCTATTCGTTATTTAATCATCTTGCGTCGCTGGTCGTTTTTAAGGCATCTGAGGGTATTACTCTGGAGTGGCGACGTGTTTGATCTACGCATAGTCTCGGTTCGTCGATGTCGCAACGTTGGGCCCGTTTTATAGTTGACTGCGGGTGTCGAAATATACACGATGAAACCAGCATCTTGTTAATCTGTAACAAAGAAAAATACACACTTTATTAACTGTGCCTTTAATTTGATAAAAAAATGATTGACTTTTTTAAACTTTCGTATGTACATAATATTATCTTCCTTTTGATGGACAGATCATTTTAAATTTTAGAAAGATGTTATTTTTTATACTTTTCACCTCCATTACAAATTCTGCAAATATTATGATAAATTATAAATTTTCAATTCATTTTCATTCATTTTAAATAGTTTTTGTAATAAAACTTTTCAATGCAAATTTTCCCTCTTTGCACTGACTCTCCTGCCTGTGCAGCTTTCTACATATAATAATCATTTAGCCTTTGCTAAAAGATTATTATAGTAGCTGATAGGTATAATGAATAAAAAATGTAAAACTGTAAAAACAGTTAATAAAATAAATTCCGTTCATGTTATGTATTTCCCCGACAAGCTTTACAAAGTTCACGTTGAATACATTGGATTAAAAGCTGTCGTTTCAAAACTGTGTTTACTGTTCATACGACGTGCGTAGGGCCGGCGGGCCGCGGCCTTGCCGTGCGAGTAGTGATGTGCATCGTAAACAAGTGTCGATATAATTATCCAAATCGAACGTACGCGTACGCCAGAGCATTGGTGCTAACATAGCCTTAGTACGCGGGGATGTGATGATCATATATACGTACTATTTCTTATCTCATTGTAATCATTCAACAACTAAATCTTATTTGATGCTTTATTAGATTTGTAATTATATGTAATTAATTCAAATACAAAAAATTATAAGTTGCAATAAAAAGAGTAAAAAGTGCACAAAACAAATTGCTTGTTTAGCCTACCCAATAAAAACGGTTTTCACAGAGAGAACTGAGCCTAAAACATCTATAGTATATTTCAATGAGTCCTAATTAGTTTCCAATTTATTTACTTCATGTAACTTTCTATACTATCATTTTTTTAACTGTCAGTCTGTCAGCGACGAAAGGCAGTCTCTATAGAAAGAGTAAAATTCTAACTTACACATTAATCTAAATGTTAGAATCAATTTTTTACTGATGTTTAAAGTGAAGCCAAGGGCATGTGCCACTGAGCCTGGCCATAAAAACGTACAACACACAATCAGACAAATAATCTCCATATCATATTTGCCAAGGACATGTGCCAAGCCTGGCCAACGTATTGGCACACGTGAAGAGCTGATAATAGTATTATAATGGACCTTCGGTGTCATTGGCATTATGTTTACACTGCTCGGGGCGAGGCTGCAGCGATAGCGTGCCGTAACGTCAATATTTATTACTCGAATTTGAAATTGAAATTGAGTGATAACATTGTGTTCGTGTCCTTTGATATACATAATAATAAAATCGTTTGTTGAACGACGAACAATGTTTGTCGCGACATTCGTTCTTAAAATAACTATCAGGTGATGATTTACAGAATTGAACTACTGTTTAAATGTCAAATACAATATTCTTGACGATGTGATGTTTTCATTGGCATTTACCTAATTGACAGAAACCGGGATCTATTCTCTGCTCAGATCAAAAATACACCAGTACAAGTATAAAACCAGGAATGTAGCAATGTTTAGTTAATTTTTATCTACTGATACACTGATAGCATTATTACTAATTCGAATTAAAAATAATTGAATTGAATTTTGTATTTCAGCTTATAGTGCCGCTAAGCATTTGTTTTCTGTCATTTCAATGGTTCAACAACAGAAGATTAATAATTTTGAATTATGCAAAACCCGTAATTTTCGAACATCAAGTAGGCCTCTAGACTAACAATAATTCGCTCTTCCTTGGCGTCTAGTTGGTCTCTACTACCGGTTCGAAAAGAAGAATCTACTGAAAACCCCCGGAAAGAAAAAGATATTAAAGGAGAACTCAATCGACAACGATCGCATCCCTACGGGGATGGTGGGGACACAACGGCCTTCACGGAGCCGGTTGTGGGCGCAGGGCGCGATCGCGGGCATTCCGCCTTTCGCGCGAACTGGTCCGCCGGCCCCGATACCGGCCTTACCAGCTCCTCGAGCAGCTAGCGCGCACCCAGGGCCGGCGCTCACTCGACGAGGCGATGCGACGTTTGGTTTATGTGTCGTACATGTAAGGTTAAAGAATCGGCCAGATATTGAGTAAGCGGAGACCGTCTGATGAACCAATTGACAACCAATACACCGGGTCTTGCCCCAAATGTTAGCTACTGTTACCGTTAATTAGCATTAATCGTATCAGAGTAAAAATTGCTCAATGAATCGGCTAGATATCGAGTGAGAACCGTCTGGTGAACCAATTAACGACCATCAGACCAAGACTTGCAGTTACAGTTACAGTAAAAACCTAAAAATCACAAATAATGGAAAAATGCCGCAGTAACATCGGATCAGGGTGAAAGATTGTTCAATTCATCGGCTAGATATCGAGTGAGGGCCATCTGGTGAACCAATTAACGACAAATGAACCGGGCCGCCCTCCCATTTACTGCATGATATCGTCAAAATTAAAAATCAACAATAATGGATAAATGCCACAGTCTGCGATCAGCATAAATCGGTTTGGGGTAAAAGATTGCTCAATGAACCGGCTAGATATCGAGTGAAGACCGTCTGGTGAACCAATTAAGGACCAATAGACCGGGTCTCGCTCCCAGACGCTACTGTTATCGTTATCGGACAACCGCAGCCGTTGCCCCGGCAACGAAGTAATTGCCAATTACACAATGCAATGCCCCGCGACGTTTTATACATAGACGGAGCATCCAGTGGATTTGCCTAAGCTTCGATATTTTCATAGTAAAGGCCCGACTCAACATCGACAGTTCATGGATTCGGTCTCCGTGGCATACTCAATTCTGACACAGTCTTTACGTTTAATTAGAGTAAAAGCAGAATATTGATCACATTTAAAAATATAAAGCTAACTAGGAGTCGCCCGCGACTTCGTCCGCGTGAAAACCTCTTAGGTACCCTTTTAATTTTAAAGACAGACTATCATCAATAAATCAATCATCACAAAGTGTGCTCTTTCCCCGCTACCCCTCTCAATTTAATTTTTTTATAGTTTCCCGTGAAGCAATATCCTCCGTCCCGTCCCGTGTACTAAAGATCTACATTTCTGTTAAACATTGTACGATATTACAGTATATTAACATTAACAATATATATTTATGGCAAGCTGATGTGTATAGCTTGTATTAAATAGTCTATTTCACTTTTGAGTCGAGCTTTCATAATAAACAAAATAATTTACAATCCGACATGCAGATCTGGAGATTAGCCCGTTTAAACAAACGAACAAACTTTTTCGTATATTATATAAATATGGTCTGCCGTGCCAAATAAATTGAAAGAAAAGATCATCGAATTCTCAAAGAATATCAGTACCAAAATATTGACCCCTATTCAGTACGTATAACATAACACGCAGGAGGTCAACTTAATTTGGACGATATAGCGACAGTGTTGTTTTTGAGAAATTTTGTAATATCTCCGAAACTATAAAACTAATTAACATACTGTAAAAGGCAAATTTTATCTCTATAATATCCTTGTGATTATTAAATAATTTACTTTGATAAGGACTTTTCGTCATACACATCGTTCGCACCTTGCCAAGGACGGGCCCAGCCCAAGAATTTAATGATATCACCATTGATAATATAATTCAGACTTTTTATTTTTTATTTAAGGTCAAAAACATAGAAATCTTAATAAAAGCGTTAGAGTTGTCAAACAATATGGCAACTATATAATTTAAAGTGGAAACCTATGCCTTTTTGTCTGATTGTTAAAATTAACATAATATCAACAGATAATAGTGGCATCTGTAACCTAACTCTGCTAAAGAGACATGCAATTTTTTATATTATGTTCATTTTAAATATATAGTATAGTATATAGTACTCGGTATGGGCGAATGCGGAAACTCTGCCAGCGTTGAGCTTTAGGTCTGGGACTCTAGGAGAACGGACGAAACGAAATTACGGCTGTCTCGCAATAAGTTCAAGGTTTTTGTCAAACGCAAGCTTCTCTAAATAAGCGTTTGATTGAATTGCTCTCTAACAATCTTACAGTATTTTAAATAAAACTGTAATAATAAAAATAAGATCTGACTTTGTTGTTGGCTGTTCTCGGTTCGAGCGCGTTTGGAACCCTTGTAACATTAGATTATCGCCATTACAAATAATCTAAAATTACTTGTGGACGATTCAAAATAATCTTAATGGTAGAATTGAACAAAGATATTTTAACTGTAACTGGACAAGACGTTTGGACTGAAGGGTTTTGTGGGCTGAGATCCTAAAGCCCCGTCTACACTTTTAAAAACATCTCAGTTCACACAGCTAACATTATGTAGCCAGCTGTAGGTAAACTGTTAGCAAACGACCGTTACACAGCGCTTTCTCGTTAGTTAAATAATGCTACGTCTAAATGCAGCTCCTTAATGAATAAGGTGAAAAAGTGAACAATCCAAATCAATGAAATAATATCAAGTTAGTTGCATCGTGTATAACTCCAGAACGGCTGAACGGATATGGATGAAATTTAGCACAGAGATAGATTATTGTCTATCATATAGAAACGATAGATTATAGGAATACAGCAGTAGGTACTTTTTTATTACGACATTCATAAGGAAACTAAGTCTAAGAGGATATGGCGTTTCTAAGGGTTGGTAAAGAAAGCCCAATGATATTTTATAAGAAATATTATAAGCCATAGAATTCTTGGACTATTGTAGGAAGTTAGTTATACGTACGTAAAAATAATTGATTAAACAGAACGAATACAGAAAAGCGCACATTACTGTTTCTTAAAAAAAATATATTTTTTATAAAATAATAATAGTTTAAAAAAACTAAAAACACGCTTTTTATAGAAACCCAAACTAAAAAATAGAAAATACCCAATCACAAGGTAGCTACTGTAAACCGTTAAAGAGCTCCCTCAGCTGTCCTTCTTCTTCATCGCCAGACCTTCAATGACAGTCACAGCCCATCTAGATGTAAAGTTCTCATTGAGACAAATTAATCGAGCCCAAACACAAGGTAGTTACTGTAAACCGTTAAAGAGCTCCCTCAGCTGTCCTTCGTCTTCATCGCCAGACCCTTGAAGACAGTCACAGCCCATCTAAATGTAAAGTTCTCATTGAGACAAATTAATTGAGCCCAAACACAAGGTAGCTACTGTAAACCGTTAAAGAGCTCCCTTAACTGTCTTTCGTTTTCATCTGCAGACCTTCAATGACAGTCACAGTCCATCTAAATGTAAATTTCTCATCGAGACAAATTAATCAAGCCCAAACACACGGTAGCTACTGTAAGCCGTTACGGAGCACCCTTAACTGTACTTCGTCTTCATCACCAGACCCTCAATGACAGTCACAGTCCATCTAAATGTAAATTTCTCATCGAGACAAATTAATCAAGCCCAAACACAAGGTAGCTACTGTAAGCTGTTACGAAGCTCCCTTAACTGTACTTTGTCTTCTTCACCAGACCCTCAATGACAGTCACAGCCCATCTAAATGTAAAGTTCTTATCAAAACAAATTAATCGAGCCCAAACACAAGGTAAATACAGTAAATCGTCAAGGAATTCTCTTATATGTAGATCGGCAATATAGCATACCTCTGATAAATTAATTCATTAATTGAGCAACTTGCCAATTGGTATAAACCTAAAGCTATCATGGGAAACAATTAAAAAAAAAATAATAAAACAAAACTATCAAACGAATCTTGAATTTATAATAAAGCCAAAGATATCGCGCAAACAAGCACCAACCTTATTTATCGATATGTTTATATTTACCATATTCACTGTGCATATATATAACTGTATATTTATCTCTTTTACTCGTTTGACACTTTATAACTAAAGAGAGAGATGGCTGTATAAATTCGGCGCCCGCACCATCCGTACAAAAGATGGCGTCATTGCGGCCTAGACAAGGCCGAACGGTCATTTGTACGAAGTGTACGAACACGAGGTACGTACGTCAGACGACGGTCGCTGTGAGCCTGTGTGTACGACATATGTATAGGACGTTACGGTTAAACTTTGAGTTGATGACAAACTCGACATTAACTAGTTTTTATGATTGATTAGGTCGATGACACCGGCGAATTTGCAAACTTTGCACTTTTCTGTCCATTTCTTTTGTAAATCGAGGACGCCCACGGTTCACGTACTTTTCGTCTGCGTGGGAATTTCAGCATAAAATGTAGCCTGTGTGTTATTATGATTTGTAAGCTATATTATTATCAAAGTTCATCAAAATCAATTCAGTAGTTTTTTCGTGAAAGATTAACAAACATACATACAAACCTTTATAATATTAGTATGGATAGGAAGGATATAGGTTATTTTGGAGTCTTTTTATTAGATAGGTGCAGGTGTTACTTTGCGGAAGTTCATAATGCATATTATTTTTTCCATCTACTTTGCAAATTGACTTACACATTGTTGAGTTACTTCTCTATTCTTGACTATTCTGTCGGAACTAAGTGACTTAGTCGACGTTTTGCAGAAAATAGTAAAATAAAAAAAAATATTATCATTAACTAGTCTTTTTTAATATAATTGATGGACGAAGCAGATGGATCACCTGATGGTAAAGTGGACAACTTCACAGGGCAAGGAACACACGTTCTACAACACTGCTACCATCATGCGTGATTGTTGTCAAGCGCAAGCCGAAGTCCCTCAAAAATGTAACAAATAAATGTACATCCTAATCAACATTATCATTTACTAGGAAATGTTACTGCATATTATGCATTTACTAGGAAATGTTGCAGACGAAACTGCGGGTGTCAGCTAGTATATCCATCAATCTTTCCAAGCTACTTGTGTTTCTTTATAGGCTAGAATTTCCAGCTTCAAAAATAGATCCCCAGGCAGAAAGTTAAGAGCCTCTGTGGATATAGGTTGGACCCGTTAGCCTTCAAATGATAAAGTGGTGGACTATAATATAACTCGCTATAACATTTTATTATTTGGACCGTACGAAATTCCATTCAAAATAGGTATTATAATAAATATTTAATATGCAGCGTGGAAAATTTAGGTAGTCATCTTAGCATTGATTTATCATTTTATGCAAATCGAATGTTTTTCAATATAGGCATAAATTATGAAATTAATGTGTTATTTCCTTCTATTTTTTTAAATATGAATAAATTATACTACACTAAACGGTAGGTAAAACTGTGCTGCACTCTATGATTCTTAACACACATATATGATGTGAAGATCATACACGTAGATAAGACAATGGTTTAGCTCCGCTCACCGCAGCGAGACTACCTAATCATTAGTCTGTGGAGAAGATATACTTATGATCTGTGGAGAAGATATATTTAGTGATGTGTGACGATTTCAATGTAAACACTCAATATTCTCCTATAGGTTATGTAGACGTAAGAAGTTTTAGTATGTATGCCGGCTCCAATAATTCAATTAATAGTGAATAGTGCATTCATAGGCTAGACCAGTCTCTATGGCGAACATCAAACTATGTCTCTCTTATCACTTATTTTATGCACTATTTCGCCGAGAAATTAGCTTACTCTAAAATTAGCTTACTCTAAAATTAGCTTACTCTAAAATTCGTGTCTGTTTAGTCGTCATTTTGTTTTGTATACGCAGTGTCATACGCGTATTTGCCGTTTCCTTTAGAATAACGAGAAATCCGTTGTTAGTGAGCGTCTATATCGCAAGATGATAGTTTTAGAGATGTGATGAGTCAATCATTCAATGGTATTACGCTTACGGCTTGTATTATATAGACTTAGATACATATAGGCATAAGCTTTTTTATGCAAGTAATAATAGATAGGCTCGGTTGAGTGATGTCCTTGTGTTCAGCCCGAGTTGTCGATGGACAGACGAGGCGTCGACCGATAACTATCTTAAGGTCAGCACTATCAGCTGACGTCAGCTCGCACCATTCCTTCGAGTTGCGATAAATATAACTCTGGTATACAACCACCTGCCTTTCAATACTGTATTGATACTTTACTGCCTCGGTGATTGATTCGTCAATGTGGCTTTGAGGTCCTGAATTCGAATCTGTGTTGTGGAATAATTCTGAGCTTTTCTGTCTTTTAAGCAATTTTCAGTAAGCTCGGAGTTGGGAGTCGGGACATTACTTGGTTAATATAAACATAAAGAAAAGTGACAAAGATTGTCCTGCTTATCATTCACAATTATAAAGGCTGAAAGCTTGAAATCATATTGATTTTACTTCAAGTAATCTCAATATTTGAACTCCAATACTACTAAAATAAAAAAACACAAGTTTGTAACACTTGAGGTGGCACATTCGAATATGACGTCTGACTCTCATTGCAGATAAGACGGTTCTACCATATCATCTTCAGATCGTTGACTTTAGCGCGTTTCACATCCAGTTAACATTGTACACGTACTTAATCTAATAATTGGCGCATTTTGTTTACCCAGTTGGGTTTCTCGTGTCCTTAACCTCGATGAGCTGAGGTCGAGTATCTCTAGAGAGCGATGCACCCTTGCTAGTATATAACAAGAACTATTACGAGCTTAGTCGAGTGTCATGAACCATGTCATCCGTCAGATCGTTGACTTAGTGCGTGTTCAGAACAACTCATACAAATCCTAATAACAAGACAATAGAAATGGCGTGCTCTACTAGCTTATCTTCGCCGACACACGCTTAACTTTAGAGAGTTTAGAGTGTGAAAGACTACGGAACGTTATCCATATACAAATATTATCAAAAAGTTACAATTCTAACTGTATTGAAACTTTTACAGGGTATACACATCTATTGACACCTGCAGTTATGCCATCTGCAGCTGCAGAGCAAATAGATTATCTCGCATGTTATTACATATAATAGACTTTTATAAAGATTTCTCAAATTAAGACGGGTTTTATGAACAGTGGCTTTCGTCAGATTGTGGACTTGGCGTGTTTTTCGTCCAATTCACCAGTAACTGGTGCTTTCTGTTTACCGAGTACTATCATTTGCACAGTTGGGTATTTTCTGTGTTCTTGATCCCTATGATCTAAAGCCGAGTGTCTAGAGAACGATGTACATCTTCTAGAGTACAATAAGAAATATTAAGATTTTAAACCAGTGTCATGAAACGTGTCAGATCATTAACTTAACGCATTTTTCGGCGAGTTAATATACTCTACTATTTACTCGGAAGCTATTGTAATCTGCACAGTTGGATATTTCCCGTGTCCTTGACCCCGATGATCTGAGGTCGGGTGTATCTAGAGAGCGCTGCACCGTTTCTAGCACACAATAAGAACTATTCCTAAATTTTAATGGGTGTCATGAACCGTGTCCACCGTGTAATCAGATCATTGACTTTACTCGAATTAGTACGCCAGTAATTGGCGCGTGCTATTTAGTCAGCACTGTCGTCTACACAGTAGTGTTTGCCGTGTCCTTGCCCTGATGATCTGAGGTCGAATGTATGTAGAAGGCAAAGCACCCTTACTAGCATGCAATAAGAACTGTTCCAAATTCAGACATGTGTCATGAACTGTGCCATCCGTCAGATCATTGATTTTCTTCTTGTTAGTACGCCAGTGATAGGTGCGCGTCATTTAGTCAGTACTGTCGTCTGCACAGTTGGGTCTTTCCCGTGTCCTTGACCCCGATGATCTGAGGTCGAGTGCCCCTAAAGAGCGATGCACCCCTGTTAACACACAATAAGAACTATTCCAAGTTTAAATAAGTGTCATGAACTATGTCATCCGTCAGACATTGACCTTAGCGCATTTTTCGTGTATTAGTACTAGTAATTGGCGTCTTTTGTTTACAAAGCACTGTCGTCTGGACTATTGGGTGTTTTCCGTGTCCTTGACCCCGATGAGCTGAGGTCGAGTGTCTGTAGAGAGCGATGCACCCCACGCCTACGCATAAACTGAAATAGACGAGGTAAACACCCGGAGAGAGATCTACTGCGAACTCTACTCTGAACTAACAGAACAGTGCTTTAGAACAGCTAGTGATATATTAAGAATACATTTTACGACATGGATGGTATGGAGAACTGCGTGTAGGTCCAATGGGTTCGTTTACATACTTTAAAAATAAGGAGGCTTTAGTACAGAACGGGAGGAAATTTACCCAATTAGCTAACAACAGCACAGTAATTGATATAAATGGCGCCGGGCGTCGAGAAGGTTACATTCTTATCAAGGACGTTGTTTATCCTAATCTTGTTGTGCAAGTGTCTAATAATCTTTATTGGTGGTGATAAGGCATAACTAACCTTAATAATATATCACTGCAGATAACCATCTTTATATACGTTGTTACTTTTGTTGGGTAATTGAACAACATGTAAGTACCTACATTTGTTTGAAAGTAAAAGTCCTGACAAAAGACACATCTGGCGTTAAGTGGAAAACGATCGCCTTATATAAAACCTGAGGGCCTACGTGTAAAGCCTGTAATTTTCCTTACGAAGAAATGGTGATAGCATACACTTTCCCGAGCGACATCAACACAGTGCTTTTTCTATTAAAAACTTAAACATAAGAAATTATAATTTAAACGCCTTTACTGTACCTACGTAGGCTTTTGTACGAGCAGTCTTGAAAAGTTAAGTCTCTAAGTAATAATTTATAGTTGCAACACAGATTAATGCTACGTACCGAAACCACTGCCAAATATTGAGTTGATTGGATAATCCTGTCTTGTGTGTAGATGAAAGCAGACAGAGGCAATCGCTTTCTAGAATCGTTGTCGTTAGATATGTCACAATCATATAGTAAGTACTTAACATGACACCAGAACAATAAACTCCGCCTTCGCCAATACAAACGAAGTCTACTCGAAGATACGTTAACAATCGATACCGAGGATTCCCGAAACTATTAAAATAATAATTCAAATATATTCGAGTTCCGAGTTCAAGTCACAGTTTGTGTATTGGAATATTTGGACTTTTATAGCGGAAATATTTGTGCACCAGGTGAACGACTTATTCAATTGAGCTGCCACGTCAGGGCACTGTTTTGAACTTTGAAGGTATAATCGACTGCCAAGCTACATTTATTGTCGAAATTGAGCTTTATATAAGGGACTACGCACACCACGTTTTTTTTAACGAGCTGACGACGTGAATTTAAAACTTAACAAAAACTAGAACCGACTCAAAACGACCTAAAAATAAAAAAATTACTATCATTTGGTTGCTTTGATTTACTTGTATATTATGTAACTTTACATTATTTTTGGATGATCGGTTGAGCGGATTACTAACAAACGTTAGAAAAGTAACAAACTTAACAAGTAGTTATTTTAGATAGGTTTGCGTGTTGCATTGTAAATTATGGTAAGCCGTTTCTGAAGTAATTAGTATTTTTTTTATTACTTTCCCTCGACACATTAAACATAGGTGATATTAAAACAACAGGTGAAACAGACTACGTCATTGGTCGTAGGCCGAAGGACAGGTACCTACTCCAACGTTTTGCCCTTTAAAACAGGTGAAATATTTTTCGAGACAATTATTGAAATTTCTCTGTTTCTCAAGTCAATAGAGTCAATATTATGATATATCATAATATTTTACTTCGAATTACAACCCAAATAATCTTTATTTGTGTCGCTTAATATCTGTCGCTTATTGCCGAGGATTTCAAACTAAGTAAAGTCATTTCAAGTTGACCCTAATCCTAACTTCCAGACTATTATGTGTTTTATAAGCTAATACATATAAGTTTTTCTTTGTTTATAACGCTTTCACGCCATAAGTAACTATTTAACATTTAGTTTGAAGGTGATGCCTTGCTAATTTAAGCTGTTGACCTATTTCTTTAGGCACTATCGGCAAAAATGAACAATAATAGCTTAGCTAACAATGAATGAGGGATTCAAAGCCTTCAAATCAGTCGACCATTTTTCAGTCGAGCCTTGCTTTCTGGGCATATTAGATATATAGCTCATACATAGATATATTACCTGGCGGTAAGTTTGATGGCCTGGGTGACGGCACAGAAAATAACAACGTGAAATTTGAATAAACCTATGTAACAGAATACGTATTACGTGGGTATCCGATATTTCCCAGGCGCCAGACGACAGCTGTCCAAATGCCACACAGCAAACATATAACAAAGCTGATTGGAAATGTACAGCTAACAGAATGTAGAGCAACAGTAAACTACGGTAAGCGTTTATTTGTACTGAACGTAAGGTCGCCGCAACTGTCTGCGATATCTACGACATGCGATTATCGATGTCGCAATCGGTCCTGTCGATTTACTAGTTATTAGAACATCGCAAAAATATCTGATATAAAGCTTTGTTTGGGTCTTGCTCGGGCTGACTGGCGAGTGGCGACTACACAGAGAGTTTCTCGTGTTATCGAGCAGTAACTATGGGACCTGCAAGCACCCAACTCGACCTTCATAATTGTCTACCGCACTTCTCTATGGTAGGACAAGAAGCTGACAATTTTTAAGCTTTTATAAATGTTCTTTAGTTCATGAAACAAAGTTGACGTGTAAATGTAACGCCAACAGATTGCAGCAACACGTTTACTCTACTGGCGTTTATTTGTACTATGTAAGGTCGTACTGTCTGCGACGCGTGTCGAGTGTCGACAAGGTTTCGCGATAATATCAAACATGCGATTATCGATGTCGCAATCTGTCCTGTTGCTACAATGGATATGCGTTGAAAAAATATCTGAAATAAATCCAGCAGTGAATACAACGCATTCAGATGAAAATGTTCTAACAGCCATTCCATTTCAAGAAATAAAACTGGATTAAAAATATATAGAAACAACGGTGAATTTTTGTAAGGAAATAGCTATTAGGATAATACAGATAAATTTGAGATCCTTTTGCCCCGACGTTAGTATTCGCATTGGTTGCTATAGATTCAGACAGATTTATACTTAGGTATCAAACCCAAACCTATGCCTCCATCCAACCTTCTAATTGACTTTAGTAAATAAATACAAATAGAATATGGGTCTTACCAAATTTTTCTAAGGAATAACGAACTACCCTCGAAGTGTAAACTAAAACATCCTTTAAAATATTATATAACGAAAACCTCATCCAATATAGATTATATACATAAGGAACCAAAAGGAAACCGATTAATATTAAGCTACACCGTTGCATCATTGAGTCATTTTGTAAACTTTAAGTATCAATTTGACATTTCACTTCTCTAGGATAATTATGACATAAACATCTTCATCGCAATAAAATGTTCTCTCCGAGACTTCAACCGTACGTCTGACCCTTGTGGGTTGATAGTGCAATATATAAGTTAAATGCATACTGCTGCAGGAAACGCAATAACCGTGTCAGCGTTTCTTGCAGCTTGTTTTCAACAGGCATCCTTTTGACATCTGACTTTTACACCTATGCTTCTCAACTATATTTTTAAAGCTGCTAAATAGCCGCTACATGATACACGTTGTTCATGGTTGAAAGATAAAGGTGTCTGTTTCGGAAAAGAGGTATTTTTACTATTAAAATAATGCCAATAATAAACGATATTTAGTAGGAGAGTAAGAAAAAGATTTCCCGTGCCCCAAAAAACACAGCAGACTGACAATCTCAACCAGTAGGTGTTATTATCAATGGGTACTAAACGTTACAGACAAAGCAAGTCTCCATTTCTATTAGTATACAGGTCTGGTACTTCATTGGATCATCATAATAATGACAATGATGGGGATGGTGATGACCGTCTGATCTATTAATCTTAGGCTATTAGGGAGCTTGTTGAGCAAAATGCGTCAGCACCTGCAGTCTACAATAAACTGCAGCCGACTGCACGCGACAATGCCTATCTACCCACTCAAATAGGAAATCTTTCATAACTCGACTCTCGCAACTGCAATGGCGCTAACAAGCAAAGCTGCAGACCCGGCAACAAAATAATAAATAGAAATGTTCGACATTAACTACCAGTTATACGGATTTATTGCTACAAGTTGCTTGTAATAGTTGCATTGATTTATTGTTAGGGTCTATCTGTAGTTATTAAAAGGCATAATAAGTTCCTTGTGACTTTCTAGCTAAAATCTGTAGGCGATATGGGACTAAGTTAGTTTGAGGTATTATGTATGTGAGTTTATTTCTTCCTGCTTAATGGAATATTTAAATATTCTACGATTTTAAAAGGTATCTAGACACCACAGCGTCAAGTGTCACCGGAACCAAATTAATAATCAAAAATTTCTATGTTGACTCAAGATATGAAGATCTAAACAAAATTTAAAAATTACACAGAACTGAAATTGGTTTAACCAAAACTTCTCAGGAGATCTCCTTAAAAGAGTACTTAGGAAGGATTATATGAATTTTAACCGGTGCACGAACCCAGGCCGTTCCTGTTACAATCAAAGTTTACACACAAGGTTTTAATTATTTTTATTTATGCCTTCGTTACGCAATCCACCTGTCACTGTACGAACTAATTTTCCGAATAAGGCTGTGAACATGCCTATTAAATCGACTACGATAGCGTCCTAGTCGAACGGATTCGTAAATCGTAATCGTAACTGTTTGAATAGAGCACTATTGCGCATTTAATTGACCGTTTACTACCGCTCGTTCACTAGCTTAGTCAGTTCGTTTAAACGCATTAGTAAAATATTGCCTCCTTTTGTGATAAACTGATGATTTTTAATGGCAACGCAATCCAAACCTGACCAAATACCTTCAAAATAACACTCTCAAATCGGAGTATCCTTAGCAGATATTGATCTATGTTGAATTGGAAGTTTTAAGCATAGTAATGCGACAATGTCCCATAGGTCCGTCAAAATATTGTCAAACTCAGAACACTTTTCGTTTTTATATTAAATTGTTCTTCAGTAGATGTTAACTCGATGAATGGTCAATTATTAATAAAAAATAAATTTTATTATCTCAAGCTTTTACTTTTTGAAAAGGTATCTGAAAAAAAGTTCATGCTTTTTGTGCCAATTGGCTGGCTTCCAAATTTGATGTCCAACTTTTAATTGGAAGTATTTTGTCTGGTCTTACTTGAGTTCCGACATTTTTAACTGATTTACCGCTGTCGTGTCTAATAAATATTTACTCATAAAAAACACTTAACCAAAAGATACTTTTACTGTTAATTAAATGCAGAGAGTGACAGTGGAGTTACACAACAAGAATATAAAATTGAGATGAATGTGAGCAGGTAGTAAAGACGTACTCAGCTTTATTTTCTTTGCTTATTTTGTTACTAGAGGACGCTCGCGTTCGCGTTTCCCGCGTACTTCCCGTTCCCGTAATGTCTATGCGTTACTCTGATTTTTAGCTTCATTATTGTAAAGTTTCAATAAAATCCATCCAGTAGTGTTATCCTGAACGGGCAACAAACATCCATCCATATAAACTTTCGCGTTTATTGTGTTACTTATGATTATGTAGCAAATGAATATAGTCGAAAGTAATACTTATAAATAGAATATATTACAAGTATCTAATCAAATTGCCTAAAAGAATTTGTATGATTCGACCAGCTTTTCAAACAAACAGTTTACCGACCCTTGTGGAATTCACACCGTAGTCGAATTAGTCAAATATGTGCACCTACCTTAAATGACAGGGCAGTATCGACAGTCATAATAAATAATAGAGTCGAGGTCATATGGCCGATATTCAACACGTTATATTTCGATTTGTCACGCGTCCTATGTTTCAACCTTGTTGAAATATAATATTTATACAATAAAAAAGGAAGACAAAAACTTTATATAATGTGGTTCACTCGATAATAAATTCCTTCAACTCAGCATGGAGCATGTCATAAGAAAACGGATCTCTGTTACATTTTAGTGGTTTCAGAGATCTGCTCTACATTATGTTGTAGAATTACTTTATACGCACTTACACTAACAAATTAAATTATTTATTGTCGGTATACTTTAAAAAAAATATTATGACTTTAAATGGAGGGCAAGAATAATCTAGCAAAAAATGATTCTGTGTGAGTTGTAACGCTAGTAATGTAATGTCCAATGCTCCCCCATAATATTTGAACTTTGAAGCTAACAATTCGAACTTAGTCGCACTCTTTAGTCGCTGCTAGTAGAACTGCTAAGATTAATTAAAATAAGTGGTCTCAACTTCTTATTTTCTCTACGTCGTGCGACTGCAGACCGTCATGAACGTTTCATGAGATCAGGCGCAGTATCAACGGCTTTACGTGATCTCCGATACTCGTGTGTCGGACCTGGGTTTGCATCAACAGCGCCAATTCCTTCACTTCAGTCTTATTTAAATTTTACTTCAAAGAAAATAACCTATATTTTTTTACCCGGGTATCTAGCTCTACACTTCATTGTCGTCACCAGGGGCTCGATTAGACAGTTGTATAATACAAGTAGGATGAAGGAAATGCATAATCATCGCAGTCCGGATCGCTTGAAATTTCACAGTCTGGTAAATGCGAATTGGGTAAGGCTGCAACGGCAACCGCGCGCCGCTGCGATTACATTGCTTGAAGCCAAGGTGTACTACATTTACCGACGACATTATACCTACTCGAACCTACTGTGCACAGTGTATACTACATCTACCACTATACCCGTTGGTATTGGCATTTCTATCCGACTTCATAAAAGCAAGTCTAATTCGACCTGTATATGTATGAAATTTCTTCAATACTACTGATCCTATTCGGATGAGATTTTTTTTAGTTAAGAGCTAAATATATTTCTGTAAAGTTAGGGGGCGTCCATATATTACGTGAGGTGTTTAAGGGGGTCGAGTCAAATCTCATCTAATCTTACGTTGGAGAGAGGGGGGGTCTCGGCAAATATCACGCAATTTTTTTTCTGATTGAAACAAAAAAAATTTATACTATTTTGGTCTATTTAATCCAGATTGTACATGCTTAAGATTTAATCTTAAGCGTAATCGTAGTACGATTACGATATAATTTAAATTAAAGTCGTAAATAAAAGGGCGATGCAAATTTGTTTTTTTCTTTTTACAATAACAATCCAACGCGTTTACGTAAGAAACTCACATTTTGAAAAATCTCACGTGAGATTCGGGGATGGGGGAGGAGGTTGAATAAAATCTCACGACATCTCACCAGGGGGGGGAGGGAGGGGCAGAAAATTAAAAAAAACACCTCACGTAATTTATGGACGCCCCCTTACACAATATCTTGAAGGTTATATTAATATATGGAATAAGCAGATTGTTCATATGGGGTTAATTAAAAAATATCGCTATCTATACTTCTATACTAATATTATAAAGAGGTAGATTGTAAGTTTGTAAATAAAGTTCTGTCGGGGCTAATCTTCGGAACTACTGATCCGATTTTAAAAATTCTTTCCCCAGTAGAATGCTACGTTATCGGTGAGTGTCATAGGCTATATTTTATATTTGTATTGTATATATTACCCGAGTTATCACAGTTTTTGTCGCGCGAATCGGACCGTGAAATTTATTAAATTTAACTTTATGCGAGTACGCTGCCTTAAATATTGGATATAATTGGAAACATTGTACGAAAACTTTATGCATCTTACAAAGTACTACAAAAAAGTCCGCGATAGCATATATCTATCTTTTATGGTTTGGCAGATATATAACTTTTTGTGTTTTAAAAAATCATTAAATTCATATGCTTACGTTTACGTCATTATTTATACTAGTAAACTTAAATCCGTATCAAAATAAATTATTTAATAATCATAAGGATATTATAGAGATAAGATTTGCTTTTTACAGTATGTTAATTAGTTACATAGTTTCGGAGATATAACAAAATTTCTAAAAAACGACACCGACTCTATATCGTCCATATTAAGTTGACCTTCTCTGTGTTATGTTATACGTACTGAATCCTTTTGAAACATTTTGGTACTGATATTCTTTGAGAATTCTATCTTTGATCTTTTCTTTCAATTTATTTGGCATGGCAGACCACATTCATATAATATACGAAAAAGTTTGTTCGTTTGTTTAAACGGGCTTATCTCAAGATCTGCATGTCGGATTGTAAATTATTTTGTTTATTATGAAAGCTAGACTCAAAAGTGAAATAGACTATTTAAAACAAGCTATACACATCAGCTTACCATAAATATATATTGTTAATGTTAATGTACTGTAATATCGTACAATGTTTAATAAAAATGTAGATCTTTAGTACACGGGACGAGACGGAGGATATTGTTTCACGGGAAACTATAAAAAAATAAATTTAGAGAGGTAGCGGGGAAAGAGCACACTTTAAATGAAAGTCTGTCTTTAAAATTAAAAGGGTACCTAAGAGGTTTTCACGCGGACGAAGTCGCGGGCGTCCGCTAGTCGCTTATAATAAAGCAACACTTTGCAAGGCCTGCAAAGAATGCGTCCTACAATGCATTGGCGTGCCCGTTATCTAGGGGTATGAGTGTGAAGTTTCGTTTGCTATACCTATGTATAGTACACGTACTAACTGAAGTCGGACAAACGAACGAAAAAACCGAAGCGCGAAGCTTAAATCATCACCACAACCCTACTTCAATAGACTACTAGCGGGTCTCTGTAGCATACAGATATGGTGCTTAGATCAACCTCGCTGCTACAATGTTGGCGACCTTAGAGAGGCTTAGGAGTTTTTTACTCTTGTAACCATCCTTATTAGATTTTAATGATAATGACCAACAGACTAACATACTCGCTGAAGCGCGAGGGTGTAACTATATAATAACGTAAAAATAAATTTCCAGACCAAGTAGGTTAATAATGTCACATTTGAGATATAAAACCCGTTAAAAGTGCGAAATTGGGCTATAAATTCCTTTAACGGCCCGCCTCTGTCGTCGTAGTGATCTGCGGCGGTGAATGTCTAAAAGGTTTTCTCGTTAACTTTGTAAAAGCTTAGGAAGTGATTTTAATAATTTAGAGTTTTAATAATTATAAGTCAACAACTGCAATTGTTGATATATGATAACGGCAAGTGTTGATGCAATAAGACTAAGTGCAATGACTGCATCATCAGACCAGCTCTATATTATCATATTGCATTAGAATTAGATCATTGTCATCAGTATTAGATCATTATCACCGATCACAACAAGTATGGCATATCCGGAAAAGTAAAAAGCCTCGCCATGTTGCGGGTGGAAAAGGAACTAATTTCTTCCAATAACCCACTATGCACTGACTGTTAAAATATCCTTGTGACGCCTCAATCCAAGGTTTTTGGTTTCTTAGTAGGTAAGTCCAATCAAAAGTCAGGAAATGGTCCTAATTAAGCTTCTCAGATTAAACCTAGACGTACCAACGTAAACCTTACAATGACGTCAAGCTTAACAAAAAAAAATACTGTTTAATAATTCCAAATGGCGTATTTATAAATAGGTATATTTGTTCTTGTAATGTTTGGTATTATCAAAATGGTTAGTCATAGTTTTATATTCAGCCAACGTCCTCCGAAGGAAGCCTCGAGCCGGAAGATGTGTGTTAACAATGACATTATAAGCTCGTATTTATTGCAATTTTTAATGTGAAACATATATTGACGCTTTGCCGGGAAAATCTACTCGAATGCCATGACAACAAACGGCGTGACGCTGATCTGTGTGTAGCAATACAAACTAAAATGAATAGTTTTTATTTGTAGTATTATTGGGAACCTTCCGAACCGGTGGCAATGCCACTGCGCACTAACTTGACTTTTCAAATGTCCTTAATATAACAGCCTTCTTGACAACTTAATTATGTAAATTTTGAATATATATGTCTAGTCTTTCTTTATTTTAGTTACAGATTTACAACGCCTTCTTTTAAATCAGGACCTACCTACGGAGGAATACACTAAAGTACAATTACATATATACAATCACTAGCAGTCGCGAATTCGTCCGCGTGAAAACCTCTTAGGTATCCTTTTAATTTTAAAGACAGACTTTCATATAAAGTGAGCTCTTTCAAAGATCAAAGATCGAATTCTCAAAGAATATCAGTACAAAAATGTTGACCCCTATTCAGTACGTATAACATAACACGGAGAACGTAATTTGGACGATATAGCGGCAGTGTTGTTTTTTAGTAATATCTCCGAAACTATATAACTAACTAGCTGACCCGGCAAACGTTGTTTTGCATTAAAAATTAAAAAAAATTTAGATGAAAATTAGATAGTAACCGATTCTCAGACCTGCTGAATTCGCCTACAAAATTTGGTAAAAATCGGTAAAGCCGTTTCGGAGGAGTACGGTAACTAACGTTGTGCCAGGGAAATTTTATATATTACTTTGATGCATAAACAATATTGATGGCCGACAACTGTGTAGGGTGTGAGAAAGAAAGGAGACCGGCTTCGTTCTCATCCCTACTCCGTGCTGTCTACTGGGTCAGAAGTGACACCTGTAGACATCTGGCGGGGATAACTAATTAAATGACGATTGATCAGTTTTCGACCGGAGAGGAAAAATGATTAAATTACTAAAATGGCTATTAAAAAATAACGGTTGATCGTAGAAAGGTGAAAATTAAAGATTGTATGTATTTTTGTATATAAAAAAAAATTAAAAATTTTGTCTAAAAATAAATAAAAAAATTTAGGGGTGGACTACCCCTAACATTTAGGGGGATGAAAAATAGATGTTGGTCGATTCTCATAGATACCGGATAAGCACAAAAAATTTCATCAAAATCGGTCAAGCCGTTTCGGAGGAGTATGGCAACGAAAACTGTGACACGAGAATTTTATATATTAGATTAACATATTGTAAAAGGCAAATCTTATCTCTATAATATCCTTGTAGTTATTAAATAATTTATTTTGATAAGGATTTAAGTTCAGTTGTATAAATAATGACGTAAACGTAAGCATATGAATTAATGATTTTTTAAAACACAAAAAGTTATATATCACGCGACAAAAACTGTGATAACTCGGGTAATATATGCAATACAAATATAAAATATAGCCTATGATACTCACCGACAACGTAGCATTCTACTGGTGAAAGATTTTTTTAAATCGGATCAGTAGTTCCGAAGATTAGCCCCGACAGAACTTTATTTACAAACTTACAAACTTTACCTCTTTATAATATTAATATAGATTGTATAGATATACCTACCTACATGGACAGCTAATGCATGCTTTTGATCGTAAACATAAAACAGCTAATTGATTCTTTGTAATATTATGATTGATAGTGAATTAGATACGTGATTAATGTTTTGGAATTTTCGCCCTTGACATGTTGTAAAGGTCAAATCGTTAAGTACATTACAATCGCTAACCGTACGCGCCAAAATTGATTAATGGCCTGTCAAAATATATTTAAGTCCCGATAATAGTAACCTCTGCACACATTCCTGCTCTACGCTTAGGAGCTCACGCAGGGTTCCTGAAGGTGAGCACGGAAGATAGACCGATGCTACAGTAAAGATTGGTAGTAATAACACAAATTAAGAAATTGGTAATTGCTGTATAGGTCTAACTTGCCGCATATTTATTTGTAGTTGGTATTGTTTGAGTACTCGTAATTCTGAGATAGTGATATATTTCTTTTAATTTTCCTAAATTGTAGACAAGGATCTTTGGATCTTTTAATTATTTCAACTAAACTCAACACCACCTCAACCCAGCATCTGCATCTAGTGATATTGGGTTGTTTAAACGCTCAAATTTTTTACAATTAATATTTATCAAACATCAAAATACGAGTAAACAAACATATAGTAAGAAAAAATTTAATATCTTCAAGGAGTTTATAAATAAAAATATTACTAAAATACTTAATAATAAGTTAACAGTGACATTTTATTTGAAATACATAACTCCGTAAAAGCAAATTAATTCGAAGATTTAATTTTATTACGTTTTGGAATAAATTATGAAATAATTTGCAATATTTCAACACATAATTAGCGTTTTTAATTTTCCTCCATTCCATTCCGTTCCAATCCATTTCAATGTTAATTCGACGGCGTTGCAATTTAAAATTATTAATTTTGGAATGGCGCGGTCGCATTAAGATATCAATCGGGTCAAAGCATTAATTAATGCTACATACATTTATCTTTAAGCAATGAATCACTAGTTAAATAAGCAAAGAGATGGTCAACGGTTTGTAAGTTCAGGTAGTGAGATAACAGTACTGAACAACAGTGAATACTTGGCGTGCGAAGGTTTCGACTAATATAGGCGCTTATCAGAAAGGGTGTTTCTGAATGAGGTACAGACTAAAATATTTTTCTTCCTTTCTGTCGTCAATACGAACTTATTTATCAAAACAATCACCACATAAAGTATCGAGATTTTTCAGTGGTTTACAAAACATATAACATTCTACCAGTTACTGACATTTCACACAATTCTAATAACATGGAGCCTAGAAAACTTTATATGTAGAATTTAACAAAAACGTATAAAAAATTGCGTTGCATAAACACTGACACTAAATAGTTTACTGGCTCTTACAACAAAATAGCCTTGCGGTACCGTTGCAAAAACTAGGGAAAGGGAATTCCTTGTGTGCCCATTGCTAGTTACCTGTAGGTAAACTATGTACTGTAGTACTATGTATTACCAGTAGATAACTCTTTTTAAAAATGCCTGAAACAAAGATTTCATACATTACTTTTTTATATATATGATGTTTTTATATACGTTTGACATCGTCGGAAACATAACCTGACCAACAAACAGATTTACTTTCGCGTTTATAATATAACCGTGACAAACAGCTTATTATTACGGTATAGCCAAGGATCCAAATATCCTCGGACTCATGCTTACCTGATTAGTTTCAATGTATCTTTACTTGAGTGGTTAAACCTATGCAGCTATGCAGCCTGTCGATGCGATATCTCACAGAGAACGCGGGGCCAACTCACTTTCATTAACATTTAATACTGATCATATCAGAGCTGACCAGGAAAGTGAATATAAGCCGATGATGATGACCGTCATGTAGCATGTCCATAAGCACTAACACTCACAATGCTTAAGTTATTTTCATGGTCTTTTAATGTTCAAGTACTAACCTATCAACCTATAACGTTTTCGCGACGCGGAACGCATCGAGGGCAAGAGACCGGTAACCAGTGACGTGTACGGGACATTGTGCATTGGTGCACCGCGGGCCGCGGCGGGGGTGAGGCAGGCGGGTGAGGGACGGGGGTGGAAAATGGGTCGCTCAGCATTCCGCGAAGTTTGACACCTCAGCGAGCTTTTATACCACTAGGCAGTTTGCGCGATTGTTTCTTACGAGAAAACGCTTTATTGAAACAATCGTTTCTGATTGTTGTTAATTGGAAAGATAACTTGACGTGAAAAATCTTTATAAACTCATCTGTTATTAGTTGCAAATGCACTTTACAAGTACTAATGTACTGTGAGAGTGGCCAGAACTTTATCACCATAGGTACCTTAGTACGAAAGGCAAATATGGAGTTTGAGCTGTGGTGGTCCGTCTAGTTCGTAGGGTCCAGATCCTTAATCTTATATTTTTTTCCGCATAATATGTGTAACATTTCCCCAGTCGCCAATAATTTAGCTTCGTGGCAATCCTTGGAATACCTCCATAGTTGCCCAAGAGTTCCGATCTAGTAGAAGAAAGATTCCGTCACGTCGTTCTTACAAATTGAAAACTTCAGCTCTTATTGACAAAGTTCTGGCCTTCCGCAGCCTTTTATTCCATGATAATATCTAAATAATCTAATAATTAAAATTCAATTGTCTCGGCAATCAGTATGAGTTCTTTCCATTTGGAGTCGAGACACTGGGTCCAAGGGACAGAAGCGCTCAGGTGCTTCATACGGAATTAAGTATCTATCGCAATTCAGCGCGGAAATGCTGCCTGCCAAAATTTAGAATTATGCTTATAGTTAATGTTTAATTATGATTTTCTATTACAAATAATTATGCCTTGAATAAGCATAATTCTTACGAAGTTATATAAATAGCGCGTTAATAATTGGCTTTCCTACAAAGTATGTATTTAACATATCAACCTCTAGCAATGACTAAGGCAGTCGCCGTTCGTGGATGAAATAGGACAAAAACGATCCGGAAATTGCTGTATGATTCAATCATCACTAACAAGTTATAAGCATATTTGTAAGCTCTATAATGACTTCTTTACAGACTTGCCTTTACAGATGTCTACCTGTCTAAAAGTTATTTTACCCACAATAAAAGGAAAACCCTATGATAGTGAATCGGTAGAACAGTAGTATAATGAACCTAGATCTTTAGGACTTTTCTACCCTTCTTTCTGACCCTTCAACCGCTTTGACCTGTTAAGGGGTCGTACTAAAATCCGCAAGGTCAAAGATCCCCAGAATTATTAATAGGTTAGAGTAGGTACCCTCCGTTTAAACAATTGCAAGAGAAAAAGGGAGTATTGGTCATAAATCATGGCACAGACGTGTCTGTACCGTTTATATTAATGTATATACATATAAAGCTACTTAAATAGACATAATTAATGTATATTTGACAAGTAGACGTAGAGTAGGAATGGGTGCTGGTGTACCAACCATAACCAATCTGAAAAGTGTATGCCTCAAATTGATGGACACAGGACATCTTCCAGGCATTGAGAATCAGATGACTCTTAGATTAGAAAATATATAATCTAAGAGGTGAGCAATCTTGATTCATCAATTATAATAAAAACATGTTGTAGACAAAGTACATGTTGATAATGATCTTCTACCTGACGGACTGATCCAGCTCTCAGAAGCCCTGAGTGATTCAAAGCCAGAGGTAGCAGCCCCTGCCTGCGTCGTAAAGGCCCGTTCATGATTAACACCTAACGGCATCGAGTTCAGTAAATACGTTAATGACTGCACGTTACGGTATTTAGAGCTTTTGACCTGAGCTGAATGGGCAATTTAAATTTAGACCAAGAAAATTTTATTTTTTACAACTTTTCAATTGAGTTATGTAAATAGGTTTTAATGAGAGAAATAGAGCCAATCGTACACGTATTTTAAACAACCAATCACTAGAGGAGAAGGAATAACAAAGACTTCCGATTGGTCCGATTGAAGTTTTATCAAGATAATCATTGGACGCAGAGTGGTCCCGTGTTTTCACATTTTTATTTGGTGGTGTTTAGAGCTAACCTTGCCTAGGACAATACATTAAGTATTCCTCGCGGATATTGTTTTTAACATGAATAGTGATCATTACAAGATACAAACATTATCACCCTAAGCCCGCCAACCAGCCTTGGAGTAGTGTGGTGGATGGAACCTCCATTGCTGATTTTTAAAAATAGGCTGATAGTATTGATTGTCAGAGCTCAACCAATATCAAATAAATCCGTTCTCTATCCGCTATCATCGAACATTTACCTAAGAATGACCGCATTGCGGTCGATCCTATACGCCTGAAAACCGTGGTCCTGATAAGATCCTAATCTCAAACTGGTCCATATTTTCTATCAGCTTCTATTGATGGCCATCGCTAAATTACCATTAAGGTTGAATTAAAAAAGTAGCAACGTGTTTGCACCTTTACCACCGGCGGCGCGACCGGCGGCGCCACACAAGACCTGTCCTGGCCGGAGTGACTCACTCAGTAATGGCGTTCTCGGAATCGAATTTCGAATGTCTGAACCGTTGCGAAACCTCCGAGGATGGATTCTGGTTTTCGCGGCAAGGGCCATGAGCCGCTACAATCGAAATTAAACTCTAATTCTAATTATTTAAGGATTATTATGCCTTAGCAATAAAAGGATATAAATTTTTTGGGAAGCGAACACGCGATCTGGTTCTTTCCTTGATACTTTACATGATGAAGTTGTGACTGATGCAATGTGTAGCATTTTTACATTTGTTTATAATGGATTTATAACAGCCGCGTAGGGCTCGTGGTTAGCTTACAAGTGATCACAAAATCCAGGTTCGACTCCTGGGTCGGACACGAAATATTGAAGATTTCTTTCTTCTATGAAATGCTCACCTGGAGTTAAGACGTTGGTGGTGTTGCGCGTGCTTCGAACACGCTAAGCCGTCGATCCTGTTCATCATCATTAACATCTAAGTGAACAATCAAACAAATATGAGATTAAACCCGCCATCTCGCAGTGCAGCAGAGTTGTGGGTTAAAGCTTCATATTCTCCTCTACGGAAGGTGATCTAACCAACTGAAATGTACCATTAATGTTGGATACTATTTTACGTCATAAATATAATATAGAATATGACACGTCACTTAACGCAGTTTTCACTTTTTAACTAACGTACCACAAGCTGTAATTAAGATCCAAAACATAACCTCTGCACAAACGAACGTCGGTACTCAGTACATTATCTGTGGCGCCGGCCTTTTACTTCGGCCGAGTTGAATGGATGAACACGGCTTGCGCAATGGGCGCAACGTGATACGATTTTTAATTAATTAAACCTCTTACATGTAACTATATTTTGTTAGTTATAAAATGCTTTGATCTAATGGTATAAAAGCCAGACCTTCGTCATTTTAAAAAAGTCGAAGTACTAGTAGAGACTCCACCATTTGTAAGCTCATGTTCCTATCATAGTTAATTACTATAAGCAATTATACAGTTTGAATCATGGTTAGTTCGAGAAGTAGGTTTTCAAAGATCCTCAAACGTTTGAGAGGGTGAAGTGGAATTTTTAACATTTTTCTGCGGGATAATATGAAATACATTGCGCTTCGTTAAAAATAAAATTGTAAGGGTTCCTAACGAACAAGTGCTATGATGTTAACGGTCTGAGAGGCTCTACCTTTATAACTAAGTAGAACATGACGACCTCCGTGGCGCAGTGGTATGCGCGGTGGATTTATAAGACGGAGGTCCTGGGTTCGATTCCCGGCGGGGCAGATTAAGATTTTTCTTAATTTGTCTTGGTCTGGCTGGTAGGCTTTCGCCGTGGCTAGTTATCACCCTACCGACAAAGACGTATCGCCAAGCGATTTAGTGTTCCGGTACGATGTCGTGAAGAAACCGAAAGGGGTGTGGATTTTCGTCCCACTCCTAACAAGTTAGCCCGCTTCCATCTTAGACTGAATCATCACTTAACACCAGGTGTGATAGCAGTCAAGGGTCAACTTGTAGTCGATAAAAAAAAACATCAGGTTCTCATCGCGGACATATCGCGCAGGTATTGACAACAAGTCTGTTATTAAGACGCCGGCTGTAAGCTAAGTGTGGCTGTACAACATTGAGCATCGTTCTCTGGTTTACCTTCCTGCCAGGAGTTTAAGTTAGATTGCCATGGAAATTTTACGACTTTAAAGACCTTGAGCGGACTTAATGGCTTATCGTGCTTTTTGAAGCAGATAGAGCTACAAATACCACTAATTTACCAAATCTGAGCTACGGAATATTTCTTTCAGGAAAGAAAACCACACATTTACAGACCCAATCGTACCTATCGTCATCGTTTTAACGATCCGTTTATCTATATAACCACAAAGGAACCGTTGTAAAATCTAAAGAGTATCGCATTATAGTTATATTAGGTAAACGTATCACAATACATCACTATAACGGTGGGTATTAAGATCTGACTATCTGTGTCGGGCGGGAATCGTGTCGCACCACTTTACCGCTAAGGTCATAGATTACATAGAGGATAATATTAATATTATCTGTACTTAATCTGTGGCAATGGTAACGTCAATGTCAAATGTCACTTGCCTTTCTCTATTTTGTCTTACTCCTAATATCGTCGTCGACAACGCAAGTAGGTAATGCTCTGTCTATATAAATGTATAAAATAAAAATAAAGGCTAGTTGCTAAATGATAGAATAGAAGCAACGAAATGTAGCGAAGAGGTAGACATCATCTGGCAGCAGGAAGGTTTCTGAAAGGCCTGAACTGGACTAGGTAAACCTGGCGCAGAGATAGATATTTAAGTCTGGAATAGCACTACCAAAAGCCAAAAGCATCATTTTTGGTTAGAAGTTATAACAAATGAAGCTAGGTCAATTTAAAAATAATAATTCCAAAACATATTTTTAATCAAAACAAGTTAGTATAATAAATGCTTTAACATTTCTGTTGCTTACTCAAATACCTATCATAATCATCACCATTATCAGCAGGGCCAGGCCTCCCTTGTCCCCTTGTTATAGGAGAGGCGATATGGAGCGTAGACCCACCACGCTGCTCCAATACGAGTTGGCGGGCTTAGGATGATTACGATTAATTTATTAAAGATTGCTGTCAGATGAACTTATATAAAGTATATACTCAAATATAAATTCAAATCCATTTATTTCGAGTTCACTTTATATAAGCAATTTTAAACAGTCAAAGTACTACTACGTAGTAACTCTAGGACCGATTCGGGAAAGAATTTCTATTTCGATGCAGAGAAAAGACGACAAGAAAGTCATCAGAGACCCATACACTTAGCTACCTGTGACCTAGCTAGATGTGCCTACATACATGCCTGTATAATGTATTTAGGTCCATGGCGAAAACAAAAAGAAAGGATTATTTCCACACAAAGAGCAATATTCAAATTTCTCTTTCAATCCCGTTCTGATCGACGTCATTGAGGTCATGAATATGTTTTTTTAATTACATTATTTCCGACCGCCTTACACTGCATGCATTTGCATATGAACGTTGTTTTTTAAAGTGAACATAATGATTTTAAAAAAACCTTAAACATTGTAACTCGACACCTCCACGTGTGCCTGAGAAAGTGTTTTGTAAGATAAACACAACGAAAATATTAAATTTAATATGAATATATTAATCAATATAAAGTTGTATTGCTTTTACTTTGTCTCATTAAAATTCACAAACAGCTTGTTTTTTTTGGAACTACCATTTGTTTGCACCTGGTATATAAGCTATATATAAAAAAGTTAATAAAATTTTAATAAAAAATTAAACCGATTTCAAAACGCACTAGAAAGTAAAAAAATAACTGTGTCATTTAGTTGCTTTAATTTACTTAAGCATATCTATGAAGTCGGTGCCAGCCAAGTTTAAGAAACATTTATTTTACGTAGTAAAGCAGTTTGTGGGTTGTAGGTAACGTCCTTAAAGTAGAAACCTTAGACTCCTAGATATGCTTAAGTAAATTAAAGCAACTAAATGACAGTTATTTTTTTACTTTTTAGTGCGTTTTGAGTCGGTTCTATTTTTTGTTAAAAAATTTTATTTCTTACTTTTTAGTGATTTATCGCCACGTAACGTACTGGTGCTATACTGTGTTTGGTATATTATACGGCACTAGTAGCCAAAAAGCTACCGATACCGAGACAAAGACCGGAATCGCTGTAAGTGTGCCTCCAAAATTTGAAGAGTTCCTTCGATTTCCCCAGGATATCATCATCAGATCCTCACATGATGACAATGGGACCACCTTGGAAGTGTGCCCTTTCTAATAAAAAAGAATTATCAAAATCGGACGACTCTGTAAAAAGTTATGCGTGGTCATGCGTAAAAAAATCCCTATCTCTAAAACTACTGAACCGATTTTGATTAATCTTGCAGTATTCCCTAAGTTGAATAATATCTAGTACAATAAAAAAAGAATTACTTAAATCGGACCTGTAGTTCCGGAGATATGCGAACACAAATATAAAAACATAAAAATTCCCTATCTCTAAAACTACTGAACCGATTTTGATAAAACTTGCGGTTTACCCTAAGTTGAATAATACCTAGTACAACATAAAAAGAATTACTTAAATCGGACTTGTAGTTCCGGTGATATGCCTCCACAAACATAAATACATACACACATACATACACTTTTGAAATTTGGCACATTTGTTTAGACGTTGATATAGGCTAACATAATTATGCGAAAACTGGGCAGTTCTGGAAATATTACATACATACGGGTCGAATTGATAACCTCCTGTTTTTGAAATCTCTTAAAAAAGTAAATAAAAAAAGTTTAGAAAATAAAAATGGTTGACAGGTAAACGTATTAACGTAGACATTCGAATTTCGAATGTGGCTCCCCGCGAGCGAAGCAGACGGGCTGACTCACTCGCGAGCGCTTCCGCCTGCGCTGCGGGCCGATAGCAAGGTCACCGGCCGCACACACACACACACGGCGCGTCGACACGCGGCGCGCACACACGCAAGCGTGAAAGTAGTGAGAGTACAGTCGCGATCAACTCGTTATTGCACAGTTGTTTGTTTTAACGCGAGCGATTAAATTAATGAACTTACACTATTGCTGTACTTTATTTTAAAGTTTACGACTTATTATAATCGTTTTATTGTATGATTATGTAAATAATAATAATGAAATTTAATTTCGGAATATATGAGTTTAACTATTTATGTTCACGAATATTTGTATAGTTTCAAAGATCAATATGATAAGAAACGATTTCACAGAAGTAATATTACGAATGTTGTAAACTAAATAATAACATTAAATTGGCGTGTTAATCATAATCATAATCATAATCATAATCATCATCATAATCATAATCATTTATTCATAAGAAAGTAGGTACATAATATGATGGATATTCTTAAATCTAATTCCCCTATACAATCTACCAATTATGGTGTATGAATATTATATATCAAATAAATTTTAAAATTGTCCATATAAAATAAAATAAATATTATGTCTGATTAAAATTACCACAACTATGTCAAAAATTAATACAATGTCATAAAATAAAAGAAAGTCATTAAAAATTGGGGTCTAAAAATGAGTTGATATATGTACATAAAAATAATACCTATACTATTTTTTATTAATATTAATATTGGTTATTGCGGAAACCTTATTTCAGTTTGTCATTCAGATAGTCCTTAACACTATAATACATCTTGCTAAGGAGCATGTTAAACAATGCTTTTTTAAAACTATTCAATGGTAAGTTACTAAGGTGGTCAGGTAAATGGTTGAAAATTGTGACCGCCATACAATATACATTTTTCTTTGTTACATTGAGCTTCTGCAAAGGTACACACAGCTTATATCGATTTCTAAGGTTTAAGTCTCTTCTCGTATTATAGGTTATAAACTGGTTTGGGTTTCTTTTTACAAACACACTTACTTCAAAAATATATAAGCTAGGTAGAGGTAGTATTTTTAAACTTAAGAATAATGGGCGACAGCTGTGGAACATATCCACACCAACTAGTGCCCTGATACATTTTTTTTGTACTCTAAATGCTCGGACACAATCTACCGAGTTTCCCCATAGTACCAGACCATATCTTAGAATCGAGGATACATAACCATGATATGCCATCAGAGCGGCTTGTGGGGTAGTAGTTTGCTTAAGTCGTTTTAAGATGTAAACAAACTTGTCCAGTCTGCTACAAACCCCCTGAATATGATCTTTCCAATTACAGAATTTGTCAATAGTTACACCAAGAAATTTGGTACAGTTAACATTTTTTATTACAATGTCGTTATAATTAATATTTAAGTCAAGTTCATTATTGTTGTATGTTTGAAAATGGATGTAATTTGTTTTAGTTAAGTTAATCTGTAAGTTATTATCTTTTAGCCAGTTTATTATGTTTGACAAAGTAATATTAGCTTGGTTTTCAATGTCGTGCTTATTTTTACACTTAATTATCAATGTGGTGTCATCAGCAAACATAATGCAGTCCTGTGATATAGCATCTGGCAGGTCATTAATGTAGATTGTAAATAAAAGAGGCCCCAGTATACTTCCTTGGGGAACTCCATGCGCATTGTGTATGTATTTGGATGAAAATTGGATTCTCCGGTTTCCAACCGTTTTTACAATTTCTATGCATTGCGTCCTGTTTTTTAGGTAGCACTCTATCCAATCAAGAGGTTTTCCTCTTATTCCATATTTATATAATTTTTCCAACAATAATTTATGTGATACGAAGTCAAAAGCTTTAGTCATGTCTAGAAATAATGCTAAAGGATATATTTTATTATTAAAGCTTTCTGTTATATTTTTAATAAAAGAGAAACAAGCTAGAGTTGTTGAACTACCCTTCCTAAAACCATATTGGGTGTTTTTCAGTAAATTAAATGTGTTAAGGTAGTGATATACTTTGTCGTTCATGATTTTCTCAAAAACTTTAGATAAAACAGGTATTAGGGTGATTGGCCTATAATTTTCCACCAAAAGTCGATTACCTTTTTTAAATATAGGTTTGACAATAGATTTTTTTAATCTTGTTGGAAATTTTCCCTGTTCAAACGACAGGTTCACTAAATATGTCAACGGAGGAGCTAAAGACAGAGCGCATTCTTTTAATACTTCAGTGCTTATCATATCGTAGCCTACTGATTTAGTGTTTTTAAGTGTTTTCAGTGTTTTTATTATATCCATTCCGTCAATAGGTGTTAAGTATAGACTGAAATTATGATTAGGAATCCTTACTGTATTAGTGTATTTATAATTTGTATTTGTATTATTGTTCGTCAGATTGATAAAATAATTACTAAAATGTTCACATATAAAGTTAGGATCTGTATATGTTAGTCCATCTACTAAGATTTCGTCAATATCAGGTTTATCAATATCATTTTCAAAAGAATTTTTTATTAGCTTCCATGACGTTGAACATACATTTTTAGACTTTTGTAAATACTTAGTTGCTCCAATTTTTTGGGCTTGAAGTAAGCATTTCTTTAAAATTTGTGAATATTCCTGATATTTCTTTTTATTTATATGTTTATTTGCTGATGTGTATAAATACTTATGGTACATGTTTCGTTTTACGATACATGATCTTTTAAGGCCTTTACTTATGTAGTTATTTTTTAATAGCTTTTTTTGGAATTTTATTCGAATTGTTGGAAAACATAACTCAAAAAATAGTGTAAGTAAGTCATGAAAAGTATTAAATGCAATGTCTAAATTAGGTTCACTTAATATGTCTGTATATGATAGTGATGACATACATTCATGAAATTTTTTTAGGTTTTCTCGCGAGAAATCCCTCTTAAATTCAAACCAAAACTTTGGTTTCGACTTGAGTTTGGGATTTTTCACAACGTCAAATGTTATAGTTTGTCCCGTTTCGTGATCCGACAAAGCTAGGTAATGTGTATTTGATTTAACATCAGAGATATTGCTCACTATAAGATCTAAACAAGCATTGTGTCTCGTTGGCTTTAGTATGTGATTACATAAATTGTAATTGTTTAAAATACCAGTTAGGTCTCTAGATACTGAATTATGTTTTAACATATCGATGTTCCAATCACCGCAAAGAATAATATTCTTTTTACGTCTTCGCTGGAGTTGTTCAAGAAGAGTGATTAATTCATTAAGAAATTCACTTGCTTTAGATGAGGGTGTCCTATAAATACAGATAATCAAAATATTGTAATTTAATATTTCTACACCACTGCACTCAAACACGTAGTGTTTTGCGTTTGTTATTTCAAGAGTTTTATAGCATAAATTATTTTTTACTAATATGCATGTACCCCCTCTTCGTTCCTCCTTTCTAGAGAAGGAACAAGCCATATTAAAGTTTTTAAGTCTTAGATTTGATTCTGAACCATGTTTTAGGAATGTTTCTGAGAGGCAAATCACATCAAAACTAATCCCGCTTTCTGATAATTCATATAAGGCAACGTCTAACAAATCACGCTTGTTCAGAACCCCTGCAATATTTTGATGGAAGAGAGTAAAACTAGCTTTGTTCACGAAAAAGCGTTGTGGGAGACACTTCCGTATTATTACATTGTACTTCCCGACTTTTTATATTTTTATTTCTAAAATAGTAAGGTATAGTACCTCTTTTCGTTTTCCTCATTAATACTTGTGCCTCTAAGTTTCGTTTGTGCTGGTCATAAGTAGGGGTGTTAAAAGTTGTGCTGGTTGAATAAATGGGCTGATTATGTACATCTAAGATCATATTTTGAGGTTTATTAGAGTAATTCTTGGGTTTGACTATGAATTTCCTATTGTACTCTAAGTAATCAATTTCTGTATTTAGTTTAAAACAGATATAATCTCGAAATTGCATGTTATTACTAGTATATGGGTAATGATTGTTCGTGTCAATGGACTTACAATTAGAATAATTTTTAATTAGAAGTCTAATTTTAAGATTAAGTAGATTTAAGTTAAGGTATGGGTTTTTTTGTATTTTAGGTATAAATATTTGTTTACACAGTTTGACTTTTTCTAACGCAACTGATAAATTACAAAACAAATTATACGGATTTTTGTCATTACTACCAACAAATAAAATTACAATGTCATCCTTAGAAATAGACCTTGACAAGGAATCACAACTGCTAAGTATTTCAGAACTATTTGTGTTTGGCTTAACAAATGATGTAACCCTATATACGTCATTCCATTTCTGGTAGCGGGAATTTAATAACCTTATAGATATTCCTTGAGCCTGTTGATCACCCAATATAAATATGTTCGACCTTTTCCTCTGTTGAGAACAGTCAGCGCCATCTGTTGTTGTTCTTAGAAGACTTTTTTCTTGGGATTTAGATTCATTGTTTTCTTCCATTAAGTCCTCATTTTGCATATGTAAATCCTTAATCAATAGTTCAGTTAAATTCGCTTTCCGCGTGGTCTTTTTATGACATAATCAAGACATGTATATTGATATATTTTTTCTTACTTATTTTAGTTTATCTTTTTTTTTGTTAGTCGCAGGCAATAACTAGAGTGTTTATATATAGGTTTGTTCACAAGAAACGCGATAAACTCATTGTAATTGCCGCATCGGTGTTTGTATATGGACTTGAGTCACAATAGATAACTTAAGTGATAAAACAAATTTATCTGAACGATACTCACACACATGCACCTACGACTCTTTACAATCACACAACTCTTGCTTGACGATTTTTACAATCCGATTGGTAGACACAAAGATTTGTGGGAAAAAATCTGTGTTTTTCCCCACTAACTGAGACAAACGAAAATTTTAAAAAATATTTTTTTGATATAAGTACTTTCATATGTAGTGAAAAGCCGTTAATTTAAATTTACAAACATACACTTTTATTTTATATAATCGTGATGTAATGTGTAGAAGGAATGGTGAGTACAGCTATATTAAAAGCGATTTTTTTAATGCTGTAGGCTAGCGCTTGGCTGCAATCAAGCCTGTTGGTAAGCGATGATGCACCGCCTCCGGTGCGCGCTTGCCTCAGAGATACCCACGTTGTAGATGGTAGGGAAAACGGAAGCTGATAGGGCATTCCAATTCCATTTTAGCAGTGCGTATGAGCAATGAGGAACCAAGCCGCTCAGTGCGCATCCAAGGGGTATCGACTACGGAACGGTGTACATACGCCTAATACATAAAATTACAATTTAAAACGGGAGAGCTGATAGATAATATTAATAATGTCTACTGTAATGGTAATATCTACCAATAAGTGACAACCAGCTTTCGGTCCATAAGTTAAGAATCACATAATTAAAAATAATAATTAATTAATTAAATCGCAATAGCAAAAAACAAAGACGCCCCACAATGCAGGTTTTGTAACTAAAAAGCTGTGCACTAGTAATCTGCCGAAACAGAAGTGGCACGCACGGGCTCAAGGCCGACACAGGCAACGCAGAACATTCACGTGCCTAGTCACTACAACTTGAAAGATATTTATATAAAATAATAATCCATCCATACGAAATATGGACTTAATAAAAATATAAATGCTCATCCGTCTGTAAGCTTTTCACTTAAAACGCTAAAGTAATCTAGATGATTTTGACGCGGTGACGAATGGGACTTTGGAGCAGAATATAGGCTATTTGTTGGTATATATGGAGTAGGAGTTGGAAGTTTGTATATAAACTGCTCCAGAATAGATCAGTCAAAAGCTGTACTAATGCTAAAGTATTATAAAAAAAGGTCTTGTTTTGAATATAAAAAGATAGGTGTCAAATAATTTAAAAGTTCGTCGCAGGCGCTATCGCCTAGTGCTGGTATCAAGGTAGTGACAAAATGCCAAGAGGCCGTCAAAGCAAGTCTATTTCTGTTGAAATAAAATTCGAGGTCGTGGTTTGTGAACGCGCTCTGCACTTAGAATTGTTGCAAATTTTTCGTTTTGCCCCGCTTTTTTATAGCCACGATCATCTTGAGAAAATTTTAATCTGCTTTTATTTGTGTAAAATTAGCTATTTTTCAGAACAAAGCAAGATTTCTTTGGTATTTTTAGGCATGATAAATATTCAATTGAAAATTTTCAATGGTCGATTAAAAACAATATTAATGCTAAAATCAGCAATCGCTAATCATCTTGGGAAATTTTAAATCCGTTTTTTGTGTAAAATTAGCTAGGTTTGAGAACTAAGCAAGGGTAGTTTATAATGTATAGGCTAAATTAACTATACAATTAAAAATTAACGATGGTCAATTAACAAAATTGCTCCATATTATTAACCCAAATAAACTCCAAAATCGGCATTATAGTATTCATCGGAATAGAAAATTTTATTACCAAAATATTGAACATTTATTGATTGATTGCACTTAAAAGTTTGCTGAAGGCCAAATAGTTTTTATTATAGAAAAACAACTACTTCCTAAAAAGTCACCCTTATAAATCTTATAAACATTAGTCACAAACCTCATGCAAAACTATACAAAATAAGAGATAAAAATAATTTTCAAAATAATATACAACAACAAAAAAATGTGGAAGTCACAATTTTAATTTTAGAATTGAATACGGTTAAAACTCGAAATGCATCGGGCATGACCTCACTAACTGTGAAATTAATGGCTAATTATAATTACTGTAGATCAGCGATTAATCATTATCATCCGGTTTTGAACAAACAATGAGCGGACCGAGATCCTATTTCGACACTAGTTTCGTAATGAAACAACTGTTAGCTAGAATTGTTATAAAAGATCTGGGCAGATAACAAAAGCGATTGTTTTTGATCCTTATTTGGAAACCGTCGGTGTTAACTAATGATAGCATAATTGAAAATGATCTGATTTTTTTCTCCATCCTTCCTACGACGCCTAAACGTCTGTTTAAATTACAAAAACGAAACTTTAAATTAAAAGAAGATTCATGTCTACCTTCTGAGTAAAAGTCAGGGCAAGAGTACTTCAAAATCGTCGAACTTGTGTGAAAAGATTCATGACAAGAGAAGAAGCGAAGTTTACCTGTATTTACAAATATGCAAAAATCGTGTGCAAGTAGAAGGACATGGTCTCTGTCTAAACCTACGGGATTAATGGCGATAATATGTAGGCTATGCTAGGCATTAAAAGCTTTCTTCATTCTAAGGAATTCTCAGCAGTAACCCTAATGAGCCCATAACTGAAAAGCATGTGGTGTTGCACCCCCTTGCATAAGAGAGCACATTAAGCCGTCAGTACGTTCCATGTTCATTAAGAATGAACATTACAGCTCACTGCCCTGCATTCGAACAGCATGTGGGTCTAAGCTATAAGAAGGCCTGGTCCTCGATTCAGCTGTTAAAATAGGCTGCCAATAATGATGACGTAACTTCCCTGCAGCTCCTAAGCTACAAGGAAATGCAGTTTCACGATAATTGCAAGAATTCCAGCGTGGGCATCGAAAGACCGTTACTTTAATCACAAACACTACAATCAAACAGTCGTCTGACCGTAATATTATATTCAGATCAACACAATCGCCGCCCACACATGTCGCGTTTGTCGTCTGTCGAAACAATTATCATAGGAAGGTGTGTCTACTCAAGGTAGTACGATGTGTATGATTCAACTCGCAGTATGAAGTAAATCTAAAAACGAATAAGTTTCGAAAATTCGTCGCAATTTTGTTGAATTGTAAAAATACTTACGTTTTAGAAGTAGGTGAAACGCGAAGTTGACTAACTTTCAAAAATGGTTTGCAATTTTATCGAAATCCAAAAACACTTATTAACACTTAAGCCGCAAATGGAGGTTTAACAACAAAGGTATTCAGTGAACAACCAAAACAAAGTTTACTAGTTTTTCACCGAACATTATCTTTCAAAATTTATTCGCAAGTTTATCGATTTCCAAAAATGTTTATTATAAACCTTAAGTGGAGTATTTCAACAAAGGTATTCATTTATACAAGGTAGGTATATCAAGGTCATAGTACGATGATGAAAATAAACCTTACGAGTTAACCATCAAACTTTAACTTTCAAAAACGATTTGAAACTTTATCGAATTCCAAAAATACTTACAAATGTGGTAAAAAAATTTAAGTAAGGTATGCAATGGCTAGCTAGTCAATGATAAAAGTGTCAGAAAAACGAGGACAAAGGTTAAAGATTAACGAAGGTATGGGTCAAATGACAGGTTTATAACTACACACCACAACATATTTCTAATTCCTTTTGAGATTGTGCAACTAGCGCGTTTCTAAATAGAAAAATGATTCTCTTGATAATATAAAACTATGACTACTTAATACATTCTGTCAGCCAAAAATGACCTGGAATTTAGGCAGGTGCGGCTGAATCTAGCATATCAGTAATACTACACAAAGAGCTTAACTACTGCTAGTTAAACACATATTACACATACATAGTAACCACCCATGTTCTAGACCTTTCAAAATCCTTTTTCTTGTGTTAACTTAAAAATTTCTTTATCGCATGTCTACTATAAATTCCAGCGCCTTAGTCTATAAATTATCTACCAGTCGTCAATTAGGACAAAACGTTTTCTATTCCGCATAGAACAGATATTGCAAAAATGCGTCAGAGTTCGTTATTCAAATCAAACTGCGGTTGATATATCAAAATCCTGGCCTTGATATGCAACTTTTTGTCAAGAACGTGTCTGCTCGCCGGCCGTCCCGTCGCGGGGCCCGGACCGCCATTTAGGAGCTTTGTGTCCGTACCTAACCACTATTTCATGTTACGCATAAATTAACGTTTTATGGCTTTAGAAAATTAAAATATTGTATACCATTAGCGAAATACTATAAAGTTATTGACTTTAGTGGACACGAGTAGCTCAATCATTTGAACATGAATAGGTACGTGTAATTCCTAAAAATCAATTATTACAATTTGTCATCACCGTGATCCAAATATTGTCATTTTGTCATCTAAAACCTTTGGATGCCATAAATATTTCTTATCGGGGGTCATTCAGTAATAAAGATAGAGTTTTAAAAAGTAACACAAGACAACAAGTTAGTATTGTTAGCAAAAAATCTGAAATCGCATATTTCTTCAGAAACACCCTGTGGGAGACTTAGCTGAAGAAGAACGTAATTTACCACTTTAAGCTTTCTTCTTTAACATTACCTAAAACACACAAACTGCTTTGCTGCTTCGTTAAATACACTTTCTTTAAACTTGAATGCCACCGACTTCATATATATGGTTGAGTAAATTAAAGTAACCTAATATAATATAATGACGGAATTATTTTTTACTTTTTGGTGTGTTTTGAAGTCGGTTTTATTTTTTAATAAAAATTTTTTTTACAAGTGATTTAGGTACTTAGAATGCGTATATTTTATACAGAATAAATAAATGAAAAAATGCAGATACATATAGGAGTATTATATCTGTTTCATATGGTTGATGTCGTGCTTATCTGCGATAAATATGTTAGGACAATCAGATAAACCAAGAATGTGCCCACTTACCTACTGTGTATTCACTAACAAAATAAGAACATACGTAGAAAAGGTAACTATGTATCTAATAAGCAATATGAGACGTGAACTCCATACAAGCATAAAAACACTGCTTCGACTAAAGACCCTGGCGTTTCTCTTTCCGAAGTAGACTACGCCATAAGTAATGAAATTATGTTTATGTTGAGCTTAGCTCGTACACACAACTAATCGTAACGCTCGCAGGAGTTTCCGATTTAATTATGCAATCTGAATTGATTTAGCTTTTCGATATTCCTTATGTAGAGTCAGTAATGTACCTATACCAAAGCCAAACTCGATTGAGAATGCTTGTCATCAAACAAATTTAAAATGAAGGTAGAACATGCAACACATTGTATGCCTATTAATTTAAAATTATGTTTTGTTATTTTAAAAAATCTTACTTAAAAGATATTGAATATATTAATTAGTTTTAACCTTACTTATCTGATGTATTGTCATGAATACGTCACTAACTAGTTAATTAAAAAATTAGGTGTAAAATGACTGTAAATGTAATGATGTGATTTCTACCTTCATTTTTAATTTGTTTGTTGACAAGCATTCTCAATCGAGTTTGGCTTTAGTATAGTACATATTAGTAAAACTAATTTGGATTTGTATGCACATATATTTTAGTAGCTAATACAGTTACAAGTGCCTACCTACTTGTAGCATTGCAAGACATTCGACACCATTGTAATGGTATGTATGTATCTAATATTAAATGCAAGTTACTATACAAGTGTGTGTGTATGTAGGTACTGAGCTAAGGACATAGTAATCGCACACTAAGACGTATGCTTGTGGAAGTCAAGCTTCTATGAAATACCGTTACTTAAATGCAAATTTAAATGCCTTAGCATCTTTATATGTAGATACAACTTAAGTAGGTTGTTTAGATTAGTCTTTGGAAAAGTTTATAAACAAGCTTTCAAATAGTTGAATGAATATAAAACGAGAATATAATTTGATAAAATGACATACATATGGCATATAATATTTAATTTATGCATTTTGTATAGAATGATTTAGAAAATAAAATAACTATAACTTCTACATAAGTATGCTAATACTCTATATTACCACTAAATTGTAAAAAATAAACATATCGAAATAATTACGTAAACGGAATTAAAGTCATGATACAATTTATAAAACATTTATGTTTGTGTGTACAAAAAGATAATTAAGTAATAGTCAATATGTAATATATAAAACGCCATCATACTTATAATAAATTGAAAAGTGAAAAAAATTAAAATATTTTTTTTAAAAAGTTAATTAAGTAATGATTGAAGTGCGCGACAGTCAACCCAAACAAACTCAGGGACGAAGGCGGAGGGGCGGGGGTGAGCACCCCTCGCGTCACGTGACGCGCGACCTTCAGGCGGCGCACCGACCTTGAGCGCCGCTCGCCCCGCGCGGGTCAGAGGTGAATGCACGCCAACCCCCCCGCGCCGCACCGCCCGCCGCGGCCCCGAATGCCATCTAATGCCACTCACCTCGCTCCCGGCTACACCATGGCACCCAGGCACCACCCACCATCCCGGTCTCATGCACCCTGCCACGAACAGGTATTAGCGACGCGGCACACCTTTCCCATAAAATATCACCGACAAGTTTATTGACATCGACTCGCTACTCGCTCGCACAATTGCGCAAATGTATAATTTTTGTAACTTTCCAAAACACACTATGTTTATATTCGTATAAGAAAACACTTATCTCGCAAAATAGAACGTCCGTTCACTCAATAAATACTTTTTGTAAGGGAAAACATTGAACACAAGGGTTTACGCCAATAATATTCACTCCATGTCCTCTCACCTCCGCAAAACAAAGCGGAATAGTCATTCGAGCGAACTGACATCTCGCGAGTCATACCGCAAAACAAACACTTGAACGCTGACATCTAGCGACAGTACGGGAACTTAAGTATAGTTTTCTTCTGAACCCCATAGAGGGCTACAAACACGAGGATTGATTATTAAGAAAATAATGCAGGTTAATTAATTTGAGGGCTCAATAACTTACGTTTTATTTATTTATATTATTTTTTTAAACGAAAATAAGTAAACTAGGTACCTATAACATTTTACAAGTGACAGTTACTATCTATTATAAATAATCTGTAGAATAACGTCATAATGATAAATGTTGCCACACTAAAGACATTTACCTCTATTATGGGTTTGGGATTAATTTTTACTAATAAAACGACTGGCTCATTTCTGAATTCTGACCACCCTTAAAAATATGATATTCAATTGCAGAAATATGAAAAAGTATGTCCAGACGCGTCGTTGCCTAAAGGGATAAAATAATTCATTTAATATTTACTGATGAAAGGTTTTTCATCAACCCGAGACGAGCAGTGCTATAGTGCTATGGAGGTTCTGGTAAGATCCCATAAGCCCCGGAGCTTCTGAACATATATTGAAAGAGTTTTTGTGGTCGCGAAATCCTAATCGTCTGAATTTCATTATAGAAAAAGTTCGATGAAAAATAATGTTAGGTAATGAAAAAATGGGGCAATCGGTAACACCAAAGCTGGCAATTCTCGTATTTACAAAAAAGAGAGATCAGCTGTGAGCTGTCGTTTACAATTTTAATTAGTTTTGTTTTATTTTCTTGCATTACTCTACTGCAGTGACGTTATACGAGGATAATTTTCGAGTGATTATTTTTTTATGTGTGACCATTCGGTGATTCAAGAACATAATTGCCTGAAAAGATTCACGTGATATCCTTGAGGCGAACCATTACTCACTAATTAAATAGATCTATCTGTTATATCCAAGGCTGGGCCAATAAAGCAGTGTTTCGTGGGTTTAGTGACCAAGTATTATGAGAGTTTTTAATACATGATGGGCGAAGATTGTGATCACGGTTACGGCAGGACGACGACTAAGAATATCCTATTAAAAATTGTCATACTAGGCGATGGAGGTGTCGGCAAGTCGTGTTTGATGAGCAGATTCATATCGAACCACTTCGATGATCACAACTTTCATACGATAGGCGTGGAATTCATGAACAAGGTGTTGGAAGTTAACGGCAAACAATATACTTTACAGGTAAGATTTCTGACTTTAGAAATGCAATAACACATCTTTTTTGTTACCAAAAAGTTACTGAATGTAAGTCATTGTACATCTGCCCTAGTTAATTCTTTTGAATCAAATCATTTAAATAAATTTAATAATTAATTAAATTATTAACAGGAAACTTATCATGCGAGGTGAAGATAGCAAGGAAAAATAATTTTCCATAATCAAAATGATGAAATTGGTCTTTAGTTAGGCAAATATTAATGTTTATGTGAACATAGACTCACATTTCTTTCTTCAAAGAACAATTATGTTTATACTCTTTTTTAAGTTAGGTAAAAAGTAACTACTAAATCCTGAAGTTTGTGAACTCCTCCAGCCTCTTTTATAAAAGTAAATATTGGACATTCAATAAGAGCATAAAGTGTGATGATGCTGTATATGTTAATAAGAGTAGGTGTCTTTATGTATTCTGCTAGTTAAATCAAAAAGCACTTGTTTCCTTTTTACATGTATTCATTGTGCTCGGTGGAGCGCAAGTGAGATGTAATCTCACACCTTTGTCTTGCATATATATACAAATAAATAAAATTAATCTGTATCTTTATAATTCCAAAGTGACAGCTGTTCTCTAAATTCATATAAAAGTATATAAACTGTAATCATCAAACACCAATTTATAAAATTTTTTGAACACCTGAAATGGCTAGACTGATTTTGAGAGGTTTTCACTTGCAGATAGCTAATGTTATAAGGAGTAACTTAGATTACTTTTATTCTAGATATTTTTAGGTCTGTTTTTAAATCATTTAAAAGAAATTTTAGGCAGCTGCTAGTAATAAAATATATTCAAAATTACTTTAAAAGACGATAATGATTTTCTAAACAATGATAGATGAAAAATTTTGCTCATTTAAAGAATGTTATGCTCATCATAAAACATGTAAGCTTATGTCAAATGCGAACTTCACAGATAACAGGCTTAACAAATCTTGATAAATTATAGAGCGAGAGCCTCTGAAGGTCAGACTTTTATTGTCTATACTAATATTAGAATGCTAAAGTGACTGTCTGTTTGTTCCTCAACCATGCCTAAGCTGCTGAACCAATTTAAGTAAAATTTGTTAAAAGTTTAGAGCCTGAGAAAGGATATATGCTACTTTTTTGAACTATCACAAAACAGAATTTCTCAAGAATGGAGTTGCGGACATCTGCAAGTATTATATAAGCTGAAAGGCAGCCATCGAGTTATAGATTACCATGGCTTTTGCATGTAGTAAAGACCATATTTAACACCTTAAAATTGTTTAGTAACTTTTATTTGACAATTTTAATGTGTTAAAAGTATATTTTTATGTTACCGTCAGGAAAGTGTCTATTAGAAATATTAAATATTCATAAATGAATCATTATACACTTTTAAAATGATTAATAAGTATAAAGACAACAATTATATCCATATTTGAGAGACACTCAACTTTAATTTTTCAACTGATAAATTTTCAGTTTTTATAAAATGACAAAGATCTGGCCTTCACAGATCGGAGGCTCTTAGACCTTAGTAATAATTTACAACATATTATTTTCCAATAATTTTGTACTCTACTTGTACAAAACATTTAAATGAAGTTAGCTGCTTTCTGGTATATTTAAATATAATGACTTTTAATGAGAAACCAGATATAGTGGTTTTGTTTTATTAAATATGCATCATTTTGAAAACCACAATGTAATGATGTAAAAGTAGTTTTGTAATACTCGTTCATTAAGTATATTATATATTATAATTATCTATATTTAAATAAAAATACTTTACTATTAGGTACGCCATATTTTTGTAGATATATGAATACCTATAGTGAATATTTATTTCATGAGATACATATCCCAGTGTTTACGGACACATGTTTTAACTGCTCACAGATCTGGGACACAGCCGGTCAAGAAAGATTCAAATCCTTAAGAACACCGTTCTACAGAGGCACTGATATTTGCATATTGGCATATGCCATTGATGATAGAAGCTCCTTCAACAATATCAAGACGTGGTTGAATGAGTTCCTGCATTACGCTGGTGTTAAGAACGGCATTGAGAAGTTCCCGTTCATTGTTGTGGGAAATAAGGTACCTAAAGATAGAAATAAAGTTATTTTAAATATTACTTAGTGAAAGTTCATTATAAATAGTTTATTCATTTATTTATTTTGATACTTACTGCAAAATTCGACAAACAAGCAACAAGGTCACCCAGTTCTGACATACAGCCTATTTTGAAGATTTTTACAGTAAAACAACACATTTGTGTTTGTGTGTCGCGAATATTAAAAAATGTGATAAAAACGAACTATTTCCATGTTGTTTACTAATAGTGTTGCAAAATAATTAGCATTGCTAATAAAACAAGTAATTAAGTCGTCCATTATGGTTTATTATACAATAGATACATTGGAGTCTTTATGCTCCTTTTTTGAAGTTATTTAATAAATGGAGTTGTACAATAAACACATATTCCAGTTTAGTTTTCTCGTTTCAAGTCAGACGTATCATCAAAAGACAGAGAAGTGTCGCACGATCAGCTGAAGCAGTGGTGTGACGAGAACAAGATCTCGACGTACTTGGAGACATCAGCCAAGACTGACAGCAACGTCGTCGAGGCGTTCTCGCAGTCTGTGCAAAGGTGAGTTGGATGAACCTGGATAATGATGCAGGTCATAGTCATTCCAGTAATTTGAGAACAGGCAGCTTGAAGCAGTTCATCAAATTGGCATGATCTGAGAGAGGCTATAGTATATATTTCATGCAGACTTGAAGTAACATCAGTTTCCCTGTCAATGCTTGCAATTATGTGTTGTTATTATTATTATACCCTGGTATTTCTAATAATTTCTAATAGTGCATTAAATACAACATTGTAAAAATAGATATAAATGTTAATAAGTGATAGATCCTTACATGTTATAAAACAAATCCCGTACAGACGTGCGGCTTTCTCCGATATGATTATGAGGTGGATTCTGAGGAAGGTTTTAATGTACAAGTTGGAAATGTGTGGAAGAATTATTTCTCTTTATTAGACACTACAAAGAAGTTCGTGGGCGTATATATCTATCTATTGAGGCTTACATGCATTTTTAATTTTTGGTGTTTTTGAAAGGTTGCAATACACTATTTACCATGCGCGCAAAGTCACGAGCGTCTGCTAGTGTATAATCATCGTTTCATCATCAAACTACAGATGGGCGGACTTGGAACAGAAGGCGGAGAAGGAGCTAAGGATGTACCACCACCCTGACACCGTCACCCTGCACGGCTCCAGCGCCTCCGCAGGCTTCCGAGCCACCTGCTGCTCGAGGTTCATGTCTGACACATAATCACTTGTACTAATGACCGTTCTACATACATTCGTCTGACACGAAATCATCGACGTCCATTTGTTTGCGGCCTGACATATAATCTGTTGTGAATGACTAAAGACTTTTGCGTTCATTCTTCTGATATATAATAACATGTAATAAAAACCAATAAGTTCTAGATTAATTCGTCGGTGGTCCGATACAATTACTTTTAATGACCAAATACTTTTACATTCATTAGACTGCTGTATGACACAATATCACTAGTAATGACCAACTATAAAATGATCAATGAGTTTTACATTCGCCTGTAGTTTGTCAAATAATCACTTGTAATGACCAATGAGTTTTACATTCGCCTGTAGTTTGACAAATAATCACTTGTAATGACCAATGAGTTTTACATTCGCCTGTAGTTTGACAAATAATCACTTGTAATGACCAATGAGTTTACCATTCGCCTGTAGTTTGACAAATAATCACTTGTAATGACCAATGAGTTTTACATTCGCCTGTAGTTTGACAAATAATCACTTGTAATGACCAATGAGTTTTACATTTGCCTGTAGTTTGACAAATAATCACTTGTAATGACCAATGAGTTTTACATTCGCCTGTAGTTTGACAAATAATCACTTGTAATGACCAATGAGTTTTACATTCGCCTGTAGTTTGACAAATAATCACTTGTAATGACCAACGAGTTTTACATTCATTCATCTGTAGTTTGACAAATAATCACTTGTTATGACCAACGAGTTTTACATTCATTCATCTGTAGTTTGACAAATAATCACTTAATGACCAAATATATTTACATTAATTAGTCTGAAGTCTCACACATAATTACTTTTAAAGACCTGCGACTTCTACTTACTATTATTTGTCTGTGGTGTTGGCTAATGAGTTGTACATAAATACGTTTGACGTAAAATCACTTTTAATGATCAAAAAGTTGTTCATTAATTTGGCCGACACATAATTACTTCGAAAGGCTAAAGAGTTCCATTCTTCTGGCGTTCGTTAGTGGCTCGATATATCACTTGTAACTATAGTTCAGCCTACGACTGAAATCTGAAATAAAATGAATCATTTTTACTTACATGAGATAAGGACAGTGATAATACTTTCTGCTTTCGCAATGTAACTTTGTACCTGTTCTCTGTTTACAATTATTGTTTATTCAAATTGACAAATTATACAGCTTTAGTCTGAGGTCTGAGATCTGACACAAGATTATAAAATCATGTATCATGTCATGTATGTGGTACTGTCGTTCTTATTGTATTCCATTATTTTAGGCGAAACCGTCAGTTTTCTAGACTGACTGTTGACTTTCCAATAAATGTCATACTAGTCCATGGCAATAATGTTTTTATCACAAATCTCGAGCATGAGCACAGAAATCGTGACAATCTTATGTATAATAGGCACGTACAATCACTTTTTATCTATTTCTTATCAGTTTTATTTATGCCTAAGGGTGTATACAAACATACACATCATTATGTTAGAGATATATGTATAGTCTCACCATGTTGCAGATGAAAAAGCAACTAGATTCCTAGCTACTAGGAACTATACACAAGGTTGGGCAGTAGTACAATACTGTAATTAAATTACAGTATTGTAATTAAAATACATAATTGAAATACAAATACGTACTTGTTATATATTGTAATTCAATTATTTATTAAAAACGTATTTTGTTGTATTATATATAAAAATCATTAAAATGCTTCAAACGCTGTATTTGCTTTAAATGAATGCGAAATAGTATTTAATAATTTGTATTTTTATGTAATCTAATATAAAAAATATGCACAGAGTGTTAAATAGTACTTGTGGCGCCCCCAATTCGGGTTTTTATTTTCCTGGTCAAGCTTTAATTTATGGCATCTCTACACATTAACACATTTGTTTGTTGCTTGGATTTCGTATATGTGTTAAAATGAAGAGACGACGCACTGAAAACTGACTGTTAATGGCATTTGCGCATATGCGTAAACAATTTACAAGCAAAATTTGTAGACATTACTACACTTATTTAATTTTGATCGCGGCTGTACACTTAGTATACCACATTTAAGCTTGTTAGACGGATACATAATCTTCATAGAAAATACAGTTTTTTATTGAAATAAGCTTTATAGACCTAAATTAATATAGTTAATCGATGTTTCTTTGGGTTGTAAATTTTTTATTTAATTATTTATAATTTATGGTATTATTAATCTATAGAAATAATATTACAACTTACTTACGGTCTAAACTTTTCCAATAGCACCATATTAGTATAATATTGAATTGAATAATTCGACGCTTTACAAAATATAATGTAGATATAAAATCAAATATGTAGAGTAATTAATATAATACTTTGAGATTTTGTTCAGTGTTACATAAAAAATGCTGTACTTAAAATGCATTTGACTTATTAATTAAAGGAGTAGGTACAGTAATCTCGGAATTTATTAGACGATACAGATTAATCTCGATGTATTATTTTCTGTAAGTATATAGAAAAATAGATAGATAGGTACACGTCAGGTTATACTTGCAGAGCTTGTCTGTACAGTAATGTTTAAATGCACAGGCTACTGCCGCCTCACTTGTTTAACCGACATCCCAAAAAGAAGGAGCTTCTATATTCGGGTGTATATTTATTTGATCTCTCATCTACACCAAATTGGAAATATGTAATGGCTCATCTACACCATCGATAATAATTGAAGAATATGAACGACACTGAGCGTGTAGAGCATACAATCTCTGTTATTGCCACTGTCAAGTCTTAGAACAAACATCAAAATATATTTAGGGGTCACTATCGACGGTTGTTTCTGTGTGGTGAATAAGCGTGTATAATAAGCGAAACCAAGTAATACGGAGTTTCCATCTAGTACAGGGGCTCTTGCTATTTATTTTTCTAGACTAAAAATTTATTAATGAATAAAAAATTACGAATAAAGAATATTTCATTTTTCTGGCCCCATCATGCTCGATGGTGTAAAGGAGCTATAATACTAATTTTAATAACTCAAAAAGGTTGGTCTCACTGTTGTCTCCCGAACTTGGTCGACACAATGTCGTGTCTCGATAAATATTGATAGAGCGAGAACCTGTGATGGCGAGATCTGCGTCATTTTATAAAAGGTGTAACGTCCCGAAGAAGTAACGCTACATACTTGGACGATTGAGAGTCTGGTTTATCTTCCAAAGCCACCATGTTTCAAATACCACGGTCGCTTGTCGTATTAAAGTACTTAGGTATGATATGAGCAATGGTACCACGAGCTAACCTGCTTGCAGCTTTTCTAGAATGTCGTAGATCTGGCCATAGCCTCAGACCATAACCGCGAATCATCCGTCCGATTGTCTCGATGTTAACTCGTAGTTGCTGTAAATAGTTTTAAATGTAATCAATGTTTCTCCCACAATGAGTGATTTATAATTAGTAATTATATCATTATATTGTTGACTTTAAAGTTATGCTGTTTATATTGTTTTACTTATTGATTTTTTATATATTTTTTTTACATTAAATTATGATTTTGTTTTTGTGACAGTAAAATGTTAGATGATTATTTTAATATCATATTTATTCTATACATTTTTAACAAACTTGTCTCGATTTTTTAAAATACATATAAATGTTATATTTTGAGCGTATAAAACAAGTACATTTTATATTTTACATAGTTAATAATCATTAATATTTGAAATACCATAAAAATTAATTGCAGATTCTTAAATAAAAACATTTACAAATACATTCCGAAAGTGTGAAAACATATCATAATGATAGAAAAAGTACACACATAAATCATAAATATTCTATATTTGTGACAAAAATGTATGTATTATAGATTAAGTGAAATGATATTAAACCACGATCAAATGCGATTGTTTGCAGTTTTTATTTATTATATTATCTACCTTTACAAATAAATAAAATGTCTAAATGCATAACTAAGAAAGTATATACTATACCTAGCTGGCCACACGCTGCTTAGGATTGTGTGTGTCCCGCAGTGGACTCCATTGGCTGTTAATGGTGATGATGATGATGATGATGAACTGACACTTAGGTACATCAAAAATATTTTTTTTTATTTTTTGTCTGTTTTTGTTCTGGTTAATCTCTGGAACGGCTTGAGCTATTTTAACGGAAATAAAGTTTTATAATATTTATTATTATATGATTATCATCTGATAAAAAATAGCTAAAGTAATTATAAGGAGGAACTTATTTTCATATTTCTGTATTGTAATCTCTTTTAGTTAAAAAAAAATTATACGACCGCAAAATCCATTTACATAATAAAAAAGAAGTCGTTTAATAATCAACGCCTAATTAATACTTGCAATAGAAATGCAATATACCATTAATTTATTATTATTGAATCTCATGACAATAGATGGCGTAAGCTTTGGGATATTAGCTTAGACACCTATGCAATTATTGCAATTAATAAGCGTAACCCCCTTATATGACAAAAAAGTAACTATTTTTTGGGTCAAACAGTACCAATTTTAAAAATATTTTATTGGAATAAATTATGATTCCCATGTACCTATGGTGTTCTAGTTCCAACTTTCGAAATAGTTGATTGAATTGCCGTTAGATGGCGGTGTATGTATAAGACGTAAAAGTACATTGCGCTTCGAAGATTCTTGCTCGCAGAATGACCCAAGCTCATACAACGGCGTAAGGTTGGATAAGTGGAGATTAAAGGTCAACGTGGCCAAGACCCAGGCAATCCACGTAGGTCGGTCAAGAGACCCACCACCACCGCTGTCACTCATGGAAGAGACGATCAGATGGTCAAAGACGGCCAAATACCTCGGGGTGACCATCGATCGTAAACTCACCATGCACGCCCACGTGAAGAACGTGATAGCACAGACGCGCACAGCGCGAAGTCTTCTTCGCCCCATCATTACGTCCCACCTGCCGCTCCGTGCGAAGCTGTGTATTTACAAGCAATACATCCGCACGCGCCTCACATATGCGGCCCCTGCGTGGTTCGCGTTGGTGAAGAACACAGACAGAGGACTGCTGCGAACACAGCAATCGATGACGCTCCGGAAGATCGTGGATGCCCCGCGCTTCGTACGGAACCAGGTCATCAGAAGAGACCTGGGTATAGAGAGCCTGGACGACCACATACGCCGCCTGAGCGCCTCAATGTTCGAGCGAGCCGATGGAGCGCGGTCCCAGCATCTGCGAGGGATAGCGCCATACCATCGACGACCGCCGGACACACGAGGACTGCCACGCGATCTGATCTCCTGAGTACCCCCCCGGACCCGACCGCTTCCTCACTGCTGGCTGACGGGCGCCGCCGGGCACTCCCCGGTAGGCTCGACCTCGCTGAGCAGTGGGCGAAGCCCAACACGAAATGACCACTCCGCCGAAGCTTCGCAGATCGGTCGCGACTCTCGCGAACTAGATCGCAGCACGGCGGAAACAAAACCGGCTTTGACACCCCGGACAGACCTACCTACGGCCCATATCAATGGACCAACCCAGTGCCCCGCTTGCTATCGCAAGCGGCGAATGAAACCACCGCAAGAGGCAAACGCCAAGACGGTAACCCCGAGACCCGAGAGGGTCTGCGTGGAAGATTCGGTAGAGTTGCGTAATGTTAAGACCTTACTTCATAGGATCATTTCTATAGTAAGCTCTTCACGAGACTCACACTCTATGTGAGAAACGACCAGCCATGTTGATGAGGCGTGGCGCGGCGTCCTGAGCGTGAGGCGGACGGTGACCGAAGGTCATCAGTCTTCGATGATCGTTCACTCAATTCTTTCGGGGACTGAGCGTGGGATGCTGTCGCTATCTGAGTGGCTTTTTGAACACCTTTTAAATTTGAAATTTTCATTAATTTCAAGTGCTGCTTTCGCCTTGAAAGTTGAAAATAAGATCACACGGACAGTGTCACAAAGACAAATTAATAGAAATCTTCAAGATTTGCATTATTGGACGATTTCATATTATTTTTAAACCGACTTCAAAAAAAGGTTATCAATTGGACCCGTATCCCGTATGTATGTAATATTTACAGAACTGCCCAGTTATGTTAGTCCGGGTCACCAAATGGCGGACCGCCGACCCATTGTATGCGGACCGAAAAAAATATATCCCCGCAATATTTTTGTTGACGTTAATTCGAAAAACGGGTGAAGTAACGAGCTTACGGCGCGGCGACGACACGACATCGAGTTCGAGTTAGCCCGCTGCCGCTGTCGCCCTGCTCATCGCCGAGATCGACTTCGTGGCCTAACCGTTGATTTTCGCGGTGGTGAAGCGAAACAATGTGAGATGGTTGAGTGAAGGCTTCGTATTAGAAAGATTCTTCAGCCTTTTAGAGCACTTGAAGACATATATTTCCGATAGCGATCAGATTTCAGCAAACGCCTACTTAAGTTTTCTAAACGAAAAAGAAAATGTAGCTGTCATTGTTTTTTTAACGGATATTTTTAAACATAAATGACCAGAACCTTCAACTTCAAGGCAACGGAAAGCTTATTATGGGATGTCATGTCAGACGTGAGAAGATTTTCGCAGTAACTAGATCTCTTTATTAATGATATTTTGGTAATTAATGCTTACCCTTCCCCAATTTAAATAAAACAATAACCAGCAGTGACAATAAGATTAACGTCGGCCAATACAAGACGTTCATTTCAGATCTCAGATCGGAATTTCAAACAGGGTTCGTTGATTTTAAGAAAATTGAAAATGTAGAAATCCTCAGCAGCATCTACTCTCTGCATCCCGACGGTGAATGGAGCAGCGAAGAGATCGATATGACCGAGTTCCAAGAAAACACAGTTTTAAAACACAAACGTACCGAAGTTTCCAGTGAAGTGAAGTTCTGGATAAAATTTGTGTGTGGTAATAAATATCCAGAACTACAAAAATTATTTTTGAAACTTCTCACTTTCTTTGGGTAAACATATATGCGAAGCAGATTTCGAAGATGAACTTCGTTAAGAATAGGTTTCGATCTCGACTTACTGACGAACATCTTCAGGATTTAATGTCAATAGTTTGCACCAGTTCCACTCCAAACTTCAGACAGATAATCAACAATATTTTTTTTATTAAATGTGTGGATCGCGAATGTCATTTCATTTAAAATGGAAAATAATCGGTGACGCCTGTGTTGGTCTATATCAGCGTCTGAACAAATGTGCCAAATTTCAAAAGTGTATGTATGTATTTGTTTGTGGAGCCATATCTCCGGAACTACAAGTCAGATTTAAGTAATTATTTTTTTGTACTAGGTATTGTTTAACTTAGGTTACACTCCAAGTTTCATCAAAATCATTTAGTAGTTTTTGAAATCTAATATATAAAATTCTCGTGTCACAGTTTTCGTTGCCATACTTCTCCGAAACGGCTTGACCGATTTTTACCAAATTTTGTTTGCGTATTCAGCAGGTCTGAGAATCGGCTACTATCTGGGTAATTTTCATCTAATTTTTTTTAAATTTTTAATGCAAAACAACGTTTGCCGGGTCAGCTAGTTTTTATATTTTATTGTTTGTTTTCGCATGTCTCCGGAATTACAAGTCTGATTTAAGTAATTATTTTTTTGTTGTAAAAAAACAATACGTTTTGAAGTCGGTTTAATTTTTTATTAAAATGTTTTATATTATAATTTACCTACATTATTCTTATTTCATTTTTAGAAAACGTACAATTTGCAAAATAAATAAATACCTGGAACTATGGATGGGCTATTAGGGAAAATATTCATTAAAACAACAAGTGAATACCCAATTATAAAATATATTTATTTAATAATTTACCGTATGACGTATGTACATCTTTGGAATTTTAACATCTAATTCTAATATTACATGTCAACAAAAGTTTAATTATGCAAGAATTACCTACCTACTTAATAAATGTAATGAACACGACTACGAGACCTCATTCGAATAAAAGAGGTCACATAGGATCCTAACTAGGTTATCGAATTTGCCAGATCAACCACTGACGATACTTAACACCTATTTATTTATGAACAGCTGTAGATGAGTACATTGAAAATGACTAATAATAATAATAATTTTGGTATATTCTTGTGCTGCCTAACGACAATCATTATTGCTATATATTTTTTATATTATTCGTAATACCAAATAATAAGATTCGAATAGATTCCTAAGATCAAAAATGTGTGTAAAAAAATTCAGAAATGCATTAAAAGGCAAAACAATTAACTACGAAGAAACAAGAAAATGTGTGTGTTTGTTTGTTATTTCTTCACGACTAGACGACTGAAGCGATCTAACAACTATTTGGTATGGAGTTAAGGTTTAAAAAGCATTTATTCCCATGAACTGACATTTTAGATTAACGCATAGGCCACAATTTATCCTGAGATTCCCACAGGAAGTACGCGGGCGAAACGGCAGGGCGTCCTCTAGTCATTGGAAGGCTTAACAATTATAGCAATCTGAATTTGGCAGCATTCTAAAAATATGACAAGAAATCTAAATAAATATTATATATACTTCTAAATAGGATCTAAGTTTTACTTAATTTATTTAAGTGGCAAAAACATTATTGTCAATTCGATATGTAAAATTTCATATTAAACATAAATGATTACAACGTATTTGTTCGTTAATATAGCTGTTATAGATACTCTCTTGCAAAACAACCAAACCGTAAGGTCTAAAAACGAACTATTAGTAGTGTAATCATACACAATATATATTTATTTTATTTAATTGGATTCAATTATGAATTTTACGAATTGAAATTCCAAGTGTTATATTGTTCAGCGTTTAATTAATGTTTACTCTCATGATTTAAAATAAATACTCATATTCCCTGTTATATTGTAGAATCGTTATTTTGCACCATTGTGTATAGTTAACTATAAAATATTATTTTAACGATGACTACACTTACTGCAAAGAGTGTTAGGCGTTCACATGGCGCTATGGCGGTGTACATCGTATCGTACACGGTGTGTATCATATACCGCTGTTATCTATATTTTTATTGCAATGAGAAAGACTGTTAAACGCTCTGAAACTGAATTTATAATATAAATGTTGGACTGACAAGAGGAATCTTGAGTAAAAATAATTAAATGTTTTGGAACGTATTGCTTAGACGCTTATATTGAGTAACCTTTTATTAAGACCTTGAATACATTATACAAAATTTTCCATAAATTATCACAAATGCACCTAAAATGGTCCTTAGTTTAGCAATTTCCATATACGATTTGAGGTAATTTAAGCATCGAAATTCCTAACAAGCTACAATGCCTTGATAGTGTCACGTTAACATAGTTACATATAGTTGAGATTTTTTATACTGTAATGCCATTCTAATATCGAATTCTTTTGCACAATAAAGCGCCCCGTTTCAGCCTACATTTACAGAGGCTTCCTGGCTTTGATCATGTCTTCGCTGTGTTCGATGAGCTTGGACTCCTCGCTCTTGTCGAAGGCGTAGGGCGACGCGTACTCGGCGCAGTTGCGGTAGAACTTGCCCGAGTGGCCCTCGATACCGTAGTCAGTCGCCGTGAACACCACCGTCTCCGCTCCCTGTAATGTTATCGAAACATCGATATTGCGTTAGGAGGTTGCGTGCCTGAAATGCTTAAATATTTACCTACTCTTTTATCAGACTGTTCTTATTTAATCGCATTAAGGGTAGAATTACAATACATTTTGTAAAGATGTTTGAAACAATCTGTTTTGCAATCGCAAGTTGAGTTCATAATGGAACATTGTAGAGTCGACCACAAGTCACAACTGAGGACTACTTACAAATTTAAAATAAAATCTCAACATACAAAAGCAGCCTTGATGATTTATTTGTGACTAATTTATTATGACGTGTACGACTGACTACATGCTGACATAGATCATTCAAACAATACAAACAAGAACAGCTACATACTACAAAGTAACTTCAAACTCAAGTGTACGGGTTTTTGCAACCAAGTTTAAATTCCTGTAGTATTATCACAAATCTCGGTGTAATATTTATTCAATAGATTTAGCAATCTATATTGAACAAATAATTTATTATTTGTTTGATATATATCGTTAATAATTGGAATAGATTATGAGATAATATTTTAGGCATAATGTTTCAACTTTGAACGACCCTTCAATACCTCTTATCTGATAAGTTATCACAACTAATCGTCTGTACTCTACCAGCACTCAACTCAGGGTAAACTTCGTACTCGTATGTATAGCAATGCATTTACCATTTTCATCAAGTACTTTTTCCTTACTAATATTGAAGGCGAAAGTTTGTATGTAGTGGATATTGATGAAACTTCACAATACTATCTCACTTACACATCAAGATACCGCAGAGGCGCAAACCTCCCACAGGGACGAGAACTACGCTTGAAGTGCGGGCGTCCTCTGCTGCTACTATCATTATGAATACGACTGGTTCATACACTACCAGTATTCGATCGAAACTTTCAATCATTTTCTATGAATGATTATCAGGTTTTAAATGAATCTACGTTACATCTAGCTATCATTATACAAAGACAAAACAATCTTTACAATCCGACTGTATTTAAACATTAATTTTTTGATGTCAGTACCGTATATTACATCCTCATATGCTGTCAATATTGAAATGATAGACAGACACTTCAATTTTATTTATTTGTATAGATTTTCTATTAGCATCTAGTGAGGAGGTTTTCGCAAGCGTCGGCTGATATTCGGAGTGGGTACTTTGACCCGCTGCTGCAGTACAACGCGCAGCCGTGTGTTATCTCCAACCAATAACCATAAGTATGTTAGTTACGATAAATTGATACTAAACATATTTAGAAAGTTACAATGTTTGATCACTCGACGCGCAGGCGCAGGCGCAGGCGTGACTCGCACGCATACGCGGCACTCGGCTGCCGCCTAGATCCTTGACGAGTTTAAATACTTAAAGAGGACTTACTTTAATTATCACCATTAACTAATCTAGAAATTACATATTAACGATTCAAAATAACATTACAGATTTGATTCAATAAAAACATTTGAATATGATCTTAATTTTTCAGTTTACTGGCGCGGCGAGCTGTTCTTTATAACTAAAGCGAAGCGCATGTTTTATCTTCCAGTTTGGAGAGTAATGTACGACAATAGTTACTTATTCAATATATCGTGCACTAGTCACAGTCTAGACATGCAATGTTGGTATAATTCAATTAGAAGAGAGAACTAGAACGGCCCGCGAGCCAAGCGTGCTGGGTCCAGGCTCCGACTCCCAACTGCGTCAGAGAAGTGTTTAGATAAACAAATAACTTAACTACATTGGCAATAAATGGATCGTGTACATAAAGCGTACCCGGACGTTTTGTGGCTTTTGAGGCAGCCGACACACGAGCGACAAGGTCTACACGTAAACGTTATAAATTCTATTTTTGTTTTCATCGGACTGAATTTTTAAAAGCCTAAATAAAAATCCTTGTCAAACTTAGTACAATTTTACTAAGTAAGACTAAGTTAAAGTTCATTTTTATAGTCAACTATCATTGCTATGTTTTGTAAGGTATGATTGGCACATGTCGAACTGCGCTCAACAGCACATTACATGACATGTTCTCAGGACGCCCTGCGCAATGCCGCTCTGTTATAGGGATGAACTAACCATCATGGACCATCTGCTTCTTCCATAAACAAACTCTCGTAATATTACTATTATTTTAATTATGACAGTAACATTATACAGTCTGTGTGTATGTTTATGACGATTCAGTTGCAATTTGGAGTGGAGATAGATAATCAGATTTAACTGAAAGGCTACTTATTATCCCGGAAAACTAACTCGGGGAGTAATGGACATATACATTTACACAGGAATTGAGGAAATAAGCAATTAATAACATATTTCAAGACAGACGCACAATTGTAAGAGGCCTTACGTGTTCATTGACACAACCGGCGCTATATATAGAACGATAAAACTGCGTTTTGTTACGTCGACCTATGGTTACTAACAATATTATGCTTTTCGAGTACGTACGTAACATGGTGACCATAAACATAGTTAGCTATCTGCTGCGAGCTGGTCCCGTTGTTTTAACGATTTGGAACATAAGATCCTAAGTTCGAAGTTGGGCGCTAGGATCGGGCTATGACAACTTGGGGTTTGTTTGCTTCCGAGAATTTTGTGACTGCCTCGTTGCCGGCTTCAGATTACGAGGATCAAGGTTATGGACATACTTTTTTATCTAAGAAATTGCAATAAACTCTATATGTGGAGCTGGGAAATTAGTTGAGTTACACCTTCGCAGTGCCGTAACTAGGGCAGCCGTAACTAGGGCAGCATTTTAATTTAGATCAGCTTAATAGCCATTTTTCCTCTTCTTGCGGCATTGATGATGCTACAAAGTTAAACACTAAAAATCAATTATTAGCTTTACCCACTTCTGACGATCCTGCTTTCATTTTCTGTCAAATCACTGATAGTGATGTTGTGAGAAGCATTCGTGAGGTCAATTCTGATGCCGTAGGTACGGATTGCATTAGTCGTAAGATGATCATTCCTATCATTAACCTCCTAGCTCCTATAATTAAATCCTTATTTAATTTCTCTATTTCTTCCGGAAGCTTTCCTTCTTCTTGGAAGGAAGCTCAAGTGGTTCCGATTCCCAAAAAAATAAATCCCTCCAGTTTTTCGGACTATAGGCCAATATCCATTCTCCCATTTCTCTCAAAAGTTTTTGAGCGTATAGTCCATCGTCAGTTCAGCCTTTTCATGACCCGTCAGAACCTTTTCAATCCTTTCCAATCCGGTTTCCGTACTGGTCATAGTACGACTACCGCATTAGTTAAAATTACCGAGGATATTCGTCACGGCATGGATAACCAGTGTGTTACAGTGTTGGCCTTACTAGATTTCAGTAATGCTTTTAATAACGTTGATTTTGATTTATTATTAGCTAAACTAGGTTCTCTCAACATATCTCCTGAAGTGATTGACTGGTTTCACAGTTACTTGTTTGGTCGCCGACAACGTGTGCGGGTTGATGACAACGTGTCCAATTGGTGCGCGTTAACTGCCGGTGTACCACAGGGTGGCGTGTTGTCTCCTCTTCTTTTTTCTATTTTCATTAGTTCTATTACACATCAGCTAACTTCTCTCTATCACCTGTATGCAGATGATCTCCAAATTTATGTTCAGTCCAAACTTTGTGATTTGCCTAGTGCGATCGAATTACTAAACAAAGATTTAGATTCTGTTGTGCAGTGGAGTAGCTCGTACGGCCTAAAAGTGAACCCATCTAAAACACAAGCTATAATTATCGGCAGTCATAATTTGGTTGCACGCATTGACTGGGCTAATATTCCTGATGTAGTATTTGATGGAACGCGTGTGCCATTTTGTGACTCGGTTAGAAATTTAGGAGTCACTTTTGACAAATATTTTACTTGGGCCCCACAGGTCAGCGAAGTTAGTAGGAAGGTGTATGCATCTATTGGGTCTCTGCGTAGATTGCGCAATTTTCTTCCTTTATCTACCAAAATTGTGCTTGCACAATCTCTGCTTTTACCAATTCTCGATTACGCTGACACTTGTTATCTTAATTTGAGTGAAGAGTTGCTAGATAAACTTGAGCGCATCCAGAACATTTGTATAAGGTTCATATTTGGTCTTCGCAAATATGACCATATTTCCGAGTTTCGCGATAAACTCAAGTGGCCTTCGATTCGCCTTCGCAGGAATACTCACATTCTTTCCCTATTGTATAATGTCCTCTTCAACCCTACTGCTCCCATATATCTAAAAGAGCGATTCCACTTCCTCCATCTAACTCATTGTCGCTCTCTTAGATCAGAGGACAACCTACTCCTAAAAATTCCTTCTCATCATTCGTCCTTCTACTCTAAATCCTTCTCTGTCAAAGCTGCTCGGCTTTGGAACTCCTTACCTCTAGACATTCGGCGTGCGCAATCACTAGTCACTTTTAAACGACTGGTGAATGCTCACTTCTATCCTCCATAGCCTAGTATCTCTTTCTTTCCTTTCTCTCCTGGATTTCGTCTAGTCTGTATTATTTTCATTTATTTATTTATTTCACTATAATCATGTATGTATGTATGTATTTATGTATGTTTGTATGTATGTATGTATGTATGTATATATGAATTTGTGTATGTATTTAGATAATTATATTATATAAGTAAATTTTTATTTTATTTCAGTAAGATTCGTTCTTTATTTTTGTGTACGTACACCCGAGCCTACTCCAATATATACACTTTTCCTTAAATATAATTGGTTGTCTGGAAGAGATCGCTCATTAGCGATAAGACCGCCAATTGTACATTAGTTTTTAAGGTATTTTCTCTTTGTTTGTTTTTGTTTTTGGTGTACAATAAAGAATATTTCATTCATTCATTCATTCAGCGCCAACGGTGCCCAGGCACAAGGCGCAGACACTGGAGGTGCGTAGAAATGACCAGACCATATACAAACAATACCTTAATTAGAGTCAGTTACAAGTCTGTATATCTGCCATAAGGATGTACTGATACCATCTCACAAAGTGTCTGTAACAAGTTAACACTCACCTGCTGCGCCGACCTCATGAAGAGCAACGCGAACGGTGCCATGAGGATGTAGTGATACCATCTCACGAAGTGTCTGTAACAAGTTAACACTCACCTGCTGCGCCGACCTCATGAAGAGCAACGCGAACGGTGCCATGAGGATGTAGTGATACCATCTCACAAAGTGTCTGTAACAAGTTAACACTCACCTGCTGCGCCGACCTCATGAAGAGCAACGCGAACGGTGCCATGAGGATGTAGTGATACCATCTCACAAAGTGTCTGTAACAAGTTAACACTCACCTGCTGCGCCGACCTCATGAAGAGCAACGCGAACGGTGCCATGAGGATGTAGTGATACCATCTCACAAAGTGTCTGTAACAAGTTAACACTCACCTGCTGCGCCGACCTCATGAAGAGCAACGCGAACGGTGCCATGAGGATGTAGTGATACCATCTCACAAAGTGTCTGTAACAAGTTAACACTCACCTGCTGCGCCGACCTCATGAAGAGCAACGCGAACGGTGCCATGAGGATGTAGTGATACCATCTCACAAAGTGTCTGTAACAAGTTAACACTCACCTGCTGCGCCGACCTCATGAAGAGCAACGCGAACGGTGCCATGAGGATGTAGTGATACCATCTCACAAAGTGTCTGTAACAAGTTAACACTCACCTGCTGCGCCGACCTCATGAAGAGCAACGCGAACGGTGCCATGAGGATGTAGTGATACCATCTCACAAAGTGTCTGTAACAAGTTAACACTCACCTGCTGCGCCGACCTCATGAAGAGCAACGCGAACGGTGCCATGAGGATGTAGTGATACCATCTCACAAAGTGTCTGTAACAAGTTAACACTCACCTGCTGCGCCGACCTCATGAAGAGCAACGCGAACGGTGCCATGAGGATGTACTGATACCATCTCACAAAGTGTCTGTAACAAGTTAACACTCACCTGCTGCGCCGACCTCATGAAGAGCAACGCGAACGGTGCCATGAGGATGTAGTGATACCATCTCACAAAGTGTCTGTAACAAGTTAACACTCACCTGCTGCGCCGACCTCATGAAGAGCAACGCGAACGGTGCCATGAGGATGTAGTGATACCATCTCACAAAGTGTCTGTAACAAGTTAACACTCACCTGCTGCGCCGACCTCATGAAGAGCAACGCGAACGGTGCCATGAGGATGTAGTGATACCATCTCACAAAGTGTCTGTAACAAGTTAACACTCACCTGCTGCGCCGACCTCATGAAGAGCAACGCGAACGGTGCCATGAGGATGTAGTGATACCATCTCACAAAGTGTCTGTAACAAGTTAACACTCACCTGCTGCGCCGACCTCATGAAGAGCAACGCGAACGGTGCCATGAGGATGTAGTGATACCATCTCACAAAGTGTCTGTAACAAGTTAACACTCACCTGCTGCGCCGACCTCATGAAGAGCAACGCGAACGGTGCCATGAGGATGTAGTGATACCATCTCACAAAGTGTCTGTAACAAGTTAACACTCACCTGCTGCGCCGACCTCATGAAGAGCAACGCGAACGGTGCCATGAGGATGTAGTGATACCATCTCACAAAGTGTCTGTAACAAGTTAACACTCACCTGCTGCGCCGACCTCATGAAGAGCAACGCGAACGGTGCCATGAGGATGTAGTGATACCATCTCACAAAGTGTCTGTAACAAGTTAACACTCACCTGCTGCGCCGACCTCATGAAGAGCAACGCGAACGGTGCCATGAGGATGTAGTGATACCATCTCACAAAGTGTCTGTAACAAGTTAACACTCACCTGCTGCGCCGACCTCATGAAGAGCAACGCGAACGGTGCCATGAGGATGTAGTGATACCATCTCACAAAGTGTCTGTAACAAGTTAACACTCACCTGCTGCGCCGACCTCATGAAGAGCAACGCGAACGGTGCCATGAGGATGTAGTGATACCATCTCACAAAGTGTCTGTAACAAGTTAACACTCACCTGCTGCGCCGACCTCATGAAGAGCAACGCGAACGGTGCCATGAGGATGTAGTGATACCATCTCACAAAGTGTCTGTAACAAGTTAACACTCACCTGCTGCGCCGACCTCATGAAGAGCAACGCGAACGGTGCCATGAGGATGTAGTGATACCATCTCACAAAGTGTCTGTAACAAGTTAACACTCACCTGCTGCGCCGACCTCATGAAGAGCAACGCGAACGGTGCCATGAGGATGTAGTGATACCATCTCACAAAGTGTCTGTAACAAGTTAACACTCACCTGCTGCGCCGACCTCATGAAGAGCAACGCGAACGGTGCCATGAGGATGTAGTGATACCATCTCACAAAGTGTCTGTAACAAGTTAACACTCACCTGCTGCGCCGACCTCATGAAGAGCAACGCGAACGGTGCCATGAGGATGTAGTGATACCATCTCACAAAGTGTCTGTAACAAGTTAACACTCACCTGCTGCGCCGACCTCATGAAGAGCAACGCGAACGGTGCCATGAGGATGTAGTGATACCATCTCACAAAGTGTCTGTAACAAGTTAACACTCACCTGCTGCGCCGACCTCATGAAGAGCAACGCGAACGGTGCCATGAGGATGTAGTGATACCATCTCACAAAGTGTCTGTAACAAGTTAACACTCACCTGCTGCGCCGACCTCATGAAGAGCAACGCGAACGGTGCCATGAGGATGTAGTGATACCATCTCACAAAGTGTCTGTAACAAGTTAACACTCACCTGCTGCGCCGACCTCATGAAGAGCAACGCGAACGGTGCCATGAGGATGTAGTGATACCATCTCACAAAGTGTCTGTAACAAGTTAACACTCACCTGCTGCGCCGACCTCATGAAGAGCAACGCGAACGGTGCCATGAGGATGTAGTGATACCATCTCACAAAGTGTCTGTAACAAGTAAAACTATGTCAATTAAAGAGCCTAACAGCGTCCTGAGTGCTATTCCCCAAGCCGATTGTTTTCTTGATTGGTCAAGATCTTGCGGGGGAAGGCGACGGCCGCGTCTAGAGAATGAAGTCAAGGGCTAACTTATAGTAAAAAAAAATTGCGATTAGTTATTAGGTTGTTATTCATTCAATTCTTCTTGACAATATTCATCACCTGCATCAGCCAATAGATGTTTATTACTGAACCTCCTTGTGTAAAAACTTTCAAACACCATTGTCTTATCTGTGATGTGTTCATTATCAATCTGATTTGAGACTAACTAATATTATAAAAGTAGGTCTATTTGTCTGTACCTTTTCATGGCATAACTCGATCAATAACCGATTTTCAAACAGAGTTAAATGAGACCTTGGGAAAGAACATAGGCTACTTTTTGTTGAGTATACTTCACAAAACCGAATTTCTTGCAGACAGGGACCTCTAGTATGTCATAAGGTCCATAGTTCGAGAGCGTGTTAATTACTTACCTGAATAGATTGGTGTAGCAAAACCCAGGGCAGCAAGCATTGACATCGATACCAGAATCCCTCAGCTTGTCTGCCAAAGCACGGGCTAGGTACACATTCATCAGCTTGGAGTTGCAGTAACCAGGGTTATGGCGAGAAGTTTTGCCTTTCTTAGCCTGTTCTATCTCCGCTCGTAAATTCAGATCTTTGAAGTCTAGCTTGCCTTTAGCGTGCAGTGTTGATGACACAAACACTATTCTGTGGAAAGTAATGATGTGTGAATAGCCACATAGCTGTCAGAATTTGTTTATTTAATGATATGAAGCCTTGGTTTGCTATCTACCCGACTGGTGATATTGTCAATGAAGATTAACATGTGATATGTTAGATTGCTTTTCCATCATACTTTATGATAAGTGATCATACTGTCTATGGAATGTGCATTGTAGACTTGAAGATACACAGAGACAAAACTGCTGAAGCTATGTAAATATATTGTCCTGGCTAAAGTTTACTGGCATTCAAACAAAAGTATGAAAGCACTAAACCCTGATTTATTCATATTTACAACCTCTTCTGAGGCTTACAACAAAAAAATAAAAGATACAGCCAATTAATAGTAACAAGTAAAAAGCATAACATATTAATTCTTACATAAACATTATCTTATTTAAGGTAGGTAATTACTTGAGATGCATAATGTGAGATTGCTGTCAAATGATAACTTTCAACTTTGTAATAAGATGCAAGGATAATTAATTACATAAAAAAACAACTGAGATTATCTAAATATTATATAACCAAGTGCTTTTTTGCTGAAATACACGGGCTTAGATATTTTAATCTACATAACTGATTTAATGCAGTTTTTGTTGCTAGATAGAACAACTGAATGAACAATGTTGGGATTTAGGGTTTCCAAATGGATGAAATCACAGGTCAAGGCCTGCAAATATAAGTTACCCAATGCCAATATGAGATACCTAGTAGTTATGTAAAAAGTTACTAAAGTTCTGCAATCTTATTTTATATCACATTTATTAGGCTCTAGAATCCACCATATTTTTCATCCTAAATTTCCAAAAACAAAAAATAAATATGTATTTATAATGTCTATGTTATGGGTCATTTAATATGGCATCCCATATAATGAAAATCATTTGATGAGTGCATCATTATCTTAAAACTTTGGGAACACCTGGTCTAAACTACTTATTGCAATGTTTAAATGAAGTAAGTATCCTGTAGATAGACTCTTTTAAACTGCACTTGTTTTTCTCAATAGTTTACCTGCTAGGTGTGGCCTTCTTCAATAGATCCAGTAGTAAACTAGTTAAATACATATGGCCCAAATGGTTTACTCCAAAATGTATCTCGAACCCTTCCTTGGTCTTCTGGTCCAGGTTCAGAGGTACCACTACTCCAGCATTGTTGATTAGAACATCTATTTTGTAGAAGCCAGCTTTGACCACTTCTACAAATCTTTCAATTGATTCAAAAGATGCCAGATCTAATTGCATTGGAATCTAAAATATAAAGATTTCTTTAGCATATTTTATCAAACTCATCAGAATATTTCGATAGCAATAGAGCATGGAATAATTCATCTCTGGTTTTACTACACACAACAGTTAATTAAACAGTAAATTACAAACTGTAACATTTATTTAAAAGAGCATCCACTGAGTTTCTTGATAGTTCTTTTCCACCACTCTTTGAATGCCTCAACCAACACCAACGGTTGAGTAGATCAGGTTCATTTGATTCAATAAATTTTCGTTTTAAAAAAAGATTTCTGATGATTTTATTTTAAAAAGAGAATCTAATATATATTTTGCAGACGATTAACAAAGTTTAAAGGAAATATTTACTTATTCCTTAAGGCCATGAACCTTAACATTATAGAATATTAAATAATAAACGTAAATATTTACCAATTCACCACCAGTAACTTGTTCCTGTCTAATTTGGGCAACTGCTGCTTTTGCCTTGTCGATATCGCGACAGGCAAAAATAACGCGTGCCTTTCGCTTAACAAGGGCCTTAGCGGTCTCTAGGCCTATGCCGCTATTTGCTCCCGTGATCAGGAAGGTTTTACCTCTTAAACAAGTATTACTTGTACACTTTGCCCAACTCCTCGATTTCCATTTACGCAGCAAACCCAACATTACCACTGCCGAGATAGGTACAGCTGCGTAAATTACAGTGGCCGACACCATTTTAAATAACACAAAGTAATATTATTCAATGCACAAGAAAATTGGCAGATTTAGAAATACGCGCTCATGTCGTAACAAGTGGAATTAAAATAAAAATTACGTTTTCCGCTCTTTGGACAAAGAAAAACATACGCAAATGTCAAATTAATGTCAAAGTCAAAGGTCAGTGACGAATGCGTTCAGAAACTATCGTTTTACTTAGTGAAGAAAACATCTGTGGCAACTATATCTATGGTCAGTATAATCAAATGAAAAAGTAAAATGTATTGTTAGTAATATTTTTAAATATTATTTATTAAAAAAATATTTAGGGAAATAAAAATATTTAGCTAAAAATAAGTATGTATTGCGGCTTAAGAATTCCAGTCAGCTATTTTGAATTACTTGTGTAAAAATCATTGCTAAATATACCCATCTAAGGCCATTTCTGTACTTCCAATCCACTGCGATGTTAGTTAAAGATTTTCGACAAAACTTTGCTCCTTTAGTCTATAAAATTAACTACCTACGTATGTCATGAATAGTTACTATACAAGTGTTAGTATCAAATAAAACAAATAAAATTATAGCTGCATTGTTTATTTGAAATACGTACATCATAGGGACAACTAGATAAAAAAATCTATAATACCAGACTATGAAAAACAATTGATATGGTAACAATATGAAATATATCAATGTATGAAATATCTTTTTATGAGGCATTTAACTATAGAAGTTATAAATAATTACAGTAGAGTTTAAAATATGTCTAAATTTGTAACGCATTAGTATTTACGCAGGGCTAGCTAGAGGAATGTTTAGAAAAATTTATTATTAATGCATCTTGGTCAGATTTGGCCCATATAACATTTCATAAACAAAGGACCATGCATTATAAAGTGCGATTTCAGGACTTTGTTCTAGACCCTTTGGGGCCAACACTTCTAGCTATGTTATCCTCTTTCTACCGTCAATGTGAGTTTAGAAAAAGGATAACATTTTATTAAACATAGTTTTAGAAATGTCATTTCATGATAAAACATCAAATAATTATTATAGGAATTATTTGTGGCAAGGCGTTCAGGAGCGAGTCCGTAACAGTCATTTTGAGACCTAATTAATGATCCCTGAATAAATAGACACACGATTTGATACACTTTTGGCCTAGTCCGCACTGCTCAAAATTTTACACATACATTTCAATCATCTCTTGAATAAAAACATGTACCACAAATATTTCTTTATAAAAATTCATATTTATACCGTTTAAGGAATAATTAATCACAAGTACAGATTAAGTTTAAAATTATAGCTTTAATGTACTGTTTGCTACACATTTTATAAATAACTTCAATACCATAGGTTGTTATACCTATGGTATTGAAGTTATTATGGTTTAATATATAATGGATTTTTCTATAAAATTATTAGGCGAGGCACTAAGCACCCTTTTGAATTATACAATGCTCAATATTATGCTCAACCTTATCAAAAAGGTCAAAACATTTTGACTATTGGCATTTTGAATTATAATTTAATAATGGACTAAGAATACACAAAAATGCGCAACATAGAAAAGGTCTTGTAAATTGAACACCACGATAACATGACAACAATAACAATAAATAGTGTGAAAAAGTACAATAACAAAAAAGTGTAAACGACATTTTGTCTATCTATTAAATCATACATTTATTTACAATATCAGTAAATGCATATAATTACGAAAAATTACTTTTTAAAATCTTCAAAATAGCTGTTTCTAAATTAAATCTGGCTATATTTTTTCAGTTAAATTGGTGTATCTATACTCACTTTTGCTGTAAAGTTTATGAAGTGACACGAGGGACCAAATGTAAAGAGATCCCGCCATCTATATGCTAGTCGTATTTTAGCACTTTCATATTTTATTCTAGTAAAACCGGGGCATATTTTAGTTTGTTATTTATTATTATTATCAATGGATTGGCACTTCATACGAGATGAGATAATGGTTATAATCATTTTGTGCCTCTTATAGATAATGAAACTTACTGTAAAATGATATATATTTTAAAACAATATATATTATTTAACCGCATGTTTTGTACAAAGTTGGAAGAAACTTATTAAGTCCACGCTATTGTACCTACAATAAATTGTTTTTCAGCATATATGTTGCCGACTGTACTGCATTCGTCCAAAAAGATAAAACATTATTTCAATGTTTTTATTGCATATTCCGTTAACTTGCCTTTTTTTGATATACTAAATTTCGTTTCCTGATATTGTGACCTTTTAAATACTAATTTTATTTAGAAGAATTTTACCAATATAGTTACAAGTTTTAAAGATTTATAATTATAATAACATTTTTAAGTGAAAAAAAAATATATATTTTCATATTCATAAGTCTACCAGAAGCTCTTCAAAGCTTCGTATAAAATTATATATTTTACAATTATCATAATAAGCACAATTATTTACGAAATATAAATTCATCAACATTTCTCTGTTGCCCAGTTCTTTGATTTTAATTATACATATAAATATTATTATATTTAAACTATTGTCAAAAAGTGTAAAACTATTTATTTAATTTATTATTTATGTATAATAATATGATTATATTTGTTTCAAACATAAATTAAATAGCACATAATATAACGAATTAAATCTATTTCAATTCAAATTTGTAATACATATTATAATTTACTATATATACTGCAACATCTAATATTTTACTATAAATAAAAACCTATTAAATGCTATAATAAATTAAACGATTGTATACTTAATCAAATTCAACTATATATTTAGTTCAAAATAATTCAAAATTATTAACTAGTTTATCAATCCTTTCTAAAAGGCGTACTATTTATATTATTCCCAAATGTGTTTAAAATATACACCCGTACTTTACACTACATTACACTGACCAACGTGACCAGTAACCAACCCCACAATTTAAGAGGATTGCTACAACTCCCTGCTTAGTGTTTATATTGTAGGTGGATCAGTCTTTGTACAACATAATAACATTTTTAAGAAAGGAAAACGCCCTCTGTAAGAGAAAGTGTCCGTCAAAATGCAAACACTAAGGAGGAGCCACTGTAGCACGTGTGTAGTTTTGACTCACAATTCTACCCTCCATATTTAAATATTTTGACATCATTTTAGCGCTAAATTTAGATCATACCCCATCTGACATACTGGTTAGTTTTTTAAGTACAAAGGATTGTTAATGAAATGGTTTTTGTTTGTCCATGATAGTTATAAATGATATATATAGACAATTATTTCGGGTATTACTATTGTGACTAGACCGTTTCACCAAACTAATAAGGTCTGCAGATAAAAAGATAGATAGGTTTCTTTCGAAATATTTTATTAAATACCCACGAACCTAATCTATTAAATGTTCATATTATACTCCTCCAGAAAGTTAATGCTACTTTTAGCAGATTTTATAATCCGTAGTAATGTCTAAATACGGGTGTATGTTCGGTATTTTAATGTCAGAACACGGAATACGCTGTTAACATTTTACACGGGTTTTATTTCTCTTGTTCATAGAGAATGCCATGATACCCAATCGAAAATACAAATATTTATAATATTTATAAAATTTATGTATAATAAATATATTAGGAGCACATTCAACATTAATTCACTTACGAGAACCATTGTGTGGGACCAAGAACAAGACATCGAACGATTATCCAATAGTTGAGACATTTCTCATAAGAATACAGCGTTGAGCCTTTATATCATTCTTAACAATATTCAGCCGTTGATAAGTGCAGATGTTAGGTGGACAGCAGGCTTAGATAATTACACGTCGGATATTGACAGAAAATGACAACCTTTCCAACAATATTCGCTAGTTGTCAATTTATTATAATAACATATATTTATTTTAAATATTTTTTAATACTTGGTTCTTAATGCATGGGCTTTTGCGAAACAATGTTAGTAAAATAAAATTTGTTAAAAATTGCTGTTAAGATTTTTGTCGAATGCGATTCATAAAGAACGTCAACACCAATAAGAGGAATATGTTTAAAGAGCAAAGGTTGGTCTTTTATAAAGCCGCCGTACATGTTGCGAGGCGAAGCGGCGGACTACAAAACGTATGACAGAGGGCTATGCGGCGCAATGGCGGTGCGACGCTGGTTAACGATAATGTACAACATGCCGCACCCTCGGCGTGACATTATGTATGAAGTGATCTATATTAACTAGCATATTGCAAAGGTTGACGTCACGCCAGCGTTACGTCGCCATCCCGCTCCAATCACCATTTGACCAAGACTTAATTCACGGAGCATAATGCATACGCATGTTCTTCGCTTCACAGAATACGGCGATGAGATAGCCCGCTAAGAGGTTATTACATAGGCGTCGACAGTTGGTGTTTTGACCGGTCCACGCCGACGTCCACAGTGACGACCTGCCCGTCCACCGGCGTACTGTCCGTCTCACTGTCTGGCATGATCACGCACACAAACGACTTGCCGCTAGTCGCGTCTCTCGGGTATATCGTCATCGGAATGAACCTGTCACTCGTACCGTCCACATACGCCGCCAACCGCGAGTAAACCTCCGGAAAATGCTTTTTTAATACCACTCCCCGACTTTCGAACTCTTTGAGTATGTTTCTAAAACAGATCTCTCTAAACTTGTGCGCTGTAGCTGCATTCTTCTCTCCCGCGTTGGTCATCTTCGACGTGAGAATCAACGTCTCCCTGTCCTCTGGGGTTCCTTTACTGTCCCGTCTGCTACGTTTTCTGTTCTGCTCCTGGATCGTTGCGGAGACTGATTTACTGAGTCTCAGTTTGGCGCATCTGGATACCATTTGTCGTTCCCATTTGACTGCACCTTTCGTTGGCACTTCACTGATGATGCAAACGGCAACGTATAAGATGACTCTCGTTTCAGGATTGTAAGATTTGCAGAGTTTCACGACTTCGGTGTATAGTTCTGCGCCCATTTCGTTCGGCTGGAGGGAATGCCACTTGATGAATTCGGGCTCGCTGAGGTACTGGTAGCCGTGGGTGGTGAACTTTTCGGCAGCCTCTGGACTGGTGAAGAAGACTTTTACGACTCCCCTTCCCTGGGCGAGGTATCCTTTATGAGCTATCGTGCTTATTTGGTGCAAGGAGTCAGAGTCTTCTTTCGCTGCTGCAATTATTTGTCTACACAGCGTACTGGCTCGGGAATGGAGACAGACTTTTCTATGTTTCTCCCAGTGAGCTCGTCTGCACTCCTTGGAACAGTAGGTGGTAGTGCAGTTGTGGCAAGTTTTGTAATGTCTTTTGGCGTCCGCTAGGGGGGCGCGAGAGGAGCATTTAGGGTATTTGCACTTAACGAAAGCGTCGTCAGTACTGTTCTCTGTCTGTAACGAGGCGAGGGACGCTTTGGAATCGTGGTGGATGAGATGTTGTTCGGGTCGGAAGGCCGCAGCGTCGAGGCTGGTGCGGCGGTCGAGGGACGCGCTCGGCTGAGCGAAAGGCTCACTTCTCCGGCGCGAGTGCTCGCCGTGCGCCGACTTGGAACGCCTCGGCTCTTGCATCGTAGCAGGATTATCAACTGTATCCTTCCCTGTAACATACGATCGTTCAGTACCACACGCGTTTCGCTTGTGCGCATCTAAGAGCAGAAGTAAGACTCAGGACCATCACCGCACATTAGGAATGGACTTAAATTAAACCAAGATGCTACACCACATGCACGCTCCGGGGACTAAACATTCTAATCTAATAGGGATAAACATGCACATTATAAAACACAGAGAATCCAATTTTCTTGCGCCAATTGTAACATTTTGTACAAGTAATAATTTGAAAAAGAATTTTGAATACAGGTAGAATAAGATGTTTAAGTCATTTGGAAACTAAAAATGTTATTCGGAATAAACGAGATTAGAATGGAAAGATTATAAAGGTTACCTGAAACCCGAACACTTACAGTACGAAGTTTGGTAGACCGAACGGTGTATCCAGAAATTGAAGCGGAAGCCGTATTAGTCACATAATGCGGGATAAAATGCGTGTTAGGGCGGACAAATATAGAAAAATTGGAACGGTCTGGACTTACATATCGTTCCTACCTGGTCGATCGCGGTCAGGGCTCGGGTCCGTGAGGGAGCTGCGCCCGTCGCTGGGCGTGCTTATGAAGCGAGACGCGGGGGAAATACTGCTGTGGCCGCTGCTGGCTAGCTGCTCGTAGCGCGGACTCTGAGAGCAAAGCAAAACGGGTTGCGTGAATTGCCTAGTTGTGGCTTTGGATCATTCGGTCTTTTGTTCGAATATAAATACCAACAAAACCTTTCCTTTAATTTCCAGAAGCAGCCTGAGTTTGGAAGTTTTGTTCGAATCTAGAAATAATATCATAGGTCTATGAAATAATATTTTTTTTATCTTTTATTTCTGTCAAGTAATATTCTTAGTAGCAGCTCGGAGTTGCGAAGTTGTTGGGATTCGTTAGTTCTAGTCATCATTGTCATTGTTACTGAGTTAATGTGGTGAACAGAAGTCATTTTCCTTTTCTATACGCTTCTGTCTAGTATTGAATCAGTCTGATAATGATAGAATCATAGTAAAGTAAAATAAACAATACCTTTCCCCCTAACAAGTAATAGGGACTTGCAGATTTCCTCGGACTAGGTTGTGGCGTGGGTATCCTCGTGGGCTGCGACGGCAGACCCAGGAGCGAATCCAAAACGTCTTCCAAGGTCGTTGACCCGGGCGACGGCCTGGTTATGCCCAAGTTTAGCGAAGAATGCCGATGCGTGTCTTGCCAGTCTGGAAAATACGGATATACGTTATCTTTGAGTTAGAAAGCCAATCAATTATTTTAATTTATAGCAACATTTACTTTATTAATGCTTTGCTGTTTATTTAACATCAAATTTTACATAACTATTGATTTATTACAACTAAAATAAAAGTTTATTAAATTCTAAGTAATCAATGTTATTTAAGAACAACAAAATACTGTAAAAGAAACTATAATATTAAAAATATTTATTTGTACTTCAGATATGATTAAATATAATTATTATAGATGTATTAAGTAAGCGTTAAGATTAAAGTGGTGCATAAAACAATACATTGTGACTCCAAATTTAAAAAACAATTTTCACTTACCATAAATAATGTTGTATTTTTTCCATAAAATTGAACTCTTGAATAAAATATAAGGATATTTCTACAATAATTAATAATTATTTCTAAATTTACCACATATTAATGCTAAAAATAATAAACGGCACTCAACCAAAAAATAAAACAAAAACAAATAAAATAAAACTGAATATATTTAATAATAATCATTATAAGTAATGTTTAACTTAAAAGTACATACAATGATATAAAAAGTCTATCGAAGACGTACAATGTTTTAAACTGAAAATAATTGAACGACTATATTTTATCTATGATTCAGTTTCTATAAAATATCGAGACTGAGAGATTCTCTAAAGTTTCATATAATATCTATTTCTACGTATAAACTTACGTATATTTAATATCAAGGCATGATGAAAGTGTAGAGATCTACAGAACTAAAGTGATAACTAATTTTTCTTTAAGTAATAACTAGCCGTTATATGTCGAGTGATTGCTGGCGGTTTTTTAACTCTTTTAAATGTTGTGACAAAAGAATCTAAACTTAATGTAAAAAATACACATCATTTTGTATACAAAAGTAGGAGAAATTTCTGTGTTTCTTAACCGTTGACATAAAAACAAGATAGTTTATAAGTTTGAAGTCTATCTGTGAGATTGTAGCTTCGAAGCAAATGGACCGCGGACCGGAAAGCTAACATGATCGAGATAATTCCAAAATCCACAAATATAGTTCCCTACATTCCTTAAGCAAGTGTTGCCATCTCGCGGCATATAGCGGCTAAATTAAATGCACCCTAAACTGAAAATGCCGACAAATGACAGTTAAATATTGCGTCATTAACGTGCGCACAGATTACCTACAGCATATATAACATGTCATAGATAATAACATCTACCTTAGACTACTTTGTCGTTGATTAAAAATAAATCGGGGCGTATTTCGGGATGTTTCGTCGGTGCGATTTTGTACGCGAAACGTTAATTTTCTAACCTAATCAGAACCTGTATAATTTACTTAGGGACTCGCTGACCCAACATAAATTACGAGGTGATTTAAGTAGAAGGAACTTGAATTTTGAGACTTCAGTCTGTATCACTTCTCACCACCACATAATAATGATTATCATGGTTCTGATAAATGTCGCCTTGTGTTTAGTTATATATATCAATATACCAACACAGCGGCGTGCACCTCGTGCGTGCGTGCGTGCGAGCACTGCGCTATAGGCTTGCTCTGGTCCCAAAACATGTGCACGCAGCTGTCTATTAATATATTTCATAATAATATCTTGGCATTTGTAATATATTTTTGGATGTTTTGTGACATCTAATAGACCAATAAAAAATTAAAGGAATATTTAAATATGAGATTAAGTAGATACAACAAATATATTAGCACCTATATAAAATAATATATATGCAACGTGATAATTTGATTTTATTTACAAAACTAAAAAAATATTCACTAGCATTAATAACTAATTAATATAGATTTGCATTAAAACACAAACAAAAATAATTTAAACTCTGTACATTGTTTAAAAACTAGAAAAACTGGTTTCCGCGTCGGGTTCTCTTGAAAATTATAAGTATGGCAATAACTCCGTTATTTAAAAAAATCTTATCTATTGACTAATTTTATACCGTGTACTTTGTGCAAGCATAAGAAAAACAAGTTTTACCAATGAGGTGTTATCACTACTAGAGAGAGCACATTACGAATATTGCATTTACTGAATTATTATAATTATAAGATCATAGTAAATTAGATCTTATGTTAATCAATTCATAATTTGATATCCAGTGATTTTCTCTTGTTATTTATATATTGTTCAATCATCACGTTAAACTGGCATGCGCTTAAGCAATATAATCCCATCATTTAATTTACACGAGTTTTGGCATTAACCTCAACTAATGGTAATTGATACTGTTATATGAGTAAAAGAGTAAGTTATACATTTTACTTAGTTAAGTTCAATAGGTCAATGACTAAAGTTTACCCTTTGTTACCATTTGGTACTTTTTTTGTAAATGAATGGGACCTATCTAGAAGTAATAATATCTCACTGAGTTAATTTAAAAATTGCAATAAAAAAAATTGAAATGCATCAATTCGTAAAGCACAGCTGATGAACATTCGAGAACAATTCAAAATAAGCTACTATTTTTCCGGATATTACCATATAGATAAAATATTAAAAATACATACAATGTAGCACTGGCAACACTGCGCGTATGGTGCAAGCCCCAGAGGTCTCAAGCGGCAAGCCAGTGCGCATCGCTCTACATGACAAGTGCGCGTAAACAATGGTCCTGAGTCTTACAGTCTAGGAAGCTCTACACACAACTTTACGTCAAATGATCTTCCGTTCGGAAACGTCGCGAACCCATTGCACAGACAACTAAATACAGAGAACAGCACAAAAAATGAACGCACAGAGTAGTTAACGTAACATGAAGTGAGCACACTGCAGGTTCGGATCACTAAATGCATCAATTCTGTTTGGAAGTAGATTCAGGTACTGTAAAGTAATTCATTCGAAGCGCGTCCGGCGGCTGGAGCATAAGTGTTTGAGTTACCTCATTCACTAAGCGATGTTTTACTCTTTGGTGGAGTTCTCGCCGAGTCTCTGGTCTAACCCTCAGAGATAATATTTTTACTTAAGAATTCAACTCGCTTGGACATTAAGTTGCTGATGCTTGATGATGCAAAGCAGTTTTATGACCAACTTGTCGACCCGTCAGTCGTTGTCTTTAAATAAATTAGGATGAGCTGCTATTTGTACTCTTAGGCAACTTAAGTTTTTGTAGTATATACACTTATCTCATTACTGTAGAGTGCATATCTTTACAATTTTCTTTGGAACTTTTCAACTCCGGTGAAGGAGATATACGCAAACACTCATACCCGCACGCATTCGACTGATTGTATGTAATTGTATGCTATACATTGCTTGTTCGTCAGGGAATGTCGCGTCGGTTGGGAATCAAAACCTGCAATGTACACCGGGGCGTGGTCACGCTCGCTCACCGGGCGCCGCGCGGTGGTCGAGGCGCAGGGAGGAGGGCGGGCGCGGGTGCGGCGGGGGGAGGGCCTCCGACACCACGAGGGGCGTCTGTGGCGACTCTAGCGGTTTTGTACCTGGAAACAATGTTGCCAAAAACTAACTAATCCGTTCAATATTTTCAAAATTCATACACTGTAAATGCATTTACTGTAAAAGTAGGTACCCACCAACAAACGAGCTCTCAAGCCAGTACAGCTTCTGACTGGACCTGGGCGAGGGTTGTCTGTCAATGTCGCCGTTGGCCGGCTCCAGACCAGACACGTAATGGACTATCGCTGACGTCACTTCCTTTATGGACGTCTGGATCTCCTCCGACGCTCGCGCCGATGCGGTTTGTTGGAGAAGGGATGAGGCTAACCTGGAAGGAGACGTGTGAATCGTGAAAAATATGAAAGGAAATTCCTAGAAATCGATATTACGTCCAGTAAATAGTGTCCCGATGCGCTTTAAGGAATATATTGCGGTTGAGTGCGAAAGCGTAATCGGTACCCAGTTGAAACAGGGTCTTAGTCGATATGAGTCCGACGTAAACTTCTTACCTACCCATAGCTTGAAGGTATATCAAGACCCGTTAAAAAAAGTTCCCACAAGTCTCCAAAAGTCACTGGGAGCAATCAGCCTAGAATTGATTCGCTCCAAGAGTCAAGAATAAGCTGCTAGCTAGCTGAAGGTATGGTTTTATTTGTCCTTTATTATGAAAAAGCAAGGCGATTGCGGCTCCTTCGAAGTTGTATTCAGTTGCCGCACGAAACAAGAATGTACGGAATATATTATTATTTAGCACAAGCAATGGTTCGACCGCGGGTTAGAAACAATGTTTAAAGAAACAAGTCAAAATAATGTTCTGCATTTACTAGTCGACATCGTACCTTTCGTGAGGAGTTCTAGGCGTAGAGTTCAGTCGCTCCTGACTCCTCCAGCCGAGGTAGGGCTGGCGCGCGCTGAACGAAGAGCGGGCAGACGGCGAACACAGAGGACTCGTGCCGCGGATACTGCTCCGAGTCGACGAGCACGGCGACGTCTGGGAACAACAGTAAGCGCAGGACTTAGGGCTAGAGGAGGTGCACAGGAGCTACTGTAAATGCTCATTTCAGCAAATAGGTATCATCGCCATGCATATTTCTGCTGTGTTCCGCTCTCTAGTATATGTCAGTATTGTATCTAGTGAATTTTCAGACACATTAAAGCTTAAAACCTAAGTCTCAGGTAGATGGATGCAAGGCTCGTTGTAAGACGTCTTACTTGAGTGCCCTTCGACAGCCATCCGATGTGCCTATATATAGCTATTTAAAAAAAATACGGTGATTTTGGGGACTGCCGATAAAGTACATGATGTGACGACAATTTCACGATTTTTGTTCAATTAAAAGATATCTACACACAGCTCAATGACAGCGTTCGGTGACGAGTTCGATGATTTTTAGTTTTTTGGGTATACACCAAAATAGGTGCTCAAAGCGTCCAAAGGAGTTTTACACTTCAAAACACTAACTTGATTCGAGTTAAGTCGGCTAGTAGACCACCTGCCGAAGCTGGTGGTGTGCGGAGACAGCTGCGGCGCGGGCGGCTGCGCGTTGGCGCCGAGACTGCTGAGCGAAGTGGTCTTGGAGTTGAGGCCCGACCAGCGCGCCGCCGACGCGGACGCGTCAGACAACCGCTTGCGGAGGAGGAAGCCCTCTCGAGGGGCGGGGGCATTCTTGTACCTGGAAGTTACGAAAGAGACCACATACAGTTAGTAGTAGTAGTAGTGTGTAAGTAGCTACTGGGCAGCGCGTTGTAGCGTGTTCCGCACATGCTCGGTTATATCTTAGTTACGAGTATGATACAGAAGGACACACAAATAAATTTAAAACACCACTCCTCTTTTACTTCCGGGGGTTTAAACATAATGCTGCATCGACAGCGACGGCGGTGAAACTTTCCCAGAAGACTGGACATACTGGACGGACAAACAGACACGCGGGTGACGCTGAGGAGCGTTCCGTTTTTCCCTCTCGAAGAAAGAAACATCTTTATTAATGCAATTATACTACACATCACATTTGTTTATCAGTCGCCAAGACAATACCCGGCGATGTGTGGTACAACCCAGAAAAAGAGGTAATACACGAAAAAAGTGTCTTTCATAAATACGAGATGATACAATATAAAAGCTTTGAATTTAAACTTCATATTACAAATACATTGGATAGACATCTCGCTTCCAACGTTCGCAGACAAAATGCGAGGCTTTAAAGTACGTGTCGGCAGACAATAGCCTACAATAGGTTCTGTTATCTTGATATCGGCTCGACACAATACACGCTGCAGGCATTTATTAACTGCCAGAGGGATATTAAAAATAGCTTGAGTTGTTTGGAATCAACTGCACGCCATATACATATATTTTCATATACTTTTATTCGACTAGTCTGACCGCAGAGATGTTGGTAAGTCATCGGCTGTACACAGAGGAACATTTTGCACGCAATACAAAGAACATGTAACAGGAACAATGTTCCCGTCAGCGGAACACAAGAATGATGCTTGGCGATAGAAATATGTTATTGTCAAACCTTGGAAGCTTTCCTGACGTTCCATTGGACTTGGACTTAGGATATATTTTTTAGTTTTTCCTTTAATTCTCTCTTTGTCCTTTCCCCCTAGATTAAACTGTTTCTTGATTTATTTATTGTTCGAGGCCATTGATTTATAAAGATCAACTGTTGTCCTCACGTTTTCCCGACAGAGATCTTAATAGCTGATAAAGTTACCTTTGAAACTATGTACTTATATTTATTTAATTCTAAACAATAGCCGTTTCTATATAGATGGAGAAAAACCTACGTTACATTAATTATACGTATAAGTTTAAGCTATCGTGAGTGGTTTAAGTAGGTACTTTCAAACCGAATTTTAAAAAATGGCGGAGCTCACGTGATTTTATCACGTAATTCAGCCATAAATGACGTCATATACAGTTTAATAAGGTAAAATAAATTAAAAAAATATATTTTGTGTTTTTAGCGATAGTCAAGTCTCAAGTACAAAGAGACTCGCGAGTAGTAGCTTTCGAAATCGAAATGAGGTTAAGGCCCTACTATATAAAAAATAGAGATGCACTATTCTAAAGACCTATGAATAATTTGGGGTAAATAGTTAGCGCCAGCCATCGTTAAGACATGTCAGCATCATACGATTACCACTTCGTTAATGATAATAGCCCCGTCATAGTCCACGCCGTGAGAGACTACGCGCGCGCAAACATGGTAACGTAGGATATCATTATACATATCTTATCTAGTACACACAAACAAACCCGTAAACTTTGCGATGATTAGGTACAATTTTTGCTACATTTTGAGCCATTTTTAATAAGCGAAATAATATATTAGTATGGTGCTGTAGCATACCTAATGGTGCCAGACCCCAGACGACATATAGCGACGACACCACTGCTTTAAATGGATTTCTTTTAAAAAAGATTAATGGCGAGCGACATGTCGTTCAGCCGTTCTACGAGCAGGCACCCTAACAAGGCTTTTATGTGCGGTGTTTTTGAGTGCGGAAGCTTAAAGGGTGAGTTGTTAAGAGCTTGAAATATAGGAGGGGAACGAAAGGTCTCAGAGCGTCTCCTGTAATGTCAAGGTCATTCAGGTAAGTATACACGTACTGTGAGTATGACAGACGTGTGGACTATTTTTAACCTACATTCACACGTGGGGATCTATTTTTAACCGACTTCAAAAAAAGGAAGTCAACAATTCCACCCGTAAGTATGGAATGTCGTTTTTTCACATACAGTTAGTAGACATATCAGGCAATACGAAAAGGTTTTGTGTATCATAATTCGTTGTAACTAGTGTTATTACGTATAGGTATATTAAGATTCTTTTTTAGGAGTGTACCTATTACTTGCTATAACTTATACTTATTATGTTTAAGTACTGTTACTACTTCGTAGCTATGTAAATGTAATATCTAAATGTAAAAAAGAGATAAGAAAAGAATACACAAATTGTCTCACATGCAAAGGCGCCCTTATTGCTTCAAGCATATTACAGATAAGTTGACATACCATTCCGGTACATTGAGTTTCTGCAACGACCTCTGGACCCGGAGCTCGTGCTCAGAGAGCACGCGGTCTGAATTCTTCTGTAACTCGTTCTCTGGAGGCTGTAAAGTGAGATTACTCTATAATAATGAAAAATTTGTTACTAGGAACTAAAGTCTACTTATACTGAACTCTATACATAAAACAGAGAACTAACTTTAGCAATAGACAAATGTTCTAATTTAATAAATATTAGTAAAAATGTTATAACGAGAATAAATTCGAATAAAATATTTTAAAAAAACAGACTAGGTAATTAATAAAAATGCTAATATTCTATTGAAAAACTCTTTAACAAGTCTAGATCACTAAATAAAAATACTAACATTCAAATACCTATTTTAAGGCTTAAGGAATTTATTTAGGAGCTTTTAATTAATTTGAGGACTTTGGGAATTTATCTAACCTAATACAGTTGAGATCTTGTTTTCCATGGGTGCTTAAGCCATCTCAATCAATCAATAGATCAACGTGTTTAAATAATACACCTCAAATATTTTTGTATTTTTATTGTAAATTATAACACTGATAAATATATAATTACACTACTTATAATCTAATTTACAAAAATTACACATTTACCAAATCTTCTTCGTCAGGTGCTAAGCGGTAAAACGTTTTGTAAAAGGTTGGATCAATGGTTTGTACAATGTTAGAATGTAAGAAGTCTTCATTCTCACAGTTTATGTTTTCAATTGAAGATGAATCAGGTATGCCTCCTTTAAGTTTCAATGATTGCCTCAACTTGTCAGACACAAATTTAGCATAAGCGTCTTCTTCATCGCTATCGGATATGTCAGATATGCTGTCGTTTATGTAATGCGATTGGCTTATTACGTTCTCTAATTCAAGTGTTTCTTTCACTAAAAGACTTTCTGTCAAGCCACAGTTTTCTACAATTTCTGTCCAGGATATATCGTCAGTTTCTTCTGTTGATGCTAACCTATGAGTACTGTTTGTAAATTCATGGGACTCTATCAAATCTGACACCCCATAGATAGTTTCATACCATTCATATTGCTCTGAATCAGGATCAACTTTAAAGAAGTTGCTAAAATCCGTTTTATTGTTTGATTTCTTTAATGTTGATGTGACAGGACCAAAATGTTGTGCTTCGTTTGATTGGAGAATGCAGTGATTTTCAAAATCAGCATAATCAGGCAAGTCAATGTCCGATATATTAGATTTTATTTTTTGTGGTTGTACAATAGAACTGTTTGTTTTTGGCAAATCTTCTATAGGCGGTGGCGGTATACTGAGAAGCAAGTTTGTTAAGAATTTACGAATTCGTTCATCATTATCAATAGTAAGTTTAGGGATTACAATTTTATTTTCTTCAATGGTTAGCGGCTTAACTGTTTTAGAAACTTCACTAGTTGCAGAACGATTGTTAGACACTCGGTCAGATTTTACGCTGAAGTTTGATTGTAAGGAATTTCTCCGGGAGTCTAGTTTTCTAATACTAATCTTTGATTTCCATTCTTGATGTTTGTCGATAAATCCTTGGACAGTCAAAGAGTTTTCATCTTCGGATTCGCTTCTTGGAATATCAGGAAACTTAGCATAATATATATCTCTCGAAAGTGGTTTAGAATACACGTGTTCCGGTTTCACTTCTTCGAAAGGTTCCATTTCTTGTGTAATCCAAATGCTATCGAGGCAGTACCAAAATCCATTTCTTTGCAAAACTTCCTCAGTAGTCAATAACACTATTGAAACCATTGTGGCTTCAGCTGGTAGAAGTCCGCTTGCTGCTCAGCGAATAAAATCCGACTGACAATCTACTGTAGCAAATTAGTAAGCGAGTCAATATTTGCCCAATGCGAATGTATTTTCGAAGACTAAAATGATTTAATAAAATGTACACATTTCTAATTGAGTTGTTTATGAAAACTACATATTTTATCTCTATTTGATCTATTAGTTATTTATACCTACTAATAGAGCGATATAAACTATCATGAATGTAGATTAATTTACAAATCATATTCAACTTCAATAAATAACTGGATATGGTTCATTGATAAGTGAAATGAAGTTTATTACAAAAAATCTATTGTTTCATAGTTGTACCACTGAACTATTTGAATAGTTTTCAAGTGAATTAGAGGGTTTCATGGGAAATGTCAACTGTTTTCCGTGACACGGCGTAAACGTGACCTTGAATGTATTAGGTATTGAACTCACCCGGACGTCAGACGAAGCGAGAAGCGCACAAGGGCCCAGTAACCCTACACTCTCCCAGCAAGTCATATTCACGAAAAGTGACGTGACACTCTCGATTTGTCCTTCGCAAGGTGTACTTGCATATCGGTGTTGCTATCACATTTCAATGCACCAGTGACTTCGTAACAGGTTACGTAAGTTGTGAAGTACTACCTGTATTTGGTACCTCATCAATTTTGAGAAACAAGTAAAGCATCTACACAAAGCGGAGCCGTCGAGGAAGTAAAGCAAGCTGCAATGTCGAAGCGGAAAGCACTTTCCAATCAAATCAGCATAACGTTGCTTATTGAACGTTAAAATCCAATTACGAGGCTAAATCGGAGCGCCCGGGGGGCCTCGGTGCTTATGGTCGCTCTGCGGCCGGCGTCTGCTGCTCGGTCTGGCATGCGGGGTTCGGGGCGGCCTCGCGACTCTGCCTATGCGGCACTCCGCATGCTGCGCGGTTCGAGGGACAGGTGGCCGCGGCGGTGCCTCCTGCCAGACTGAGCCACGGCTCGTGTCCTTGGGCTCCGCGCATGCGTTCACACACCCTCACTACCAATTCCTACTGTCTTTAACAATGCGTAGAAACGTCTCATCGTTATGATGGCACACGTTCCTTCAGTTAAGCTTTTCAGTTGTAAATGCACCTCACGATGGGTATTGCTCCTTTGTGCACTGTCTTTTTTCATTTGCGGTCGTTATTTTTTCTGAGAAGAAAATAGCAACAATAGGATATTCTAACGTCAGTTCCAAACTGATACTTTGTAGATGTATTGAATGATGAAATTCACAACATGTGCACACTGAAGGGAAGGAAGCTGACATTTCCATTTTGGGTTAGCTTTCAGCTTTTATTGAGTTCAGAGGGCGTGGCCTCGCGTGAGGTACTCGGCCTCGAATGTCCTTAGCTTCACGAAATGAGACGTGTCGGGTGATTGAGGTGGCTTTAGGCATACATTGGTAAGGTATTGCGGTGCTTTCAGAATTTATCTTTATCTTTCTTTTTTGGAACATGTTTCATTTTATTATGACTTTTATTTATTTCTGGACTCTATATTGGATTTTCCATTAGGATAAGTTAGCTTAAGTTCCTTATTGTATTATTTCTCAGTAAAAAAAGAAAAAAAATTATATCCATGAAATTAATATACAGTGCTTCATGGAAGAATAAATCAACGATAGTAAAAGGACACGTAAATGTATACTGATTTGATTAATCTAAATACTTTGTTTAGTAGATCGCTAAACGGCGCTAAACTCAGCAAGCGAAATATTCTCTCACTGTTGGATAACCAGTTCATTGAGATCATGGGTTCTAACATTAGGCTACATCGCATATGTGTATATTATCTGATGATTATACGCGAGGAAAACTGCAGGCCTTAGCTTCTACTAAACAGATTTTAACTTGAAGCTCGACTGTATAATACTACGATGTATGGAGCAAATGTCTGACCTTTTTCTTTTATGTTGGGGTGCCGGGTGGTCAACATCACTTGAACTACGTTCTGCTAGGGTTGCCAATTTACCTATATTTGTGGGTCTGCTGATTTGAATCAGTCTTTGAGTATTTTAGTGTTTCGAATGCTTATTTCGTATACGCAACAATCATTTTCTACATTTTTACCTTAATTTATGAAGATCAATGTAGCCTGAGTAAATCAAGATGTAATAAGTGGAATGAATATTATATTTTTATATAATATTTTTATTTTTTGTCGGAAAAAATTAATGATACCCAAAGACAAGTCACATTTCCTTTTCTTTATATCCTGTGTTTAACAAAAATACAAATACAATCTGTGTCCGTGTTTTTAAAGTCTTATCAATTTCAAGATGATGAACAAGTTTTGACGGCCTCTGTGGCGCATGCCAGTGACATGCGCATGCGTGGCGAGGATATTATCCTACTTATGATGCGTTAGCCTGCTTCCGTCTTAGATTGGATCATCCTTTAACAACAGGTGTGCTTGCGGTCTTGTAACTTGTAATAAATAAAACAGAAATAATAAAGTTGCGTGAACTTGATCGCACGCAGAACACAAACTCGGACACTAAAATAAACGTACTATAGCATTTTTTAACAAACACACACGTCGAACTTGCGTCCACGTGTTTTCTGATTCCTATCAATCCCAAGTTGATGGATACCAGCACCGGAAGCACTAAGAATATTTAGTTTAAAATATTTCATAATTTCAGCTCTAATTAATAGAATTGCTATAGATCATTAGACATGACATTTCATAAGTCCTTATAAACTAAGCTTACGTGAAATAACGAATTTAAACTTAATGACAACCTTGCTGTAACAATAACGTGAATTGATACAGCGCCGTCGAAGAAATTAACCTTGACCTATGTATTTTATTTAATGAAAAGATAAGCGGAGTAGATTGCATGTATCGTAGAATGACAATGTAATATAATATAAAGGGCTGTAATAATTGATTTTTCTATTGTTTAATATTATTAAATAGTATAAAGATAATAGAATAATCTCTTCTATAGCAAGGTTTGTCAGTTCTGTATAATTTATTTAATGAAGATGTTGGATCGTATGATTATTATTATTCGAAAGCCTGTCTGTCTGTTAGCGATATAACAATGTAAAAACTTGCAGTCGGATGTTTTTTCTGTTATCACTAATTAGCATACTTTTTGTTACTTTGTGTTTAATTGTATATTTGATTAATTTACGTTAAGTTAACACATGATGTTAGTGACGAGGCAGCTTAAGCGCGCCTTGCATTGCAATAAAAGTTGCAAGTAGGTTAATTAGATCGATTGCAAACCTATTACCTGGGCCAAATTAATATGAACTCGCTAATAGTGTCCTACTTGCAATGCCCCATTAGACAAAGTTACTAATTGGTGACACCTAGTTAACAATGGTGCAGTAAAGGACTCTTCTGACGCAGTCTGATAACCGAAAGGTCCGAGCCCTTAACATCCTTTTCCGTTCAGATCTTCTTCTTTGGTTTTACAGTAAATCTCTGCAAAGTATCATCACACGTGTCCATGTATTAAGTAGTAGAAAACGTTCAGTCCCTTTTATGTATGTAAATTGTGTATTATTTATGTAATATACTTAGTAGAAAAATGATAGACTTTCATAAAAAAAGCCTGTTGAAGCCCACAGAGCTGAAATTTTCAAAAATGTACGAGGTTCCTTACGAAAAAAACATGGAAAATTTAGCTTCTATGCTAATTAATTAAAAGAAAAGTAAACATTTACAGTCTACGTATATATCAAACGAAGTGCTCTTAGATACTGTGACATAACAAGATTCCGTTCGTCAATAGTCTAGACTTCCCTTGCCCTTCCCTTCGGATGACACAATGACAATGTAAGGAAACCGCCACAAAGGCTTTTACAACGCGGAGTAATGACTGAAAATTTTCCTTTTGCGTTTTTCTCTCATTTTACTGTGCATTTTACGACGCCGGTAGTTCCAACTATTTTGACAGTTGGCATCATTGGCACGCCGCCCAAGTATTGCAGTGCTGGAGCGAATTTGTTGAATCGTTAACTTCTACATGTTGGCGAGCGTGAAAATATTTATTGTGAACACCGTGTTGGAACTTTATTGGAATAAAGCCTGATTGCATAAGGGGAATGAGTTAAGGCTATGGTACCGATATATTTCCGCCGTTAAGGTTGACGGGCACACGGCAGCGGACTGTACCACTCGGTCTTAACATATTCTACGAAGTTATGCAATTTTTTGGAAGATGGTTTTCCACTTTACATCAGGTGGACCAGTTGCTGATTCTTTCAACCATCATTATGAAAAGTTGTCGGAAGGAGCAGAATCGCCTCTGATTTTGGAAATGGATGGAATGGAAAACCATCGTAAATAGAGTATTACTTTGCAGTGAAGTTTTAATCGGTTCCTACGATGTCTTCCGAAGTACACGCTCAGTTTCACATAGCGGGTTTTGGAGATAGACTATACTCTGGATTAACAAAGGCTAATAAATAGGCTTTTATACCGATATCCCTACAGGAATGCAACGCAGGTGATATCGCGGACACAGTTAAACATAAATAAGTATTACTCAGTAGCGAAATTTCTCCGTAAGCTTTACCATAAACAATGATAAAGTCCATATAATTTAGTTGCACGAGCGCACAACAGGCCTTATCGCCCGCCACACGCGATGCATCGAGGTACAAGAACTCGTAATGAATTAGGGTTATATTCGTAGTAAAGACCTCCAGACGAGTAGCATTTCCATAAACGTATCTGAAAACTGTTAAACAGTGGTTATGAATTGTGCCTGTAGTACAATTTTATAGTCCTTGTTGTGTTGGTCTCTACCAGCCCATTATATTTACATATGAACAAATTTGTTTAGATGTTGAATGAAGCAGACGAACGGAATAGGGAAGCAATACAAAGTTTAATTATATACAAGAGTCGGTCCTCTGCAATCACTCATACTATAACGATCGGAGCAGCTTCAGGAAACACTTGCACTAATTTATTGCAGATATGGGCCCCAACTGACGTGTTTTGTCCATTGGTAAAAAAAAATTATAAACACGTGTAAGTTCCTGCCGGTTCATCAGTCAGTGGATTAAGTGGTTCGAAGATTAGGGGCCTAGATCTGTGTTATCGAAAATTTCTGAATGTATATGTGGATATCCTCTGTTGATTTATAAAAGACTGCTATCGACGTAGCCGCGACGCAAGTACTGAATGTTTTCAAATGAAATTTGGCACGATTAGAGTTCATACTGCGAGGAAGGATATAGGACTCAGTGTATCCTGAATATCAGTATCGTTTCCTTAAGACAAGTGTTGAAAGTCCACGCAGACATTCACTCGTTTTAAATATGACCAATATTCCCTATTGACACTGTTTTCGATGCAACGAATTGCTATCGACGAATGTCAACCACACAGGGATGTCACCGTGCACGCATGTATACCGCGGTGACAGAAGAGACTAGACACAATGCTATCACACAACAAAGAGTAAATCAACACCTAGCCCATATCCGGTAAAGCAATCAACTAAAGTGGGGTGCCGTCCGGGCGCACAGCTAGATTGAATCAAATTGACCGGTTACCATTAAAGAGAGCCATCTGTTAAATAACCCCCTCTTAACGATGAATGATGGCAATTGGATTAGGATCGTGTGATGGTGAATGTTCGATTTGTTAAATAATATACCTCTTTCTCATTTCCCCTTTTCCTTGAACCTTAGGTTTGAAAGAATACGAGTATAAATCGATTAGTCAAAATGATCTCAGACTTGCATGTAATCCAATTCTCAAAAAGTTAGATATTTAAAAATTTTGAATTGAAACTAAAAATCTAGAGATTAAAATCTACTTTTATTTTTGCTATTACATCGACGGCAAATTCTTCCCAAAGTTAATTATATTTTTAATAACATAAAAAAGGTCTTATCTAATATTTCGGCTTTAGTCAAACTTTCTTACTTACATATTTAACAGTTACAGGAAACAGTCCTAGGAAACAAAATGATGTTTTGTTGTGGTGTAAAAGAATCAAAGGACATAAAACTCACAAAAATAATTTTAATTCAGTAAATGAAACCATCAAACTATCTCAAGAAATTATGACATCAATGCAGTGTTTAAGTTTGTAACCTCAAGGGACGATGAAGGATAGGGCGTCCCTAATGGAACGGAAATAAGAAACCTTACCGGAAATGAAGCGTACGGGAAATTGATGGGCGGAATGAGGTTTATGCGGCGACGTGGTAGACGGATCGCTCGTCTTGTCTGTGAGCTTGTTACTTTTTGGATTAATTACTATTACGGCCGTAGCCTAGGATTCAGTACTACTTTTTTACTTTACTACTCAGTTTTATTCAGTACTACTTTTTTAATTTACTATAAAACGTTATTTTCGTTAGTATTTTTATTAACTTTATTATTTACTATAGTATTTTTAAAACACGGAGGTCCTAAGTTGGATTTTTGACTGAGCCGAATAAGATTTTCTAAATTAGTCGAGGGCTGGCTTCCGCCGTGGCTAGTATCACCCTAGCAATAAAGACGTGTCTACGAACCGAAAACGAGGAGAATTTTCCAACTTAGTTTGCATCACCACTTACCACCATGGTGAGTGCAGTCACTAGGTCCAATTGTTAGTCGAAGACTAATACCATGCACGCCATAGAAGTGGTCTAATCTGATAATTAAAAAGTGACTGCAGGAACTCCTAAATTATATCCGTCGAGTTTCAACTAGCTAGTCGATTGATAAACTCTACATGTTACTGCAGAAATAGTTTGTTTATTTATTTTTTCATTTAAGTTCATAACTTAATATTTTTGAAACATTTTAGATATGCATTTATTTTAATTTCTGTCTATTTTGACACCAAATGCAACCTAATGGTTATTTTAACAACTTACTTTCAATAATAACATTAACGTTTATGTAAATTTTTAGCTTGAGTATTTATGCAAGTGTAATTTACTAACATTTACTTATTTTCTACCTTTACCTGGATATTGGCTCAAAACTTCACAATAAATCTTTAAAAATCTACAATCTTACAAAGAAAGATCGTCTTACTACTGAGCTTTAGTGTGAATCCCACTTCTGCAAATTATGTCAGTCAGTATCATCATTCACACATTATTCGTTTATTAAATTTCTTTTACTTGTTATATACCTGTGCCTTCCCACGTGTATCCTAAACCGCATTATACATACACCCCTATCCAATAATCTCCGTCACGCACTCACGCCGACCTCACGAGCGCAGGGCAATGCTTGCGCAAGCGCGGCTGACTGATATTTGAGTGCCTTGTAAATGTCCTGATTTATGCCACTGCAAACGATTGTGCAGCAATCACACAGCAGCGCCTACGTAAGTGTACTCCTACTCAAGCTGAAAACTATTTGTTAGTTGCGGGACAAATGATAATTGAATACATATTGTTTTGAATGCAGCAACACAGGGCTTCAGGTGTAGAAGGAGCTTGCTTTATTGCATGACGTGTCGTATACTTAGATCATCAGTCTAATGAATTAATGATTAGAAGTTAGTCGGTAATTTCTCAACTGTAATATTGTTAAACTAAGCTTAAAACCGCACTCGTGCAAGGAGCAATTGAAGAATGGACGCAAATAAGTGCACTCTTCCACAGACTTCACAACGAACTAGAACATACACTTCCATTAAGAATTGTTTGGAATCATTCGGAATACACCGAATGTTTACGTAATTCTGTATGAATGGAGTGTAAACAAGTTCAGTTTCTGTAGCCTTGTGCTGTGCTATAAGTTTATAATGAATGGCTTCCAAACTTGCGTGATATGTCGTAAGGTTCTTTGTTGACATTTAACTAAAGGAATGTTTCAAGTCACGATATCCATACAATACTCATAAAAGTCATATTTTTTAAAACCATAATTATGGTAGTTAATTAGAGATTTACAACACGAAATGTAGTAGGAACAAGTATGATACATAATATTGTCGGGTTAGCTTCAAAAGTAGAGCTGCTGTATTCAAACAATTTGTGTATAGATAAGTTGGTATGCCCATGGTATTCTCAAAAATAAACGATTCGTGTTGAGTGTTAATTACTTGGACTTTTCATAATTTATACAAGGCTTTATAAAATTTTAATTAGAAGTCTAAATATTTAGAGGTTATATTTTACATTTGTTTTACATTTCATATTGTCATACAAACCGATCCTAACTAATAATTAAAACAATATGTGAGTTTTATCTGTTACAATTAGCAAATGTCTTATTTTTTGACACCTGGGGAAAAGGGAATAGGGTAGTTTTCAACCATGAAATGTACTCTTTTAGAGATAAAGGGAATAGAGGAAAAGAACTGTTACACGCATAAAAACACGCGAGCAAAATCTCATTGGATATAATTATAAATGAGTTAGCCGCAGGCTGTGTTTGTGTGAAGTGGCCGCCATTGCACTCGTCGCATAAAGAGAACCGCTCCAAATTCTGAACCGCCCAACTACCGACCGGTTCGCACAGATAACGGCGCACAAAGCAAACGGCGTAAAATAGAGTATCCTTTCAGGCAACTTTCAGCCGAGATCTCCCTTTGCAGTGAAAGACTCGTGTAATGAAACGCGGCTGCATGGCTAATGTGTGTGAACGGAGCGGCCTGCCTGGGTTACTGACCTCCTTTTGTAATGTTTTCACAGCTTATGATAACCTAGTAGCTTTGATGTTTGAAGCCTTACTCTTTTCGCTAACGATAGTACCGAGATGACTTTTGTCTGTTTATACGTACATATACTAATATTATAAAGAGGTAAAGTTTGTATGTTTGTAAGTTTGTAAATAAAGTTCTGTCGGGGCTAATCTTCGGAACTACTGATCCGATTTAAAAAATTCTTTCACCAGTAGAATGTTACGTTATCGGTGAGTGTCATAGGCTATATTTTAGAGAGAGAGACGAGACGAATATCTTAGCATTCCATGGATTCACCGTGCGGGTGCCGGTTCCATCGCGTGGCTGAGAGAAAAACTCCGGACAGAGCCCGAGACTTGTGACACGGGTGTAGGGTTAAGGGTACCCCTAGTGACGACGGGTCAACACTCACCTCCTCTGTTCAAGTTATTCTCCCTGCCCAGCCAAATTCGGAATGACCCTACTAGAGCAGCTTTGGACACTCGTTCCAATATGGAGCTTACTGCACTTCTAGTAAGGCCAAGGTCTTTTAGCAGGTTATAGAGGTATACCTCTCGCACCCACTTCTACCGCGTGTAAACTAACAACATAGCCATTTTTGGTTAGTTCATTAGTAAGGTCTTTGTATTGTTTATGTTAACCGAGTTATCACAGTTTTTGTCGTGCAAGTCGGATCGCAAAAATCTGTTAAATCGGCTTTATGCGCGTATGCTTGCCTTAACTATTGAGAATAATTGAAAGCAATGTATGGGAACTTTATGTATCCTAAAAAGTTCTCCAAAAAAGTCCGCGACAGCATATATCTATCTTTTATATTTTAACAGATATATAACATTTTGTGTTTTAAAAAACCATTTAATCTATATACTTACGTTTACGTCATTATTTTTACAACTAAACTTAAATCCTTATCAAAATAAATTGTTTAATAATCTTAAGGATATTATTGAGATAAGATTTGTCTTTAACAGTATGTTAATTAGTTATATGTTTTCGGAGATATTACAAAATTTCTAAAAAGCGCGAAAATGCCGCTATGGCGTCTAAATTTAGTTGACCTCCTTCGTGTTATATTATAAATACTGAATAGAGGTCAGCATTTTGGTACTGATATTGCTTCACGGGAAACTGTAAAAAAATAAATTGAGAGGGGGAGCGGGGAATGAGCACACTTTGTATGAGTCTGTCTTTAAAATTAGAAGGGTACCTAAGAGTTTTAACGCGTACGAAGTCGCGGGCGACTGCTAGTCCTTCATAAATTTGGATTATCTATAATGATGAAGAATAAACGTCAACCAAGGACTGGTATGTGAAAACGGACGAGTATTATCTCGTAAGAAAAAATATAGATTTTCATGAATAGTTTATTTGTTTTCTGTGAGATGCCTCAACTATAGACAGAATGGATTCGTCTGCGTATTTAAGAATGTGTTCTAAAGGCTCTAACTTTTTCACATTTCACATTATTACAAGAATTTAAGAGATACGGATTCCCTGTTTTGTATTTTTATATAACAATAATACGATAAAAATTAAGAGGATGAAATTCACTTCAACAAAGCGGTATGGGGCAATTTATATATTTCAAAAGCACTTAAACCGACAGGCAGGTACTTAATATATCGTTTGTCGAACGAATAATGGATAGCTCTTACGAGTACCTACGTGCCCAGTGTTGACGGAGATGTGTTTTACTCACTGAAAATAGCTTTTAGCAATTGTTAATTGAATTACCTGAAACAAGAAATTAATTCATATTACATTATATATTTATGTAGCGCACGCTAGGTGCAAGATACAAGATATCGATGACGATGATCGGCCATTTATTTGTATAGGTTAACACGATCGCATAAAGTAATATAGTAAATACTCAAAAGCATTTAAATTAAAACATTCTATCTAAATGTGATCAGTATTTTTTTTTCAATAAAAATGTCGGGAGGACGGAATTTCATGACCACGTGGAATTGAAATAACAAAAAATAGAACCGACTCAAATCGCACTAAAAAGTAAAAAATAACTGTGTCATTTAGTTGCTTTAATTTACTTAAGCATATCTATGAAGTCAGTGCCAGCCAAGTTAAAGGAACATTTATTTAACGTAGTAAAGCAGTTTGTGGGTTCTAGGTAATGTCCTCAAAGTTGAGACCTTGGCTGGCACCGACTTCATAGATATGCTTAAGTAAATTAAAACAACTAAATGACACAGTTATTTTTTACTTTTTAGTGCGATTTGAGTCGGTTCTATTTTTTGTTAAAAATTTTTATTTTTTACTTTTTAGTGATTTATCGCCACGTAACGTACTCGTACTATACTGTCATAGTATATTATACGGCACTTGTAGCCAAAAAGCTAACGATACTTACACTAAAACCGAATTCGCTGCAAGTGTGCCTATACAACTTGAAGAGTTCCTTCCATTTTCCCAGTATATCATCATCAGATCCTAACATAATAACAATGTGCTCTTTCTAATAAAAAAGAATTAAAAATTAGGACAACTCTGTCTTTTCGTCGGTTAATTAAAATGAATAAATTGTCTAAAATGAAAGTTAAGCTTAAGTTACTCCTCATAACATTATCTGCGAGTGGAAGTCTGGTCAAAATAGGTCCAGCCATTTCAGAGATTAACCGGAACAAACTGACAAACATTTTTAAAAAATATTTTGTCATGTAAGTACGAGTGCCTACCTACCGGAAATATTTTCGCATTATAAAAAGCTGTTAATTCCGCAGTACAAACTGACACTACATTTTTGTTTATTTGTATAGATAGGCAAAATGTTTAGGTGTTCAAAGATCAAGGTAGCCCTATAAATAGATCTAGATAGTGCAAATGGTAGGTGTTGATAAGACGTGAACCAGCACTGATATCTGAAGACAAGCGTCTCCGATCCGATACCGAGCTTCCTCTCTACTTAGATTGCATTCAGAGCTAGTTCGTACCCAACTCATTAATGTTATGAGGTTATCTGTCAGGTTCAAGCGTTTTCTCCGTAATTAACTTCCCATCTCTTCCTCATTATAAAACTATTCGCTATAAAATCGCTGAACATCTATTATAATATATCTATCTGTAATTGATTTTTTTATAAGAGCAACTGCTAGGCGTCGATTGCCGGCTCTTCATAGCAGAATGTAGATGGTAGAGTCACTACAATGTTTCAAAATGGCTTTGCTTGTAATTTAAAAGTTTTAATATCTCTAAACGACGGAATATAATATAATATCGTACATATGTGCTACTAGAGGACGCCCGCGGCTTCACCCGCGTAGTTTCCGTTCCCGTTTAAACTTCAGGATAAAAAGTAGTCTATGTGTTATACTGATATACAAGCTGTATAATTGTAAAGTTTCCTCATAATCCATTCAGTAGATTTTGCGTGAAAGAGCAACAAACATTCACTCATCCATACAGACAAGCTTTCGCGTAAGGCCGCTACAGAAATATATTTCTATTCAAATATAACTTCATGTACCTATGTGAAATGGCTATTGAGTTGCTTGTACAATGTAACCAACGCGGTAACGCGATCGCTTTATAATCGCAGCCTATCAGACGTTACCAAAAGCAATAACAATTCCACTAAATACCAACCGTGGAAGAATATACTCGTAAAAACTTTCTATCGACAATTGATCTCAAATAATAAAGACCGACGCTAGACGCTATCGGATCCTCTGAAGTTACGAAACCCATTCATTGGACTCAAAGAAACTTTCCTTTGAAATTTTTAATTGCTAAAGATCTAAACTTTTGGACTTTGAAGTTAAAACCGAAAGGAATTTGGTGCCGGGGGAAATTCGAACTGTATACTCGGAAATCTTTTGGTAAACGGTTTTCAACGTCGCCAATTTGTGAGGATAATGGCAACTTTAGACGGAATTCGTTAAAATATTGTATAATGTAATATTCGTATTTATAAAGGAATTTATGAATCCATAGGCACACTTAGACAGAGGCGCCGACTCTATGGGTGCTCAGGGGCTTGAATAGTAGGTAAGTACGACATTTATTTATTTGTCCGTCGATTGGTGTGTTCTCTTCTCCAGACACAAATTGCTCAAAATATCTTCACTCTTTTCAATGTTCTGCAGTCTGTACTTTTAGATGTTTTAAATTATGGAATGATTACAATGCGGTTCATCAATAGATAGGGAAAGAATTATACTTGCATATTTCAATTAGTTAATAAACAACCCTGAAACAAATGACTACAACTTAACGTCGTCCTAAGTGATTCTAAACTGGGTGTTAATGAGAATTGGGTGTTGGAGAAGGTTAAGGGAGGAAACACATTATTAAAACGTGACGCGAACCGATGAAACGCGATGCGTGTTGAGTCGAATCAAATGTATTTTATTCGATAGACCAGAATCACACTATGAACACCCGACGCGACACCATGCGCGCACACGCCATCTGAAGGCCTGAACCAGACGTGCCAGATCGGTGTGTCGCCCATGGTGGGGGTGAACACGCCACCCGACGCGGCGCGCGCGGTATGTTTCTAGAAAACACCCGACGCCACGCGTCAGTCCACGTTCAGTCATTCGACAACTGCCACAAACTATAACTTTATGCTAATTTAATATTATTTTTCATTTATTTAGCGAAATGACCGACGAAAATTTAATTGAGTTGGTAAAACGATATCCTGTTCTATATGACATGAATAGCTATATACAGGGATCATACTGTGAGCAATAATGCATTTCCCATGCATTCAAATCCAAAATTCGCATCAAATCTTCTTCAAAGTCTTCATCTGACTCGTTATTTACTAAATCCATAGTACATAACCATACACTTCCACTGCTGCAAGGTAACTGTACACAGAAATTGCTAGTGTGTCGTGGCGTCGCGTGTTGGTAATATGCACGATGCATATCGGGTGTTGACACGTTGCGTCGCGTTTTAATAATGTGTTTCCTCCCTAAAAGTATTTGGCAACACCCGAAGCCGTCTTGCTGGCGTCATTAATGTATAAGTTAGTGCGTAAACTTCACCGGGGATTGTATAAACTTTTTACGATAGATCAAAATCGGGTAGGGTGTTGGTATTTCCATAAAGCCGAGTTTATACAAACAGCGTTTGTTCGCGGATATTTGCAATACATTCGGCGCCTACACACGCCTTGCGACAGATTTATTGCCTTTAAATCTAGTTTATAGTCTGCCAATACGACGCCGATAATAGAGGCTTTCTCGTTATTTTATTATCACCTTACCGTTGGATAGTACACAATTTATCGCTAGTTTTGATTTGCATCTCGCGATAAAATGTTACAAGATTATTTATCGAAACATTGTAGACTAGATTTAAATATCTTCGCCAGCTTTAAAGGCGCCACAAACTAAAAATGCAGTAAAGTTACACTACAAGTTGACAATAAGAACAGTACTGTTTGAACTGTATTTCAATTGTCTGAAACTATGATGGCTAGAGATATAATTAAACAAGATAACCTACAATAATAAGGTCGTAGACGCATAATTAATCTTAAGCGTAACACAGCGGAAGCGGCCATGTTGTGACGTCATCCAGTTGCAGCTAATCCTCTGGAATGCGTATGCGCAGATAACGTCGTGGGGGGGCTCATGCCCTGCGATGCGATTATTACTGCGATGTACTTTGTGCCTCCTTGCAAATAAACTGTAAGTACACATAAGTACACACATCTTATAGTTGCTGAACTATGAAATATTTAATGTATTTTATAGAGATATCTTCGGTAGGAAATTATTGCTTAAGCCAGAACATGCTTCTTTTGCTCTACTTAGTGTCAGTCAATCTGAGGGATAGATCTGTTATGCTTTGAAAAGTTAAATATCACATATCTTTTTGGTAGAGGTTCATTTAGCCAAAAGGTTTGACATTGTAACTACTTTTAAGTCGGGCTACTAATACAGAACACTATTTTAAAGTAGGGCGTACTTAAAGGTACTTACTAGCTTTCGCTTAAAAATGCTTGCCAACCATAAGAACGTTCATGGAACTTGTACAAGTTAAGCGTCAAAAAAAATACAAAAATTGCATCTAATTCAGAACCCTTTCCTTAGGAAAACTAGTACCTAGTCTGAAAACGAACTAGGAATCGTATGGCGGAGCGGAAACGGCGCATCAACTGCAGCTATTTATAGCGCGCACGTGTGGCCCGAGCTTAATACCAAACGATATTTTTATTCTTTCAAAACACAAGTCTCACTTACTGTAACAAAAAATCATTCACTCTAAATGATTTATTGATTCGTTCGCACGGAATGAAGTAGTCTTTGACTTGTTTCCGTAGCTGCGAAGGTAATTAACACAACAATTGTCCTTGCCTACTAATGTTGTAGAGCTGAAAGTTTGTATGTATGTATGTTTGTTATTCTTTAACGCAACAATTACTGAATAGATTTATTATCCCGAAATTCCCACTTTAGCTGGTGGGAAGCTTCGGCCGTGGCTATCGACAGAGACGTCCCGTTAAGCGATTAAGCGTTCCGGGCTTAGCGAGAGAAACTATCGATCTTTCAATTTGAACCAAATGGCTTGTAGACACAATGTGCAAAATTCTTTATTCTTATAAATTAATCAACCGATTTCATTAAAAATTTTTAACAAAAAATAGAACCGACTCCAAACGCACTAAAAAGTAAAAAATAACTGTGTAATTTAGTTGCTTTAATTTACTTAAGCATATCTATGAAGTCGGTGCCAGCCAAGTTTAAGGAACATTTATTTTATGTAGTAAAGCAGTTTGTGGGTTCTAGGTAACGTCCTTGAAAGTAGAAACCTTGGCTGGCACCGACTCCTAGATATGCTTAAGTAAATTAAAGCAACTAAATTACACAGTTATTTTTTACTTTTTAGTGCGTTTGGAGTCGGTTCTATTTTTTGTTAAAAATTTTTATTTCTTACTTTTTAGTGATTTATCGCCACGTAGCGTACTCGTACTATACTGTCATAGTATATTATATAGCAAAAACCGAAATCGCTGTAAGCGTGCCTCCAAAATTTGAAGAGTTCCTTCAATTTCCCCAGGATATCATCAGCAGATCCTAACAAGCGGACAATGGGACCACCTTGGATGTATGCCCTTTCTAATAAAAAAAGAATTATCAAAATCGGACAACACTGTAAAAAGTTATGCGTGGTCATACATAAAAAAAAAAAAAATATACGTGTCGAATTGAGAACCTCCTCCGTTTTTTTTCGTCGGTTAAAATTACCTAGTCTATTACTTAAGAGTCCATCGCGAGCAAACAACGTATAACGTAGTATAACAGTAGTTATATTCCCTTCATGAACAGTCGCATTGTGTAATTTGAAATCAAAACAAGTTTATTGTAACAAACTGTTATTAAATGTCACATGACACAACATATAACTTATGCCGACTTTCATTCACAGCGCGTACGAACCGAATAACAATGAAAACGGAAGCAATGCTTTCCTTTTGAGGCTTTCCGTTATGTGGTAGACTGTTCTGCGTGTCACATCAACCTACTCGTGTCTGAGTGATCGTAGTTATTCACTTTGTAATGCAGTTCGACAGTTCATCTGTACTTTGTCTATTTCTTCCAAATGGAAAATCCTTGATGACAGAAAGAGAAAAGCAAAGCAGTGGAGCATGGACGTTTTCCAGTGTTTATCTATACATTATAAGTATTTATATATAATCTTCATCAGTTATCATAGTACCCATAACACAAGCTACCTAAGCTTACTTTGGGGCTATATAGCGATGTGTGTAATTGTCCTATAATATTTATTTATTTATACTAAGGATTCAAAGCAGTTCTTCAGTCGTCAATGCTTTGTCTTCTTCGTCTAAATGAGAGTTCATTGAAGACAGCAAGTGAATAAGTAAACAACATCTATTAACAGCGCCGCATGTGACTGTTATTATTAAATACTGAAATGATTATGCTAAAGAGAGTCACGTAGTTTCTCATGCAACTCTATGCACTTGTTCTAGAGCACGACACTCATCTCTGTACTAACGGAAACTACGCGTTAGTCTACAAATAGGATTAGATAAATAAGCATTAATATAAATCTTCCGTATGTATACCTTTATTATAATTGTTGTTTTGATGCCCGCCTGAGATACGTCATTTCGTGTAGAGAAACAGATATACTACTTTTGTTGAGCAGAGGCGGCGACATCGAATATATTGTCATTCTTTTGTCGCAATGGGACGATGAGAAAGCGCTATTGTCATCTATACTAATATTATAAAGAGGTAAAGTTTGTAAGTTTGTACATAAAGTTCTACAAAAAAGTTCGCGATAGCATATATCTATCTTTTATATCTTGGCAGATATATAACTTTTTGTGTTTTAAAAAATCATTTAATTCATATACTTACGTTTATTTATAGAACTAAACTTAAATCTTTTTTCAAAATAAATTATTTAATAATCATAAGGATATTATAGAGATAAGATTTGCCTTTTACAGTATGTTAATTAGTTATATAGTTTCGGAGATTACAAAAATTTCTAAAAAACAACTCTGCCGCTATATCATCCATATTAAGTTGACCTGCTCCGTGTTATGTTACACGTGCCTACTCAATAGGGGTCAACATTTTGGTACTGATATTCTTTGAGAATTCGAACTTTGATCTTTTCTTTCAATTTATTTGGCATGGGAGACGAATATCTTAGCATTCCATGGATTCACCGTGCGGGTGCCGGGTCCATCGCGTGGCTGAGAGAAAAACTCCGAACAGAGCCCGAGACTTGTGACACGGGTGTAGGTTTAAGGGTACCCTTTGTGACGCGCGTCAACACTCACCTCCTCTGTTCAAGTTATTCTCCCTGCCCAACCATATTCGGAAGGACCCTACTAGAGCAGCTTTGGACACTCGTTCCAATATGGAGCTTACTGCACTTCTAGTAAGGCCAAGGTCTTTTAGCAGGTTGTAGAGAGACTTCGCTGGTATACCCCTCGCACCCACTTCTACCGCGTATAAACTAACCACATAGCCATTTTTGGTTAGTTCATTAGTAAGGTCATAGTATTTATTCACTTTGAATACATGGTCTTTAGGTATGTTTGTTTCCCACGGCACTGTAGGCTCAACAAGTACTATACGTTTGATTTGTTTGGAAAAAAGAAATATGTCCGGTCTAGATGTCGTAATAGCTAAGTCTTCCGGGATTTTATAGTGCTTTTCATACGTGTCCATTAATATAGTCCAATCAGGAGCAAAGCCCAGAATTGAATAAGGCTTGCTGGTGGAATTTGTACTTGAGCCTGCTTTAACGAAGTTAGTTTGTCTTTTATTCGTCGTCAACCCTTTTTGAGCCCTAGCTACTGAAAGGCTTATAGCTTCACGTATGATTTCTAGTACTCTGTCGTGGCGGCGTGAGTAGAGACCCCTGTCCAGGAGCACCTTGCATCCTACCAATAAGTGCCTTGCAGTGCCCACTGCCTCACCACAGGTATAGCAAGATTTTTTCGAGGCTTTTCCCTATCTTACTAGGTTACTCTGATCTGGGAGAGTCAGTTGAAAGGCATTAAGATAAAATTTCAATAAGGCAGGAGACCAATCGTACAGCAAGGCGCGCCACTTCAGAGCCAGAGGGATGCAGAACTCGCCTAAGTTTAACCACTCGTTTTGCATTTCTAGGTTCATGGCATGCACTTTGTAGTTGTCGTCCTCATCTTGTTTAAGAAAAGATTTTATTATGTATTGGTCTTCCTTTTTACGTCTTGCACCCAACCCGGTTCTATTTACCTGAGCCCCTGCCATAAATTGTTTGTAAAATTGAAGCCTAGAGTCAAGTTTTCCGTCACCCTCGTCTTTAGGAAGTGATGCAACTAGTTCGTCCTGGGACTTAACTAGAATGTGCGTTCTGGTAACCCTGAGGTGTTTATAGAGTTCCGATGGCCTTTTTAGTTTTAACCCAAAATTATTGTAATCTCTGAATAGAGTTGAAGGGTCAGCCGAGAGTGCTAGACCAAACCAAGACTTCAATGTTTTTATGACATTTGCATCTAGTTTTGCCAGATATTATATAATATAATATACGAAATACGACCATATTTATATAATATACGAAAAAGTTTGTTCATTTGTTTGAACAGGCTAATCTCGAGATCTGCATGTCGGATTGTAAATTATTTTGTTTATTATGAAAGCTAGACTCAAAAGAGAAATAGACTATTTAATACAAGCTGTACACATCAGCTTGCCATAAATATATATTGTTAATATTAATGTACTGTAATATCGTACAATGTTTAACGCAAATGTAGATCTTTAGTACACGGGACGGCACAGATTGCTTGACGAGAAACTACAAAAAAATTAAATTGAGAGGGGTAGCGGGGAAAGAGCACACTATATGAAAGTCTATCTTTAAAATTAAAAGGGTACCTAAGAGGTTTTCACGCGGACGAAGTCGCGGGCGACTGCTAGTCTTTTATATATGAACACTAACCGTGAGCCACGGTTTCACCTGTGTAGCTCCTGCTCTCGTGGGAATATCACGATGCCTAGCCTAGGATGTCACTCCTCGCGAGTACACGGACAGGTAGTTTCAGAGTCTCACAGACATGCACAAACAAAATTTTAAAAAATTGATTTTTTGATGTAGGTACCTACCGTATATACTTTAATGTCAATATTCATTTAATAAAAAGCCGTTTACTGACACTCTAATCTTATTTGTTTTTTGTTATCAGTAAGTTCATATTTATTTTTAAGTTCAATAGATACACAACATAGAACAATAATTTAGGATTTAGTAATCAATTATTATGCAGCGATGAACGATATTGTGTGTAGAATAACAGAGCTTTATCTACATAAGTGAGGACGAATCTATTTGCACGTGTATATGTTAACCAATGATGCAATGTTGTTAACAGCCTTCAGAATACACTTAAGATACATATACTATATACTACTAATTTATGTATAGTGTCACACGAATAATTTAGATGTGAAAGTGTGTTTGTATACTTGTTTACGCTTTTACGCGCTTCAGTTGATGAACCGATCATCTTGAAATTGTACAGATAGCTTGGGACAGAAAGGTTCATAAGGATCTGATTACGACGTTTATTCAACTAATAATTATGATATTAACTATATGAATTAATGGTTGACCTGATAACCTTGAAATTTGATAGTTTTCTTGCAGTCCTGAAATATCATAGATAACATAAGTTGGTCAAGGGTACAAAAAGGTCAACTTGGCCTACAGTCGGATTAGACAGGTGCAAGGGAGGAAAAGTGTAGTAGTACTATACCATTCTTGCACCGTTTCATTAGGCACTGTTTCCAATACCGACACTTCTATATTGATTGCCAAAGTCTATAATAACTCAAGCAAAGCCTTCAACAAAGACTATACCACAGATATACCTACCTATTTTCATAGTTAAACAAACATTGGTACAAGGTGTAGGTTATTTACACAAGTCAAAACGGTCAGTCAGTCAAGGCGAACTGCTAACTGTTTTGGTGAGATAAAAAATTCAATCGACAGTTTCATTGGGCGCATGCCGCGGCACTTTAATTGTTAATCTGACTATTTTAATACAAATTCGTTCACTTGAAGTGAAAAAGCGAAACTAAACGTCAAGTTTGTCTAGGTTCAGAAGATTCGGCAAACCATTGTACTTACAAACCTACTTATGTGTTCTCTCATTTATTTGTATTGTTTTAAAAATGTATTATATGGGGGAGATTATGAATACAATCCAAATGCTATTATCAAATGCTGGCCTTGAAATTATCTGATTAATACAATAACCAATTTGTGTCAGTCGACGAGAACTTTTTAACGGACTGGCGATTGCAGAAGGGTTGCTTCTCGCGCGTATCTTGTGTGTGCTCGGAGGCACGAGTGTGCGTGTAATAGTTTCAATTTGTGTCAGTCGACGAGATCTTTTTAACGGACTGGCGATTGCAGAAGGGTTGCTTCTCGCGCGTATCTTGTTTGTGCTCGGAGGCACGAATGTGCGTGTAATAGTTTCAATTTGTGTCAGTCGACGAGATCTTTTTAACGGACTGGCGATTGCAGAAGGGTTGCTTCTCGCGCGTATCTTGTGTGTGCTCGGAGGCACGAGTGTGCGTGTAACAGTTTCAATTTGTGTCACTCACTCTGGAGCCCTGACCACCGGCTGCTTGGACCCCCGGGCCCCGCAGCAGGTGGACTGGATTTTTTTATTAATTTTTAACAGTGTTTATTTTATTACATAATATCATCCAAACCGCTGAACGACTTTTGATAGTTAAGGTATCGGTACAATTGTCTTGATAACCTAAGTGTTCTTAGATAGGTTTCGTTAACAAAAACCAAAATTGCGACTTTTTTTAAAATTAAATTTATTATTTGATCTTTTCAATAGCACGGGTAAGACCCTATACAAGTCAACCGACAAAAACAACATACGCAATACAACAGCTTGCAGCACGCAGTGATCAACAAATACTCCGATTCAATATGCGTACAAATAATATATCATCGACTTGAATTTGAAATCCATCGCTGACTAATCCAAAAGCTTTCAAGAATAGAATAATTTTAGCTTTCCGAACGAAGGTCAGGCGCTCCGCGTGTGCAGGTTATCTGCCAGACAGTGAGTGTGAGTGGTACTCTGTGCATATCTCGAAGCGGTTTAAAATGCGAATTCATCAATATTCGGTATGGTATGGTATGGTGTGTTAGGTATTTGTTTTGACTAAAGCTTTGAGCACATGCTGTATGGCAGAGATCGTATACTAGTGATCGTATACTAGTGATAAGCCTCATTACATTTGTATAAACATATACACTGCCTAACCGACCTGTTGACCTGCTGCTGCTGTTTGACCTATTCTAGTTATGAGATCCTAAGTACGAGTTTAGGATTGGGCTCTGAAATATTAAGCATTACTTTCTAGCAATAATTTCAAACACTCGTAGTGTGTAATACCACCAATTTCCCCATTACGAGCTAAGAATTTCTAGGAACAATGAAATGCTCAGAATTTTACAGGTTCCGAACCTACATATAACCGCTGGACCAACACGGCAGATAAGTTGAAGTTATATAAAGAAATAAGGCGCGCTCAAGTCCCTTCCAGTGATTGGAAGTCCTCGACCGTTCGCCTCCACATCAAAGGGCTCGGTTCACGCATGTGCACACAATAAAACCGCCTTTAAAGTCCACTGGAGTGGCTACCGGCAGTACATTGAGAGACCTTAACGGGAACCGAAACGAGATATTCTCGTATATATTCCGAGAATAAAGCATTTGGTAGTATCTCCATATAGTACAAGCATAGTAGCAAATCTTATTCAAATTCATTTATTAACTATGTTATATGTCTTAAATAAACATGACGATAGAATTTACGAACGATTAGATATTCTCTTCTCAAATAAATGCCAACAATAAAGCATTTGGTAGTATTTCAATATCTTAATAATAATTGTAGTAGAAAAAAATAGTACAATTTGTTAGTGTTGGAGGTTGGAGTCACTCGCGTCCGTAGGTAGTACCAAAGTTAGGTTTTAACCCTTGTTTACCCTACACGTGACCCCCGGGTGGTGCTAAACGAGTGACAATTTCTATGGTGGTAGGCTTCGGCCGTGGCTAGAATTACCACCCTGCGAGCAAAGCCGCGCCGCCAAATGACTGATTTTCGAAATTAGTCGTGTTCCGGTGCGTTGCTCGTAGAAGCCGGTCTAAAGGGAGTGGGTATGTACAGTAGTGCTGTTTTCTGTGACAGAACCTAATCTGTGGAATTGTTGCACCGAAGGTCTCAATTCGGAGGGTAGCGGGATCCGAAGCACGGTTTTCCGCTGGCCGACCGCAGTTAGTAGGGGGCCCAACTAGTAGGTTCGCCACCTATGAAAGGCTGCCCCGCCAACTAGCGAAAAATCCTGGAATGGCCTCCATCGTGCCGGTTGGCGACCGGAGAGAGGGTCCGATGGCGATTTCCAGGGGGGTTCGGGCGTCCCCGCAGTCTCCAGTTGAGCCTTTCATTCGTGTAGATTTTTTCTTGTGGATTACGGAGTCTTACGATCACAGTGCCTCGTACAACTGCTATTCCCTTTCCTATTCACTTTTAATACAATATGCATCACAAGAAAAAGAAAAGTAAATTTACACAGCGGTTGCACCCCCTCTCTCTCAAAGTGCACCTCACTAACATTAGAGGATTGCACTCCAATCTCGTCGCAGTCCACCACCATCTAGAGACTGAGAGGCCGAATTTACTTTTCTTGACGGAGACGCAAATTGGGATTCCAACAGATGTAGCGTACTTACAGTATCCGGGATACACGCTTGAGCACAATTTTAAGCCTCGAGCTGGGGTGTGTTTGTTCGCTCGTAATGACATCTGTTGCCGGCGTCTTCGTAATCTGGAGGTACCCAACTTCTCCATCTTGTGGTGCTTATTGGACACGGGCATAGAGCAGATAGTCTACGCCTGCATTTATCGGTCGCACAGCGGTGATCAGGAGACGACTCAGTTGTTTCAGTATCTTACTCAGACGGCTGACATTGTACAATGTCGGTATCCGGCTGCTCAACTGGTATTTTTGGGGGACTTTAATGCTCACCATCAAGACTGGCTGTTCCCATACCAGAATACCGACCATGCTGGAAGAGAGGCCCTTAAATTCTCTTTGTCGCTTGGCCTTTCGCAGCTGGTTCAAGAAGCGACACGAATACCTGACGTTGTCGATCATACGCCTAATTGTTTGGACCTTCTGCTGACTACCGACCCAGACCGGAATTCAGTGTCAGTTGTGGCCCCCTTGGGTACCTCTGACCACTGTTTGGTCAAGTCGGTTTCGAATTATTACCCTCTACAATCAGGCTCTACCGGTACTAGGCGGGTATGGCGATTTAAGTCGGCAGATTGGGATGGGATGCGGTATTTCTTCGCGTCTTATCCTTGGCGGCAAATATGTTTTTCTTCTAATGATCCGTCGAGCTGCGAGCATGCTATATCGGAGGTGATATGTCAAGCAATGGAATACTTCATTCCATTTGCTGACGTACCACTGGATGGCAAGGTTCCGCGCTGGTATAACGCTGCTTGCGCTGAAGCTGAAGTTCTCAAAAACTCAGCATTTGCAGCTTGGGCAGAAGCCCGTTCCCACAAAGCTCCGGACATCGTAACAAAGAAGAAAGCATTCAACTTAGCCGCCAAGTCCTATAAGAGGGTTCTAAAGAAGGCTCGTTTCTTTCGCACTAACCGCATCGGGGCCAAATTAGCTTCTTATCCACGTGGTAGCAAAGCTTTTTGGTCTCTGGCGAAATCGGTTGAGACGAACTTCTGCCGTCCTTCGTTACCACCTCTGCTGAAACCGGACGGGTCGCTGGCCTTCACCGCAAAGGACAAAGCAGATCTTTTGGCAACTCTTTTTGCGGAAAATTCACACCTTGATGTCGGATACGCTTCACCACCAACCCTACCATATCGCGGCTCTACTATGCCAGAGATACATATACGCCAAACGGAAGTGTTGAAGGTGCTCCGCAACCTAGATGTGAACAAGGCCAGTGGTCCTGATGGAATACCAGCAGTGTTACTGAAAACCTGTGCCCCTGAGTTGTCTCCTGTCCTAACTCGCCTGTATCGCCTCTCTCTTAAGTCTGCTCAGGTTCCGAAGGCTTGGAAGATTGCTAACGTACAACCTGTACCGAAAAAGGGAAGCCGTGCCGACCCGGCCAATTACAGACCAATTGCAATCACCTCCATACTTGGTAAAAGTATGGAACGTGTATTGAATACCAGGCTCCTGGCATACCTCGAGCAAAATGATCTCTTGTCGGACCATCAGTATGGTTTTCGTCGCAACCGTTCCGCGGGAGATCTTCTAGTGTACGCCAGTCACATATGGGGCGAAGCCATAGAGAAATACGGTGAGGCGCTCGCCGTCTCCCTGGACGTCTCGAAGGCTTTTGACCGGGTTTGGCACGAGGGCCTTTTAAGCAAACTTCCTTCCTACGGATTACCCCCTAGTCTCTGTCGCTGGATATCTGATTTCCTGAGTGAACGATCTTTTCGAGTTGTCCTAGATGGCTTCTCTTCTGATCCAATGGCGATAAATGCTGGAGTTCCTCAGGGATCTGTTCTCTCCGCTACCCTTTTCCTGCTGCACGTAAATGATCTGTTGAAGCCTGGCCTATTTGGGTATGCAGATGACAGCACTGTAACGGAGCGATACATGTCCGGTCCCCGTGCTAGCGGGGCTCAGACCCTTGAGCAAAGAGAGGCTTTAGTGGAACGCATTAATTTGACCCTCAACACAGTGTCTGACTGGGGTGACACCAACATGGTCAAATTCAATGCTACCAAAACACAGGCGTGCTTATTCACCGCAAAAAGGAGTCCTTTCCATCTGACTCCTACTTTTCAGAATGTTTCTGTCCCGATCACCGACAGTATTGAGCTTCTTGGAGTCACCATATCGTCCAAGCTCAACTTCGGGCAATGCATTGAGTCCAAGGCAGAAACAGCTGGTAAGAAGCTCGGTATCCTTAATAAGGTGAAGCGGTACTTCTCACCGGAGCAGCTTCTGATTCTATATCAAGCCCAGGTTCGCTCGTGCATGGAGTACTGCTCCCATTTGTGGGATGGATCGGCTAAATATCAGCTTGCTGCGTTGGATTCGGTGGATCGCCGCGCTCGAAGAATCATTGGTAACGAGGCGTTATGTAATGCAAAACTGCAAACACTCGATCATCGCCGAAAAGTTGCCTGTCTGTCGGTTTTCTACAGAATATATTTTGGAGAGTGTGCACAGGAACTTTTTGATCTAGTTCCCCCCTCGCCCTTTTACCATAGAACTGCTAGGCATCGTAGTAGTCTGCACCCATACGTAGTCGATATTCCGTGGACGCGTACAAAACGTTTCGCTTCCTCGTTCCTGATACGAACTGCGAAAATATGGAATGCCCTTCCAGCTCACGTTTTCCCTACCACCTACAATATGGGTATCTTCAAGTCAAGAGTGAATAGGCACCTTCTAGGCAAGCGCGTTTCACCGTAGGCTGCATCTTCGCTTACCATCAGGCGTGATCGTAGCCAAGCGCTAGCCTATATACTATAAAAAAAAAAAAAAAAAAAAAAAAAAAAGTGTTTATCGTACGGCCGGAGCCTATCAGCCAAAAACTACTGCGAGTAAAAGAAAAATATCTAGTAGGTAAGTAGTAGATGCCTGAATATGTTATAAGGATGGATCACGTTGTCTGAAGAAATTAAATACAAAATATGCTCAAATATGCACAAAAATCTGCCAAATAAAATAAAATTATACGAGTTAAACAAGATGACTATGAATTAGAACGACATTTAATGAGAATGTTTTAATTTATAAGACTTTACAAATGAATAAATTAACGAGCAATAAATAAACAACTTAATCTGTCAACTGGTCCATTCCTATTTAGATAAATAGAAGTTACGACGGCGCCATATTCGAAGATTTGAAAAAGGAACACAGCAGCTTCGCGCCATCGGCATGCACGCGGTTCCGTGTTCGTCCAGAAATAGTTTAAGTTCTGGAGCGACGCATTCCACATTAACCCGCAAGCTGTTTGGTTGTTCGTCATGTTTCCGAACGAGGCAGGGCGGCTTACATCGGGAATGCAAATTGGACGGTGAAGCTTCCGCGTGGATGGGATGCGTTTAGATGTGATGGTGATATCCGCTCGTGTAACGTTACAATCTACTCGTATTTCTTTTTTTCTTATTCGTACGAATGGTTTACGTCCGCGGCTTCGTTTAAGTGTGTTTTCTATCTTCCCATCGGATAAAAGTAATTTTTATGGTAATTTAACCATAGACAATCTTAAGAGATTGATTTTATGTGCTGTGTATACAATTTTCATTTAAAACTATACAATCGTTATTGCGTGACTGTGCGACAAACATAAACACATATTCTCAGACTTTCACATTTATACTAAAACTGTACGGTGATGTTACCAAAGATAACAAATTTCACTTTTGATTTATTTCAAAACAAAAACAAAGCTCTTACATAACATGTGAACATGAGCAACACCATGTCAAATAGATGGGAAAAAGTGCTGCGACTTTTGCAACATTATCTGAAGGTGTTTTTAATTCTCTCTGTCTCTTACTGAGATATAGAAAGAGACAGACGAATTTGATACGCTCACTGTCCAGCGTCGTTAAAGCTTATACATTATATCAGTTTGGAGTAAAACAACCATAGGGCAGTAAATTGACGCGACACATCTTTGCAAAAATAAAAAAGATATTGGTTTAGGTATATAATGTTCATTGTAACAACTAGTTATATGCAATCTACAAAACAACGATCTAAACATAGTCATCCGTCACAAGACATGTGATCGCCCACGGCGCGGTCAAACAGCTCGAATACCTGCACTTGGTTCGCGTTCCTCAAATGTGAATAGAAAGCGCCGTTCAAATTGCCAGTCAAACCAAAACGACGAGAGAAACTACCATCGGAACGAATACTTGGCGAATTCCTTACAAAAATATATATTAAATCTATTATTCAATTCGCCTTGGTTTTAAAAACCAAAACACAAGTCTCTCTAAAGTAGAAACTGTAGATAAATACTTCATTGCAGCCTAAAAATTTACACGAAACAGCAAGAAATAAAATAGAAACTAATAGTAAAATGCGCAAAGTGATCTTGTCGCGAAAAGCGTTTACCAACGGTATATTATGAGCACATCGAGCTTATGTCTTCTACGCAGTCATAAAAAGGACATCCCATATGAGCAAAGGCACAAGCTACCGACACAAATTAACGAAGTACCCTATTTTTCTTTTGGCGGAATGAACATTAAGCAGAAGTTTCCGGAACCCGGAGCGGCGAGCCGAGAGGATCGTTAAAGGACCCCTCTTTTAAATTCCAGCCAATGAATGTTATTCCTATTATGTAACGTGACTTAGTCATATCAAAGCGATATTGCTCAAACGAATTCATCCACGCATTACTTGTTCGGATTCTTTCGTGGTATTCAATTTTCCTTCATAATGTAGAACCCTTGATTGATTTAATTGTTACTTATCTTTATCAAATGCTGTTGTTCTTAAAGTAGATTAAAACACGGAGAATCTACAATATCTACTTTGGGATGAATGTAAATTAACTTATACCATTTACATTGATCCGTATCATTATCATCATAATGGGCGTCCAAAGCCAGGCCTAGAACTCCTGTTTCTATTTCCATACACCAATTCTTAATTCTATACTATAAATTCCACAAGAAGACTACTTCTACTAACTATCGCTATTGATCACATTCTAAACCGTATCCATTAAACGCAACTGCAAATTATTGTCATGCGTTTACGGGTTATAATAAATGAGGCTAACTTTCCTTGTGATTTACGCACTTTCGCAAAATCTTTGCGTGATTTATATGTTATATATGCTAGCTTTTAACGTACCATAGTCCGTTTTGAAACTGCCGTTGGTAAGTTATTGTTATGGCTTCGTGATACGAATTTACTAGCACTATTGTACAACATGTGGCTGTATTACAGATTTTGATATAAGTGTAACACCACCGTATTTAATCATGCCACAACCATATTTTATGTCATACCGTGTCGCGTACTTTCGTGTGGTCTATGGTTTGAGTCTGTGTCGGTCGGTCGCCGCCATGTTTTGCTACAAACAGACAGCAACGAATCGTCGAGCTTAAGGTGCGTAATTCGTGTGAATATTGAATCAATTCTAACTTACATCATTTAATTAGTTTCATCTTTAGTGTAATTGATATTGAAAAGTATTAGAGCATTATCAGTGACACCATATTGTAAATTTATGCGTAATGATTCAAGCGATTAATTTGTGAACGATATTGCAATAAATGGTCGAATTTGTTATTATGACTCGATGATTTTAATTTACTTAACCCTATCTGAGATGCCTTTTACATCTCAGAAGTGGGATTGTCTTAAAACTTTTATTGTTTTATAACCAACGCCCGCATATGTGGACTTCATAATAGTTGAACTTTTTTTTTTGTGTAAGAAAATCATAGATTCGATTAAAATACACAGGGTACTGAAAAGTACATATACTATTATCATCGATTATGTGATTAGTGCTTTTAAATATCGCACGATGCATGAGATGCATCTAGATTTTTTTTCTCTTACCGTCATTTTCCCGTCTTTTGTTACTGGTTTTACTGTATTTATAGATTCGATTAAAATACACTGGGTATTGAAAAATAGATATATTAGTATTGTATATTTTACGATTAGTCTATTTAAACATAGCATGATGCATAAAATGCAAGTGGATTTTTTTTCCATCCCGTCTTTTGTTTTGCTTTAGTGAAATTATATTTTTAATTTTTCTTAAAATGTCTGATGTTCAAACATATTACTTAGTTTATTATTCAATCTTTATAATAAATGGATTGTTAGTGCATATAAAAACAAAGTAATGAAAGTTTCAGAAATATCGGAAGTGATAGTGAAGAGTTGCCATCACCGTCCAGGAAGCGGACTCTCGGCAGTGACGCAATAAGCGATTCATTGCAACCCTCGTCGAGCGCTTCATCGCAGCCCTCGTTGAGTGAGTCAGCGCAGCCCTCGTCGAGCGAGTCATCGCAGTTATCGTCGAGCGCGTCATCGCAGCCCTCGTCGAGCGCGACATCGCAGCCCTCGTCGAGCGCGTCAGCGCAGCCCTCGTCGAGCGCGTCAGCGCAGCCCTCGTCGAGTGCGTCAGCGCAGCGCTCGTCGAGCGCGTCAGCGCAGCCCTCGTCGAGCGAGTCATTGCAGCGCTCGTTGAGCGTGTCATCGCAGCCCTCATCGAGCGCTTGATCGCAGCCCTCGTCGAGCGCGTCATTGCAGTGTGAGCAATTATGCGAGCAGCGTAGACAGTTAGCGAGCGAAAACAGGTAAAAGTTGAGGTCATCAAAAGAAATTATAAATATTTGGCTACATATATGTGCAGAAATGTATAACTGGAGTGAGAAGCGAATGATTCACTATGTCTTGCTTAATCACCGGATTGGTCTTCCTTCCATTAAGCATACCTGGGCAAAATGGAAAGTTACGATGAGAGACTCTTTTCCAGCTCCAGAGAATTACACCAAACGTTACGAACTGGTAGGTATGCTTAATGGACGCCCTTAGTGTTCTCGCTTTAGTGAGTTGTAAGAAATGCACTATTTTGATAAGATTGATGTATAAAACAGATTTAAGATATTTGTAAAGAAGGCAGTGGATTGTGTTGGTATGTGATCGTCGATAAGGTTTGGGTTCTAAGACCGTAAAGTTTGAAAAGCCCTAAGAAGTACGAAATTTGTTCCGTTAAACAATTTAAATAGATTTATTAGAGACAAACGCCCTAATATTTTTCTCAACACAATTCCACAAGGGACTAATACCATAATAATACGTTTAAGAATATACAATATTAGATCGGACAGATCCTGCGCCGACCCTTAATAACTATAGGTTTATTCTCTAGGCGACGAAGCCTTACCAAAGTCGAGTTCACCCACTTCTTTGCATCCCCCACTTACCAATCCTTGTTTACTCTATGAGGAAGTCATTAATGCAATAAATATATATTTATAATAATAACACTACGATTATATAATGTTTAGGAGCTGACGTGCCGACGACGAAGGTTTAATTATTACGTGACTTCAATATATACCTAGTTTAGTTATCAGGGTCACTTTTCGAGCTGTGGGTCATCCTAGCTATTTATCCTAATCCTTTGCTAAAATGTACAGTTCGTATTTAATCATTGATATGAAACGAGGCTTCTCGTATTCGGGAGGGGAGGTGAATTTTAGAAGGTAAATTTATGTAGTAGATGATAATCTTATTACCTATAACGTGTTACTAGAAAGACCCACTATAAATTTAATCAAAACCTTAAAAGTCATTAAGTTTACACGTGTAGGCAATGGAACCATTGATAAACTACTCCTTAGTGTGGCTCATAATGTAAGGTTTAATAAAGGCGGAATGGTTTCAATCCCTACTAAATGAAATTCACCATGTAATGGCAATATCTATGTTGGCGATTGAATATCAGATTAAGGACATCGAAAGAAATTTATTAATACAAAAGATCAGTCCTTCAGTGATACATTTCAAACCAAACATACTTATCACCCGACAACTGGTTATTTTATTATAGATCAATGTAACAGCGTAGGGATCTGGAGCGTTAGAAAAATTTACCCATACGTTTTAGTAGATTTTTGATGCGGATAAGGTTTTATGAACTTTGAGTATAGAGTTTGAAATATTTAGTTGAAGCACAATGAGTACTTTGCTTTCCTGATAGAATTTCAATGTTGGGTACCTGTAGGACTTCTTCAGAATTACTTTAAGTACAGATCTGAATCATTTGACATTTTTTCACCCTGAAGTAATGCAAAAGGTTAGGATTGACTGGCACAGGACACAATATACGGATAAGAGTTTCTTGCAAAGCTGACTGGTATAGTAATTTTATTTAATTATCTTGCGAACGCGATTTGACAAAAACTAAATATGAGCCTTAAATTTAAATTTTGATCAATTACGATATTATGATATTATGTATAGAGGATATCTGGTCACCGTCTAAATTTTTGTGAAAGAAAGTAAAACATTTGAGAAACACAAAATTAATGCCAAAGAGAGATAAAGGTTTTTGGGTCATGCTAGTTTTGTTTTTGGAAAGTTTGTGCAGGGATTTGTATTATTGTAAGCCCCTTGACCGCCTTTTTAATATAATATTAACCGGAAATTGGAAGAAAATGCTTTCTAATAGATCCATTCTCACTCTATGGGGTTATATAAGTTATGACACAATTATTCACCTTGCAAATGAATTCGGTATTGCTGGCATCGTACTATAATAGAAGAGGTAGCGATCATAGGGGAGCAGTAGCATATTTTAGGAATAAATATTTTCGATCTTACGAGATAGACTCCTTATGAACTTTTATTTGATAGGATTGATGCACACCAAACGTCAAATCAAGATCTTTATATAATTAAATGGATGAGGTAGTACAAGTTAATGATAAGATTTTTTTTTAATTAATGATAAGAAGCCAGTGAAAGCAAAATAAAAAAAAAAAAACAATCAAAGAGGCAAATAAGCATTGATATACTAGTCAAAGAAAATAAGTTACTGATGATTATTATAAAGATACCGCATTAAAATAGCGATGGGAATAGTATCTAAACTGGATCAAAAGTTGTAATCGAAATACCAAGGTCCTTATATCCTTAATATAACTAAAACTATTTTACTGAAGGATATGTTCCTTGCAGAAAACACTCAGTAAACTAGAAAAGGCGCTATATTAAACTATTACTGCCTTAAAGCCACTACTCGCTCTTCCAGTGACGACAGTAATGATTAGAGCTAATATTTAAATTAACTGTAAATAGTATATTACCCCTAAACTTATTATTTGAAAATTTATTGATTTTGTTCTGTATTGTAACTTACAAAAATTGATGAACGTTTAAATTACAGAGATTATTAGATAGTGAGCTTAGATAATTTAAAACAATTGTACCAGATGTATATTTATCGATTTTGATCTGATTTGTAACTTACAGAAATTGAGAAACATTTAAATTACAGAGATTATAAGATAGTGAGCTTCGATAATTTAAAACAATTGTAACCAGATGCACATTTATTGGTTTTGGATTTGAATTGTAACTTACGAAATTGATGAACATTTAAATTACAGAGATTATAAGATAGTGAGCTAAGATAATTTAAAACAATTGTAACCATATGTACATTTATTGATGTTTATCTCAATTATAACTTATAGAAACTGATAAACATTTAAATTACAGGGATTATAAGATAGTGAGCTTAGATAATTTAAAACAATTGTAACCAGATGTACATTTCTTAATTTTGATCTCAGTTGTAACTTACAGAAATTGATAAACATTTTAATTACAGTGATTATAAGATAGTGAGCTTAGGTAATTTAAAACAATTGTAAACAGATGTAACGTAGGATCAGGGAGGGTGCTCTAAGTCGGGCAGGAATTGGCATATGAACTTGCCGCCCAGGAGTTGGCTTAGCGCATCGCAGCCGTTATAGAGGGATGGTGAAGGAAGTAGCCTGAACTCTATGCGGTTATAGATTAGGGAGGGTGCTCTAAGTCGGGCAGGAATTGGCATATGAACTTGCCGCCCAGGAGTTGGCTTAGCGCATCGCAGCCGTTATAGAGGGATGGTGAAGGAAGTAGCCTGAACTCTATGCGGTTATAGATTAGGGAGGGTGCTCTAAGTCGGGCAGGAATTGGCATATGAACTTGCCGCCCAGGAGTTGGCTTAGCGCGTCGCAGCCGTTATAGAGGGATGGTGAAGGAAGTAGCCTGAACTCTATGCGGTTATAGATTAGGGAGGGTGCTCTAAGTCGGGCAGGAATTGGCATATGAACTTGCCGCCCAGGAGTTGGCTTAGCGCATTGCAGCCGTTGTAGAGGGATGGTGAAGGAAGTAACCTGAACTCTATACGGTTATAGAATAGATTCAGGGAGGGTGCTCTAGGTCGGGCAGGATTTGGCATATGAACTTGCCGCCCAGGAATGGCTTAGTGCATCGCGGCCGTTACATAGGGAAAGTGAAGGAAGTAGCATGAATTCTGTATAGCCATATATAAATAAAGCGAAGGATGTAACTTTCATAATAAGTAACTTTGACCATAACAAGACTTTGTATAAATTTGTGACGATGACAGAGATAATAATTATTTTGATTAATTACCGAAAATGTACTAGTTGTAGAGATTTTGATTTTGTATAGAAATTAAGAACATAAACGACTGAAATTATAAATTAATAATGTATGTAAATATGTACTTTTTAGAATGCAATTTGTAACATTGATTTTTAAAAAAAGAGCAACTGCTGAGTTTCTTGCCGGTTCTTCTCCGCAGGATCTGCCTTCCGAACCGGTGGTAGATTCACTACGTACTGACAGACTTGACGTTTCAAAAGTGCTCGTAAAACAGCCTACTTAAAATAAATGAATTTGAATTAATTTAGTAAACAACAATAATTGCTTGATTTCATTGAATAAATTTGATTTGATTAGTGAATAGGAACGAAGGGACTCGTTCATGGAGGATGGCCGACTGTAACACCACCGTATTTAATCATGCCACAACCATATTTTATGTCATACCGTGTCGCGTACTTTCGTGTGGTCTATGGTTTGAGTCTGTGTCGGTCGGTCGCCGCCATGTTTTGCTACAAACAGACAGCAACGAATCGTCGAGCTTAAGGTGCGTAATTCGTGTGAATATTGAATCAATTCTAACTTACATCATTTAATTAGTTTCATCTTTAGTGTAATTGATATTGAAAAGTATTAGAGCATTATCAGTGACACCATATTGTAAATTTATGCGTAATGATTCAAGCGATTAATTTGTGAACGATATTGCAATAAATGGTCGAATTTGTTATTATGACTCGATGATTTTAATTTACTTAACCCTATCTGAGATGCCTTTTACATAAGTTACTGTCATATTGTTGTTGTTTGAATGTTTTTTACATTTTTCAACATTATCATCGACAAATTATTGCCCACTGCAGAACATTAATCTTCTAACATCTATAACAATTAAACTTCTCTAATTATATAATATCTGTGTCTAAAAATTATAGTCCAAATACTCAAACAAAAAGTACGTCTCGAGTTGACTTAATCTGACAGTTTGCTACAGAAATCTGTCAAAGTAAGATGACTTGAGATGTACTTACTTAAATTTGATTTTTATTTAAGTATTCCGTCGTATCACTAAGATGTTAAAGATAATCACCGAAACCGACGTCTACACTTTACGTAAATAAAAATGTTTGCTCATATCTGAATTTTATAGCTTGCTATTAAAATTTTCGTAACAATTTCACCGCGGAAGACGCCTGAAGCGCACTAACAAAGTAAAGGGCTATGAAAATTCATATGAAATTTGACAAGCTCATTAAATTTAATAGCTACAGGACGCTTGGAGTTGGCAACTTACCAACTGAGCGACGCGTCTGAAAGGATGCCATGTTGGATAACACGAGCTACTTAAAGTAATTTACTAAAACAACATGCTACCGACTATTCTATCTGACGTTTCAATATTAGTAATCCCATAAAGCTACCATTACTCTTTCTGACGTCTCAATTTTAGTAACTCAATTAAGATTAGATGTTAGAATATTTATGCACTCAACCCCAAATAAGACCTTGAGTAAATGTGTTGTCAAATATACGAAAAACTAATTCCTTCAAATTAGCTAGTAACTATCGAGCTAGCACTTGTGCGTTCTTATTTAATAACCGCCAATCAGTGGCGTGCACTTCATAGGCGCACTGCTTACCCTGAGGACTCATTACGAACCAGTATTGGAGAAGGAATTTTCCATTACACGTAGTTAGTACCTACAGTGCTTTTAAACCTCGTACAAGCCACTGCCTCTAATGTAAAGTAGTAAACAATAGAAGAATTACAAGTTTAAGATGCTTGTCAGTGGCATCGAAATTTCTAAACGTATTGATTAGCTTGCGATTTTTATTTGAGATCTGCTTAATAATTATGGTTCTTAGCTATGTGACTTAGCATGGCGACAATAAAGGAAGAAGAAAAAGTTTGGCTAGCATCTTCTACGAACAAAGGTTTGATTTGATTTTAGACAGGGAGTTGTTGTTTGTTATACAAAAGTAACTAGCGAGCCCCTGTTATAAATAGACTTTATGTTAGGAGGTAGGCTATAAAGTTAAATTAACTGAACACAACACAGGGTGTTCCTGCTACAGCATGTTCAGCGCGCATACACTGGGGAGTAGGTAGTGTAATGAGGTGACCTCAAAACGTGTCGAGTGGTAGAGTGGGTTACTTTTACTACGTTTGTAGAGCTTCTTTGGAAAATGTTACCAGTTTTGTTTTCCAATACTATTTAACGATAACCTATAAAATCATCTGGGACATATTTGATAGAGGCCAAAAATATTGGAGTTTTGAATATTATTTAATGTATTCATATTAATCGAATTATTTTTAAATGTTAATTATTTAAATATCATCCGCGAAAACCCTACAAATCCTCGAGATAGCGAAACAATAGTATCCTCAGAAATGTTGTCTCTATATTCCAGTATGTGCTAATATTGCCATTATTGCCAACCGACAAAACTAATTATTTGGGAGTGAGACTCACACAGTAGATTGCAAATAAATGAAAGATAGATAGTAGGTTGTCTACTCCTTCACTGTCGAAGGTTCAACGTCCGTTATTGCCAATGTATATGGTTCGGACTATGTAATGTTGAGGATGCCTAAATAATAAACATTGTTTTCAGTAGATCAAACTTCTGTTAAAATTATACACTATTAGTGTAATAAACGCAATAATATGTAAAATTATTTTGTTCATAAAAAATAAATCACAATCTTTAACACATAAGCTACATACAGTTACGACTAGCACAGTCTGTGTGGCTAGTGTAGGATTTTACCGCGTCGATATCGAGAACTGTAAACGCTTTTATATAACACTGACACTTACCCATTTGAGTTTTCTCTCGATACCGCCAGGGGCGCTGTTTCAATTACACATAAAATTTGACTTCAATAAAATGGAGACAAAATATATAGTTACGAGATCTACCCATGTACAATCAAGTGTAGATATAGAAAGTAAAGTAAATGTACATATATCGGAGTTTCACGTAAAGATAATTAATTCACAAGCACAAGAAGTTGAACAAGAGCCAACGGCAGCGCTTGCAAACGCTCTAGGGAGCGACACTGCGAAATCAGGTCACCTCAAAACGTATGGAGGACCCTTGCAGGATTTGCTAACTTGTGTCGTTGGTGAAATGTTACATTTATTCAGGTAGCTTTGTGCGAACGTGAATGCAATGTGAAACATGATAATACTGTATCTTTTGGAGTCTGTTTGAAAATTGACTTATTTTATTCAGCTGCTACGTATTTGCATACCTATGCTTGCCTCCCTGGGTATGCGATGCGAATAAAGGTCTGATATTATTATCCTTTGTATTCCTTATTACTATGTATTGCTTACAACGATATTTTATTTATTTTACTATTTATAGTAATGCCGGTGAAATTTATTATAATATAACGTTACTATCGGTCCGTTCAAAAAGTGCATGAACTAAGGCAACAAATAGATATGTCGTTTGACTTTTGTGACGTCATGTTGATCACTGAAGGATCAGACGTAACTGAAAGAGCGAATGTTCGAGAAAAGCGGCACTCGGCTGCCGCTTCAATCTTGGACGAATTAAATTGGTATTGTTTGTTCTCAGATAATAATATTAGCTCCTTTCGTGACTTGACTCTTATTATAGGGTATCAATGCCAGAAACCGATTAGAAAATAAACACATGCATCTGCCGTATTGAATATTATTAACCTGTCATAATAATTATTGCTAAACAGTTTCGAGCAGGCGTGACAGTGATAACACTGGGAGACATGCACTTCGTGAACTCACCGCAACCCATGTCAATGTATAGGCGTAACAGTTTCTCAACGACTTATAATTAAATGTTGTTAATGATACATACATATATAATATCACGCCCCATGCCCGTAGGGGCAGGCAGAGACTATATCTTTTCATATGCCACGATTTATTTATTGACCGACGAAAAAAAACGAAAGAGGTTTTCAATTCGACACGTATATTTTTTTTATGTATGAGCACGCATAACTTTTTACAGAGTTTTCCGATTTTGATAATTCTTTTTTTATTAGAAAGGGCACACTTCCAAGATGGTCCTATCGTCAAGTTAGGATCTGATGATGATGATATCCTGGGAAATTTAAAGGAACTCTTCAAATTGTATAGGCACACTTGCAGCGATTTTGGTTTTTGTGTAAGTACTTATCGGTAGCTGTTTGGCTACTAGTGCCGTATAATATACTATGAGAGTATAGTACGAGTACGATACGTGGCGATAAATCACTAAAAAGTAAAAAATAACTATGTCATTTAGTTGCTTTAATTTACGTATCTATGAGTCGGTGCCAGCTAAGGTTTCTATTTTAAGGACGTTACCTAGAACCCACAAACTGCTTTACTACGTTAAATAAATATTCCTTAAACTTGCTGGCACCGACTTCATAGATATGCTTAAGAAAATCAAAGCAACTAAATGACACAGTTCTTTTTTACTTTTTAGTGCGTTTTGAGTCGGTTCTATTTATTGTTAATTTTTTTTTATTTATTAGGTTGTAGATTTTAATGTTTAATCAACAATCTTGATGATAACTTCAGTAATATTCCGTGATTACTTTCATTGACACGTAAAGTCCGAGTTATCCGTACAACATCAAATGTTGGATACATGTTACATAGCGGCGGATAAGCCACCCCGTACAGCCCCACATATAATGCACTGAAGGGGGTGACCTCAAAACAAACTGCTCACCGGCCTCACTTGTACAACTTCATTGGAAAATGCGGTGTTTCATTTCCAATCCAACTGAAACTATCACTTTCAGTATTACTAATGTTTTGTTGTTGTTTTTTATTTAGAGTTTAATAAATATTAAATGAATGTATGTCGTTAATTACAATTAATGCATCGTTAGAAGTTTCGTCCTCAGTCACAAGATACCCAGCATCATGGCAAATCTTCGCTACAAATCCCTAAACTTCTTTGATTTCTTGATCTTTAAGAGTGTTTTTCGAAGAGACAAGAATACGCTTTAAACTTGGACGGTTTTAGACCCTTGAAACCTGCTCTGTACCAAACATTATATTTGCCTACTTAGCTATTAGCGGGAACATAATAATTATGACAAGTTGTCATAATATTATGGTATTCTGACCGTTACAGGGTCTTCATTATTATCAGCCTTATAACGGGCCAACACAGAACCAGGCCTCCCTTCTTGTAGGAGAACCTACCACGCTGTTCTATTACAAATGTAGTGCTTTCACTTTTTTTTACCTATTTATTACTAACGATCACCACGTTGACGATAATGACCGGGATCAACGACTTAACGTGTTCTTCGAGGTACAGGTGTGTAGCACCATCTACTTCCCGAGTCCGAGCCTAGCATTGACCGACTTAGAAAAAGGAAGACTCTGAATTATTCCATGACCCGACCCAGGATTTGAACCCAGGACCAAGAGATCCATATAGGCTAATTACTACAACAACAAGGCAGTCGTAAGCTCTTAGTCCATATTCCATAATATTAGCTTTTACTGAGAGCAAGAACATAAGCAGTAATTGGAGCCCGCAGCAGTTTCTCATGGATCGCCCACACGTGTTAACAGCCGTAACCCGATACCCGCTCGCCGTCTGCGAGTGCACTAAATTCTAATAAAGCTAATGATCTAATAACAGAGCATATTGTTCTTACGAGTACAGTTATCTGAGTGGAGATAGTCTGATCCAATTTAGGAACTACAGCAGGAGTTATACTCGATCTATATTTACAAGTTTTAGAACTATACAAACTACCTACATAGAAGTAAAATAATATTCAGTATTTGAATAAATTTTGCTAATTTTTGAACTCTTGAAATAATTTACACAAAAACAGTTTCTAAAACACGAACACGAGATTTTTCCCAACAATCCTTTACTCATAGTGTCACTAGTGTCACGTAGCCTTTATATAACTTAGCCTTTAATGCTCTTTTCAGATATACTTCCTGACCTACGACCTTCCTGCTGATAACCTGACTTACTTTATATGAAGGAACTTCTCTAGTTCACTTATTTTTACTGAAATATTTCCTGACCAACTTCTAAGGAGAAATTCTCCCAGTGTTACATTGTCGTTATTGATTTTACGCAGATATCACATCTGACCAACTTCTAAAAGCACCACACTGACTCCAATGGGCCTTGACCGCAATGTTTGTTTAGTTAGCACCTCGGTTTCTCTCCTGCCCACTAACTTAACTGAACGTGCGTGGAATGCTCACGACGCCATGAGCAAACTTGTTCGACACTCGTAACCGCGATGCCATGTGGTACAACTGTTTACAAGTTTACTTTTGATCACGGTTAGCGAGGGCACCTACTGGTATAATGTGTGTTGACTATTTATGAGGCATATGAGCTAAGATGGTTGCAGACTACCGCAAGAACCGCAACACTACATGAACAGTACCAGCGACATACATGAGTAATATATCGTACCTACGATGTCATGAACAACGCTACGCAAGACCTCCTTTTATGAAATTCCTTATGAATTAATTTGTTTAAAGGAGCTCCTGCCCATGGTAAAGCTTTCTAATCGGAGGTTGAATATTCAATCCTTGTATGTAGATAATGATTTAGCCGTCAAAATATTTTAAAGGAAAGCTTTTCATTGTAGTTATCTTTTTTCTTATTTAAACCGTAACTAAAAATAGAAAAAAACTTTAGAATTTTCTTCCGAATTTAAATTAAAAATACTTAATATTTATTAATTTTTTGGGTATACCATCCATATAATATACATAATAAATAAATAAATTGGGTAATAATGAAATAGTAAAGAATAAAGTTCTTAAAAACTAACTCTAGCATCATAATTAACATAACTGTATAAATATATCAAACATTATGACTGTAATTAATTAGTACAAAGATGTTTTTCCTTGTGTTGCGTTCGTAGCAGAGTTTAAATATTTTATAATAATATTAACAACGCCATTGGATTCAAAAATATATGATTTAAGTTGCATTTTAATTATCTTTGACATACGTAGAAGCATAAATTGCATTTTAATAATACCTAAAGCGGGTGTTAGCTGTGTAGTGTGTAGGTAGATTGTGTTTGAAAACAATACGGGACGGAATGTTTGTGGTAACAGTTCTCCATCGAATACTTTAATGATACCTAAAGCGGGTGTTAGCTGTGTAGTGTGTAGTGTGTAGGTAGATTGAGTTTGAAAACAATACGGGACGGAATGTTTGTGGGCAACAGTTCTCCATCAAATACTTTAATGATACCTAAAGCGGGTGTTAGCTATGTAGTGTATAAGTAGATTGAGTTTGAAAACAATACGGGACGGAATGTTTGTGGTAACAGTTCTCCATCAAATACTTTAATGATACCTAAAGCGGGTGTTAGCTGTGTAGTGTGTAGGTAGATTGAGTTTGAAAACAATACGGGACGGAATGTTTGTGGTAACAGTTCTCCATCAAATACTTTAATGATACCTAAAGCGGGTGTTAGCTATGTAGTGTGTAGGTAGATTGAGTTTGAAAACAATACGGGACGGAATGTTTGTGGGCAACAGTTCTCCATCAAATACTTTAATGATACCTAAAGCGGGTGTTAGCTGTGTAGTGTGTAGGTAGATTGAGTTTGAAAACAATACGGGACGGAATGTTTGTGGGCAACAGTTCTCCATCAAATACTTTAATGATACCTAAAGCGGGTGTTAGCTGTGTAGTGTGTAGGTAGATTGAGTTTGAAAACAATACGGGACGGAATGTTTGTGGGCAAAAGTTCTCCATCAAATACTTCAATGTAATGGGTATTGCAGAGGTAGTGTTTACCTCTTAAATACGCAAATCTAATGCCGACACACATGGCTGCTTTTAAGCGACATTCAAAAAAAGGTTCACTTTCACCTCTTCACTATATGTAGGTATCAAAAAATAAATGGACATACGCGTATGTTACGCCCGCGATTTTGATAACTGTTTATGCCGTTTGGATGGAGATTTCCGTTATTATATAAATCCCTATTTTAGAAGCCTCTAGTGTATAACTTCAGTGCGGTTCATTTCTCTTGAAACTGTATTGGCGTATTTTAAACCCAAGAAAAAATGGATGAGGTTCTCGAGTAGCTTTTTACAGACTAGTCAGATTTTGATAATTTTTAATTTTTTGATTAGAAATGGTGTATTTCAAGGTGGATGGATGAATGGATCATGGATTAGTAGTTAATTGGTACACAAATGTTATGAGGCTTTTCCCGTCAACTCGTATTGTGACAGCGTGATGGATGTATTATCAAACTACTCCAACGAGAGGCATAACACAAGTGAGCCATTGGAAATATCGTGTAGACAGCTTTATCGTGTCTAATTTCGCAAGTCATCTCTCCAGGGCGTGGCCACAATGCGCCCACATAGTACATTTGCATCATATCTATAACCGGTTGAGTTAGATTCAATCTCGCCAATAATTCGACCTTGTGCACTACACAAATCACCCTGAGCAGAACAGTTTCACTACAAATATACCACTACTGGGTCTCGATTGTAGTACTTCGTATTGATTTTAAAACCTTAACATTTAATTATTTAGATGTACGTGACTTCCGCTGTCAGTTCACAATCCAATAAATTTATTAAGGCGTACACACGTCAGGCATTTTTGAGGATAATTAGACGCTACCTTCCATCACGTTTTAATAGTAAAGGATTAATGAGAGTGGAAGTAGCTAAGGTAGCATGCAAGGACCGTGGCAAGGGGAGGGATGTGCCTCTGCCTACCCCTACGGGAATAATGTGTGATGGTACGTATGTATGTAGTATGTACTTCGTAACTTTTTACAACCGAAAACTTTTAGTTTTTCCCAATTTTATTGCCATTTTGCACTGTTGAGACCAACCACGTGAGATTCAAGTCATCCTATCTCTTCTCGAACATAATAATTGTGAATTTAGCTAGATAACATTAAAGGCTTGAGACCATCTACTACAACGAAACTTTTGTAAGTTCAAAATTTTTTTTCAATAAAGTGAGCCTAAAACTAAATTATCTAATGTTAAACGATACACTTAATTTTGTTTATTTTAAAGTGTGTTGAGATGGATGCATACAATAAGATATTACGTGCTATATCACAGGCAAGTACTAGAGAACTTGGCTATATCTTTGCCATAATGATGTACTTAAAAGATAACACGGAGATATTAACTTTTTTGCCATTGAATGCTGGTAATTATAATCGTTATTGTGTGGTACAAAAAAGGAAATTGCCATTGTCGTAGTGTTTTTCCGAGAATAATAACGCTAATGCTGATACAAAATACGAAGTTGGGTATGTTGAACATTTTCTCCCATACGCCTCGACATCACGAATTTTGCTATTAAATTTTTTATAGCTAAATTTGCTTTTATTTTAGAAATCCTTTCCATCACGAATACGCTAATATCTTCGGATTAGCTTCTTGGTTATCACATACAGAATATTTTAAACATGAATATAAAAATATAAATTATTTTATTATTAACAGTTAAATATGAACATTGAATTAAATATTTACAATTAAATAAATAAAAAAGTAAAAGCTTAGACATTTTAATATATATTTTAATATATACACTATAAATAAAAATATAGCTCTAGCTAAGAGCCATCTGGATCTTTACAAATCGCAAAGTAATCGGTCCATTCGTTTAGAGAAGCAACGCAGTCACACAGCAAAACACATACGTGAAACAGAGTGTCGATTGACTTTGTTCTCAGAGAGATACTGAATTAGCGAATAACCCTGATCTTCTGAAGGATATTTCAAACTCTGCAATCATTATAAACTCGTATAACAAGCGACTATCTACGCATCAGTCTAATAGATTGAGTTAAGAGCAGACATCATCACGAGTGGTCTCACAGATCGCTTCATCAGCTTGTTAGCTGCCGACTGCACTACACTTCACTATCGTATAACATATCGCTGTTAATTACTTGCTTCGTTCATCCGTCGCATGTCTAATGAGAGCTTGTCTGTGGATGAAGTTCAATTGAATACTCCGCTAAGTTTATAGAGTCGTTTAAAGTGTGCTTTATTTTATTTAAAAACTAATTTTCAGTTTTCTGGAGCTTACATGTGCAATAATATGTTAATATTATTGAGAATGTAAAAATAATATTACGTGTGATACACATGATATTATTTTTTTTTATTTATTATTATATAATAAGAAAATTAGTAAAACTTGTGAGATTTATGGTTTTTTACCAATTCTGAGTTAACTAAATATATACAATGTATACAGTAGGTATATATTTATGTACATTTTATCATACATACATTTTAATTTTTTTAAATATTAGAAGATATTAAGATTTAAATAATTTTATATTTAATTGAAGAAGTGAATATAATCGAAAGGTTTTCCAAGAACGTGAGTCTATTCCGATTCATGTGTTCGGAATAAAAGCTTTTCTTTTTTCCATAATTTAATCTAAAAATGCGAACTTGTTTTCGTTTCACGTTATTGGAACAAAGCTTCTTCCATTTTCCCCTAAAAGTTGTTGTTTTCTATTAATAAAATGACTACTAAATACAGTTTACTTCAATACATAAAGTTACGGTTCTTCAAAGCGTAGATGGTAAACAGAGATAATTCAACTCAGCAGCAACGATGACAGCGACCTCCCGAGAGTTTCATGTTGTAATCCCATTTCCTAGTTGTGCAATGTTATCTATGGCGGTAGGCTCGGAGGATATCCGGCGGCGGTCGGACTCCGGAACTTACTTCCTATTAATATTCCCATTCCCAATATTTGCTATTAGCACGTCTAGTTACCTATACATTTATTTTTAAAGTAGGACTTTATAATATACCTTTACCGGACTATTTAGTTTGATTATAGATAGGGAATTAAATTTTAATTAAAAAAAAATCTTAAATGTGTTTTTACTTTAATAAAGAAAATCTTAAATATATGCGTTAAGTGCACAGCGAATTTATTTAATTTTTTTAATAATCTTCAACTTATGAAATCTAAAATAAGTTTTAGTTCTCAACTTTTTAATGTAATGAAACAACAATAACTATAAAGAATATTAAAGAGTATTAATGAACTGCTAAGTTTAGATATTGATCAGGAACCTCAACAAAGCATTTGATGCGTTTACACTTCGTTAGCTAACATTAGTAAACTGTGAATAGGTAACACAATCTATATTTATATACACTCAAATAGATACAGAATTTATAAACAAAACACTTCATAAAGATTCACATTTAAATGTTTAACTGAAAGACTTTATGTTTTTGTTTAATATATAAAAATGCTTAAAATAATTTTGGCTAGCTTTGTTTATTTATTTGACTATCTAGACTTAAACGATAGTAATTGTTTACTTTTGTTTATTTATCTTCATATTTTTTTTATTAAGTAAAATAAGGATTATTAAAGTTATCATACCTGCATTTCCTGTATCGGTATCTTATTTTCGTAATAAAAACCAGTGAACAGAAATCACAACACTGTCTTCCGCGTCCATGTTTAACTTGACTCAGATCTGCTCTGTTCTGGTACTGTTCCGAGAGCCGGGAAGAAACCAATCAGAATCCTACAGAACTGCTTTATTATCTCATTCCTGAGGTGCAGCACTAAACGCTAGGACAAGGACTTCCAATCGTTGACTTCCCGGCATCAAGATAGGATCTGCAATCTTAATCAATGAAAACTTGATTGTTTGGCTTCGCTGAGATAAATCCCATTTTGTTTTCAGTTCATTAATGGGATTCAATATTTAAGTTTATCATTTTTGTAACTAAAATCTGTTATCAAAATTAATTTATTTTTCTAAACTTGTTCAATAGAATTCTTAATGAATATTGCGCGTAGAGGATGTAAAATCAATTATTATTTGTTTTTTCCACTTTCGTTATCACCGATTTTCTAAATTTTTATATAGCTATAAGTACTACTTTTGTTCGAATCACTGCAGAACGCTTAGTAGCCAGTATAGTGAGAGCAAAAGGGCTTGAAGCCTCCGTTGACCTACATCTAAACATAGCAGAAGATTATCGCTCCGTTTAACCTGACACGACCTCTCGCTGTCTTATATGTAAAGACAAAAGATATAATTAACATGAGAATCAGTTATAGAAATCCTATTACGATTTCAATCTAAAACACGGCTCTTAAATTGAAGCAGATATTACTTTGTGGGAGTTCATTATCAATGAATAATCGATTTATTTTACATTTGTCAGTCAAAAATATTGAATCGGGAACATGCACTTACCTAAATACAGGAACAAAAAGACAAATATATTAAGTATTTCAAAACTTTAAATTATGAGCTGAACGATTTTGTCTTTCCCTGGAGATCTTAAGTAGTCTATAATATTCTCTGCTACGCTAAATATTTTCCTAAAAAATATCCTGTCTCCTTCAAAAATTATATAAAATCACAGCCATATAATGTAGTGTAATATCGAAGAGAGAACCACTTTTTATGTTAGTTAAAAGAAGGCTTTATATTTGCAGATATACAAGTGGCATATTTAAAAATGTCATCTCAAATCCTTAGCATCTGCGGCTTAAGCTGTCAAAGAGCAAAGCCTTTGGCTGCAAGGGGCCTAATCTCGGCAACCGTCGCTCTCTTTCTGTTGATGTCGAGTGTCGAGAGCGGTTATTACCATTTCAAGAGCCTCCGTGGCTTCTTCAAGTTAGCCAACTGCGAAAAGTCATCATTTTATCAGTTTCAACGTTGCAATTTATATTTCTGAATTTAGAATTTTTTTTCTTATATGAATATATCAGTCGCGGGTTTCTAAAAATTAATTTGTTCAAGTTACTCCTTATAATTTGCTCCTTTTCTCCTCTTTAAATAATAATCCTTCATGGCTTATAGTCTGTCGGCCGGGGAACGAACCCAATACCTACCACATTTTTGTCCGGTAACTTTCCCGTGTAGCTGCTATTGAGGAGTAGACTTAACTGGGTTTAAAAACGTAAAAAAGTTAACTCCGCTATTACGTGTTAGCGGAGTTAACATTTTTGTTAACCAAGCGGAAAATTGATTGAAAGTTTTCATTTCTAGTACCTTTCCAAGTTCACGACTAAGCTGGAAAGAGAAAGGCAAAAAACCATTTTTATTGAACACCTAGCCTGCCACTTACATTTCTATCTTAGACTTTACCGTGAGTACGCAATATTAAGTGAAGATGCAGTGTAAGTTGGTAGCGAGCTTCAAACCATACCGTAAGTGGTTTCCTACCACCAGATGAAGCACGTGTTAATGCCACAATGTAGACAGTACTTGCAGTAAAAGGATTAGTATCTTAGCTTAGCTCATCTGCTGCCTAACACGGATTGGCAGACTTAAGGTAATCAAAAATGTTTGAGTATATAATGATCAATATCAATGATAACAGTGATCGGGACTGAAGGCTAACAGTTCAGTGTTTACTGCAAGGTACGGGTTGGTAAGCTGTTGTAACTTCAACGACTTATCAATTGCTGGGTGCTATTAAGAATTTGTTAAAAGAAAGGATAACTTAACAATTTACAGTCTAGCCTAGGACTTCGTAGGACATAACATTCCAAATAAATATAGACATATCCTAACACACAGACATTAGTCTATGTGATTTGAAACCTAGTGTATTTATACAAACGAGTCAGTCAGTCAGTCAGTCATGAAATCAATTATTTGTAAGGTAAGTTACGCAGAGTTTACAAAACTTTACACTGGTATAACGTTATACAAAGAAAACTGTACTTGTATAACAAATGTCAAAAAAACAATATCTTTTTCAGTCGATCGAAGAAAAACGTCGCGACCAAAAGCACTTCACTGCGAAATAACGACAATAGAATTGGAACAAAATGTCGACCTCAAATGGTATTTCGATGGAAAAACTCATTTATTTCAACTGTGGACTGGATTGGAGTTCATTGCAAAACTGTAAAGCAATTTAGTTTTATTCACCGATCATAAACAACGCAATCTACACACTCGGGATCGCTTCAATTCTTTCCAAAATTCGATGATGTAGAGGAGTCATAACGGGCAGTCAATATAAAGTATTTTTTTTGTTACAAAGTTACGAACCATAAAAACCTATATAAGGGTAAGTGGTGAACCCTTAAATAAATAGAATACCACTTAGCGGGGCACGAAAAGAACACGTCCTACAAAATCATGCCGTGTCGATCAACCGCAAGTGGTAAGGCTCATGTGCTTGTAATTTCAGCAGCAAGGCAACTGTGCCCTGGACTAGAACAGTCATGATGCTTCGTGGTAGAAATAAGCACTGGGGTAGCACTACCTCGGACAGGCCCAGTAGCAAAACTCTCTACAGGTAGCTACAATCTCTAGTAGGTACACCTCGTACCTTTCAAGTACTAACGAAATTTGCAATACGTCGAAATGCGTAGCTATCATGGCAGCGCTACTATTTTGTACTTTGTGCGCAGGAAAACGCCTCATATTAAGAGTGAACCTGTAGATTGGTACGAGCTATAGTCAATTGATGATGTGTTGGATTTAAATGATTGACAAAGTTTACAGTAGGTACACCAAGCGGTGGTTAATCTATACTAATATTATAAAGAGGTAAAGTATGTAAGTTTATAAGTTTGTAAATAAAGTTCTGTCGGGGCTAATCTTCAGAACTACTGATCCGATTTTAAAAATTCTTTCGCCAGTAGAATGCTTCGTTATCTGTGAGTGTCATAGGCTATATTTAATATTTGTATTGTATATATTACCTTTTACGTGAAATTTATTAAATTTAACTTTATGCGCGTACGCTGCCTTAGATATTGGATATAATTGAAAACAGTGTATGAAAACTTTATGCATCTTAAAAAGTTCTATAAAAAAGTCCGCGATAACATATATGTATCTATATTTTATAGCTTGGCAGATATATAACTTTATATATAACTTTTTGTGTTTACGTTTATTTATAGAACTAAACTTAAATCCTTATCAAAATAAATTATTTAATAATCATAAGGATATTATAGAGATAAGATTGGCTTTTTACAGTATGTTAATTAGTAACATAGTTTCGGTGATATTACAAAATTTCTAAAAAACGATACTGACGCTGTAACGTCCAAATTAAGTTGACCTCCTCCGTGTTATGTTATACGTACTGAATACGGGTTAATAAATAAGGATTCGATCTTCGATCTTTTCTTTCAATTTATTTGGCATGGCAGACAATATTTATATAATATACGAAAAAGTTTGTTCGTTTGTTTAAACGGGCTAATCTCGAGATCTGCATGTCGGATTGTAAATTATTTTGTTTAATATGAAAGCTAGACTCAAAAGTGAAATAGACTATTTAATACAAGCTATACACATCAGCTTGCCATAAATATATATTGTTAATGTTAATGTACTGTAATATCGTACAATGTTTAACAAAATTGTAAATCTTTAGTACACGGGACGGGACGGAGGATATTGCTTCACGGGAAACTATAAAAAAATTAAATTGAGAGGGGTAGCGGGGAAAGAGTACACGTTATATGAAAGTCTGTCTTTAAAATTAGAAGGGTACCTAAGAGGTTTTCACGCGGACGAAGTCGCGGGCGACTGCTATATAGCTATAATGACGTAGGCGAGCGCTAAGAAACGTTTTTTCTAATGCTCGCCTACTTAAGGGGTCAAACGGGAGTTCAAATCTACACCAAGTTTCACGCGGACGAAGTCGCGGGCGTCCGCTAGTATGTATATACAGGCGGTCCAATAGGTAGTTACAATATAAGGTGTTTTGTTCCACATCGCACCGAGTAAGGTGTGAATGGTAATAAATTGATTATTATTCATCGCTCAGTCCGATGACATCAGAAACCGCTGGGCGGCACTGTGTCACGGATAGTACCAGTATCTAGCTGCTAATTGTGCAACCAGATACATTCGTAATAGCTTCATAGGACCACTGTACTGTCTGTACGATCACCGCCCACGAGCTCTTAGATATGATCTTACAAGTTTGTTAAGTCTTCCAGCTATACAATTCCTAGTAGCAAACATTAATGAAATGAAAATTATGAAAAAAGAAAGAAAATTAATGATGTATGTTTTTCTTGTGATATGTGTTATTGCTCTTAGTGGTCCTTTTGTATGAGTTTTAATTTGATTTTACATATTTTGATAATTAATGCATTTTTAAATCATAAAACAATATCTAATTATAAAAATAATATAAACATGAATCAAGTTAATTGGTAGGGTGTACAATAACGAGAGAATGGGCACCGACATACGCGTGGGATTTGTTGTATGAGGCATTGCTAATTGTTTTACAACTAAGGACGTCACATGACAATGACACCCAAATTATAAACCAAGAACAGCTGCTGAATCCATGTTTGTTTGTGTTTGTGGTATGAATCGGCTTTACGAGCCTTTACGAGCGTGAGTCACTTGTGCCTTGACTTTTTATAAGTACTTGTATGAAAGCCCACGAGTAATAAATCAATTTGAGTTTGTGTGTCTTTCGAATATGATTAATACACGTTTTTTTCTTTAATTAATCGTAATAACTGTGTAAGGATTGGATACGATTATATTCCTACGGGTGGGGATTGAATCCACGACATTTCAGTGTTAAGTCCTGCCTTCTAACCGAAGCTATAATCGGAATTCAGATTCACTCACGAAATTCCAAAGAGGTTTTTATGGAGAGATTAAGTTTGGAGTATAGGCATTCCTTCCTCAAGAAAGAAAAAGATATTAAAAAAAAACAGAATTTCGCTCTCCTCGTTTCACGGAAATCACGGGGATGGTAGTATAGATACAAGTAGGTATATGTAGTACAAGTAACAACTGCTTTTGGAAAACCTCTTTATAGTACCTCATAGTACACAGTAAAATCTGTTCCTAAGGTTAAGCTGTAAACCATCGCCTACAACAGACTGACACTTCGCAAGGCATGCAAGGAAAACGCCCTTTTTGCGCTGCACTGCGGCATACAGTCTGAAAACATTGGAGTATAGCCTCATGTGCCTCTGTCTTCACCAGCAACTACACTCTTCAGAGGAAGAAGCGCTGCTTTAATAAGCAAAGCGGAAGACCTTTTAAGTAATAATAAGTAGTTGAAACATAAATGTTAATCAGGAAAAGCTTAGTAAAGTCTATATTTAAACACGTTTCACGACATGGGCTACGCTAGTCTCGTTAGTTTCACAGCCCACTGCGCAAAGGGTAGGTCATAAAGGGGTCGTACGGAATACAACCACTATACTGGGATCAAAGTTCAGCTCGCGTACAATTGCGAAAGGTTACAACAGAAGTTTAGAAATACAATAATATGAAATTGTGACAAATGCGCTAGTTCACAGGAACGTTGGAAGGCACTGTGTAGTTCAATAACAATCTCGCCCCTGCGACCTGCCTCAGTCAAATTTACAAGGGATTTCAAATATTTATCCTTATTAAAAGGTAGAGAATAATTTCACAATGGTTTTTCCAAAAGTAATATTGTCCAAAAATTCTTAATTTCAACTTGTAACCAAATTTAATTGCTGCTAATGTGTCTATGACGAGTTCCACGAAAGTGAACTTATCTATTGAAATGGCTGGGAGGTGTAAGTAGATACGTTAAATGTATTGTTTTATAATACGAAATGTTTATTTTTGCATCACATCGACATACAGTCAAAGGTCTCGTATTGTATGCTAAATTCTGTTGAACAATGGCGGGTGTCATTACTAATTTTACGGTTTTCAAAGCGCTTTGAATAACCAGATTTTAGATTAAAAAGAATTCGTACTTTTATCTTTTGCTGGAATCCTTTTATGTTACAACAATGCGCATCTCTGTGTCCGACCGGAGTACCGGACTCAACCGGAGATACCGATTTATGAGTTGTTTAACTGTAGGTAAAAGCTTTGTTATCTTATATCCACCGTACGTCGGATAGGAAGCTAATAACTCAAGTCAAGGGTCAAGTCGATTGTCTTGAAGTATCTATACGGAATTTCTGAGAATATAGGTTGTACCTACGGTAATAATGTGTATGGGTGTCGGTATTTAGATCGCGATCGTGCGATAGATGCACAAGGCATACGTTCTGATAATACGAGTACAGTTACGCCCATCGATAGCGATACGGCAGCCGCGTGGTGTGCAGCCGGCCGAACTTTCACCTCCGCCCTCGAGCGTTGCGTGCGAACATGCTCTGCGTCGCGCTCCCTATGCGGAACACCGTTGTCATTTACATAGCGCATTGTTCACGGATTACTGTACGGGGCTTACGGTTCCAGACTCACATGTCACCGCACTACTGTGCTACTGCGTGCTCTGTATTACGCGGTTATGTAAGTGCGAGCACTAACAGACGGCGACGTGTTGTTAATTAGATTTAGGTGCAGTTCAAAGTGTTTCTAACATCGGTAGGTCATTTATCTAGGTTAGGTATATTCGCGAAATAAAAAGAATGCACTGCACCAACGACTCGACGGCGTCAAATAATTGATAGTCGGCACGAATTGGCAAACGGAAAGTTCATCGGCCGACATCGATCGCGATGTTTGTAAACATTGCGGCACTCACCTGCACGGCCTGCGCGCTGTCCTTGTCCAGCAGGAACTCCATGGACTTGTGCGGGCGCGGCGGCGGCGGGCCGGGCGGCGCGGCGGGCGCCAGCGCCAGCAGCGAGCGCGCGTGCAGCACCGTGCGCTGCGTGTCCACGTCCGTCTCCAGCACGCCCGGCGCCGGCGCGGGCGGCGGGCGCGGCCGCGGCGGCTTGTGCGCCACGCCGCCCGCCGCCACCTGGACCTCCTTCAGCGGGATGCGCACGTACTGCGGCCCCGCGGCCGCCGGCGGCGCTGCCACAGCCGCGTCTGCCGCCGGGCAGCCCGCCGCCGCGCCGCCCGCCCGCCCGTTCGCGCCTGCGCCCCTGCATTTTTTCTCCTTGCGCCCCGAGAATCGGAAGTTCGCGAACCGCGAGAGGAAGCCGGCTATGCGACTGCGCGGCGCGCGCGCGCCCGCGTCCGCCATCGCGCGCTCTGCGGCCGGCGCGCGCGCCTCCGCGCCGCCCCCCTCCGCCGCCACCTCCTCCACCTCGGCGTCCGCCGCGTCCACGCTCGCGCTCGAGCTCGAGCCGGTCGTTCTGTCCGCGCTCGCGCCGCTGCTCGAACTCGACTCGCGCCAACTCACTTCGGCCACCACGGGCGAAAACGTCACCCCCTTGGAGCCCGCGGACACGGAGCGCGCGGGCGGCGCGGCGGCGGCGGGCGGCACCAGCTGCAGCGAGGCGCGCAGCTCCTCGGGCGTGTCGCGCGGCGGCGTGGCGCGCGCGCGCAGCTCGGGCGTGGAGCGCACGCGCGCGTCGGGCGCGCGCAGCGGTGTGGACGCGAACGCCGGCTCGCGCCGCTCGGGCGACGGCGAGCGCGGCGGCGACGGCGTGGCCGAGGAGGGCTCCATGCGGCGCCGCAGCTCGTCCAGCACGTCGTCCCAGGCGCCCCACGAGTCGCGCAGGCGCCGCGCCGTCAGCACGGACAGCTCGCGGTCGTAGTTGCCGGCGTCGGCGAGCGCGCGCCGCGCGGTCTCGTCGAGGCGGCGCGCGGTGGCCTCCATCTCCCTCGCGAAGGCGCGCTCGGATTCGGTGGTGGAGTCGCTGCCGGCGCTGGGCTCGCGCGCGCGCGGCGGCGGCGGCGGCGGGTGGCGCGGGCGGCGCGGCGCGCGGTAGTCCAGCGCGGTGAGGTCGGCCACGCTGACGGTGAAGCTGTCGCACACGTCGAAGGTCTGGCGGAAGCGCGCGCCGTGGGCGGCCAGGCGGCGCGGTTCGGCGCACACGTCCAGCTCGGCGGGCAGCGACACGGCGCGCGCGGCGCGGGGCGGGCGGCGTGCGGCACTGGGGGACGCGAGGCACGGCACGCTGCCCGCGGCGACCGGCGCGTGCTCTATTTCGGGCGCGCGACGCGCGGGCGGGGGCGGGCGGCGCGCGCGCTCGCTGTAGCCGCTGTCCTCGCTGAGGTTCTCTGCGGAGAGGTGCGCGCGCGGCGCCGGCCGGGCGGGCGGCGGCGAGGCGGGCGGGGACTCGAGCGAGTCGGGCGACAGGCTGGGCGACGCGGGCGCGGCGCACGAGCGCTCGAGGGACTCGAACTGCGCGAGGCTGGAGGAACGCGAGAGGGAGCCGATGCTAGCGGGCGAGGAGGCGCGTTCCCGCCGTCTCCGCTTGGCCGGGCACGCCCATTCCCTTTCAGACTCGCTGTCGCACTCCGATCCTGGATGAGGGAGACAAGCTCACTTAGTATCTGCCTGCTGAAGCCAGCTGCGCTGCACACGACGAGCTCGTTCGGGCGCCGGTAATGACAATGACACCGAAAGTGATGTATTTTTATTTACTTGGAATGAATCCAATAGAAAAAGAAAGAAAGTAACAGTATGGGCTTGCCAAATTATACTTACCTAATTATTTCAGTAAATTTATATCGACAACAAAAATTTATACCAACAAAATCAGGTGTCATGTTAGAAAAGAGAATCATTTATATACCAACAAAATGATTATCGAAATTCAAATAATAATATAGGTATGCATAACGATGTGTATAAAAGCGTCATCTAGTGGGAGCATCAGGAACTACGTAGAGAAATGAATTCGTACATGGTATATTACCAAGAGCTCATTTTTCTATTCAACACAAGATGGCGCTATGAAAAAATGGTTTCGGACTCTAGTTGTATTTTAAAAATACGTGGCGATAAATTACTAAAAAGTAATAAATAAAATTTTTTAACAAAAAATAGAACCGACTCAAAACGCACTAAAAAGTAAAAAATAACTGTGTCATTTAGTTGCTTAAATTTCTTCTAATAAAAAAAAATTCTAATAAAAAAAGAATTATCAAAATCGGACAACACTGTAAAAAGTTATGCGTGGTCATACATAAAAAAAAAAAACAAATATACGTGTCGAATTGAGAACCTCCTCCGTTTTTTTTCGTCGGTTAAAAATAATATACAGATAAATTTTAAGATACTTAGAATGTTAATTTACCTGCCGTGCCCCGGACATGAATAACAGAATCGGCATCGGAATCTGAGAGCCAAGTCGCAGCGGAAGAACGTTCGGATCGCAGGTCATCGCTTGTCTCTTCGACTATTGTTTCGAGATACAAAGCGTGATTACTGCCATTATCACCTGCAAACAAAAAGAAGTTTGATACTGCTCGTCAACAGATGGCGCTATATGTATTCAAAATTAACATTATTACTACTAGTGTCGGTTTTCTTAGATTAGCTAACACTGTATTTATTTTAAAACTTAATTCTTGTATAAAAAAGTTAAGTAGTCTGTAATGTGTTCATTAGTTTCATTATGGGCATACGCAGTAGTAGCCTCCTTAATATTATGAAACAGTTTATTAATAGTTAATACGTTTTTGTACGTACAAAAGATAGTAAACTTTCTCTTGTCAGTCTCACATAACACATCGTATTATGCAATGTTGATATAGGTATAAGTCATGACTAACAGATGACTGTCTCCAACTAATATTTAAATCACAAATGCGACTTTATCATCACAGTGTCAAGGTATATAATCGGAAATCAACAAAATGCAATTGCATTCAATCGAGTTCAATAACATTTTGTATCTATGCAGATGACACGACAGGCAGGTATTAAAATAATTATAACGTTATCTAGTTTGATAATACCAACGCATTTTAAATAACCGTGAATTTTTTATACTCCTCTTTATTTACATAACTCGTTTTAAAATATAAATAAAGTTGCATTTTCATGTTATGTACGAATAAGTACTTGAATTAACTTTTAAATGCAATTTACGTAGGTACCAATGCATTATATTACCTATATTATCATAAATTATGCATCATCATATATTTCATTAGTCGTGGATGCAGTGGTTAGACTGTTGGGCTGCAATCACGAGGTCCTGGGTTCGAGTTCTGGGTCGAGTTACTTTGTATTTACTTATTTGAGGCTATTCTTTCTTTCTAACAAATATTTAGTAAATTCTAAGTCCGGGGTCGGGAAGTTGGTGGTGGTACACCAACGTGCCTCGGAGAGCACGTTAAGCCGTTGGTCCCGGTCACTGTCATCAACATCTTAAAGTGATCGTGATTAATGAAACATTATCATCCTAAGCCCGTCAACCCTCATTGGAGCAGCGTGGTGAGTCCACGCTCCATATCCCTCCATGGAGGCCTGGCCCTGTAGCGGGCCGTGAACAGGCTGATGATGGTGATGATGCATATCTCTGTCTCCGAGCAACATTGTGTGACGGTGCACGCTGGACGGATGATGCGGGGCTGAGGACTGTAACATGTCTCTAGCATGTCTGGCGAGGTCTTGCTCTATTATGAGTGATGTAATGTCATGTGACGTAACGAAGAGCTTAGATCCACTACGCTTCAATGGGGGTAGCTGAGCTTCTGGTAGTAGGTTCTAGGTTAGAATATTGAACTAATAAAATGCAACCATGCAATTAAGTCGTTGCAAGTAAATTGCAGCTAATAATGCATTTAATTGCAATAATTTCCTTGGCTCGGTAATGTACGAGTATTTGCTTACTATTGCCTTATCAAAAAATCTAAATTGTTGACATTTGAGTAAAGTATTGCCCATTTGTAATGCACGACAATTACCACTGCCGTAAACAACATCGCCGGCGTTTGTAACATTGTGAAACTTTCATAATTATTTATTACGTGTAGTGTATCAATATAATATTTTGTAGTTAACGTAACGATTATGGCGGAACCAAAAGGAAGGGTAAAGATCTTCGAAGTCTGTATATTTAAATATTTTCCACGGCAGCGCCTGAGCGACTGAGCTGATGTTAAGTCTGATGTTGTCTGTTTAAGTTCGTTAAAGTTTCGATCATTGTACGTACTTGCGATATGTGCTCACACTGCGCCATCTGGTGCGGAACGCTGATCAAACACTTTCTTATTCTGATTTCACTGGTGAATATATACTCAAAATAATATTTTGAGTATATACATAATTATACATATTATGTATAATTAATATGAAATCGATCGCTTACACCCTCATTTTTTATTTCAATTCTTCTTTGTGCTTTTCATTTGTGCCAACTGGACAATGTCACGTAGCTGCTATGTTCAATTTGAGCTCCTAATTTTAATAATTTAAAAAAGACTACAGAGTTATCATTGTTTTATAATTACAATTACAAGGGCTACTTGACTGCAAACATAACTGATGGCAAGTGACGATGCAATCTAAGATGGAAGTGGGCCAACTTATTAGGAGTAGGTTAATATCCTCAGCCCTTCGGTTTCTGCACGACATCGTACCGGAACGTTAGATCGTATAGCGGTACATCTTTGTCGTTAGGGTGGTAACTAACCAAGGCTGAGGCCTCCCTCCTGCCCAACGGTATATTTTTGATATTATATCTTTTGAACGGAATGTTAAACTTTTTTGGATTTATAGCTTTTTAATTTTTTATTCAGGGATGACAGATATTTCATATGAATTTAAGAAAAACAGACTGAAAGACGGCCGCGAGAATCCTACAAGGGCTCCATTTGTTCCTATACGGAATCATAAAATCTCCACAAGAAAGCTCATTTACCCTGATATTAACTGTTAGTCGCAATATTTTGTTTTTATTCTAGAAGTCATGCAGCAAACGACCGCTACTGTCCTCAAAAGATTAGCCGCCATCAATAATGAAACGAGTGCAAGTGGATTTATTCGAATTGTTTTCTTTCTTTCTTTGCATGGCTGGGGGCCGCAGCGGAAACGACTGATCCGGCCCACGGGCGCGGGCTGCTACTCACAGTTGTACTTTTTTTAGCCGAATATGGAAGTGTTAACAGCAAAACGTAAAACTGCGCTCTTGGTAATTACAGACATTTCATCAACATAATGGTTGGGTGTTTTTTGCATATGCAATCGTCAACATAATTACCTAATAATTGTATAGATAATTGCATTTTATAGTGTTAAGATCAATTCATTACGTTTTATACATATATGTCGGAGGACTTAATGCGAAGCCTTAGTATAACCTTAGTATATTGTGTTAGATATCGTCTATGGATCTTTATTGTCTATGGAACTATTATTGTTTAGGATTGTTTATGAAAGTAATCAAAAAAGAACTAATTGTTAATCATTTAATAAGAGATATGAGATAGCCGCTTACTTGAAACATTGTGATAAGTTAAGTTAAATTCAATTTGCTTTATGGCGTGTAATATTTTGTAATATTTCATCTAATCATTTTTAAAGTTAGTGTATTGATATGTCGTCTCCAATAAGATGTGATATAGTATCGCAACCAGTAGGAGAGCAGGGCGCGAAAGTGCTAGAGTACAATATTTACACCATCCTGAAGGAAACAAAGGAGTTGAGTAGTTAGTTTGTGTCAAGACGATGAGGATATTTGGTCGAGTTGGACCAGTGTAAAAGTGTTCTTAAGAAGTCAATTAAATTAGCGAGTAACGTAAGACGGGTGTAAATAAACTACTGCTCTAAATCTTAATAATACGTCAGGAATTATAGAAATCTACTTCATGTATCAAAACATTGTAAACTTGCAATAAATCTGTTCGTGAAGACAAAGACTTTGTTTCGTGCTTGCTTAAACCCTAGAAAACGCCCAAGAGACTAAGAACTACTAGAGATGACGTCAGGGAGAACGGTGATTCTCCGATATATATTTCATATTCGACTTTATAGAGCGAGAGCCTGACTTTCAGCATTTCTGAACTGCTGAAAGTTTGTCTGTGCTTGCTAATGTAACTACCATATTTAATGTGAGCAAATGTGAGAGATTGAATGATGGTGATTTGAGTTATATCAGGTGTGTCTTTACGGACTAACATTTAACAACATAACATTAGATTGTTGAACTTTATCAAAACTTTTAACTCTAGAGTATCAAATTATAAAAAAGGACACGGAGATAAGTAGTCAAAAAAACCTATTTGTATTTACAATCATTTTTTTATTCTTTTTACATAAGCAGCTCTCACCGTCGGCAGATGATCGCCGTCACCGCAAAACCGTAGTAGCTCCGCCGACCGTGACTGTATAGCGGACGCAACGGTTGTTGCCGAGACAACCAAAGCCTAGACCAAGTCCAGACTTGGTTTTGTTTCCCAAATCTAGAGACCCTATGCTAGATATTATAATCTAGGGACGTGTCTCGCCCTTGCGTGCAAAAAAATAATTCAATTTCATTTAATAAATAATTCAAGTACTTAGACTTTAAACAAGCATTTTTGAAAAGTCACTGTCAGACTATCAGTAAAAATTACTAGCGGTTGGAAAAGCAGATTCTGACGAGAAAAAGCAAGAAACAAACTTAGCAGTTGCTCTTTTAAATAATAAACGTTACCAATCGTAGTTAATAACTTACAGCTCGAGTCATACTGTCTCGTGTACAAAAGAAAGCAGAGCCTTTGAAATGACTTCCGCGATGATTGTCATTGTTCAAAGCTGCATGTACACATTCACTGCAGTCGGTAGGTAAAGTGAACAGTCACTTGGCACTCGACACTTGACAACACTTTCTCACACTCCCCGCTGGACACTTCACTTGAGTTTAGTAGGTATGATACAAGTGGCAGACTCAAGTGTCGAGTCGGTTCTTATAGTCACTTCTCACAGGCAATTCCATACATTTATACAAATGCGTATATCCAAGTATAGTTCTCTGCTAACACACCACGCAGTTATAGCGACTAATCATCGTCATGATCAGCCTATCATAGAGAGCACTACACCCGCTGTACAGCTAAACCTTCCTCTTTGTACAGTAGAAGATATGGTGTTTAGATCTACCACGCTGAAACAGCGCGGGTCGATGGACGTAGTGAACTTCCTTCATATAACCGCCACTAACAGATGTTGACGGCGTTCGCGATACATTCTTGATGATGGAAATTGGCGGTGTGTGGGAGGGTGTACCTGCCTGTGGAGTGAGAACCTCGTGTGGTTCTAACTTCCAGTCGCAGCTTAGAATCATACTAAACATTTCGTAGAAGAGTGAAAATCTTTTAATTATTCCGAAACCCAACGAACCAAACCAAACCAAACCAAGGGTTCGAACCAAAGAACAATATCGTGGACCAACACGGCAGAGAAGTAGTTATACTAATTATCAAGAACAATGTGTGATTGTTCTGTTTTGTTAATCTCCGCGAAAACCGATAACATAAAATCCGCTAGCATCTTGGCCTTCAACAGCGCAACTACAATATACATCTAGCACCGAATACATAATCGTACAAGTAATTATATCGGACACTTCTCGTATGAGAGTCTATTTAATAACAATATGTAACACGAACGTAAGTGCATTAGATACGAGGAAGTGGTCTGCCGCCAGACCGCAGAATGGGACAGACTGTGAGTATACTCGTCACGAACAGGCCCGTTGTGACGTCATCGTATTGTCATTACATGCTACAGTCTACTTAATTAATCGAAAAACGTTAAATTAAGTTAAATTGTTGTAGAATATTTACGGCGATAATTGATTCAAAGTTTGAGTTTGTCATTTAGAGTATTACGGTCTACATAACAAATATTTCCTTGAAGAATAATAGAGTTGACGAATTTGACGGCCCAGTGGCGCAGTGGGTAGTGACCCTGCTTCTGCGTCCTAGGCTGTGGGTTCAATTCCCACATCTGGAAAATGTTTGTGTGATGAACATGGATGTTGTCCAGTGTCTGGGTGTTTATCTATATATTATAAGTATTTATGTATAATATATATAAAAATATTCATCAGTTATCATAGCACCCATAACACAAGCTACTTACGAGTACGCTTACTTTGGGGCTATATAGCGATGTGTGTAATTGTCCTGTAATATTTATTTATTTATTATTTATTTATTTATTAATAAAAATAAAAAGAGTTAACAAGAATACCTTTTTTTTCTAAAAATACTTATAGTTTTGCAATTCAAATAGAGATAGTGATGCCCCTGGATTAAGTTATTTTGATTTAAGGAGCGCTAATCTGAAATGATGTTTTTATAACTCGACAGTACGTGTTTCGAATTGGTATCTATCGATAGAGACAGATAGACACTCACAATATCAAGTTTTAAAAAATGTACTAAGAGCTAAGTTTAAAATAAATTAGTAAGTAATTGTAATTTGTCAAATTCGAGGGTAAATGTCCAGCAATGTTCGTTTGTTGATAGTATTGTACCTGTCATGATCATCATCATTTTACTAGCGTATTTCAATGGCACATTACGCGGTCAGACCTCCGTCCTCATATGGAAGGGGATATGAAGCTGAGACCCAAAACGTTGCGCTAATGCGAATCATCAGAACTAACTCCGGAAATATTTATAAATGACTAGCAATCGCCCGCGACTTCGTCCGCGTGAAAACCTCTTAGGTACCCTTCCAATTTTAAAGACAGACTTTTATATAAAAAGTGCTCATTAACCGTTCCCCTCTCAATACAAACAATATATATTTATGGCAAGCTGATATGTATAGCTTGATATTAATTTTGTAAGCTAGATTCATGAGTGTAATAGACTATCTATTACACTCTTGACTCTAGCTTAAAAAATAAACAAAAATCATTTTATTATCTGATACGCAGATCTAGAGATTAGCTCGTTTAAACAAACGAAAAAGCTCTTCCGCTTTATATTAATAGTACAGATATGGTCTGCTATGCCATATAAATTAAAAAAAGATTAAATTCTCAACCCCATCACCGAAATAATATCCTTACCAAAATACTGATCCCTATTCAGTACGTACTCGTACGTACGTAGAGTACAATTTAATTTGGACTTAAAAGAGGCAGTATCGCACTTTTTAGAAATTTTGTATCATCTCCTAAACTATGTAAGTAATTAACATACTGTAAAATATATATTTTTCTGCCAAAAAATTGAAAGAACAGATCAAAGATCGAATTCCCAAAAAATTTCATTACCAAAATGTTGACCCCTATTCAACTTAATTTGGACGATATAACGGCATTGTCATGTTTTAATATCTCCGAAACTATCTAACTAATTAACATACTGTAAAAGGCAAATCTTATCTCTATAATATCCTTGTGATTATTAAATAATTTATTTTGATAAGGATTTAAATTTAGTTCTTTAAATAACGACGTAACCGTAAGCATATGAATTAAATGATTTTTTAAAACACAAAAAGTCATATATCTGCCAAAATATAAAAGATAGATATATATGCTATTGCGGACTTTTATGCAGAACTTTTTAAGATTCATAAAGTTTTCATACAATGTTTTCGATTATATCCTATCTAATCTAAGGCAGCGTACGCGCATAAAGCTAAATTTAATAAATTTCATGGTCTGACTCACGCGACAAAAACTATTATAACTCAGGTAATATATACAATACAAATATTAAATATAGCCTATGACACTCACAGATAACGTAGCATTCTACTGATGAAAGAGTTTTTAAAATCGGATCAGTAGTTCCGAAGATTAGCCCCGACAGATCTTTATTTACAAACTTTACCTCTTTATAATATTAGTATAGATACATATATGCTATCGCGGACTTTTTTGTAGATCTTTAAAGATACATAAAGTTTTCAATTATATCCAATAGTTAAGGCAGCGCGACAAAAACTGTGATAACTCGGCTAATATATATAATACAAATATAAAATATAGCCTATGACACTCCCCGATAGCGTAGCATTCTACTGGCGAAAGAATTTTTAAAATCGGATCAGTAGTTCCGAAGATTAGCCCCGACAGATGTCCCATTTACAAACTTGCAATCTTTACCTCATTATAATATCAGTATAGATTAGTGTAGAAGTATATGGATAACAGGAAAACATTACGTACTACCACGTAACTTGTTACTCTAAATAGTAGTAACATTCGATTCCGGCCATCGCAAATCAATCACGGGCAAGCAAGCAGCAGCAATGAATTGTGTTTACCTTGAATCAATATACCAATTTCCCGTCAATTGGTTTGCGTCAAACGGCAATTAGGCGTGCGCCACCGCTCTCAATGTTGAATATTTATTCAGAATTCAGATGTGGAATTCATGACATTTTGATCTTTATTTGCGATTTAATTTTTGTTTTCATGCCACTATTTTAAGCTTTGAAGGTGGTAAATTTCCCAATTTAGTACCTACCAATTTTCGTGAACGTAACTTGAAAAATGATAAGTAAAATTTGGGAGCTCCCTTAAGTTTTATTTTCGTGGCCAATATTAACCTTCTCCTATCGAATGTTTATTTTGGGCTCCTCTTTAATATTATAAAACGGTTGTGTAAAACCGAACATTAATTAACACAGTAGGTAATGATCATCGGTTGTTATCAATAAAATAACCTTCTGTTTGTTTAAAAACAACATTATCTGGCGTCCGGTGCACTGTCTTATATCTTTTAATTCAAAAAGCTAATATTAAACCCATACTCGTAGTCTCTAACTATAACTTTAGCTCAATTGCTTTTCTCATTAAGTACACTATTGGCTGCGTGTGCTCAATGAAACTGCGTAGTGCTTAATTTGGATTAACATTGTGAGTATCCCTTGGGAACAGTTCGGGAGACGAGCAATACCTGTGACGGTGATCTTGGGTGAGTACAACGCATACATCCATCGCCCCGCTTAGGATCTTTGAACTGGCTGACGTGCTTCGAGTATGTCATTAGGATCTGATCGGGAATCAGACTGAAGCAAAATAAGACTAAAAAAAAAATTGGTTGTCTGTGAAGTCGGTTTACTGACGATAGTTGAACGTGACAATGTATTAAGAAAATACTGATGGAATGGTAGCATTTAATTGGTTATTAAAATTTTTAATTAAGGTATATTTTTATAAATATTAATTTAAATTAATAAAATAATTGATTTTGATTTTATAAATTTATATTTTAAATTTATAATAAATATATTAATTTTTAATTTAAAATTAATATATTTAATTATTATATTTAATAGACGGATGTCGAACACTGCCGAACGCAAAGGTCGATTGTGCTTCTTTGTCGCTCGTTCCGCGCTCTCACTTGCACTTCAAGCCTTACATGGAACGCCTCAAAGCGAGGTAACGCCGCATGAGTCATGTTTTTTCGTGCGTGCAGCCGGCTCTATCGAATTATAAGACGTTGTCACGTCAAAAAAGAGAATTCAACGTGGACGAAGTAGCGTTAGTTCGATAGCTATAATATTCAAGAACCTTATTACCAATTTAGCTATTTATGTAAGTAAACATTAGGTTATCTGGTAAACAAAAATACCTCAGTTTGGATCAAGGTTACCTGTGTTCTTGGGTATTACGGGCTCTTCTCGGATCAAAAGGTGCTTTTTGTTTTGTAACCCTCGTATATCTTTAATTTGAAGTTTCGAATTTAAATTTATCACAATTATTTTTAAATACAAAAATTTCAAAAGTGTTTGTAAATTAAATATGTTTTTACCTCCATGCAATTAACTATGACCTAGTTTGAAATTATTTTTTTTATTTTCAATATCAATCATTAACAGAAAGTATCCTAAATAAACCAAAATAATAATAACAACAATTAATAGAGCAAGTCTTCAAGTAAAGCCGGAATCGACAGCATGATAAAACGTGACTGGAAAACCTACACACAAAACCTTGGTGTAAAAATTGTTATAGCGTTTCGTTTACGAGCAAAAATCACGATCTGTCTTTAACGAAACTACATTCTGAACACAAAATAGCAAATACAATATTAAGTTACAAAATGATTCAAGTTATAGTTAAGTTTATAAATTCGATACGTAATCTAATTAAAACCCAAGTCATTTTTACTTATAGATCGCTTCCTACGTTAGCCAAGCGAAGTATTTTATGCTGATCTCTCAATAATGTGATGCAATGCGGCTTCCACGGATAAGTACGTAACATAATTAAGGTTAACTCGAAGCAACTGAGGTAGCGAACTTCACTCGTTAATTAACTTCCAATACTATCTAATAGGCAATTAGGCATTTTTAAATGACAATGGCAATTAGGCATTTTTAAACACTAATATCCAAGTTTCTAAGATTTAGAATGATTGGGATAATCCGGAAATGATAAACAGGCATTTTCTTGACATCCCTTTTATAAGTACAGCTACAATGTCCACATATACCTATTTCGAATTCAACAGATTTGGATAAAATACGTTTGATCTGAATACGATAACCGAGTCAGAAATTATAAAAACTATTCTAAGTTTAAAATCAAACGCATTTGGCTCTGACCAGATCTCACTAGATATGGTAAAATTAACTCTACCACACAGCCTAAGTTTGATAACAGAGATTATAAATAGATCTATTACAACCTCAACTTTTCCCGAGCCGTGGAAAACCGCAGTCGTTAGGCCTCTGCCAAAAGTCGATATGCCAACCTCCTTAAAAGACCTCAGGCCTATTAGCATACTTCCCTGTCTATCAAAAATCTTAGAAAAGGTAGTGTGTAAACAAATGACTGACTACTTGGAGAAAAATAATATTTTACCTGAGTTTCAATCAGGGTTTCGGAAAAAACACAGCACGACTACAGCTATAATAGATGTAGTCGATAACATTCTTACAGCTCAAGATCAAGGCATGGCAACGATACTGGTGCTGCTTGATTTTTCTAGAGCATTTGACTCTATTAATACAGCGCTTCTGTTATCAAAATTGTCGTATTATGGGTTTTCTCTTAATACGGTAAAATGGTTCGACAGCTATTTTTCAAATCGTAATCAGTTTGTTCAATTTAATCAGGCAGATGGCAGACAATTGATCTCTACAACTCTACCCGTTCTCAGAGGCGTTCCACAAGGCTCCATACTGAGCCCAATCCTTTTTGCACTATATTCAACGGACATGGTTAGATGCATTAAAAACTGCAAGTACCATTGTTACGCAGATGATGTTCAGCTTTACTACTCTTTCCGACCTCAAGATACACCTGAAGCAGTAGCTAAAATTCGACAAGACCTAGAGAATATAGCTAAGTGGTCAGAAATAAATTCTTTAAATCTTAACCCACTAAAATCAAAATTTATGATTCTTGGTACCAAGCGTAGAATAAGTCAAGTCAATGTATTTAAACCAAATATTGAAATAAGAGGTAACATTGTAGAAAGGGTACTTGAGGCACGAAATCTCGGCGTAATACTGGATGCAAATCTACGTTTTGAAAGCCATATTAGGAATATAGTAAAAAACTGTTTTTATAGGCTGAAACTTTTATATAAAATGCGCCCATATCTAAGCGTTGAAGTACGAATACGGTTATGTGAGGCATTAGTTTTATCCAAATTAAACTATGCAGACGCCGCGTATGGACCGTGTTTGCTCTGTCGGTCTGCTAAACTTATTCAAAGAGTTCAAAACGCGTGTGCTCGGTTCTGTTTCCCAGTGCCTCCCCGTTCCCATGTTAGCCCCTTTCTAAATAGCGCCAACATGCTGAAGATGGAGGCGCGGAGGAAACTACACTTAGCCACTTTGCTCTTTGATGTAGTGTCCACAGGCAAACCACTTTATCTCTACTCTCGAATAAAATGGGCCAGTGAAGATAGCAGATTTAGACCTAGAGCAGCACTTCGTATCTCGTGGCCGTCTCATAGATCTGCTTCATTTAAGGGGACTTTTAAATACGCAGCCTGCAAAATTTGGAACGATTTACCTCCACCAGTTCGACTAGCTAAATCTTTATATACTTTCAAAAAATTAATTAAGCAACATTTTTTGGAGAGTCAGAAATTGTGATCTAATATTTTGCAGGACAACCCTTATTTTATTATTACTATTTTCCCCCTTTTTATTTTCATTCCATTTTTTTTTTAATGTTTTAAGTTAAATGTATAGATAAATATTATTAAATATTATTTGTTTAAGTAATTCATGTAATTAAATATAGCGAAAACGATAGGCAAACGCGTAGGTACCCGATCAGCCCGTGAGTTCACTCTGGGGTCATGCCTGAAAATCAGCGCTACAGCCTATACCTGTATAGCTGTAGCATCGTGCTGAGGCAGCGCCCCGTTCAGCCAAAATATCTTAGTACTTCGTCAGTAGGTAGTTGGATTTTTGGTGCCAGGTTTTCGATAAATGTCCCTATGTCTCCTCTTAGGTTTTTGGAAAACCGTGGTACCAAATTTTGATTAAATGCAGATAATTTAAAATATGTAAATTTGTATGATTATTAGTTTGTATTTTTTTTTGGCTGAATAAACGTTTTTTCATTTCATTTCATTTCATAATAGTTCAACATGGTTTCCGAGATAGATTTGGGCGGTAGGCGGTAGCCCATCCCAAGGCATGACAATTAAATATTATAACATCTCAAGTTTTCTTTTCACTTAATACAACCTCAAAATAAATATGCTAACTGATATGTAATTATTTATATATTTCTAGACTAGGTACTACATACAGCTTTGCCCGGTGTATTTTTTTCAAATTAAACGTTTTTTAAATATTAAATTACCATAAATTCTTGTATATAAATTTAAATGTAAATTGTTGTATATCTACAAGAATTGCTCCTTCAAAGGCATTACATAAGTAGATATACAATGCCACCGATTGTCTCTAGAACTTTTATGTAGTACTAGAACTAAGAACGGTTGTCCCGATATCACCACGGGATGAAAGTCCACGGCGAGAAACCGCGGTGCACGGTTAGTAATATAGGTGGACGATAAAGGTTCAACTATTCATTCAGATTAAATATCGTCGGTCAACGTTTTTCATCCGCAGTTTTTGTCGTTACGTATAAAGCGGCCCACGAAACCGGTTCGCGTATAGCAATAACAAATCCATGATAAACGCCGGCATGCGAGGAATGCCGCCCTGCAGCCTGTACAGATACAGCCTGATAAACAGACAATGTGCCTTCTGACGGAATTACCTTTGTTTCGTTTTTGTAGCGACGCTCGCGCCAATACGGGCACGCTTTTGTTTTATGTAACGCTCGTAACCATAGACTATAAAGGTTTAGCAGAAAAGTTTGTAATAGCAGACATTAGCTAAATTATAATCTGTGTAAAGATGACGCGGACGTGAGTTTGTTTGGCCTTCTCTCGGCTAGCCACGTAAATATTGAGGTAATCTATGTTTGAGTATTATAATTTTAAGCACCGATAGAGCGTGCGATTGATAGAGGTTACTTTTTATACCTGAAAATATTGAACTGTTGAGCAGTTAAACTATTACACAGTAAGTTACTTTTACTACACATATTTATTATACTGATCCCCGTACACGTAATAACATACAGTCAGTTACTTCCTTTAGGAAATAAAACTTTAGCGTACGTCTCTCTAACACTAAAACCTCTTCTCTATGCTTATTAGGCTATCAACTTAACTAGATTAAGAAATATTAATTTGCATTGATCATTTTTAGAAGTTTAATACAATTAAAATATACAGCCAGTCAACTTTGAATTTCAATGTAACTTTCATTATCCATAGACAAGAAATGTGACAGATTACTTTTTGTCAGTATGTCGTAGAGAGCGCATTGACTTACCTAATCTGAAACGCCTCGACATTGATTCGCGCGTCTACACCCACACACATGGCCGCCAGCTTACGCACTATGTCGCAGTTTTAACGTTCAGCATTTTGAATATCGAACGCGGTTTCGAAGCATATTTATTTTTAATCTCTTTCGCTTTATATTTCTTGAGTCGTTCGGATACGCGAGCGTGTTGAAGCATACCGTCCAGCTCACTAACACTAAAGCGTTGTACAAACATAGTAAAGCTCCATGAATCATTTGAATCTATTATTATGCGTGGCGAGTGACCGCGTGTCAAGAGCAAGTGCAGGGCTGTGTGTGTGTGTGCGTGTGCGTGCTCATGCCGCGTACGCGTCCTTATGACCACTCGTTGACCAATTCAAGCCTGGTGGAATTTGTAGTATACGTTATAAACAGCTACCTAGATAGGTAAGTAATCTTCTTTCAATGTATCCGAACGTAATAATGGATTTAAACAGAACGTTACGATTTTAAAACCATACAAATGATCATTAGGTATCCATTTCGAATAATAAAACAATTATTAGTATTCTATTATGTTTGCATATGTATTAGATAAGCATAATTAGGTTTCCGATCTTAGAATATTATTGTATATTCTGTTCTCAAGGTTTTGTGCATTGAAAACTGTATGCAGAAACTGTACTGACTTCAATCTAAAGGCTATGCTTTTATTAAAGTTTCAAGAAATCCTTTTTTAGTGAGCGCCTACATCGCCAAATGAGTATAGATTAGCTAAATTTCAAATGAATAGTGTATAGTTTTAGAGATGTCGTAATGAATCAATAGGTTAGTCAGTGATCGTTTTTTTACTTAAAAGTGAGTCCTTGACTGCAACACACCTGATGCAGTACTGGTGCGATCTAAGATGGAAGAGGGAGAGCTTGTTGGCAGTAGGATAATATCCACAAATCCACACTCCTTCCATTTCTACACGACATCGTAACGGAACGCTAAAATCGCTTGGCGGTACGTCTTTGTCGGTAGGATGCTAACTAGGCACAACCGAGGCCACCCACCATATTTAGCCTAAATATAATTATGTTTGTCCTATATATATATATATATATATTTGAAGTTTGAGACTAATTATTTATTGAAATGCCTAGATTTATTTTTATTTATGTCCGAGTTAAAATGAAATGTAAATAAGTTCATACATAAGATATTACGAGTAAGTTAGATAAGTACACCACACAGCACGTACTGAGACGCGCAAGCAGCGCATAACGTACACATACTTGAATTAAATTTCCTCACTTGAAGAGTTTCTCCAGTTTCCGGATTTCTTCTATATTGCACGGCGTGTTACGTTTATCTGTTATTGTTTAGTATTAAGCGATGTTATTTAATAACCTGGATAAATTTATTTTATTTGTTATTACATTATTTATGTTGCGATCTAGACAATGTCTTCTATTGTTTAGAGACATATATTTATTTAATTTGAAACGAGGTCGCCGCGTGGTATTCGAGGTCAATATCAAAATGTCTGTGCGACTTATTTTGCTATTTGTTAGAATAAACAGATGATATTATTTGTACGCTGAATTATAGAACAACAATTACGTAGTAATTAGGTAAAATCTGTTGGCGTGAAGAATGCAGTGAGTCATCATTGTTCGCCACCCTCACCCCGCCACACAACCAATCAAATCAAGTGTCGCGTCCGAATAGGGTTGCCATCCGTCCGGGTTTATTATAGAACAACAATTACGTAGTAATGAAGTAAAATCTGTTGGCGTGAAGAATGCAGTGAGTCATCATTGTTCGCCAACCTAACCCCGCCACATAACCAATCAAATCGAGCGTCGCGTCCGAATAGGGTTGCCATCCGTCCGGGTTTATTATAGAACAACAATTACGTAGTAATGAAGTAAAATCTGTTGGCGTGAAGAATGCAGTGAGTCATCATTGTTCGCCAACCTAACCCCGCCACATAACCAATCAAATCGAGCGTCGCGTCCGAATAGGGTTGCCATCCGTCCGGGTTTATTATAGAACAACAATTACGTAGTAATTAAGTAAAATCTGTTGGCGTGAAGAATGCAGTGAGTCATCATTGTTCGCCACCCTCACCCCGCCACACAACTAATCAAATCAAGTGTCGCGTCCGAATAGGGTTGCCATCCGTCCGGGTTTCCCCGGATTTATCCTAGTTTAGAGGGCATCCGGGGAGCATCCCGGGAAGGTTCCATCTGTAGACCGGGTTTTAAAAGATAAGTAAATAAAAAAATTTAGACCGGCCGCGAGACCCGCACTATGCTCGCACCACACCACGATCAACCAATGAACCAAGTATATTCACCGTTCCAAATAAAAAAAGGTGATTTATGACATTTTCAACAATATTTTATTACATCGGATATGTTTAAAAGATCTTGTTGACATGTCTGGCTTTCGCACTCTAAAATCCGAGGTTTTCACGCGTCTTGTCCTGTTTTCCAAAGTTCAGAGATGGCAACCCTAATTTTCAGCAGCATGTTTGTATGAAAGAGTACCTTTTATATCCTCTTATGTTTTCGACATTATGTGCTTTTGTCTACCTACCTATTATAATAAGATTATCAATTAAAAGTATCAAAATACTTGGACCTTGCCTTATTTAATTGGACTTACTTACTTGGACTTATTTAATGTTGAGTTCACGATTACTGTTCCTATAGTCGTTCCAGTTAATTATTTTATAGTGAAAAGCTCGGACCAACAGCTTAAGAAGCTTTCGTTTGATTGTTACATCAAGAGTCGGATACAGAAGGATAATTCTCGTATGGGCGCGTATTGTTAAGAGCTCCTTCACTCTGGACCCTGGAACTCTGGACTAGATTTTATTACTATTTTATGAATATATAAATTTTAAGAATAGAAGTTGAAAATAAATAAATGATAGCAATTTATCAATTTTATAACAAGTTTAGGTTACTAACCAGTTAAATGTCCGTTGCAGTACTTCTGAAACTAAACACAAAGCCGTTGCGTGATACTTCTGACAGGGCATGTAAAAAGTGCTTAACATCAGCTACACACAAGTGTATACAAGTGTGTACATGTGTATAGATGTGTATACGCATGCACTTTCTCTGTGCACTGGACGGAACATGGGCGGGTACTGGGTACTGAATAACATTAAAAGAGCATTAAGCTCTGTAGAGCAAGAGTCTGTGATGCCAGACCTTGGTCATTTTACAAAAGCTGCTAGTTTGTCATACTATAACTATTAAAGATTTCGTCTATAGAAGTAATAGTAGGTAATTAGTAAATTATATAAATTATAGATCATAAATTATGATGATTTTAAAAAGAAACTCCTGAGTTTCATGGCAGCTCTTGTCAGAAGGATTTACCTTTCGTACCGATAATGGAGAGAAACGAACGAAATGAAATATATTTATAATGTCCAACAACCAGTTGACTGTGGACACCTCGCCGGATGAAGAAGCAAGCCGCTTAGAGTACCAGTTCTGCAAAAAGCTAATTGTCCGGAGATTGAGGACATGATTGTTCGTCGAAAGAAGTAGAAAAAAACCGGCCAAGTGCGAGTAGGACTCGCGCATCGAGGGTTCCGTAAATTTCAAGGTTTTCGGAATTATTCCTTCATATATTTTTTTTTATCTAGTTGGCTCTTTACTGCTATCACACCTGATGTTAAGTGAAGATGCAGTCTAAAATGAAAGCGGGCTAACCTGTTAGGAGTAGGATGAAATCCACACCCATTTCGGTTTCTACATGACATCGTACCGGAACGCTAAATCGCTTTGGCGGTACGACTTTGTCGGTAGAGTGATGACTAGCCACGGCGGAAGCCTCCCACCAGCCAGACCAAGACAAATTAAGAAAAATCTCAATCTGCCCCGCCCGGAATCGAACCCAGGACCTCCGACTTAAAAATTTACCGCGCATACCACTGCGCGGCGGAGGCCGTCAAAAACATGTACTATAAAACATAACTTCTTGCGATATTTCAAGATTCTAGAATTAGCTGCGAGTAGTAGAGAGTTGAATGTATGCGGAATATTTTGATTGCGTTGACATAAAAGTTTGGTTTTGTTACAGATTAAAGGATTTATAGGCCCAAGTATTTTATATGAATTTCAATTTAATACCTTTACGTATTCATAAGAAAGGTAAGTGTAAAATTTAAAATATACTTTTATTACGTGATGTAACTAAATATATAGTTTTTGTAATTTTTTCATTATCTGTGTTATATGACGTTGTTTCGTACCAAATTTCAAGATCCTAAGTTTACGGGAACTACCTGTTAGGATTTGATTTACTTGACCGTGTCGTGAAATTGGGGAATTTTTTGGCATAAACGACTGTATCTTTTGATGACATTGACCTAGAAGCTTATTTTTTTCACAACTCTAACGGACAGCAGACTTAAGTATTTGATATAAATTTCAGCTTGACACCTCCACGCGTTCCTGAGAAAAAGGGTCTTGACAGACAGACGGACGGACAACGAAGTAATCGAATAAGGGTTCCGTTTTTTCCTTTATAGGTACGGAACCTTAAAAATACGCTTTACCGATATTTTGGACCTTTCTTACACCGGCATTCGACAAAAGCGATCATGATCTAAGTTCTACAATCTATAGTTGCCCACAGTAGCTACTTACTGTAAAAGCACAGATCAGTTATAAAATGACGAACGTCTGGCTACCACTGGCTCTTACACCACTACAGTGCATTACGACACACGTCATTAGTTCGTGGCTTCGATTCAGCCGCCTCATTAGTTCTTGCAAGGGCGCCACCAGAACTATCCGTAGCTCTGTCTCGTTCTGCCATTCAGAATCATCATTTACCGAGCGAGGTGATAGGAGCAAGGAATCGGATGCGGAAGAATAGTGTCGCATTATATGTGTAAGTGCATCGGTCTAACTTGAAAGGGCTTTATCAGGTACATAACATATTAAAATATAGTATGTAGACTAAAAAACATCCAAAAAGCTGTGAGATTACTTATTTTATACCAAACTAGCGGACGCCCGCGACTTCGTCCGCGTGAAACTTGGTGTAGACTTGAACTCCCGTTTGACCCCGTAAAGTTAAAAACGATTCTTAGCGCTCGCCTACGTCATTATAGCTTATAGCAGTCGCCCGCGACTTCGTCCGCGTGAAAACCTCTAACCCTTTTAATTTTAAAAACAGACTTTCAAGTATGCTCTTTCCCCGCTACCCCTCTCAATTTAATTTTTTTATAGTTTCCCGTGAAGCAATATCCTCCGTCCCGTCCCGTGTACTACATTTTTGTTAAACATTGTACGATATTACAGTACATTAACAATATATATTTATAGCAAGCTGATGTGTATAGCTACTTTTGGTTTCGGGAGCGTTTATCGATTAGAATTTAATAATCTGACTTAAAATAAATGAGAAATAAAAGACGTGTGTCCGATTTGAGGATCACTTTTATTCTAACTTTAATGGCCGACCGTGACGCAGAACGATCTCAAAATGCTTACGTCTAACTTAAGGCGGAGGGACTCATAACTAGCTTGTATTAAATCGCCTATTTCACTTTTGAGTCTAGCTTTCATAATAAACAAAATAATTTACAATCCGACCCGCAGATCCCGAGATTAGCCCGTTTAAACAAACGAACAAACTTTTTCGTTTATTATATAAATATAGTCTGCCATGCCAAATAAATTGAAAGAAAAGATCTAAGATCGAATTCTCAAAGAATATCAGTACCAAAATGTTGAGCCCTATTCAGTACGTATAACATAACAAGCAGCAGTGTCGTTTTTTTAGAAATTTTGTAATATCTCCGAAACTATATAACAAATTAACATTCTGTAAAAGGCAAATCTTATCTCTATAATATCCTTGTGATTAATAAATAATTTATTTTGATAAGGATTTAAGTTTAGTTCTATAAATAATGACGTAAACGTAAGCATATGACAATAAAAGTTAAGTATCGCGGATTTTTTTGTAGAAATTTTTAAGATGCATAAAGTATTCATACAATGTTTTCAATTATATCCAATATCTAAGGCAGCGTACGAGCATAAAGCTTAATTTAATAAATTTCACGGTCCGACTCGCGCGACAAAAACGATGATAACTCGGGTAATATATACAATACAAATATAAAATATAGCCTATGACACTCACCAATAACGTAGCATTCTACTGGTGAAAGAATTTTTTAAAATCGGATCAGTAGTTCCGAAGATTAGCCCCGACAGAATTTTATTTACAAACTTACAAGCTTTACCTTTTTATAATATTAGTATAGATTACAAGGATATAAAAGCTCTGTTGATATTTTTTTTAAGGAAAAGGATTCTTCCTCTTTTTCTAAAAATCATGTAGTGTATATTAATTAAATTATTGGATAGAACCAATTTCGTAATTTATAGAAGTTCGCCAAAACCCGATGAATCCAAGAGACAGTGTCACTCCGATACGACACAAAACCCTCTGTACCTACAGGGTTTCACTCGAAAACCAGAGCACTCACAGAAGATCTAAGATGTCAGTTAATAAGCAAGATGAATACAGAAAGGAATCTATAGAAAATATATATGAAGATATAATAAGAGGAATTAATAAGAGAAACTTTATAGAAACTACATATGTTCGTGCTTATCTTCGAGATTAGACGGATTTCATCAAGTTAATGATAAACGCCTGATTCCACGCGAAAGGAGTCGCGATTCAATGCTAATCTATAGTAGAAAATCAAATCATTATATTTAATACCTAAGAAAGAAAAAGGAATTAAACACAGAAAAAAATTGTTTGTGAGTGTTTACATCGACTTACAATTAACAATTGAGTGGGTTACTCACTAATCCGAAACTAAATATACGGAATTTGTCACGGGTAGTTTAAGGTTAGCTGGGAAAAACATATAGGAATTCATTTATTCAGATTGGGTTAAACAGTTCTCAGAACAAAGGAACTGACAAATGACACTGATGAATAAATTATAAGCGAAGTCTGTGACAGCTATTCCTACAGACAACTAAATACAAACTAAATATTGAAAAGTTAAAGGTAATTAACATTTTCTATGCAGTAAAATGTAATTTTCCTAATTGAAATGAGAAAAGAGTCGATTATACAACGCTTCGTTGAACATAGCTTGAACATGAGATCATGCATTCCTTAAATTTTAATTTAATCTCTGGTACCTGCTTAGTCTTGTTCTCCCACGCTTTATTAACTTGAAACCGTGTTATATGAAAATGTATATTTAAGGATTCTTTTAAATATTCTATTTAAACCACATTATGTCAGAAGTGAAATCTTGAGTAGCTGTATGTATTCAGGTGCTAGATAAAAATATAGTATACTTAGTAAACATACGAAATACCACTGACTGACTCTCTCGAAAGATCTCTAAACCTGGTTGGTACTCCTTTGCAATGTGGAGTGTACACACACATAATTTCTCGATACTCCAAGGGGACCGGCAGTTTTGCGAATGAAACTGCTGGGCACAGTTTGTTTAAATTGAACAAACGTGTATTGTATTGTTATCAATGGCAGTAACCGCGTCAATGACAATAAAATGCCAATGACACCAGTTTTCTTTACAAAGGCACTCACCACAAAAAGTGACAAGTATGCAACGTCACATTAAGTGACTAAAACATTTAGATTACAATCTGGTAGTAGGCAATGGTTCCAAAGATTGAAAATAACAAATAAACGAACATTTTAGTATTTAAACGTGTAGGATGGCTGAGTTCAGCCGTGTGAAAAATTGAGAACAATTTTATAATGTTTAAGTAGTAGTTTAAGAACTAAATTATTATTGCGTATTTTAAATTTTCTCGGTTCGAAGATATGGAACTCTTTGATAAGGCCAAAGAATTACATATCTTCGAATAAATTTGGCACTCCAAAACTGAAAATTTGATTGAAGAAATAAACAAGAGGTAACGGTAAATAGTAGAGAAAAATGTAATATTCAACCACATACATAAATAAATATTCATAGCGGCAAATACAGCTCGATATAGCAGTAACAGTTGCCAGACTTTCTTCTGTGCGTGTGAATATGAATCAGAGATAATTATGTAAGCTTGTTTATTGTTTGATTTCTCCAAGCGTACACCTACATACCTAATTGTGCGAAAGTAGGACTCTAGAGGCTGTCATGCCTTGCCTTCGACAGACCAAGCCGCTCATGCACTAAATCCTAATTCGCAGACATGCCAGCACTATTCCATTTCGGGATTTGTCATTTAAGTACCTACCTAATGTAACTTCGAAACTATCGCTTAGTACTTTTATTAGTCTTTATATTGTGTATTTGATTTAGAGTGCTAAAGGAGATAACAGATCACTGGGGGGTAGATAGTACCTGCTGTTCTTAAGGTCGCGAGGAATATACGCTTGCTAAAAAAGCTCATTTATAGGAGTTAAAGAATGAAATTGCCGTTTTATTGTAATAGGTACTTCGAATTGACATAGAACCTTCATGGTTTAAGATTTTAAAGTGAAACTTTTTTCATACGGTACCTGTGTAGTTCTTCTTAAAAATGTGCAACATTCGATTATCAACTTTTAGTTGTTTTTTATTCAGCTTAGACAATAAAGATGGAAACTTCGAAAATTCGTGTGATTTTTGAATACGAGTTCCGACGCGGAACTAACGCGGCAGAAACAGCTCGCAATATTAATGTTGCGTTTGGAGAGGGGACTGCTAATGAACGCACTGTGCGATTTTGGTATAAACGCTTTCGTGATGGAAACTTCGATTTGAAGAACGAACCACATGGAAGACCGCCCACACAGGTGAATAACAATGATTTGAAAGAGATGGTGGAAGCCGATCCGAGGTAAACTACCCAGGAATTAGCGGCATGGTTTACCGTTACTTTACCAATATTGACTCATTTGCGTCAAATCAATAAAATAAAAAAATATGGAAAATGGGTACCTCATGATTTGACTGATCTGCAGAAAGTAACGTGTGTTGATACTTGCGTTGACTTGTTGAATCGATACAGAAATTAAGGAATATTGGATCGAATTGTGGCATGTGATGAAAAATGGATTCTTTACGTTAATCGTAAGCGGAAAATGCAATGGCTGACCCCAGGTCAAACGCCGCAACAGTGTTCTTAAGCAAAGCTTACCAATAAAAATGTAATGGTAACTGTTTGGTGGTCTCAGCGTGGTGTTATTCACTATAGCTTTCTCCGATCTGGTCAAGCAATAACGGCAGATGTCTACTGCTCCGAACTCCGAACAATGATAGCGAAACTAGCAGTGAAACAGCCCCGACTTATGAATCGATCTTCACCATTATTGCTCCATGATAACGCGAGACCTCATACAGCATGAGAAACCGTTTTAACTCTACAGGAACTGCAATTAGAAACCATTTGTCACCCTCCATATTCGCCAGACCTTGCTCCAACGGACTACCATTTTTTTCGTGATTTGGACAATTTTCTACGTGATAAAAAGTTTTCTTCTCAGGAGGCAGTGCAAAATGCTTTCACACAGTTTTTCGAATCTAGATCACCAGAGTTGTATCGCAAAGGCATAAATGAGCTTCCTATTAGATGGCAGCAATGTATAGACAATAATGGTAATTATTTTGATTCAATAAATATGTTAAATTTAAAAAAAAACGAATTTTGTATTTTTTAGTACATATCGGCAATTTCATACTTTAACCCCTGATACTTTTGTTAAGGACACTCAAGTTGGAAAAGGAGGCAAGTGCAACTCGAAACGGTATTCCAGAGATATAGAAAGAGATCGGTGCCATATTTTGTAACCGTTATTTGGTAACTCGAAAGCAATGCTTTAAAACTGTAACCCGTGCCAACTAATATCGTCTAAAATCTTTTTCACGACGAACCGAACAGGTGGCGAAGCAAAAGCAAAGGAAGGATACGCATTCCGTCCGCCGTGTGTTTGATAAGGCTTTAAGGCTGCATTGTCCTTTTTATTACGCGGTCAACTGCAAAGCTGCTGTTTACATAATATATATATGATCCAAAATATAACCGGCGATGCGAACGCTATTGTAATATTTAATTGATGAGAGAATTTCACCGCGAAGCGTGTGTTGTTACTTTATTTGGTAACAACTACTTGGTTATAAAAGCGTAACGTTGCGCAAAGTTGCTGACCCGTAACTTCCTTTGAGCGGAATTAATTACAATTATCAATTTTGAAAATGCAAGGTGTTTTTAATGTTATGATTAGTTTATAATATATAAATATGTTGATAATATAATAATATTATAGAAGTGAAAGTTTGTTATTACTCCTTTACGCCATAACTATTGAGCCGATTGGCTAGATAAGGGAATGGAGATAGATTGTAACCTGGACTAAATCATGTGTTACTTTCATCCCAACGTTCCCATAGAAAAGAAACATATGTAGGTGTTACCGCAGGGCACGGGTTGTTTTGTCAAAAGCTAATCGTTTGTTGACTGGTGTCTGGTGCCGTGTCTTCATAGGAACAAGTCGAGTGGCTCTGTAAAGTGTTGTAGTATAGTTATAGAGTTTCGTCAACGTGGCCTATAAAACAAGCCTTATAAAGCCTGAACGTGATCAAAGACCATATCAATAAAGAAATATTGCTATAATTTATACAGCATAATACGCCATGGATAATTTAATTGATCGATCACGAATGTAACCTTGCCAAATTTAGGCTTACTTAATTAATTGCCTTCGAGCTTTTTCTGTTACTATACTTCAGTACCTCAGACTTTCGTCTCCAATTTTCTTTTCGATTTAATCTCAATCCTTATCGTGTAGTATGTTGTTACAGAGAGGGATGTGCTGCCGTGTCTTCTCAAACTGCGGTCACTAGTTGATACTCATGTGATTGGAAATTGTAATGAGAGGCACTTGCACACGTGTTCACACTGGAACACTGCATTGTATCTGCTTGACGTGAAATATTCTAGACAAGATAGTTGAAATTTTCTTAATTTACTGTAGGTAAAGTCATTTCCATATTTGGGGAAAGTAATCTAAAATGGAATAATAGAAATTATTGCGCGGCCAAATTAAATTGAGATAATTACATATTTGTTAAGAGTATTATAATAATTAATATCTTTAATAATTATACAAATATCCTTAAGATCATAAATAATTATAACTAAGTCACAATTACATACACTGAACACAAGGCTAGCTACATAATAATCCCGTAGTTCAAATGTACCATATTATTCATGCAGTTATATTTCCGTCTGTCAGTCTCAATGACCGTGCTCAAACAAAATAATACCAAGTATTAGATATTTTTTAAATAAAGGTAACAAGAACCGCATTTATATTACAAACTTCTTCCTCTTTTTTTTCTCCTCTGGAAACCCCATTCAGATCAGATCAGTCATCGTATGCCTCTCTGCTTCTAGGCGCTATAGAGCGTAGAGCCACTGCATACTCGTAACATAACATAGCTACACTTCACTATCAGGTTTTTAGACTTTTATTGTAAACAATAAAATCCTATTAAAACACATCCAGAGGATAAATCTTTATCCTCCATTTAACTTTTACATAAATTGCTATTTACTTTAACGATCCTCAAAACGAAGGGCAGAAACTCGATAGAATGGCCTTGTCATTCTGTTCGTCTTCCTATGTTTGGACATTTGGATTACAGTGGCTGAAACTGTGGATGATAGACTGGATCAAAATATATCAATTCAATATATATATATTTGATAAACACGTGGGTTTTAGAAATCATTTCGCAAAGATAACTTCACACAGCAGAGCATAATATTTACACAGCCTAGCCTTCTCGGAGTTCTTGGCAGTGGTTCCGACACGTCGCCGCACGAATAACAACTATTGCGTGTAGGAATCAAACAATACGAAAATAATTAGCGTGTACTGTAAGCCAACATACGAGTTTGTAGGAGTAGAGCTTTGTTAGTCCGAGTCGAGTTCGTGCTTCGAGGGTTCCGTACTGGAAGTAATTAATTTAATTTTTTTTGTAATTTGAATTACAACTATCAAAGCCTAACCTAGCGATTTAAACTGGATGAAGGGATTAACTTATCTTCGCGATTGTTCTTGTTGGTAAAACTCTTGGTAATAACAACAAGTGAACAAGCAAAGTTTTGTATAAAAACATATATCGCGGCTAGCTATCAACCGCAAATAAAGTTTTTGGAAAATTTATTTTGAATGATACGAGACGAATATCTTAGCATTCCATGGATTCACCGTGCGGGTGCCGGGTCCATCGCGTGGCTGAGAGAATAACTCCGAACAGAGCCCGAGACTTGTGACACGGGTGTAGGTTTAAGGGTACCCTTAGTGACGGCCGTCAACACTCACCTCCTCTGTTCAAGTTATTCTCCCTGCCCAACCATATTCGGAAGGACCCTACTAGTGCAGCCTTGGACACTCGTTCTAATATGGAGCTTACTGCACTTCTAGTAAGGCCAAGGTCTTTTAGCAGGTTGTAGAGAGACTTCGCTGGTATACCCCTCGCACCCACTTCTACCGCGTATAAAGTAACCACATAGCCATTTTTGGTTAGTTCATTAGTAAGGTCATAGTATTTATTCACTTTGAATACATGGTCTTTAGGGATGTTTGTTTCCCACGGCACTGTAAGCTCAACAAGTACTATACGTTTGATTTGTTTGGAAAAAAGAAATATGTCCGGTCTAGATGTCGTAATAGCTAAGTCTTCCGGGATTTTATAGTGCTTTTCATACGTGTCCATTAATATAGTCCAATCAGGAGCAGAGCCCAGAATTGAATAAGGCTTGCTGGTGGAATTTGTACTTGAGCCTGCTTTAACGAAGTTAGTTTGTCTTTTATTCGTCGTCAACCCTTTTTGAGCCCTAGCTACTGAAAGGCTTATAGCTTCACGTATGATTTCTAGTACTCTGTCGTGGCGGTGTGAGTAGAGACCCCTGTCCAGGAGCACCTTGCATCCTACCAATAAGTGCCTTGCAGTGCCCACTGCCTCACCAAAATTTTTTTTCCCCATCTTACTAGGTTACTCTGATCTGGGAGAGTCAGTTGAAAGGCATTAAGATAAAATTTCAATAAGGCAGGAGACCAATCGTACAACAAGGCGCGCCTTCATGGCATGCACTTTGTAGTTGTCGTCCTCATCTTGTTTAAGAAAAGATTTTATTATGTCTTGGTCTTCCTTTTTACGTCTTGCACCCAACCCGGTTCTATTTACCTGAGCACCTGCCATAAATTGTTTGTAAAATTGAAGCCTAGAGTCAAGTTTTCGTAACCCTGAGGTGTTTATAGAGTTCCGATGGCCTTTTTAGTTTTAACCCAAAATTATTGTAATCTCTGAATAGTCAATGTTTTTATGATTTTGCCAGATGGGTTCTGCCAATATCATAACTAGACCCACGCTTTTTTTATATTGTTAATGGGCTGTTGGTCTACCTTATTAAGGTCATTTATGAATATCGACGACCTCGGGATGGGCGTCCTTTGTAATCAATCTTTCTACCGAGGAACTTAAAAGGCAATGCTTCAGCAATGGTGGTTACACTTTGGCCACTAATAGAACCCGGATCATAAGATGTAAATTTAGTATTTCGTCTCCCCAGACATAGACAGTGATATTTGCTTGGCTTTACCCTCAGCCCACCAGTCCATGAGCAGAACTCATCCACTACATTCAATAGCTCCTGACAATGTTTTGGGTTTCGTGTCAGTAAAGCAAGGTCATCTGCAAAAGCTAAGATGGACTCTGTATATTTATTTTAATTTTAAACCGATAGCCCCATTTCTTTTGAACAATTAATAATATTGATGACTACATTAAAAGCTATTGGGGATAAGCAGCAACCTTGAAACAGCCCCACATTGTAATGTAGGGGTTTTGAGTACTCATTGTTTACTGCTATGGTGAATTTCAATTTTGAATAGTAAGAAGTGATTAAATCAATAACTAGATCAGGAAAATTGTACCACCTCAAGGCGAAAGTCAATAGATCATGCTGGACAGAACCAAACGCATTTTCTAGGTCTATCCAGCAGATCGTAATTTGCCTTTCATATTTTCTAGCATCCTTGAGACTTTCGCCTAGAAGTGAATTGTGTTCCAGGCAACCAGAGATTCCGGGCAAAAACCCTTTCTGGTAATAGTTTCCAGAAGTTTACGTAATGCATTAATTCATTAGTTCTTTCACCATTTTAAGTGAACAGCCATGAAACTTAGTTTATGATTCGTCAAAATGTGAAACATAAACTGCTAATTATGAGTATTCGTACTTAGGTATATTAATTTTGACTGAGTCTTACTTACGCGTAAAAGATTGAAGTTTTCAAAGATACGCATTACAGACCTGATTACTTTGTAATCCGAGAAATAGCTGCTAGAAAGAAAGAGAAGTCCAATGAGGGTTCCACATTTTTTTTCAAAGTGCGGAACCCTAAAGAGTAATGTTTGGATGCTATGCTGCAGTGCAACTCTTGTGATGTAGGTAACGACAACTAGTGCATCTTTGACCAGAGTACGGTAATGAAAAGTAGGTAACAAGGTTTATTATACGATGGTAGTATATCGAGCTTGGTCGTTAATCTCATTTCGAATTAGTTATAAATCCGTTCTACTGTTAGGTATATATTTACACCGTTTATTTTTTATGTATGTGCACCGGTTTGTTTGTTTTGAATTGACTATTTAACATAATTTTGAAACGACTTTATTTCTGTATTCGATCAAACTTTTATTTCTGTACGCCTTCATTCTGCCCCAGTTCAAAAACATGTACAAAACATTAAATATTTCATAAGCTGACCCAGACAGACATCGAACTCAGGACCTGGTGATTCGTAGACGCGCAGGCTATTCAGTGATAGCACCGAGGCACTTTAATGTAAACCACTACACCTGGGCATGCCAACCAAGGAACTGAGACTGTCAATCATTCAGAATAAATGAATCTGGCCTTGTTATTTGTTAGCAATTATTATTCATAAATAACTCAAAAAGGAACTTAACATTTTGCCTCGAACACACAAATAACACATTTTATCACACTTGTATCTCAAGTTACCTTTGAAGTGTACCAAAAAACTTATAATAGAACTTCAAAACCATTCCCGGGCTACCAGCACAGTCTCCCATACATACGTCACCAACAGTTGACGGTTAAAGGCAAGCGTAGATAGTTTGGTGTTACAACGCATACGTGCACTGCACTTCGCAGAGCCGTTAGCTTTAACAATTGTGTTACCGTTTCATAGTCAGACTATTATAGTAATGCTAGAATTTTACTATGACAAATAAACGCAGCGTTTATATATAACAATAGTCAGCCCAACAGGCAAATTATATTGAATATAATAGGTTTAATACAAAATATATATTCAAAAAGGCTTAGTGCAAAGAGACAGGCATAGCGAAGATGAAAAAGGAAGACCTTTATTCCCTCTGCAAAAATATACTTTATTAGGGAACTCACGTTTAAATAACATGAGGGGTTTTACTTTGATTGGATAAAATAAATAGAATGCAACCCTGCACTCAATGCAGTTCACTTTGCAAAAATGCAAGTTGTTGTCCACAAAACAGCTGTCCTAATATTTAGTCTACGTCGACCTTTAACCTTGCATCAGAACAATCATACGAACTACTGCCGGTTTTTTTGACCCCTCCATACAATAATGACTCATTCGCTATTGCACACGTAACGTCAAGTGTTACTAACAATCATATAGCTAAAGAGCTCGCGGCAGTTTATCCTCCTACAAGATAATTTAAATTGGTTGTACCGTTTTGGTATAGATTGTATAGGGAGGGTTTATTATGATAATTACCAACAAGACTTGGATTGGGCAGTACACACGTAATAAGGACACCATGTTGCATCTTACCAGTGTCGCCTAGATGTATGTTGGTCGTTGAAAACCTTTATTCCTAAAGTATATGTTTTCCTATGAATCAAACTAATGTCTAAGATTCGGAGAAGACGAAACAAAGGGCAGGAATGAAATGCTCAGGCTCAGTTCTGTGCAAGTCCTCCGCGCCTAACCTATTGATACCGTCCAACTGAAGTCATGCTGCTCTGTATGTACAAACAATTTTTGGCATCATTTACTATAGTAAATCTCGTTTAAGTAATGATTAATTTAGCCATACGAGAAACTGCCGCGTACAACTAACCGTCTGGACGTGTACGTATAACATACAGATCTAGAACTATGACCAGCTTACATGTAACCTAACAATGTTGTCGCCAACATATTTTTGATTGTAATCGTTCGTATATTATAATTTTTGTACAGTAATAATTTGCACTTAGTTTAAGCATGTTTCTCCCACCAGCTCCCTGACTATCATGAGTAACCAAGTGAGCTCGATCTTTACCTGTATCTGTTAGACCTTGATATTATTCGGCTAGATATAATAGCGGTAAACGAAGCAGAACTCCGCGTACGCTTCAATAATTCCTTTTACACATTTACGTTTCTGTTACGGCAGATCTACGTCACGTACGTTCGGCTAGCGAGGGTTGCGAGGCGTGGTCACGTCCCGCGCGCCCGGACACACTGCACAATGACAATGTTATGTTTAGCGGGCTCGTAAATAACATTTGGCATGCATGTTTTTCATTTGTTATCAAAAATGCAGTAGCTCTTTGCTGATCTAGAGTAGTGCTATAGTTATTTCTACAGATAAGCAACATTGCTCTATGTGATAGAGTACATCTAGAGAAGTAATGCTGACTTTATTATGTCTAAAGCCATGCAGTATTCCGGTGTCAAGAGTCATCATCATCAGCTGACGGACGTCCGCTGCCTGACATAGACCTTTACAGGGACTCGCTGCGACACGGCGTCTGTCCATCCAGTGAGAGGTCGCCATTCAAGCACCTTGGGACCCTAAAAGGATTCACACCTATCATTCAGGTTGATAGACACGAAGTAGAACGTGTTTATATCATATCCTGCGAACAGCGTAGTGTTGTTCTGTTATACAATAGATCCGGTCTAAAGGGTACGTTTGCCTGTGCAGCTACACACATGGGTATTAATAGCTGTGACTCAAGATCATGGGACAGGGCTTCGTATTGTAGAACGTAGTTTTTGCATGTCCTGTAATGCTCTTCTTTTATAACACGACAGTATGTATAAATTATTTAATAATCACAAGGATATTATAGAGATGAGATTTGCCTTTTACTTTAGCGGGCGTCCGCTAGTACTATATATATATAGATATTCGCATTATAGAGACATTATTTACAGAATGACACTAAGCTGCAAGCTTGTAAGCACTTTTCAAAAACATTCGACACGACTGTTGCTTACAACGCGTGTGAAGTCAATATCAAAAGCTACCTCATCTCACAATGAGCCTACGAAGCCGTACATTTTCACAAACATTCGACACAACTGTTACTTACAACGCGTGTGAAGTCAATATCAAAAGCTACCTCATCTCACAATGAGCCTACGAAGCCGTACATTTTCACAAACATTCGACACAACTGTTACTTACAACGCGTGTGAAGTCAATATCAAAAGCTACCTCATCTCACAATGAGCCTACGAAGCCGTCAAACATTCGACACAACTGTTACTTACAACGCGTGTGAAGTCAATATCAAAAGCTACCTCATCTCACAATGAGCCTACGAAGCCGTACATTTTCACAAACATTCGACACAACTGTTACTTACAACGCGTGTGAAGTCAATATCAAAAGCTACCTCATCTCACAATGAGCCTACGAAGCCGTACATTTTCACAAACATTCGACACAACTGTTACTTACAACGCGTGTGAAGTCAATATCAAAAGCTACCTCATCTCACAATGAGCCTACGAAGCCGTACATTTTCACAAACATTCGACACAACTGTTACTTACAACGCGTGTGAAGTCAATATCAAAAGCTACCTCATCTCACAATGAGCCTACGAAGCCGTACATTTTCACAAACATTCGACACAACTGTTACTTACAACGCGTGTGAAGTCAATATCAAAAGCTACCTCATCTCACAATGAGCCTACGAAGCCGTACATTTTCACAAACATTCGACACAACTGTTACTTACAACGCGTGTGAAGTCAATATCAAAAGCTACCTCATCTCACAATGAGCCTACGAAGCCGTACATTTTCACAAACATTCGACACAACTGTTACTTACAACGCGTGTGAAGTCAATATCAAAAGCTACCTCATCTCACAATGAGCCTACGAAGCCGTACATTTTCACAAACATTCGACACGACTGTTGCTTACAACGCGTGTGAAGTCAATATCAAAAGCTACCTCATCTCACAATGAGCCTACGAAGCCGTACATTTTCACAAACATTCGACACAACTGTTACTTACAACGCGTGTGAAGTCAATATCAAAAGCTACCTCATCTCACAATGAGCCTACGAAGCCGTACATTTTCACAAACATTCGACACAACTGTTACTTACAACGCGTGTGAAGTCAATATCAAAAGCTACCTCATCTCACAATGAGCCTACGAAGCCGTACATTTTCACAAACATTCGACACGACTGTTGCTTACAACGCGTGTGAAGTCAATATCAAAAGCTACCTCATCTCACAATGAGCCTACGAAGCCGTACATTTTCACAAACATTCGACACAACTGTTGCTTACAACGCGTGTGAAGTCAATATCAAAAGCTACCTCATCTCACAATGAGCCTACGAAGCCGTACATTTTCACAAACATTCGACACAACTGTTACTTACAACGCGTGTGAAGTCAATATCAAAAGCTACCTCATCTCACAATGAGCCTACGAAGCCGTACATTTTCACAAACATTCGACACGACTGTTGCTTACAACGCGTGTGAAGTCAATATCAAAAGCTACTTCATCTCACAATGAGCCTCCGAAGCCGTACATTTTCACAAACATTCGACACGACTGTTGCTTACAACGCGTGTGAAGTCAATATCAAAAGCTACTTCATCTCACAATGAGCCTACGAAGCCGTACATTTTCACAAACATTCGACACAACTGTTGCTTACAACGCGTGTGAAGTCAATATCAAAAGCTACCTCATCTCACAATGAGCCTACGAAGCCGTACATTTTCACAAACATTCGACACAACTGTTGCTTACAACGCGTGTGAAGTCAATATCAAAAGCTACCTCATCTCACAATGAGCCTCCGAAGCCGTACATTTTCACAAACATTCGACACAACTGTTACTTACAACGCGTGTGAAGTCAATATCAAAAGCTACCTCATCTCACAATGAGCCTACGAAGCCGTACATTTTCACAAACATTCGACACAACTGTTACTTACAACGCGTGTGAAGTCAATATCAAAAGCTACCTCATCTCACAATGAGCCTACGAAGCCGTACATTTTCACAAACATTCGACACAACTGTTACTTACAACGCGTGTGAAGTCAATATCAAAAGCTACTTCATCTCACAATGAGCCTACGAAGCCGTACATTTTCACAAACATTCGACACAACTGTTGCTTACAACGCGTGTGAAGTCAATATCAAAAGCTACCTCATCTCACAATGAGCCTACGAAGCCGTACATTTTCACAAACATTCGACACGACTGTTGCTTACAACGCGTGTGAAGTCAATATCAAAAGCTACTTCATCTCACAATGAGCCTCCGAAGCCGTACATTTTCACAAACATTCGACACGACTGTTGCTTACAACGCGTGTGAAGTCAATATCAAAAGCTACTTCATCTCACAATGAGCCTCCGAAGCCGTACATTTTCACAAACATTCGACACGACTGTTGCTTACAACGCGTGTGAAGTCAATATCAAAAGCCACTTCATCTCACAATGAGCCTCCGAAGCCGTACATTTTCATCTAGTCTTAATTTAAATGAACTCTCTCTTTTTATATGTAACGGAACGATAAATTGGGAAACAAATCGGTGTTGCATTCGAAGTGGAATGTACGCTTTTTACGGCAATAACTTTTAATAGTAGACAAGAATTGGCAATTGTGTTCTAGTTTTTGTCAGTCACGAATATATTTGCATGCCAATCTCCGGTTTTTTGTTGTCATGTTGACTAAATTAGTCACAACGAATGTGTACAATCTGAAGAAAGAGGCTTGGCCTTGCTCGATGGACTTTCCTCGTGATCTCTCCAAGTCTTTGTTGCAAGAACTTGCTTCACTTATATTTATTAGCACGTCCATGTTTCGAAATGTTTTTTTAACCGACGAAAAAAACGGAGGAGGTTCTCAATTCGACACGTATATTTTTTTTTTTTTTTATGTATGACCACGCATAACTTTTTACAGTGTTGTCCGATTTTGATAATTCTTACATCCAAGGTGGTCCCATTGTCCTCATGTTAGGATCTGATGAGGATATCCTGGGGAAATTGAAGGAACTCTTCAAATTTTGGAGGCACGCTTCCAGCGATTTCGGTTTTTGTCTCGGTATCGGTAGCTTTTTGGCTACTAGTGCCATATAATATACTATGACAGTATAGTACGAGTACGGTACGGGGCGATAAATCACTAAAAAGTAAGAAATAAAATTTTTTAACAAAAAATAGAACCGACTCAAAACGCACTAAAAAGTAAAAAATAACTGTGTCATTTAGTTGCTTTAATTTACTTAAGCATATCTAGGAGTCGGTGCCAGCCAAGGTTTCTACTTTCAAGGAGGTTACCTAGAACCCACAAACTGCTTTACTACGTAAAATAAATGTTCCTTAAACTTGGCTGGCACCGACTTCATAGATATGCTTAAGTAAATTAAAGCAACTAAATGACACAGTTATTTTTTACTTTTTAGTGCGTTTTAAAAAATTTTTTTATTATGGAGATAAGAAAGCTCTTTGTAGATTCTGTGCCACAAAGTCAAAACATCTCCAAAAAACAAGGTAGGCCAATTTCAGATAGATAATTAAAAAACTCCTAGAGGAATTTAATCTACTTTGCATTGTCTATTTAAATCATTTAAATATATCAACATGAAATTCCTTAGTTTTATAGTATTGGCTGAAAACAATATAAATGACGCAACAACGACGTTACAATACAAAGCATAACAGTTGTATACATTCCATTCATACTTTAGATAGGCAGGTGTATTGTATCAGCTGGAACTGACATGTAGGAGTAGGTACGTGTTGTTTATTACAGCACTTTAGATAGGCAGGTGTATTGTATCAGCTGGAACTGACATGTAGGAGTAGGTACGTGTTGTTTATTACAGCACTTTAGATAGGCAGGTGTATTGTATCAGCTGGAACTGACATGTAGGAGTAGGTACGTGTTGTTTATTACAGCACTTTAGATAGGCAGGTGTATTGTATCAGCTGGAACTGACATGTAGGAGTAGGTACGTGTTGTTTATTACAGCACTTTAGATAGGCAGGTGTATTGTATCAGCTGGAACTGACATGTAGGAGTAGGTACGTATTGTTTATTACAGCACTTTAGATAGGCAGGTGTATTGTATCAGCTGGAACTGACATGTAGGAGTAGGTACGTGTTGTTTATTACAGCACTTTAGATAGGCAGGTGTATTGTATCAGCTGGAACTGACATGTAGGAGTAGGTACGTGTTGTTTATTACAGCACTTTAGATAGGCAGGTGTATTGTATCAGCTGGAACTGACATGTAGGAGTAGGTACGTGTTGTTTATTACAGCACTTATGCAGGTGTATTGTATCGCTGGAACTGACATGTACAGCACTTTAGATAGGCAGGTGTATTGTATCAGCTGGAACTGACATGTAGGAGTAGGTACGTGTTGTTTATTACAGCACTTTAGATAGGCAGGTGTATTGTATCAGCTGGAACTGACATGTAGGAGTAGGTACGTGTTGTTTATTACAGCACTTTAGATAGGCAGGTGTATTGTATCAGCTGGAACTGACATGTAGGAGTAGGTACGTGTTGTTTATTACAGCACTTTAGATAGGCAGTTGTTTATTACAGCACTTTAGATAGGCAGGTGTATTGTATCAGCTGGAACTGACATGTAGGAGTAGGTACGTGTTGTTTATTACAGCACTTTAGATAGGCAGGTGTATTGTATCAGCTGGAACTGACATGTAGGAGTAGGTACGTGTTGTTTATTACAGCACTTTAGATAGGCAGGTGTATTGTATCAGCTGGAACTGACATGTAGGAGTAGGTACGTGTTGTTTATTACAGCACTTTAGATGCGGTGTATTGTATCAGCTGGAACTGACATCAGGTGTATTGTATCAGCTGGAACTGACATGTAGGAGTAGGTACGTGTTGTTTATTACAGCACTTTAGATAGGCAGGTGTATTGTATCAGCTGGAACTGACATGTAGGAGTAGGTACGTGTTGTTTATTACAGCACTTTAGATAGGCAGGTGTATTGTATCAGCTGGAACTGACATGTAGGAGTAGGTACGTGTTGTTTATTACAGCACTTTAGATAGGCAGGTGTATTGTATCAGCTGGAACTGACATGTAGGAGTAGGTACGTGTTGTTTATTACAGCACTTTAGATAGGCAGGTGTATTGTATCAGCTGGAACTGACATGTAGGAGTAGGTACGTGTTGTTTATTATAGGCAGGTGTTTATTACAGCACTTTAGATAGGCAGGTGTATTGTATCAGCTGGAACTGACATGTAGGAGTAGGTACGTGTTGTTTATTACAGCACTTTAGATAGCAGATTGTATCAGCTGGAACTGACATGTAGGAGTAGGTACGTTTGTTATTACAGCACTTTAGATAGGCAGGTGTATTGTATCAGCTGGAACTGACATGTAGGAGTAGGTACGTGTTGTTTATTACAGCACTTTAGATAGGCAGGTGTATTGTATCAGCTGGAACTGACATGTAGGAGTAGGTACGTGTTGTTTATTACAGCACTTTAGATAGGCAGGTGTATTGTATCAGCTGGAACTGACATGTAGGAGTAGGTACGTGTTGTTTATTACAGCACTTTAGATAGGCAGGTGTATTGTATCAGCTGGAACTGACATGTAGGAGTAGGTACGTGTTGTTTATTACAGCACTTTAGATAGGCAGGTGTATTGTATCAGCTGGAACTGACATGTAGGAGTAGGTACGTGTTGTTTATTACAGCACTTTAGATAGGCAGGTGTATTGTATCAGCTGGAACTGACATGTAGGAGTAGGTACGTGTTGTTTATTACAGCACTTTAGATAGGCAGGTGTATTGTATCAGCTGGAACTGACATGTAGGAGTAGGTACGTGTTGTTTATTACAGCACTTTAGATAGGCAGGTGTATTGTATCAGCTGGAACTGACATGTAGGAGTAGGTACGTGTTGTTTATTACAGCACTTTAGATAGGCAGGTGTATTGTATCAGCTGGAACTGACATGTAGGAGTAGGTACGTGTTGTTTATTACAGCACTTTAGATAGGCAGGTGTATTGTATCAGCTGGAACTGACATGTAGGAGTAGGTACGTGTTGTTTATTACAGCACTTTAGATAGGCAGGTGTATTGTATCAGCTGGAACTGACATGTAGGAGTAGGTACGTGTTGTTTATTACAGCACTTTAGATAGGCAGGTGTATTGTATCAGCTGGAACTGACATGTAGGAGTAGGTACGTGTTGTTTATTACAGCACTTTAGATAGGCAGGTGTATTGTATCAGCTGGAACTGACATGTAGGAGTAGGTACGTATTGTTTATTTATTCTAACGATTTACTTGGTTTTGTTTGTGGATCTAAATGTTAAAATTTTAAATTCGCAATCTAAATCTTAAAAATTTTGCTATTATACTAGAAGTTATATTAATTATGCCTTACAACAAATTTCCATGACGGCATTCATTTGAAATTGGATGTATCTATTCAGTCTCATTTAATTGTCATAATCATTTTTATTTTTATGTTAAATTGTGTAATTATGCGTACCAGTCTATGGCGAATTGTATGCTCCTTTAAAATACAATAACATCTGAATATAATATACAACTGCAAGTAAAGAATTTAAATAAATGAATTAATATATATGTCGCATAAGAAACCTAAACTTTTCACAAAAACATTATTTGGCAATGATGTTGATTAGCTAGATTAATGATGTGTTACTACACTAGACGTAACTAGCTATACTACTACTAACGTATAATCTGTGGCTGTTCATTTGCAAAGCATATACTCATTGTGGCTATACAACTCGGCGCATGCTCTCGCCGCGAGATAAAGGGACGCGCGTTGTATCGTCTGAGCTGAAGCTTCAAGGTCTCTCGTGTTCGAAACATTACGGTAGGTATGTTGTACATTCACTTCTTTAAATTAATATCGGTCAAGTGCGATCCGTTATTGCGAATTTCAAAAAGTTTCACCAAGATATTTTAATGTAAATGTTGCATAGACGAGAACGTATGACTCGCACTCCCAAGCAGTAGATTGCATATAGAGCCAAGCATGTATGTACACCCTTACACCCTAACACCCTAACTTTATTCTACAAGGCCTACACTACACAAACTCTACGACTGATTCTTTATAATTTTTGTTGAATAGTGTTACCCACATTTTAGGATAATTTATTTTTAAAAATAAACATAACAAAAGTTGCGGTACCGACGGGATTTGAACCCGCGTCTCTAACAAAACAGAAAAGTAGTTAAAAGTAAATAAATTTCACCCTACCCCCACGCGAGTAATATAGCGAAATGGCATTCACAACGTTCTCTTATTAAACTATGACGAAAACTCACTAAAAAACTGAACAATTTGCATAATCAAGCAATGTTCGGAAACAAACTACAAAATTTATCTGTGAATTATGTCAAATAAGAGTAAAATTAAATTTTTGAAGCAATATTCCACTTTTCCGCAATCGGGTAAGGGTCAGTCATGAGTAAGCTCACGACTCGCTCACAAATCACCGGCGACCTTAGCACGAGACTGGTATGACTGCATGCCTCCCTGCACCAGCGAAGAATGTGTATCCATAATGTGCTGATACCATCTAATACCAAGCCTTGATTTGAGCTTTCTTGATTTTTATCATTCAATCATCTTTTCACCACAGTTACACTACTACTGAAAATGATGAAAATTTAAGAAAAAAATTGATTTTGGTCTTTGGTACAATTGTCAGTCTATCACATAGTTCAAATCGATAAAATGAAGTTTTTGAAATAACTAAATAAATCACACTTTTCCGCAATATGGTAAGAAGGTCATCAGCAAGCTCACGACTCGCCTACGGATAAGCGACCTGAGCACGAGACTGGCGTGACTGCGTGCTTCTCTGCACCGAGGAATGTGTATCGCCATTCACAACTTATAATATAACAACTAACAGATAGGTGCGCGCGGCAGGCGGCAGGCGGCAGGCGGCAGGCGGCAGGGCCTCCGCTGAGAGCTTTTTGCTGCAACCCGTTTTAAATAACGAAATTAGCATACTCGTGTCTGTCTATAACGAGTTACTTTTACATGTATACATACGTACGTACTAAAAGTAAATGTCTACAGACATGTTTGATGTTAATTACGTGTGTGTTTCATAAATTTACACATGCAAATCATCCAAATCCGTACGATTTATTTATTTAAGAATATTTGTAAAATATATGGAGTATACTCAAAACATAACAGTTCAGACATTATCTATTAGTTATTACGCGTCTGTTTATCTGTGTCATTACTTTAGTGTAATGAACTTTTATGTGTGCTTTTGCGAGTAGGCAGGTAGGTAACGATTCAGCATCAGTTTATTGGACTTGTGCGAAATAAAAAATTATCAAAAAATGTTAGATTTTATTCAGATTTGTGGTATAATTTTAATATCATAATCAATGTTCATATTGTGAGTGTAAGAAGTTTTTGTTGTGGGATTTACTGCGACTGTTGTGGACAAAAGCTAGTATGTTAAAATAACATAATCCTATTATATTATTGTTATGGTAGGTATCAATTAAACAGGATAAGCATTACGTTACCAATCACATTGACGGCCCGCATTCGTACAGGCTTCAGTTGCCTACGACCTACTTCGCTATCAGGTACCATGCTATATCACGGTATAATCACTATCACATAAATTAATTATTATGAAAGTAAATACTGTATACTATACTATAGTAATATATTTAACACATAAATTAATTATTATCACATAAATAAATTAATTAATATAAAAATCATTTGTATGTGTGTGTGCTCCTCCTTCACGCCGCAAATATTGACCAGATTTTATTTCCTGTTTCCCGTTTGAGTAATTGGCGTAGGCTCCATACGGGGCCACAATGGCGTCACTGGGGGATGTCGAAGTGTTTCTAGACTAATATTCGATCTCGGCCTCATTAGATTCACTCTGCCCGCAAGCAGTCCGAGAGACACCGCGCAATGGAACGTTTCGACCAGATGTGACTGTCGAGTTGATGGTTAATATAGCGTGGATATCAAACATAGTCAACACCTTTACCCCGGAACGGAATGTACGCGGTTGGAACCGCGGGCAAAGTTAGTATTCTGTTATAATTAGGCATGATCTTATTCTTACAGGTAATTTCAATAAGAGCATTAGCTGATATATTTCTTCTGATATTTCTTGTCGTATTATAAAAAACAGAAAACGGAATTTTGTATTGTACCTAAAATATTATAGAACGAGCTAAAAAATTATTCAGTGATCTTCGAATTTTATAAAATGAAAATATTTCAGTCCATTTCCACTACAGTTAATAGATTTGATAGGCAACTGTGCACTTGAGCCATATCCAAACGTAAAGCGCTTTGTATTTTCTTATTCGGAAAATTAACTAAATTACCTGTTAATCATGAAGGCATTAAATACGATCTGTCATTCAATGCCTTAATAGCTTCACGGTTAAGGGCTCAATTGGCGGAATAAGGAATAAGACCGTATCCTTCAGTCATCGCAATATTACGCAAACCTGACTCTCGGTGCTCTCCAGCGTCACTGTGTCGTCACACGAACACTAACATGCTAGCAATCTAGATAAGAAAGTGGGTAGCTTACAAATTACAATGTACGTAGGTATATTTACAAACCTAACTGGTTTAAACGCATGGGTTAACGTGGTCATAGTTTTATCTAACTTACTTAAAAGTAAGGTTCACCACTGGTTCACGAATATTCTTGGTATGTACTCCATAGTTTAAAGATAATTTAGTTTTCGATTTTTTTAATATCTTGCTTTTTAATTTTTATAACTGTCTTGAAATGTCAGAAAAATGAAATTTTCACAAAATGTTACGCCACTTCAGAATATTTTTGTAATATTATTAAAATCGTTTCATGATACACTGTATTAAATCGTAATTACCTAGCAGGTAACTAATGAATGAAACCTCATACAAATTCTTTTCATTAATGGAAAATAGAATGGACAACATTCAATACTTACTTTGGCAAACGAGGAAATACCTACCCCGTAGTAATGCTTTTTTGGTCTAAACGCTTTCTGATTATTTTTAAGCTCTCCCTCTTAAGGGTCTCCCCTTTAAACATTACATGGAAACACAAACACACCAGGTGGGTCAGATGTTGTTTTTATCAACATAGAGTAAATTGAAAAAAAAGAAGAATTATGTCATACCTACATCATAATTACAACAGCTGCTTCACAAAAAAAGGCAAACCATCTTCAGAAAATAGATTATCTACAAGCAATGTTTTTGTGACCGATATCGCGATGTTAGACCCTTTTCCACGCGAGCCTATTGTTTTAAGACAATATAATAATACATCAAAGTAATTAGTTCGTTGCAAACAAAACAATACAATCAGTAAAGGTAGAGCGCGTTAGGAAACTTTAGATAAGTTTATGGCTTTGCAACTTGTTGTATTTGAGATGTTAAGATGTGATATGTGGATAAGACGAATTTTGTAGAAATAGTAATAGTAATAATTGGCGAACCGAGCAAAATGTGGTCGAAATGGAAACGATCGCCTATTAACAGAGTAACACTTCGCAGGGTAGCAAGGAACACGTTCAACTAACTGCTGCCCGGTGGCCATCACCCGGTGACCATCACCCGGTGACCATCACCCTGAGGCGTCATGCCCTGCAGACCGGATCACGGCAACGCTGCTCGGCGGCCGCAATAAGCATGTTGGGTCCCCCCGAATGAGTACTATCGCAAAAAGCACTACTACGCTTAAAATTAAAGTTTTATAATCTATAATCCAGAATATTAACTCCTTTCCCCTCTAAGGGAGGCCTGGTCCGTACCTACTTGGGCTGGTAATGATAATAACGAATCTAGACAAGCAGGCAGTACAGTAAGATACATGTGGCCAAGAGTCTCGATTTTAAACTTTAAAAAAAATTACAATAATTACAAAACTAAGTGACATGGATTTTTTCTTATTTTTTTCAGAACTGATATAAGTTGGCTACTCGCCAGGTGCCAGGTTATCATTGTTTTAGGACATCCTGCATAGTATAAACCACCAATATATAAAATAGGCTTATACATAGAGTATATAGTTTTTTTACTGTGGTGGTGTAGTTGGGGACACCTCTCGTCTCTCAGAACCAAGTCACGATACAATATTTGTGTGGTTACCTACCGCACCTTCATATAGATAGGAGCAAGGGTTGACAAACTGTTATTAAAACCACGAAGGCTATCACAGGTTTACAATCTATTAGCAAACTTATCAGTGTCAGTCAAACACAAACAAGGTTTCGAACAACATCAAAGTTTTGTAAGCATTAACCGGTAACAAGATTGCAATACCATGCAACGTCGCAGCGGCACAAAAACAAACAAAAACGGCAATCACAACCGTCATTCAGCTCTTTGGCATCACCAAAAATAAATCAAGGTAAGTACAAAGAAAATAAAGGTAGAAATGCGTTTCAGCAAATAGGTGGGCAGGTACTGAATGTGCAACTCATAGCGCGAATAAGATCTTCGAATACCGAACATCTATTAATCCAATGTTATTTTGCTATCTAGTACATAGTGTAGGAGTGGGTTAACTATTTGGTTCTGTATTTACCGGTTTTATAACATTCACATTCAGTCAGGTGCACTGCCATGCTTTTATAAAGTTTCCAACAATTATTTTTTTTTGGTTTGGATTGATTTTGGCGCATAAAAATAAATTTTTATAGTTAAATGATGATTCATTTAATTATGAAAATGATTAATTCACATTTAGCTACTCAGTTCATTTATCCCAAACTCCGACATGATGATGAGCAAAGAAGCAATGCCAGGATTACAGCCTGTCGTGTAAACAACGGCAATGTTATTTAATAATTAAATAATGTTATAATGTGTAAAGTGAGTGCGTTTTATAATTTTTTTATCTAACATATTTAATCTGCAACGCTGATTTAGATTGTGCAAAAGTGAATGTAGTGTTTGTTAAACGGATTGTGCGCGCACTTGCTTCATGCTGAGTATTATTTAATTAGTATCTACATACATCAAGTTTAAGTGTTGCTAGTTTGTAAACAATAACAACAAACCAAACATGATGACATTTCCGATTAGTCTGAAGCTCGCAGTGGTAGTCAGTTGATTAATAAGTGTAAGACATACGGCAATATAATTATGTAAGAAAAAAGTGATATGTAGCAATACAAAACACTTGAAACAAATAGTGCACCAGCTCCCAGAGTATCAGAGCTTTCCCTACATTCGAACAGTAACGGCCTGCTCCGGTCGAGCGAGCACCACTCACCATTGGAGCCGAAATAGTCGTCTTTCTCCATTATTTCATGCTGGAAGCCATAAGCAGGCAGCCATGCATGCGAGCCAGGCGGCTCAGGCCAATCCGAAATGCGAATCTCCTCCATTGCGACATGAAAATTTATGTAAAACAGTAAAAACACAACACTGCACTCCACTGGCGTTCACACAGGTACACAAGCATGCATGGAAACTACGGACTACCTCGTACGACGTCCATTAGGTTTTCATTTAGGACGATAACGGTGTTTGAATCGGTCTGTCGATGGCCACGCACGGACGCGCGATACGTGCGCACGCGGCGGGGTGCGACGGCAAACTGAGGCCAAAACTGAGGAAAAGTGGCGAGTGGTTTGGCTGGCGGCTGGCGTGGCGAACACCGGTTCTGGCGCGCGCGCCTCGATCTCACCGCTGCGCCGCACCGGCCGCTTCGTCCCTCAATTGGTTCGTGTGAATAAACTTTTTCAACCAGTTTTCGAACTTTTTGTGTGTTGACCAGAGATGTACAAAATGGTTCCATAAAAGCATTTAAATACAAAATGCAAAATACTTTTCAGATTTACTATTTCAAATGCAAAATACCAAATACTTTTGCGTTTTGTATTTCAAATGCAAAATGCAAAATAGGTATTTTCAAAATGCTTTTTCAAAATAAAATACCTTTTGACCAAATCGCATGATATTTTTATTAATTTTAGTATACCTAGTCACTTATAACATTATAACATTAACCTTAGTTACTTATAACATACTGCCTCGTTGGTCTAGTGGTTAGTCTATGTGGCTTCTATCACGAGGTCCTGGGTTCGATACCTGGGTCGGGTCACGGAATAATTCTGAGCTTTTTCATTCTTCTATGAAATGTTCAGTACATTCCAAGCCCGGAGTCTGAAAGTTGGCGGTGTTACACCCTGTGCCTCGGAGAGCACGTTAAGCCGTCTGTCCCGGTCACTTTCACCAACATCTGATAGTGATAGTTAATAAATGAAACATTATCAACCTTAGCCCACCTACCCGCACTGGAGCAGCGTGGTGGGTGTACGCTCCTTTTATATTATTATTTATACGCTCTGCTTACAATTTTCTTTTATCTCTAACGATTGGACAGGTATTGTTAAAAAGTGAAAAAAATAAAAATCAATTTTTATTTATTACACTTTTTAACAATACCAGTTGTTCGAATACATCATCACTCATTTTTCTTCGGTGAGGTCTCATAATCATCCCACCGTACGAAAAAAGTCTTTCTACTGGTGCTGAACTTGGTAAGGATGTGTTGTATTTTAAAAATACGTTTTTTATTGTAGGATAGGTGTTCAGCATCTCCAGACTTGTGGACTCATCCTTTAAGTTTTGTAGGGTTTCCAAGTCTATTGTAGTATTGGCACTACCACCCTCACTGGTTGCAGAGGAGTCTGAATCCTGGAACATGTAGTAAGACTCGCTTTTTTGGTTTTTTCGTTCTGATGTCTGTGATTGGAGGCCACTTTTTAAATTTTCATTTTTAAATTTCCTGACTTCTGAAACAAACAGCTTCTTAACATGCTCCTTCTTACTTTTAGGCACCCACTTTAATTTGAAGAATGGATATGATACTGCTGCCAGAATGCTGTCTTTGGATCTTGGGTCTTCTAAATCAAAATTGTTAAAACGCTTTTCAATACTTTCCTTAATTATTACAATCAATGGTCCACAATATACTGGGTTGTCCATTTCTAATGAAGCTAATATTTTTTACATTCTTATCAATTCAGGTTGTAGACATCCATAATACATCTCTTTGTCACCTTCAAAACTCCTGATGGCCTCAGCTATGGGTTTGGAAGTTCTAACATATTCAATCAAGAACTGTATTTCAATTTCTTTCAGGACTGATAATCCCAGTTTTCTTAGAACTTCATTTATGGTTTCTTGGACTTGTAATATATCTGTTATACAATTGTAAAATGAATTCCACCGAGTTGGACAGGGGCTAGTTGGAGACTTACCAGTAACTTCCAAGTAAATTTCAGATGCTTTATTTATTTATTTATTTATTTATTTATTTATTTATTTGGGATAGAAAACAGTTGTGTACAAGTATGTCTTAAATTAAAAATAAAGTAGATTACAGACTAGTTAAAATACACATCCCACATCACTATCCACGTATTAATTAGCAAAATATTAATGGGGCAAATGAAAACATATTAGTGTAAAAAAGTTAAATTTAACAATAACAAACATAAACTAAAAAAGCAAGAAGAAATTTATACAAAGAAAGAAAATATTAAACAAAATTAAAGATTTAAAAGCAATAAAAAGCAAAGCGAGTAAATTTCAAACTTTCATTTCACTTTTTCAGTGTACTTACGACCAACTTCTTAAAAGTGCCGACTCGAGTAGCAAACATGTCAATGTCACTGAAGTGCTTGTCATATGACTGTGTCATTCTAAATATCGGTGATCGTTTACCAGCATTCGTGCGACATTTAGTTGGTGCAAACAACCGATGTACTCGGCAACTACGTACATGCGTATTATACGGCACACGATAGCAAAGTCTACGCGTTAAAGCTATACAGTCATATTTATTGTGACAAAGATCATATAAAAGCATGGCTTCTAATTGCTTACGCCTAGACTCTAAGTCAAGTAGGTTATACTTTTGTAGAAGTTGGTCATAAGATAAACGATTTCTCGTGCATTTGTAGTGCATAGTTTTTAAGAATTTTTTTTTGAACGGTCTCAAGGCTCTTCACGTACTTTTCATAATGAGGGTTCCAAATAGCAACAGCATATTCGAGTTGTGAACGTATCAGTGACTTATATAAATGAATATATGTTGATGCTTTCTTAAAATTATTGCTTGCTCTCAATACAAAGCCATACATCTTATAAGATTTATTTATAATATTTTGAACATGCGTGTCCAAGTGTAGTTTACAATCTAATGTAACTCCAAGATCTCTGATGGTGTTAACTTTTTCTAGGTCAACACCACACAGTGAATATTTAAAGTTACTTACTGCTTTTTTCTTAGTAAAAGAAATGAATTTACATTTATTTAGGCTTAAACTAAGTTTGTTTTCAAAACAATATTGAGTAAATCTGTGTAAATCAGCCTGAAGGTTGTGATGATCGTCAGGTGTGTTGATGGTTTTAAAAATTTTCAAGTCATCAGCGTATAGTAAGAAGTTGCTGTGGCGAAAGCATTTATGAACGTCATTTATGAAAATAATAAATAATAGAGGTCCTAGGATCGACCCTTGCGGTACACCAGACGTGATCACAACAATACCCGATTCATATCCGTTAATAACCACTTTCTGAGTTCGATTTGTTATATACGATTTGAACCATCTCCATAGATTACCACGTATACCGTTGTAAGCAAGTTTTTCAAGCATTATTTTGTGATCTACTCTATCAAAAGCCTTTTTATAGTCGGTGTAAATACTATCCGTTTGTTTGTTGTTGTCCATATTTTCAAAAAGATTAGTGGTAAACTCAAGAAGGTTAGTTATAGTTGATCTCTTTGTGACAAAACCATGTTGTTGTGTTATAATTATTTTATGTAGGATCGGATAAATGGACTTATGTACAATTTTTTCAAAAAGCTTAGCAACCACAGGTAAAATAGAAATTGGACGGTAATTTTCTACATTTTTCTTCGAACCTCCTTTATGCACCGGTACTATACGTGCCATTTTCCAATTAGCGGGGAATATGCCTTGTTGAATGCACATGCTGTATAAAATGTACAACGGTTTATAAATAGTATTTGCAGTTGACTTGAGAAAGATAGGTGGTATATTATCTAACCCGGATCCCTTAGTGATATCTAGGTTATGTAGTCCTTGCAGTACGTTGTCAACTGTGATAGTGACGTGGTTAATAATATCACAAGAAGCTTTATCACGCTCTTGGATACCATTCTCTAAATTGAAATCGTCAGTGAGATCTGAGGGCACAAAAACAGAGTGGAAAAAATCCGAGAATAATTTACAGACTTCAGTGGGATTGCCTGCTATTTCATTTTTGTAGAACACATTGCATGGTATGGATAGACCGTTTTTCCTATTTGACAGGTATTGCCAAAAGAAATTTGTGTTAACTTTAATACTGTGCTCGACTAAGTTCATATATTCATCAAAGCGAAGTTTTGATTGAACTTTAAACCGAATTCTAAACATGCTAAATACCTCATAATCAGATATGTTATTATATTTTTTCCATTTTATCCATGCTTGTTTCTTGTTTTTAAATATTTTGATCAAAGGGGAATTAAACCAAACGGGAAAATTATTTGATTTTATTATTTTGAACGGTATGTATTTGCGAATAAAACCATAAATAATTTCGTAAAATATATCGACAGCACAGTTAGCAGTTTTGTGTTCAAAAGCTTTATCCCAGTCAAGGCTTAATATTTCTTTATTTATAATAGTATAGTCAGTATTTTGAAAACAGTAGCGGGTTTGAATATTTGTGGGAATAAAAGATTTATCGGCAAAGGGAAAGAGTATATAAAAAGGCGGGTGATGCCTATCAGGTGGTACTAATGTAGTTGGCGCGTTTGATATAATACATTCGCGTTCAGTGGAGAAAAATAGATCTAATAGGTGACCATTATCGTTCTCTATATTATTAAATTGTATTAGGTTCAAGGCTGACAAAAATTGACAAAGATGTTGGCTAGCTAAGCATTGAGCATTCAATAGTAGCGGTTCCATGTGTGTACCGTTATAGTTCCATTTTATTGATGGCAGGTTGTAGTCGCCAGCAAGGTGAATAGTACAATCAGAGTTATATTGTAAAATTTCATGTAAATGGTCAAAATATGTTGAATATATATCATAGCTTAGATTTGGCGGTATATATGTTACGCCCACGATATGGCGTCCGCTCTGCGTGCGTAGCTCAACCAACAGATAGTCCACGAGCGGCGATGGAGGCGCTGCGGTGGAGTGCGCGGGCGGCGGCGCGAGGCACGCCGCGGACAACGAGCGGCGCACGGCGATCAGAACGCCACCACCATCTCGCCGCCCGGTTGCCGTTCGATTCCTATCGCAACGGTATACGTGATATCGCGAGTCAATAAATTCATTGTCAAAAATGTCACAGGTTAACCACGTCTCTGTTAATAATATTATATCGTAATCATACATAAGTATATTCATATAGACTGTGTGGAGTTTAGTTCGAATTCCTCGACAATTCTGATAATAAACTGAGAGAACCTTATCCATTAATAAGGAAAAATATAATTAAAAGGATTAATAATTGTAATAATTGTACTGGACACGAGTAGTGATTTCGTAAAATATTATAAATAATACGATTTGATACAACATTTTTGTTTACTCTTTGTATGCCTAGTTGTTTATGAGTATAATAATATGCAAATAATGTTATGAGTATATATTTACTTTTTTGAGAGCCGTAATACTTAAAGACTGATTTATAAGTTAGCACTGAAATTATACAGATAAATTTAAATATGAGCCGATATATACAAAGCGTAATAAAAAATAACTTTAACTTAGATGTAAGTAGAAAATTACAAGTAGCACATAGAATACAACATGACAAATTCTTATTATTACTTTTCTGTGTCCATTTTATCGCTAACGTTGTTGGGACACTTAAATTTACAAAAGTCTTTAATAGACCGCACAGCAAATGCCGGCGAGGTGTCCGTTTGTCGCACGAGGATTGTCGCATTTTTGACCCATACATACTTGAACTTATACTTTTTTGCTTCTTCACGACATTCTCGAAAAAGGTGTTTATTTTTTAATGTAAGATGTTCATTCATATATATATGTTGCGACTGACCAGAGATACCCAACTGGTCACTTTTTACTCCTCTAGCTCTGCGAAATGCACTCAAAATATTATCACGAAGAATACGCGAAGTGAATTTAACATAAAAGTAGCTAGAAATAGCTACCTAAATATCTGGATGAAAATAAAAACGATTGACTGTTAAAGGCTTGAATATTCATTGCATTTAAAATGTGGTATTCAGAAATAAAACCCATGTATTTAATCTAAATAAACTTTAATAAAATTATATTATATGCAACTAATATACAATATCTATACCTATCTAACCTAGCTTAAACAAACTTCAGAGCTAATTTAAACTTCTTATCCAACAAAGAAAAACACAAAATAACATAACATCGACGACCGATTCCGTTAACATCGATGTTACCATATTTTTCGTATAGCAACATCGACGTTTTTGCTTACAACATCGATAATCAGAGAACATTCCCTAATCTCTACAGGCCAATAATCAGACAATCGAGGGAATCCCCAAAGTGATTTCGCACGGATTTCATACGAGTAAGCGAGTCGTATGAAATGTTATCTCACTCACTCTTGTAGGTGTACATTGCTACTAACATTTTATTTTCGGGGATTCCCGCACCATTTTTATTATTGCTCTTCTAAAAAAACATCTCAATATACCAAAAGTTGCTATAAAAAGCTAAAAAGTTTAGCCACAAGTTAAAAAAATTGTAGCTGCCCGACATCGGAATATTGCTAAATCTAGCTATAAAGTAGCTAAGTTGGCAACACTGTCTCAGTAGTACATTAAAAAGACATTTTATACATTATTTCAAAATAAGTTTAGAAATAAAACCACAGTTAAGGCTGAATATTTAATAAAATTATTTATTCCATAATTACAATACATAAGTTAGCGCATTGTATAACACAAATTCAGAGATAGAAGCTAAATTAGCGATAAATTTAAATACAGGCATCAGGCGCCATATAATTCATATATTCATCAAAGTCTTCTAAAGATATGTTATTATATTTTTTCCATTTTATCCATGCTTGTTTCTTGTTTTTAAATATTTTGATCAAAGGGGAATTAAACCAAACGGGAAAATTATTTGATTTTATTATTTTGAACGGTATGTATTTGCGAATAAAACCATAAATAATTTCGTAAAATATATCGACAGCACAGTTAGCAGTTTTGTGTTCAAAAGCTTTATCCCAGTCAAGGCTTAATATTTCTTTATTTATAATAGTATAGTCAGTATTTTGAAAACAGTAGCGGGTTTGAATATTTGTGGGAATAAAAGATTTATCGGCAAAGGGAAAGAGTATATAAAAAGGCGGGTGATGCCTATCAGGTGGTACTAATGTAGTTGGCGCGTTTGATATAATACATTCGCGTTCAGTGGAGAAAAATAGATCTAATAGGTGACCATTATCGTTCTCTATATTATTAAATTGTATTAGGTTCAAGGCTGACAAAAATTGACAAAGATGTTGGCTAGCTAAGCATTGAGCATTCAATAGTAGCGGTTCCATGTGTGTACCGTTATAGTTCCATTTTATTGATGGCAGGTTGTAGTCGCCAGCAAGGTGAATAGTACAATCAGAGTTATATTGTAAAATTTCATGTAAATGGTCAAAATATGTTGAATATATATCATAGCTTAGATTTGGCGGTATATATGTTACGCCCACGATATGGCGTCCGCTCTGCGTGCGTAGCTCAACCAACAGATAGTCCACGAGCGGCGATGGAGGCGCTGCGGTGGAGTGCGCGGGCGGCGGCGCGAGGCACGCCGCGGACAACGAGCGGCGCACGGCGATCAGAACGCCACCACCATCTCGCCGCCCGGTTGCCGTTCGATTCCTATCGCAACGGTATACGTGATATCGCGAGTCAATAAATTCATTGTCAAAAATGTCACAGGTTAACCACGTCTCTGTTAATAATATTATATCGTAATCATACATAAGTATATTCATATAGACTGTGTGGAGTTTAGTTCGAATTCCTCGACAATTCTGATAATAAACTGAGAGAACCTTATCCATTAATAAGGAAAAATATAATTAAAAGGATTAATAATTGTAATAATTGTACTGGACACGAGTAGTGATTTCGTAAAATATTATAAATAATACGATTTGATACAACATTTTTGTTTACTCTTTGTATGCCTAGTTGTTTATGAGTATAATAATATGCAAATAATGTTATGAGTATATATTTACTTTTTTGAGAGCCGTAATACTTAAAGACTGATTTATAAGTTAGCACTGAAATTATACAGATAAATTTAAATATGAGCCGATATATACAAAGCGTAATAAAAAATAACTTTAACTTAGATGTAAGTAGAAAATTACAAGTAGCACATAGAATACAACATGACAAATTCTTATTATTACTTTTCTGTGTCCATTTTATCGCTAACGTTGTTGGGACACTTAAATTTACAAAAGTCTTTAATAGACCGCACAGCAAATGCCGGCGAGGTGTCCGTTTGTCGCACGAGGATTGTCGCATTTTTGACCCATACATACTTGAACTTATACTTTTTTGCTTCTTCACGACATTCTCGAAAAAGGTGTTTATTTTTTAATGTAAGATGTTCATTCATATATATATGTTGCGACTGACCAGAGATACCCAACTGGTCACTTTTTACTCCTCTAGCTCTGCGAAATGCACTCAAAATATTATCACGAAGAATACGCGAAGTGAATTTAACATAAAAGTAGCTAGAAATAGCTACCTAAATATCTGGATGAAAATAAAAACGATTGACTGTTAAAGGCTTGAATATTCATTGCATTTAAAATGTGGTATTCAGAAATAAAACCCATGTATTTAATCTAAATAAACTTTAATAAAATTATATTATATGCAACTAATATACAATATCTATACCTATCTAACCTAGCTTAAACAAACTTCAGAGCTAATTTAAACTTCTTATCCAACAAAGAAAAACACAAAATAACATAACATCGACGACCGATTCCGTTAACATCGATGTTACCATATTTTTCGTATAGCAACATCGACGTTTTTGCTTACAACATCGATAATCAGAGAACATTCCCTAATCTCTACAGGCCAATAATCAGACAATCGAGGGAATCCCCAAAGTGATTTCGCACGGATTTCATACGAGTAAGCGAGTCGTATGAAATGTTATCTCACTCACTCTTGTAGGTGTACATTGCTACTAACATTTTATTTTCGGGGATTCCCGCACCATTTTTATTATTGCTCTTCTAAAAAAACATCTCAATATACCAAAAGTTGCTATAAAAAGCTAAAAAGTTTAGCCACAAGTTAAAAAAATTGTAGCTGCCCGACATCGGAATATTGCTAAATCTAGCTATAAAGTAGCTAAGTTGGCAACACTGTCTCAGTACACAGTAGTTAGACATTATGGAGAGTAGAGGTACCTCTACTCTCCATATTAGACATAAGGCGCACACTCTGACCAAAGAAGAAAAATTGGGCACGCATGGGTAGCAGGCGCCACTATCGGTCAAATTCAGAAATACAAGCGTCATTTGTTCATTTAATTTCGTTTGACTGGTAATGGTGGTTAAACTTAATCACAAAGTATTTTGCATTTTGAAATGAATTTTAAAAATGCAAAATACATCTCGAAAGGTATTTCAAATAAAATACAAAATGTTTTTGTTAAAAAGCATTTAAATGCAAAATACAAAATAGGTATTTTGCATTTTGTATTTGCATTTTAAATAGAAGTATTTCAAATAAATCACATCTCTGGTGTTGACTCCGACCTTCGGTCACCAAAGTTCGATCGAGGAACCTGCATGGATTATTTGGAGTTAATCATCAAAGACACAGTTCAGAAAACATAAAACTTTATGAAATGATTGTTAATAAAACGCACTAAAAAGTAAAAAATAACTGTGTCATTCTATGAAGTCGGTGCCAGCCAAGTTTAAGGAACATTTATTTTACGTAGTAAAGTTGTGGGTTTTAGGTAACGTCCTTAAAGTAGAAACCTTGGCTGGCACCGACTCCTAGATATGTTTAAGTAAATTAAAGCAACTAAATGTCACAGATTTTTTACTTTTTAGTGCGTTTTGAGTAGGTTCTATTTTTTGTTAAAAATTTTTATTTCTTACTTTTTAGTGATTTATCGCCACGTAACGTACTCGTAATATACTGTCATAGTATATTATACGGCAATAGTAGCCAAGAAGCTACCGATACTCCAAGCTCTAAAATTTGAAGAGTTCCTTCAATTTCAAATTTAAATAAAAGTCATCCGATTTTTATAATTCTTTTTTATTAGAAAGGGCACTCATCCAAAATATAGTTATCATATTAGGATCTGATGCTGATATCCTGGGAAAATCGAAGGAACTCTTCAAATTTTATAGGCACACTTGCAGCAATTTCGGGTTTTGTGTAAGTGTCGGAAGCTTTTTAGCTACAAGCGCCGTATAATGTACTATACTAGTATAGTACAAGTAGGTTACGTGTCGATAAGTCGCTAAAAAGTAATAAATAAAACTTTTTTGCAAAAAAATTGAACCGACTCAAAACACACTAAAAAGTAAAAAATAACTGCGTCATTTACTTTAATTTACTTAAGCATATCTATGAAGTCGGTGCCAGACGCAGTCATTTTTTATTTTTTAGTGCGTTTTGAGTCGGTTCAATTTTTTTTTAATGTATGTATGTAACGTCTGGGGTGTAAGGGGGAGGCTAGTACCAGTCAGCCTCTCCAAATGTCAACCTCACCTGCTCGCGGTGCACCCTGCAGATGGACCGACGAGGCTCTGGCGACCGATGAATGGCGGTATAACCATTCCAAATAGGCTGGACTACAAAATGAGGCCAGTGTCAGGCAGCAGTGACACTGGTTCGAATAGTCCAGCTCTGCGGTGACCAACCCGCCTGCCCAGCGTGGTCACTATAGGGCATTTCTTTTATGGGAGACGGTCCAAAGAAACAGCCCCTAGTCCCCGGCAGCCCCGCTATTCCTGGCTCTGGCAGCGGTCATGGTAACGGCGGGGCAAGGGGTGTCAAGAATCTCCGGCAGAGATTCCGCTGCCAACCCCGACGACTGGACCTGGCGACATTTAACGCACGCACTTTGAGGACCGACGAAAAGTTAGTCGAACTGGAAGAAGTATTAAGTAAGTTGCGCTGGAGCATTATAGGATTGTCTGAAGTCCGACGAGAGGGCGAGGACTCGATAATCCTGAATTCCGGCAATTTACTATACTACCGGGAGGGCGAACATCTGTCCCAAGGTGGTGTTGGGTTTATCGTTCACAAGTCCCTTGTTAACAATGTTGTACGAGTCGAGAGTGTGTCGAGCAGGGTAGCGTTCCTTGTCCTCCGAATTACCAAACGGTATTCGTTGAAGGTTATACAGGTTTACGCACCGACTTCGGCACAACCCGACGAGGAGGTAGAGGTATTGTATGAGGATATTTCAAGAGCCCTGCATACTTCGAACTCCTACTACAGCGTTGTTATGGGGGATTTCAATGCAAAGCTGGGCGAGAGGAGTGGTTCAGAGTTGAGAGTGGGGCAATTTGGCTATGGGCAACGGAACCACAGGGGCCAAATGTTGGCTGACTTCATGGAGAAGGAGGGCCTCTTTATGATGAACTCCTTCTTCAAGAAGCCACCACACAGGAAATGGACCTGGTTGAGCCCCGATGGTTCTACGAGAAATGAGATTGACTTCATCTTGTCGACCAGACGGCATATATTCAACGATGTCTCTGTGATCAATAGGGTCAAAACCGGCATTGATCACCGACTGGTAAGAGGCACGTTGAATATCAATGTACAGCTCGAACGGTACCGACTGGTGAAGTCAACGCTCCGACCTACTCGTGCTCACATCCAAAACCCCGAAAGCTTTCAACTGGAACTCCAGAACCGTTTCGATTGCCTAGCACATTGTGTTGATGTGGACGATCTGAACAACAGGCTAGTGGAAACTGTCCATTCGGTTGGGTCTAAGTTCTATAAGACCCACCGCCCAAAAACCAACAAGAAATTCTCTGACCAAACACTTAAGCTCATGGAGGAAAGACAAGGAATGCGATTACAGTCTTCAGGGGACGCTCTGAACTACCGACGTATCAATAGACAGATCTCTAAGTCGCAGAAATGTGACTTACGCCGCTACAACACCGAGCGTATCATAGATACAATAAAACACAACCGTGGCTCGAAAGTGTTCGCGAAAGATCTGTCTATTGGACGCAGTCAGTTGACGCGTCTGAAGACCGATGACGGTAATCTCATTTCTTCCAAGCCCGAGATCTTGGGTGAGGTCGAGAAGTTCTATGGACAGTTATACACGTCAACTCAAAAGCCTGTTGACAATTTGGCTGAAGACCCCAGAGCCAAATTGACCCGACATTATACCGAAGATATCCCGGACGTCAGCCTAGACGAGATTAGTATGGCTCTCGAACACCTAAAGAACAACAAGGCGCCAGGTGATGACGGAATCACAGCAGAACTCCTGAAAGCGGGTGGTAAACCGATACTTGAAGTCCTTCAGCGATTGTTCAATTCCGTCATTCACGAGGGCAAGACGCCTGAGGCGTGGCACAGGAGCGTGGTTGTTCTGTTCTTCAAAAAGGGTGACAATACCTTGCTGAAGAATTACAGACCAATCTCGCTGCTGAGTCATGTCTACAAGTTGTTCTCCAGAGTCATCACGAATCGTCTCGCTCGTAGGTTTGATGACTTCCAGCCTCCCGAACAAGCCGGCTTCCGACAAGGCTTTAGTACCATAGACCACATCCATACGCTGCGGCAGGTTATACAAAAGACCGAAGAGTATAACCGGCCACTTTGCTTGGCGTTTGTGGACTATGAGAAAGCCTTTGATTCGGTGGAAACCTGGGCTGTGTTAAGGTCATTGCAGAGGTGCCGAATCGACTACCGGTACATCCAAGCGTTGCAGTGCCTGTACGAAAACGCCACCATGTCAGTCCGTATACAGGATGAGACTACGAGGCCAATCCAATTGCAGCGAGGAGTGCGACAGGGAGATGTTATCTCCCCGAAGCTATTTACCGCCGCATTGGAAGACGTCTTTAAGCTCTTGGACTGGAACGGACTTGGCATCAACATCAATGGCGAGTACCTCACTCAACTGCGGTTTGCCGACGATGTAGTGATCATGGCAGAATCTCTAAATGACCTTAACATTATGCTCAATGACCTCAGCAGAGTTTCTCAACAGGTGGGCCTTAAAATGAACATGAGCAAGACAAAGATCATGTGTAATGCTCACGTTCCGCTCCACCCAGTAATTGTTGAAAATTCTGCACTCGAAATTGTAGACGAGTATATATACCTAGGGCATATGGTCCAGTTAGGTAGGTCCAATTTCGAGAAAGAGGTGAACCGCCGAATCCAACTCGGCTGGGCAGCGTTCGGGAAACTCCGTGACATCTTTTTGTCCAAAATTCCTCAGTGCCTGAAGACGAGAGTCTTCGAACAGTGCGTGTTGCCAGTGATGACCTACGGATCCGAATCTTGGTCGCTGACTGCGGGCTTCATAAGAAGGCTCAGAGTCACTCAGCGGGCGATGGAAAGAGCAATGCTCGGAGTATCTCTGCGTGATCGAATCAGAAATGAGGAGATCCGCAGAAGAACCAAAGTAACCGACATAGCTCAGCGAGTCGCAGAACTGAAGTGGCAATGGGCGGGGCACGTAGTTCGAACAGCTGATGAACGTTGGGGGCCCAAGGTGGTAGATTGGCGACCCCGCACCGGAAAGCGCAGCGTTGGTCGACCCCCAACCAGGTGGACTGACGACATCAAACGTGTCGCAGGGAGCCGCTGGCAACAGGCGGCTCGGGATCGTTGTGTTTGGAAGTCCCTAAAAAAGGCCTATGTCCAACAGTGGACGTCTACAGGCTGATAATGATGATGATGATGATGTAACGTCGGGGAGCAAAGATGTCCAAATCGACTTAGGGTTTTCCAACTTTTAAGTAAGCATTAGCCGCATATGTTCGACGAATATTGTGACATGAATGCGAAAGTGCAAGGTCAAAGGCGAGTTGCCAAACGTAACGGGACCGGCACTCCGCTCAGAAGCCCAGCAGGCAGGTGCGCTCGCAACCTATTATTACGTGCTCATTTTACAAGCCCGAGCTTCCTATAGTGGTCTGCCTGCTTCAATTAACCGCAGTTAATGCAATGAAGTGCTCGTAAGTGGTACGAGTGGATCTTAGACGAGTAGGTACTTCGTTACGTTATTGTGAGTACTCGTATCATCATTATCAGCCTGTTTTAACAGGGCCAGGCCTACTTTCTTATAGAAAACAAAAATATGTAAGCACAACACCTTCCTGATTCTGTGCACGTTAGCGAGTATAGGGACTATATCCGTTGGCAAAGTTTTTAAACAGGATTTTTTAGAAGCTAGAAAATCTCAATATATCATAGCCCGACTCCAGACCTTAAATTAGATGATGACGTCATGATCCCCAGCCTCATACAAACCGCTGGTCCAACGAGACCAGATCACATACAGTAAATATTAAAACGTACAGTTACACAATAAAGGATAAATTACACAATAAAAAATAAAATGTAGTGTCACTTCTACCGGTTCAGTTTCTACAATAAATAATCACAGTAGTTCACAGCTTGACTCTGATCTCGAACCCAGGACGTCATACATCCAAAACCACCTCACTCACCTAATCACAAGGAGCAGACATAAATAGTAGAGATTAACACATACAGTTACCTTGTACGCGCTAGAGGACAGGTGCTGTGATCGACGCCGCGCTATCGCAGAACTAGATCTACGCGACCAGTCGTGCCTCCGTCGCATAATGCATTTCAATACAATCTACAAATTGTAGAGATTAACACATACAGTTACCTTGTACGCGCTAGAGGACAGGTGCTGTGATCGACGCCGCGCTATCGCAGAACTAGATCTACGCGACCAGTCGTGCCTCCGTCGCATAATGCATTTCAATACAATCTACAAATTGTAGAGATTAACACATACAGTTACCTTGTACGCGCTAGAGGACAGGTGCTGTGATCGACGCCGCGCTATCGCAGAACTAGATCTACGCGACCAGTCGTGCCTCCGTCGCATAATGCATTTCAATACAATCTACAAATTGTAGAGATTAACACACACAGTTACCTTGTGCGCGCTAGAGGACAGGTGCTGTGATCGACGCCGCGCTATCGCAGAACTAGATCTACGCGACCAGCCGTGCCTCCGTCGCATAATGCATTTCAATACAATCTACAAATTGTAGAGATTAACACACACAGTTACCTTGTATGCGCTAGAGGACAGGTGCTGTGATCGACGCCGCGCTATCGCAGAACTAGATCTACGCGACCAGTCGTGCCTCCGTCGCATAATGCATTTCAATACAATCTACAAATTGTAGAGATTAACACATACAGTTACCTTGTACGCGCTAGAGGACAGGTGCTGTGATCGACGCCGCGCTATCGCAGAACTAGATCTACGCGACTAGCCGTGCCTCCGTCGCATAATGCATTTCAATACAATCTACAAATTGTAGAGATTAACACACACAGTTACCTTGTATGCGCTAGAGGACAGGTGCTGTGATCGACGCCGCGCTATCGCAGAACTAGATCTACGCGACTAGCCGTGCCTCCGTCGCATAATGCATTTCAATACAATCTACAAATTGTGGCGGTTGCGTAACGCATAGGGTTGTCACTTTAAACCTAAAAAAATCATTTCTAATAGGTTTAATGTTCATATTCTCAACAAAATCCAATAACATACTGAACTAATTAAGAAATTGGCGGGTAAATGTATCGACAGTCCGTGAGCTGGGTTACGGTTACGATAGTCGAATTGTTCCCGAAGCCCAGTCAAGAAACCAGACGATGGTTTAGAATACAGTGGTGTTTTAGTCGGTAGTAGTCCCACATTACCATTTTGCCGCCCTGGTCCAAAATGGTATCCATGAGGATTTCCCCGCGAAGAATAAGAATGAAACTAAATATATCGACAGAACTTCGAGCGTATGAATATTATGTATGGCTCAGTCATTACATTTAACGCTCAAATCAAATTGTGGGAGCGATCTACATCGATGCCCTGCCTTCCTTTCATAAAGTATTTCAATTCAATATACTGATAGTGCTGGTTGCGCTTTACTCTTAAACACACTTTTAACTTTTATACAGTATGTTTTTGTCTGATTGCTGGAACAGGGTTACCTGCTCGTTACCTCAATTTTCGATGTGCGGCACCGGCATGTTTTTTTGTAAATAGATAGTTTGGTAAAAATGTTGGCAACCCTAGCTACCGCCCGCCCACTGATCGGCAATGCATTATTACGATCACGTCACAGTTTGGGTTACTTTCAAAACTGTATTAGGGCCATGTCACTGAGTACTTACAAGTACCACTTCCGACATATTCATTTTTTAGAGCCTACATTTTTGTTATAAGGGCGCGTCCACATGAAAAGTAAAGCTCTGATTGTAAATAGACATATGCAAACGTAGAGATTCTAGATTGTTCTTTATACTGTTTTACGATATGCTATAGTATTGTACGGTAGGTAATAAACGTCAGCGTGTTTAATTAGTACGAGTATAACAGTAGGCTAGACAATCGAAAGGTTCTAACTTTTTACATTTTAATAACGTATTATATAATTTTATGGTGTGTACAAAAAGTGCAATTTTAGACATAAACGTTAGACATACTTCTTGTTCTTTCTGCTTTCTGCCGTGGACCAGCCGAGACGCTGCACGATGTGGATAGCCAGATGAATAATGATCATGAATTAATGAACTTCACTTGTCTAGTTAATACGTACAGCAAAAGTTTGAAATGGCTGTTTCCTGCTACTAGACAAGAGTGAAATATAGGCTCAGCTCACGTCGGCGTAGAGTCAGAGCGTCGCGATGGCGACTACAGGCAGATGGGGCAGATGGGGCAGATGGGGCAGATGGGGCAGATGGGGCAGATGGGTCTAATATAAGTAACATTAGGCTAGTTTACAGTAAGTGTGACCTCTGCCTTAGAGCAATTCTGACATGTCGACTAGTTGATAGATCAGTTGATACTATAGAACAGTAACACATCAGTAACATGTTACTTTTGAGTTCTTAACTAACCAATATTTGAATATGTATATTAAAGGAAAATAAACAACAACATATAGTTACATAATAAACTACTTTCAGTTGTATTATAATTTCAACTGAGTTGTACAAATCCATTTGATTATTTTTCACATAATCTAAGTGCCACGGGACGTGTTCTTAAATGAAGTTTTTTTTCTAGAGCAGCAATGTTTCTTAACTTAAAAAAGTTGGTATAAAAATATTTTTATATTAACACTTATTAGTAATTCCTATAGACTTAACAAATATAATTTATTTAAAAATACGTAGGACCATGAGCCTAGATCGTTAGATATTGTGCCTGTCATGTGGTTCTTTGAATTAAAAAAGCGCAGTTTCACACTGAAGGAGAAAGGAAATATTACCCATGTTTAATACCGAACACATGTAATATGCTCTTTAATGCTAATGCAGTGATGGCAACACCCGATAATAAGTTGACTGTTATAACCCAGCGCACAGACACAGGCCACACATAGAAACATTTTCCATAACGACTCTCCGCACACACGCAATAGGTCACATAATCGTGTGCATGCGGCGGCGATTTCTCCTAATTTTTTCTATGAAAGTTCTTGACGAACGCATGCGATCGTGATCCGTATGATGAAAGTTATTTCCCTATATGGAGAGAACGTTACTGTGTAGTCAAATGTGTAGGAGTCGGTGTCTTGATTTGCAGCATGATCCTTACCGCGGTAGCTGTTGCCTATAGTGGGACTGGGCAAATAATAAATGTTTACTATGTTTTTAAAGTAGCTAATAGCAGCAGTACAAGTCTGACAAATAGTAGGTAACACTTGTCACTGTGTCAGAACTCGTCCGTGGAAGTACTACCGCTACCTATCTTGTTATAGCCACAAAACCGTACTGTTGATTTTTTATTACTATTAAGACTTAAATGTCTTCAACTTTTGTTATAAAGTAGCATTTACTTTATAACAAAAGTTGATATAAACAATTTGAGGCTAATATAAGATTAATGTAGGTTGTACTTATCCCAATAATGTTATCACTTACGACATTTAGCTGGGTATACCTAATAGCTATTAGGCAGCTTGGACATCACAATATATTATATTAATAAATAAGTATCACCAATTAAATATTTTTATTTTTAGTAGTTACGTACATACAAACATATCCACTCAAAAATGGTAGTTAATAATTAAATCGATTGCGCGCTGGAATTTCCATGATTTACTTACGTACAATAGAATTGGAATGAATTCTTATGGAATTTGCGCGGCTGTCTCTGGGACTACATTACCTACGTTACTGGTAATTACGATTGCTAATGTCACGCGATGTTTGGGGTCAAAGATAAGTTATATTGTTATAAAACGTGCTTCGATCGTGAGAATCAACTCGAGCTAAGGTGAGTGTGTTACAACTGATGACGCTTGACAAGTGTGTACACTGTAGGAGTGAGCTCGAATGTTTCAAGTGCACTGAAGCTCCCCACATTGCGACTAGACCCGATGGTTTCAGGTTCAACTCTCGTCCCTTCAAAATCTTTGTGTCTGCTATGATGCTCCGCGAATGTAAAATATCGTATTTTATTTACTTCTTGATATATGCTCCTCTTGGATCCATTTTAACTGTTAATTGAGGGTTAGTTGTGTGCAAAACTTTATTTTTGATGTTTCAAAAATAGAGATCTTTCTTTACAAACATTTTCATGCGCAGTATTTTCACACTTTCTCCTACAAAATAAATCTTTGAGATCTTTTCTGCATATTCTGTTTAAATATAGGTTTAGAATATGCAAGTTTTTATGGCAGGTTTAATTTATAAAAAAGCAATTAAAACGAAATATAATGTAAGAATCAATCATGTCAGAGCGCAGACATTGGCAGAACTCGTCGCGCCGCGCTCTGGCGTCGGGCCAGCGAGGAAGTGTTCACTACGATTTTTCACAACTTCTCGTAGCCACTACTATATCCATTATGCCACGTATTACATGCTATTTATCAACGGTATTTCCTCCAGTGAACACATTGGCAAATCAGCTCCGGCACCTATATAACCAGCAGGCAGATATGCTACAAATGTTTTATAGTTTTCTATAGGTATTTAGTTGATGTAATAATATATTAGTAAGTTAAAATGTCCCTATTTCCATTATTAGTTTACTTTCGGTGCGCACTTTAGAGCCAGACTGTGTCCCGCCACGACCTATGACGTCATTATATGGAGCTTTTAGACCTAATGCGGATTGGCAGGAGATATAATGTTCTACTATATATGACGATCGCCATTATACAAATTAATTCCAACGATGATAATGAATGAATAACATGCTTTCACCGACCGGCTTGTTTTACCCACAGTTAATTTCTTGAAAGAAAAAGCTCAATAAATTATCAATTTTGAACCAGGACTTGAACTCAGAACTTCACGATCCAAAGCGACAGGTGGAAGAGGCTTCGTCATAATCACTTGACCAACGACAGAATACTTACTTAATCTAATACCTACTTAACAATGTTATAACATCTTTACATCGAAAGTAATGCTTATCATTGCAATAAAGAAGAAGTGCTTGTTTCACACTGACAACCTGACAAGCGATTAACAAAAACAGCTGATTACTCTTTTTATTAATACAGTCAACTCACGCCAAGTTATTTGCACGTGATTGCAGAAGGCGTAAAATTAATGGTCAGAAAAATTTATAAAAATTGATATGAGTCTGTTGTCTGTTTTTATATTTGTTACAATCAGCCCTTGACTGCTATCACTCCTGGTAGCACGAGCCATAACCGCCAAATTATCGTAAGCGACATTTCTGCGATCGATTCATCTCGATTGTTCCGTCATTTATAAAGTTATGCCACTACTTAGTATATCGTGTATAGAACAATTTTTTATATTTTAGCTTAACATTGTATCACAAGCGACCTTGGTTATCGTCCATTTCCGTATTGTTGTTCCGTATAGTTGTCACACTGGCATGACAGTCGCAAAGCTTCATTGAATACATTTTTAAACAGGCTTAACATTTAGAGCCCACTGTTGAGCACCCGACATAGTACAACAAAATTTGTCGTTTACGATAAAATTAGCTAACGTGAAAAATCCGTCTTCTGTAAAATTTAGCTTTTGTCAGTTACGATAATTCAGCGGATATGGATCAAATACATGATGATCTAATCTAAGATGGTAGGGGGCCAACTTGCTACGAGTAGGATAAAAACCCACACCCCTATCGCTTTGTGCACGACATCTAATGGGAACCCTAATCGTTTGTCCGTAGGGTGGCCATGAGCCACTGCCGAAGCCTCCCACTAGCTAGACCTGGAGCAATGAAGAAAATATAAATCAGCCCAGCCAGGAATCGAACACAGCACCTCCGTCTTATACATCCACCAGCCACACCACTACGCCACGGAGGCGATTAAGGACTGAGGACTTTTATTTATAGGAGAAACCAGTTGTGCAGTTTTTTTTAATAAAAACATCATCATCGTCATTAATATAATCCACCGTTCTTTTAACGACCTACTACAAGGCCAGGTCTCCCTCAACTGGGTAGAGGTGATATGGAGGTTCAGTTCTGCCACGCTTCTGCAATGCGGGCTGGTGGGCTTGCAGCTTGTTTCTCTTGTAATAGTGAGATGATATAACATTAATATCCCAATTGCAAAAATATTTCGCAATTGAAAATTGTTGAATCTCCTGAAGATGCTCCGGTTTCGAAATGAAACGTCGAGTATTATCTGAGTGACTCTCATGGATACGTCGGAAACAAATAGATTATTAACAACATATATTATACCGAAGTATATCGACCTATAAAACACATTAATGTTCTTTTTACACGGTTAGTACACTGACCCAAACAATCGCTTCAAACGAAAGGCTCTCAACAGAATTTGGCTCAGCGCTTTACGTGACTTGCGTGTGTTATAGTTTTGTGAATCGAGGTTTGGAGAAAAATGTATTCAATGGAATAATGTATTTATTTATACTCTTCACAATCATGGATGTGATTTGAAAAGTGCTGAGCTAAACATCATCATTGTTCGCCTACAACAGGATCAGGCCTCCCTCCTTCTAGCAGCTAATCAGCATCGGACTATTAAAATGAAGGAACTCTTGGTTTCAATCCATTTACCTTCTGCTAGCACACTTCGTTTAGTTGGATAAAAAAGAGTGAGAATATAGTCTAAATATTTAAGGACATCACTTCAAATTATAAAAAAATTAAACCGACTTCAAAACGCACTGAAAAATAAAAAATAAATGCGTCATTTAGTTATTTGATTTACTTAACCATATCTATAAACTCGGTGCCATCCAAGTTTAAGGAAATTATTAAAAGTAACAAAATTTGTGGAATTTAATATTCCCTAAGTAAAAAAATAACTAAAAATAAAGAAATAATTACTTAAATTGGACTTGTAATTCCGAAGATATCTGAACATAAACATAAAAATTTCCTATCCCAAAAACTGCTAAACCGATTTTGATAAAATTTACAATGTACCCTAAGTTGAACAATACCTAGTACAACAAAAAAAGAATTACTTAAATCCGACTTGTAGTTCCGGAGATATGCCTCCACAAACATAAATACATACATACATACATACATACACTTTTAAAATTTGGCACATTTGTTCAGACGCTGATATAGACTAACATATGCGAAAACTGGGCTGTAGAAATATTACGTACATACGGGTCAAATTGATAACCTCGTTTTTTTGAAGTCAGTAAAAAGAAATCCTCCGCCCGTCTAAGAATCTCTTCGCGACAGAACAAATATAATACAGAATAAACATAAAAAAATTAATCATTCTTGAAAAACTATCAACATTTTGCTTACGAGAGGATAAGCACAGAGATAACGCTTGCCCGCTTTCACTTACAGGCTTTTTGTTTACGTTTATTATTTTAATCAAATGGCCAAACTCTACACAATAATCATATAATTTAATATCACCAACGTGCCAAGTTGGCTGAATTTCCTGGCTGAATTGTAAAATGCCTTGACCTAAATTTTCTTTGTTCTTTGTCAAGAATTTCCGACATTGTTGTTGATGACTCATGTCGAAAGAAATTAAATTGAGACAAGGACTATAATTGTGGTTAGGACAAGGACTATTGTGGTCTGAACGCGCCTGTAGTCAGAACTCGCCTGTGGTCAGAACACGCCTGTGGTCAGAACACGCCTGTGGTCAGAACACGCCTGTGGTCAGAACACGCCTGTGGTCAGAACACGCCTGTGGTCAGAACACGCCTGTGGTCAGAACACGCCTGTGGTCAGAACACGCCTGTGGTCAGAACACGCCTGTGGTCAGAACACGCCTGTGGTCAGAACACGCCTGTGGTCAGAACACGCGTGTGGGAAATATTAGCTTAAATCGCCTTGCAAGGCTTACTAAGAACTCTACAAAATGCTAGTTTGCAATTGGTAGAAGTAACATGTATGCCTCACATACAAGTCATGCACCTGTCACTTCCCCGGCAAATGTATAATTAGTCTAACTCAGCAACGTCTGTTCCAGACTGAGGCAACAATGGTGCGGCATGGTGAAATAAGCATAGCAGTAGTACTTCCCCGGACGAGTACTGCAACAATGCAAACAGCTACATGAAGATAGTGCGACCATGCGGTAGCAGTTAGGTAGTATGACCGCAGAAAGAGACTAATGAAGAAAACCTTAACACAGTTCTTATCGACTGAGCCTCTGCTGCTTAGCTAACGCGAGCATGCCATCATTGAAGCCTGAAAAGTGTCACGGTTAAGAGGATAAGATGTCGGCCTCAGCATCGAGAGGTCGAGGTTCGATATGTGTCTGTTAGACCTTTGCCAGACAGCCTTTGCGAATATTATTTAAAATTTGCAATTGTTATGTTTTTCAATAAATACGTAGTTTAATATTTTATCGTACGTAACAGACACTAACACCCGTTAACTTTTTAAATAAGGCCACAGATAATGCAAGCGGACTCGAAGGCTCGCCATGTGGCGGTAGGTACACATCTACGCGTGCAGAATAAATCCGTTTAGAAACAATCGGGCCGTGTGATGTAGTATGTGTGACCATTTGCCAACTACGTAAGTTCGATGTCCGAATAAGTACCGCATTTGACGTAGCCATTATGCTTAGTTAACCGCCGTAAATAACTATTGTTATTTAATCTTTTACACACGGACACCTATCATTACATAAAATCCTCGATTATGAAGCTCCAATATCTCTACGGTTAGGTGGACGGACTCAACACCGAGAGGCTATCAATACCACCCCATGCCTGTTGGCCTATGACGGTAATCTAAGGCTAGAATGAATAGGACGGGAAAGAGAACACGTGTTCATCATACTTATTAAAAAAATACGGCGATGATTTATCGTGAAACCGTTAGGATTTTAAATCTTTACTTTAGTAGATACTCGTATTATATGCGTACCACTTCACCCAAAACGGATCCAGGTAATGTAGGCGGAATTTAACTGACATTACGGTACAATACTGCCCAGTTGTGTATTGTTGCTGTCAGTGAATCACTAGTGTAATGCAAAATGACTGACTTTTTGAGTAACTTAAAGATTATATCATCTTTTTGTTTAAAAAAACAAAGTTAATATCATCATTATCACCTAAATAACAGACCACTACAAGGGTCAAGGCCAGACTTGCCTCCTTATAGGAGTGGGAAAAGTGAATTTAGTTGATGTTTATTAACGTACCTACTCTTTAATTTTATAATTTCAACTAACCGCTAATGAGATACTTCATGTTTAACTATTACCTACAATTATCAGCATAATTCAGGGCATCTGAAGATCTTTGCCAGGTTTAGAGACACACATACAGATCAAAGCATTGTAGGGTTGTAAGTGTACCCTGTGACAGATCTTAAGTATTACTTTAGAAGTAGTAAAAGAAATATTCAGATATTTTTAAATATAGTATTTAATATTGGTTCTATGTTATCAATCAAGTTTCATGTACTTGTCATAAAACACACACAAAATGTGATAACAAAGTATTATCTTATATTTTCAGGCAACACTTACACAATTATCAAGATGTACGTGCTTTTTTTTTCTGTGTAGACTCTCTATAAAATATATCTGTATACACCAATAGTATAAACTAAAGGACGCCCGCGTAATTCTCGGGCTAAAATGTGGCCTATGTACTATTCTGTATGTTTATTTATTGTAAAGTTTGTAAAGTAACTCTGTCTGTTTGTATTTACTGACGCCTATACGTCTGAACCGATTTGAATGAATTTTGGTATAGAGATAGGTTAGGCTACTACTGAAATAGAACCTACTACTGAGAAAGAAACTAGGCTACTTTTTTCGAAATATATCAAACAGAATTTTACGCGGACGGCGTCGCGGGCGTTTGCTACGAGGGCAAAATATCTGGCGGATGGCCGGGGGTCTACTGTACCTGAACAGGGAGTAGGGAAGTATTGGTATACAATGTAAGATACTGTATATTATATTCCAATCAGTGAGCGCATTACAAATCATGTTGCCCATACGCATCCGATGTTAAACTGCCATCACTCGCGGCGTACGCTCCGGAACGCGAAGCTCATTCAGCACAGACTGTAAAACAACGAGATTTATTGTCTGTTGGCACATCGCCATAACTACGCGTAATGCATCATACTAAATTGAGAGCTGAAGTTTAGTGATACTTGCATGAGTTACAATACTATAAAATACAATGTGTTTGTTTGAATGATTTGAATATGAACATAAAGGAATATTGAATTAAATCAGAGACTCCTTGACTGGATCGGATGGCCTTGAAGGTGTGTGTCAGAGTCAGTGTGTGGCAGCTTTTAACCTTTATGTCTTTAAGAACATAATATTAGGATTATAGGAAAGATGAGTTCATCCTAATCTATACTAATATTATAAAGAGGTAAAGTTTGTAAATAAAGTTCTGTCGGGGCTAATTTTCGGAACTACTCCGACAAAACTACATCCGATTTTAAAAATTCTTTCACCAGTATATTTTTATTTATACAGCTACTTTATCGGTGAGTGTATATAGTATCGGCTATATTTTATATTTGTATTATTAGCCCAGTGCAGATAGCCTCAAACATAATAAAAAGTAAAAGAAAATCACAGTAGGATGAAACCCATTTCAAAAGGAAGAGAATGCCATAAAAATTAATGGAAAAATAAATTACGGGCGATCTGAGGTCGGGAAGGGGTAGAGGGTGAGGGTTTAGGGGTAAAAAACGGATTTTCTCGATTTCTGGCAAAACTAAAAGTCCTATGGGAAAGAGTTATATGGCAAAGTTGTAGGTAATAAAAAGATCTAAAACTTTTGTTCTTACACTTTTTTCACATAACCTCAAAATTTATGTGACAAATTCAAAAAACCAAGTTTTTGGTTTTTTATTTTTATCTTTTACAAAAATTTTTTTTTTTTAACGAAATTTTGTGAAAACTTACCTTTTTATGTCCCAAATACGCTGTAATTTATTTGATTAAAAATATTTATTTTTTCACCTTATTTTGAATTAATATCGAAAAAACACCCTAATTTTCAATCGAAAATTCACCCGTCAAAATATCAGTTTTTTTCAAAAAGTTGGTATGGTTTCTGTTTGTTGAAATCTCTACTTTCCGAAGGTGAAAAAATATATATATGTTACTATAGTAAACCTTCTCAGAAAAGGCAAAACCTAGGCTAACGGTTTTTACAGCTGCAATGAAAATGCAGGCGTAGATGCCTATTTATTACTATTTTAAGATAATGTAGGTCGCTCAGGTACGAAACATTTTAGCCCACTAAAAGGTCACATTACTATAACCTCAGCAGCAGGGAGCGTTGGTAGCAAGGAATACTCAAACTTGTATAAATTCACTTTATTACATTACAGAAATTACACAAACAGTATCTACTTGAACGTTACGATTCCTTCAAAATTAGAAAACACAATGAGCACGCCACGTAGCCAAAAACCTTTCAACCTCTCTTTTTGACGTGGAAGGGAAAGTGAACTCTGATTGGTTGCCGCCTTTTTGCGTTAACCAATCACAAAATGACAGTTGACCATTCTGTACGAAGAGTTATGTTGCCAACTTAAAAAAATAAAAACGATATAATTTATCGATTATGATACGATTAACGCTAATTAAATCACGATCCTAACAATCGACCGTCCTGCCAATGTGTGAGTCCTCGCACACGTCGCCAGGAGGCATCCTAACAATCGGAATTTGGCTAGGTGTTCGCACTTTACAATAACTTTTATTCTCATTATACTGTTAAGCTACTTCAAATTACAATGAAATGAAAGCGATACTTTAATTGTTTAACTGTGACATAATGAGATCTATTTAACAACTGAATAACATCATAAAATGTCAAAAAATATATATATACATACATTGCTAGCAACATTATTATCATCATCCAAAAATACAACATTTTATATTATTTTTGCATAAGTAATCTTGAAATACATTATTCCATCACTCAGCAGATTAATATTACTTCATAACACTGGTTACATAAGAAAACAACGATCGATTAATGTTTTCTTATCTCTTAACCATCTACTTTGTATCCGAACGATCGATTAATCGGATAACTCAACATCAATATTTCCCTCGAACGATCGATTTATCGAGGAAAACCCAACAGACATGCCTACAAGACGATCGATTTACTTGTGGCAGCCCATTGAGCAACATCAACATCAACATCAACGTACCACGACACGAACCATCGATTCTCGTGCCGGGTACTAGGGTTTTAGCTAAATCAGGTCACGATCCGATCGATTCTTCTCGTGCCTGATTCCAGCTGCATCATGACACCATCCGATCGATTCTCGTGTCTAATCTGTAACAACGAAAATGGTTTTCTGTAGTTTAATGTCTCTAAGTCTACACAAAAAACACAAAATACGACTTGAACATACATTGGAAACTAGCATTCAAACTTAAAGAACATGTGGTTTAAATCAATCCTCATTACCGGAATCATTACTGGTGTCTGAACCGTTAAACTCTAAAGCAGCAACATGTATGGCACCATGTTGTGGGTAGTTTTGATTTGCTAATGCTAATGCATGTTCCTACCCGATATCTAACTTCAAAACCTTAGCGACGCGATAGGGGCCCTATGTACGTTTTTTATTTATTTTTTTCTTTTTTTGTTTTGTCCGTCATTATTGGAACATTTTGGTTTTTTTAATTGGTTTACTTTCCACATTCACTCGAAGCGTTTACATGTCAAGTTAATCAATTAGAATATTTTTTTTTATTCTACAAAACTTTGTATCACCTCACTGCTAGTCGAACTAACGGCGGACAAGTTTTCGAAAGATCCCTCTGGGTCTACAATGTGATTAAGGGACAATGCATCTACGTCATAATTATCTTCACGCCTGCCCTATATTATACCGAATATTGAAATTCTAGCAGCAAGAGCCACCAGCGTGTTATCCTCGAGATTAAATCTCGTTTTTTTTTGAAAATGTGGAGCAAAGAGCACCACAATCTGTGATGATCTTAAATGCGCTTCCTAACGAGTTGACCCTGGATTTTCATAAAAACAAAATAACCGTAAGAGATTTCTCACAAGAGAAAATTCTTTACTTTAGGGGACGTTTGTCTGCTATAACATGCCACTGGACAAAAGTATCTTTGGGGCGCTGTAATAATATTCCTCCAATGTCTAATCTACTTGCGTCAGTACATAAAAAACTCGACTCCATTTTTGCCTCTGAATCGTATATTGCTACATACATACATTCAAAACATCACGCCTTATACCCGTAGGTGTAGGCAAAGACCACATCCCTCCACTTGCCACGGTCCTTGCATACTTCCTTCATCCATTTTCTCTACATGCCCAAACTGTCCAAGCATCCCTTTCTCAATTTTATATTGCTAGAATGGGCTTATAACTACCTTGCCTTCGAGTTTACAAAAGCTTTCTCTTAATTATCATTCCAAGTCCACACATCTTTGAAGTTTTGGCTATTTGAGACTAATCAAAATATTAGAATTTAAATTTATTTTATTGAAACTTGATTCTATAACAAATATAATATAATAGAACTAGTTAAATTGTTAAAAATACCTAAATGAAAAGTTTTTAGCAATTGAATATGTCTGATTAGACAGAGACAGCCATACTATGATGTGACGTCACACTACAGTATCGCCATATTGGCTTAGTAGGTACAAATATTAGTTTTGCGAGAAAAGGACAGAAGACCCCTACTCCAAACATTTAAATGGCTGTGACTTTGCAGATCTTTATTGGATTTTTATTATTTTTGCAGCGTACGCTTTATTTTCATCTTAGTTTATAATAAAGTAATAAAATATATAGAGTCAAATACCCAATTTAATAAATTTGCAAATACACCTGGCTAATCGAAAGAATTACCGGATATTGTGTACATTCTCAGGTCGTAGGAAGTGACGATGAGGATCTTTTCCCGACTAGTTCTTACAACAGCCGCACTAATAACATTAATACATGATCAATTTTATCTCTAGATTCGCAATTTGAAAGATTTAAAGTGAGATTGGCTTTTCATGTACCCGCAACACTTATTTAGGGCGTTCTAAGCATTCTGTGGAGTCCCGCCCGAATAATAGAACATCGAGACACGCGGTTACCGAACTAACAGACTAAGGTCGAGTTCGTCCTGCGCTGGAGAACGGCTGGTGCGCTTTGCCAATCCAAATGACGACCGATTTAACTCATACAGTTCAACTGATACCACTAATACATACAAGGTGGGGTGTTTACTATGCTCCGAAATAGGGACCCGATAGAATCCGGACGTCAATTCGAGTAGAATAAAACAAGCTTAGCCGGTAAGATGAGCTATTTCATCCTGAATAATGGACATAGGATAGCGCTCTTTTACTCAAAAGACGACTAAATATTACCGCATCATCATCAATAACTTTTTACCATCACACGTATTTTTTAACGCTCGTGGTGCGATAACCTGTCAGGTCGATTAACGATAGGACGTTGGCTGTTGAGATCATCGTGGCTGAATTCGTGTAGCCTAGATCTTTAAGTGAAGACTTAACAATGTGATGTTTGAGCAACTCAAACGACCTCTGTTTAATGCCCTCCGGTACCTGATTACTGACACGTATCATCCTCAATCACGGCAGGTATCTCAGGTGGCTAAAAATTGATTCTATTTACAACGTCTACTTGTTTGGCCCTGCACAAGGTTGCAGTGAGCAATCAGAAATTCAAGAAGAACCGGAACAAGGGATTACTGTTATATTGATATGCCTAATTTCATTCAATTCAGCGATAGAGACCTAGACAAACAAAATACTATTTGCTCGGCTTGCCCTGACTGATGCTGCAACATGCAGTTCCATCACTCCTGCAGTTGTAATCCTAATTGAAGACTAATAAACCTGAATCAGAAAGTGACATTTCTTTGCCGATGTCGCAACAACCAGGAGCCTAGTTGCATCTTTATACAAAATGATATGAGGTTATTCTGTGTACGACTGACCAATAGAGATGGGCTTTTCTAATAAATTATCTCGTATAACCTTACGTAGTAACGTGATAATTCCTCTAGAGAAATCCCTTTAAAAACAGGGTCGTGTGATACGTCTAACTTCTGTTAGGGTCTACTATATTCTCGCCGAGAACATAATGTTATAGTTCAAGAAGTAGAATGCAAATTAATAAATATATCAATATAATTACATATTTTATTTTATGTGAAACTTTAATTCATAATTGGCTTATTACCTCCTCACTAATGTGAGGAGATCAGATTTGAGTAGATTAACGTGTAAAAGTGATGTCACAACTGTCAATGAGTTTATTTGAATAGTATTTTATAACATGATCATAATAAATGTTATGTTTTTAATAATTTATAACGTTAAATTAACAACATTAGATTTGTTGCAATAACATTCAAGATGTTTATGTTATAATGTTGGTCAAACGATTTAGTCAGCCTAACTTCATCGCATCATGCCATTTATTTCTACGTCCTTCATAAATTTTGAATTCGGAAGATAATTATGTTCTCGACTGATTGCAAAAAGAGAATATTTTAAGATACATTGACATTTTCCGCAGGTCTATTATCCCTTTTAGAGGAGCACGAATCCTCTGTGTGACCTACTCTGTTACATAGTACGCATTTAATTAGCGGCTTAGGACAAAACAAGAAATTATGCCCTTTCAGTTGTAGCAGCCCGGAAGAGAGCCAGATCTCTTACTCGAATTCCAACTATAGTGGGTACGGATATAAGAGATAATATTGGTTTTGTTTCTAACCTGGTCTCGATCGGAAAGTTGAAGAATCTATACTACTTATCAAGAAGGGCAATAGCTGATCAGGGTTAGGAACGTCAGAGCACGAGATGTGAAGGTCCTGTCAATGATAACCACGAATAACACAATCCACTGCTGGTTTATCAACTACAACGCAATGATTGAGTAACGCTAATTTTTAATAAAACTAAAGTTCTACATCTCCAAGACCTGACAATAATTTTGTTCGTATGGAAAAACATTTATTAACTTCTCTTGCCAATCCGGCCAAGTAAGCAAAACTGAAGTCAGGCCTTCGTAATACATCTTAGCGAGAGCATGGAGTTTCTGCATGGCAAAGTGAGTGACAGTTTTATCATCGCAACCGTAACTATACACTAGCACATTCATTGACTTTCTTGAACCAGATATCAATCCGTTGATTTCTCGTGGATGGGTTGAAATTTGGAAGTAAGAATAAACAAGACGTTTTGAAAGATCCTGTGTCATGGTAGGTTGAGATGTCAAACTATCCTCAAGACATTTTAAAACATTTCTAAGAAACAAATGGACTACGTGACCTTTTATTATATCCCGCGACGCTCCGACGGCAGCCTCTGCCCGCCGGGACAGATCTGGGGACGCGTTGCCGCTGTGATGTCTGTCACTCGCCGCGCGCATGGCACCGCAGAGCAGCCGAAGTCGTACGCGGCGCGTTGTAGCGGCTGCGACACCGATTGCAGACCTCAACCCGTAGAAGTTGCCCTCGCTCTTGCAGTAACTTCCACTCCAGACTCTTCACCTGCTCACAGCTCGACTCCAATACTTGATCCGGGATCAGGACAGCGAGTACGTAGCCGGCTGCGGCTGCGTTTCCTCCCTCGGGTACGGTTTCGATGTCCCCCGTGGTCGAGCGTCTCAAGTCATCAATCCGTGGTCGGTCCGTGCCAAAAAAGAAAAATAAAAAAAGTTAAAGTTTGAGAAAACTGTAGGTATATCTAAGGGGCGTTGAAAATATAGACATCATCGCACAGTTCTCTTTCATAGAAGGAAGGGTTGGCAGGCTTTGACGATTATATTTATTTACGAAATTGATAACAACAGGAAGTGATAACAACAGAGTCTGCTTGATGTGATCTCCATAAAACACTGCCAATATTCAGACCCCGAGCTGATAGGTTTGTTAATAAAGAGGACCCAAATACCTAATTAATTCATTGACCTGACCCAAGAATCGAACCCGGTACCTTATGATCCACGAACAAACATGTAACCGCTAGACCAACCAGGCATTTGTCAACCACAATAAAAATAAACAAATTATAATAACAATAAAAAAAAGAATAATAATTGAATTTGTTTTAAGCCGACGACTTATTTGAAATTAAAGTTTAACGTATCATAGCGAGAGATTATACTTATTCAATGGTATTAGTAATTACAATATCAAATCCAACGCTCACTCATTCTTTTCTTTTTTTTTTATATACCCACGTAATATCAATATGTAACTTAAATATTTCACCATAAACAAACCATAATGTAGCTTGGGAAAACACGTGGCTAAACATTAGTCAAACAACAAGTCAAACTATTATGAAGGTTACACATTTGATGATGATAATAGCTAATGAATATAGTATAACTGGGCGTGTACTTACGCGTTGATAGGTAACGCTGTCATCCCACTTCTGAAATATAACCTCAGCAGCAGGGAGCGTTGGTAGCAAGGAATACTCAAACTTGTATAAATTCACTTTATTACATTACAGAAATTACACAAACAGTATCTACTTGAACGTTACGATTCCTTCAAAATTAGAAAACACAATGAGCACGCCACGTAGCCAAAAACCTTTCAACCTCTCTTTTTGACGTGGAAGGGAAAGTGAACTCTGATTGGTTGCCGCCTTTTTGCGTTAACCAATCACAAAATGACAGTTGACCATTCTGTACGAAGAGTTATGTTGCCAACTTAAAAAAATAAAAACGATATAATTTATCGATTATGATACGATTAACGCTAATTAAATCACGATCCTAACATTACAATGTCAACATAGAAAAGTGGAGACGGGGCTAGGCGGATCTGAGCTTTGTTGGGTCTACATACTTCTTTTTTAACACTGAGAAATGTGTTTATGCAAAGATATAGGGCAGCTAACTTCTCAGAGGGTATGTAGGACTCATCGGCTGAGAACCAACCGGAATACCTGCTAAAACCAAGCGATATTCCTTCCAATCGTCTGGTGATTGGGTGCCGGGAGCATCGTAAATCTTCCGTAACCTAATTAGCAGAGTCCACCGAGCCAGACCCTCAACTGGGCCTTACTACATACCTGCTATTACGTAGCAGCAGTAAAAACCGTTAGCCTAGTTTTTGCCTTTTCTGAGAAGGTTTACTATGGTAACATATATATATTATTTCCCCATCGGAAAGTAGAGATTTTAACGAACAGAAAGCACAATAATTTTTTGAAAAAAGAATATATTTTGACGGACAATTTTTCGGTTGAAAATTAGGTTATTTTTTCGATATTCATTCAAAATAAGGTGTAAAAATAAATATTTCAAATCAAATAAATTATAGCGTGTTTGGGACATAAGAAGGCAAGGTTTCACCAAATTTTATGAAAATAAAACTTTATTTGTATAAGATAAAAATATAAAATCAAAAACTTGGTTTTGGTATTTTTCACACAAATTTTGAGGTTATGTGAAAAAAGTGTAGAAACAAAAGTTTTAGATCTTTTTATTATCTACAACTTTGCCATTCAAGTCTTTTCCATAGGACTTTTAGTTTTGCCGGAAATCGAGAAAATCCGTGTTTTACCCCTAAACCCTCAACCCCTACCCCTTCCCGACCTCAAATCGCCCGTAATTTATTTTTCCTTTCATTTTTATGGCATTCTCTTCCTTTTGAAATGGGTTTCATCCTACTATGATTTTTTTTGGTTTTAAAAATTATCGACCCTGGACTATATATATATTACCCGAGTTATCACAGTTTTTGTCGCGCGAGTCGGACCGTGAAATTTATCAAATTTAGCTTTATTATTATTATTATTATTACGCTGCTTTAGATATGCGATATAATTGAAAACATTGTATGAAAACTTTATGCACCTTACAAAAGTTCAACAAAACGGTCCGCGATAGCATATATCCCTTATATTTTGGCAGATATATAACTTTTAGTGTTTTAAAAATCATTTAATTCATATGCTTACGTTTACGTCATTATTTATACAACTAAACTTAAATCCTTATCAAAATAAATTGCTTTATAATTACAAGGATATTATAGAGATAAAAATTGCCTTTTACAGTATGTTAATTAGTTATATAATTTCGGAGATATTACAAAATTTCTAAAACACATCTCCGCCGCTGTATCGTCCAAATTAAGTGGACCTCCTTCGTGTTATGTTATACGTACTGAATAGGGGGCAACATTTTGGTAGGTACTAATATTTTTTGAGCATTCGATCTTTGATCTTTTCTTTCAATTTATTGGGCATGGCAGACCATATTTATGTAATATACGAAAAAGTTAGTTCGTTTGTTTAAACGGGCTTATCTCTAGATCTGCATGCCGGATTGTAAATTATTTTGTTTATTATGAAAGCTAAACTCAAAAGTGAAATAGACTATTAAAAGCTATTGCTTGCCATAAATATATATTGTTAATGTTTATGTAGTGTAATATCGTACAATGTTTAACTCAAATGCAGATCTTCAGTACACGGGACGGGACGGAGGATATTGCTTCACGGGAAACTATAAAAAAATTAAATTGAGAGGGGTAGCGGGGAAAGAGTACACTTTATATGAAAGTCTGTCTTTAACATTAAAAGGGTATCTAAGAGGTTTTCACGCGGACGAATTCGCGGGCGACTGCTAGTATATAATAATTGTGTTCAGTATCAATTAGTTCACAAGACCATAAAGAAGTGATGAGGAGTCTTCCTAACTTAGTTTCAAACAATAACATTTTCCTACCGGTACTTTCCATTTATACTTAATCGTTGTAAGACGTTCAAAGTGCCAACAAGATAAAAACGCGAGAACAAAAGTATGAAATGGTAATGATACGCAACTTTCTTCAACGCGCGGTGACTGCGCCTTTCATTTGGACCTCTTCGGCTATAACAACTGGAATACCGGATGTGTCCACATAAACAAAGTGTATCAGATTCACCATTTCTTATTTAACTATCGAAATGAGCAAATAAAACCAAATAGCGTAAGAGGAACTTGTGCCAGTGCATAAGGGTTCCGTAACAATATTTTTTTAACTGCTGTAGGCATCAAAGATGCCGTTTGATTAAAAAATTAAACGAATGAACATTAATTTTTGTAGGGTTTCGGTCTTGGGAACCCACTATTTACAGTTAGATTTAGTAAGTTATCATAGGTAAATAATTTAACCAAGTACAAAGTACACTATTTTATAATATGGTCTGTAACAGGCTTTCAAGTTCCATTATGTCTAATTCAGGGAGTAAATAATCATAAAATGCAACGAAATGTAGGTTTTTATAATGCTTGAAATTTTTTATTACTTAAAAACACATAAATACTCTTAACTAAATTACAGACAATATAAACTGTCTATCGTTGAGTCTGATAGAACCATATAGTGTTTTGAGAATAAAGCCATCTCATTGTTTGCCAGGTTCACAATAGAGTTACACAATGTTACATGTGAGTGCCTGTTAATGTGTCAACAGTCACAAACTGCGCTATCTATCACCGTCAGCTTATGTAAGTCAGGTCGGAGCCTGAGTTAGTCAGGGAAGCTTCATTAACTCGAGCGCCTGTAAGCGTATATTCAGATTGTAATTAATATATATATGTAATCAATACAGTGTAGTAATAGTTCGTAAAATGGCTTTTTTAAACGTTGTCATATTATGTAATGTAGAAGTTTCTCTTCTTTTTCCAGCCGTTTTTATTCTGGTGGCTAGAAATGACTTATAATTATGTATTCATTATTTGTTTTGTTTTACTTACTTATATACTGGTTTTAAGACTTATATTTGTAGTAGAACAACTCTTTCAAGTAGAAAAGCGCTGCGAGTAGGTATGTACTCTCTCCAAGCCTATTTTTGAGAACAAGCAATGCTGCATTCCGTTGTGGATGCCGTTAACATTATCTACAAGTGAGGCTGTTAAGGTTCATGTCATCTCTTATACATTTTAGTGCTGAACCCTAAAAACTAGTGACAACCGTGAATGAATTGGATATCTTACTGCATCAAGTTACCATTGGTAGTATGTCATCTAGGTTAGGACAAAATATGGCGACGCAAAATACTTTGGATTTTCCGTAATTTGTAATTGAAGAGATGTTTAAAAGTGACATTTTAGGTAACTTACACACAAATAAAATTAAAAGCTTTTAACTGAATTAAGACGTAAAGTATATAACTTCAAATAGATACAAATTATAATTTATCGTTTTCAAAAGTGGTCAGAGATAGAATACGTCAATTAGCCAAAACGGCATAGTTATATTTACTGAACTTGGCCATATTCACATTCACATAATATATAAAATTTTAAAGTGATCGAAGTATTTTTTCTTAAATGTAGATAATATTATCGATTTATATGCACTTCTTATAATAAATAAATGTTCAATAAAATGTGAAATCGAATCAAGCCAATATTATGTTTCGTAACATGCAGTTTCTAAAATACATCTAGAATTAGTATCTGTGAACATTTCTTCCATATACCAAATTCATTTAAATAAAAAACATATTATTTGCTTAATTTCACATAAATATAACTATTAATATAGAATTTTAAATTAATTCTATATCCTGCGAGGCTAAATGATAAATTGTATTATGATAATCGGTTTTCTAATAAATTCTCTAGTCGAGACGACGCGTAATGCGTGACTAAATAAAACGACAAGTTTTGTGGGATTCTTTAGAGTCGAGAGAGGTGATTTAGATCAAGTTATTCGTAAGCATAATATGCCATCGAACTTTGCAAGTGTTATATAACTGAAAATAACAAATTATCACGTCATAGATAACATTTTGTTTTGTTATTTTCACTATTATTGATGATTTATTGTGACAGAACTGACGCAGAGAACCTGTGGCCATACTTAATAATAATAATATCCCGACCGAATTTCCACTGCGCCTAATCTTATCTTGACAAAAAAAAATTAAAAGAACAATTCAGTTTGACGCATTGTAATATCTTGCATAAAATATATTCTCATAACCTTTTGAAAATACTTATAGAGAAAACACGTCTCCAGATTATTATCATTGAACGATGGCTATAATTTACGGAACATGTCGCTAAAATTACGTAAAATATCACTTTAATTAATAGTGGGAGCGAGTGATGTTGTTACAGACTACATTTTACTATGTACCTTACGCAAATGATATAATAACAAACGAATGCTACTGTAATATCACAGCTACAGCGATAATTCTTTATTCATAACAACCTTTTTGTACATGTTCCTCGCCTAACATATTATTAGTAAGTAACATGTTCGTTAATAAAATAGCACCAAGTTTCGTAGCATATGTTTTTGTATATTTTTTATTTTATGTCAACTCTACATAATTATTTACTGACGCGTATCTTCAACGTAACCTACCGAATATATACCAGTTATATTTATAAAGCATGCAGACAATCAGTGTAACATGCTCATATACTCGTACGAAAGGGTTTGGAAAACATGTCTGGGGAAGGAAAGTTCCTTCGTGACTACTCGTGTCCGTGTTCAGTTAAGATTTCGGATGGCGAATTTTTTATTTTTATTGACCACAAGTTGGCCCTTGACTGCTATCACACCTGATGTTAAGTCTAAGATGGAAGCGGACTAACTTGTTAGGAGTGGGACGAAAATCCACACCCCTTTCGGCTTCTACACGACATCGTACCGGAACGCTAAATTCCTTGGCGATACGTCTTTGTCAGCTACTAGCCGTAACTAGCCACGGCGAAAGCCTCCCACCAGCCAGACCAAGACAAATTAAGAAAAATTTCAATCTGCCCCGCCGGGAATCGAACCCAGGATCTCCGTCTTATAAATCCACCGCGCATACCACTGCGCCACGGAGGTCGTCAAAAATTTATTTCAATAGAGAAAACCCACAATACCGTAAAACACACACGACATCAATATCGGTCCAGCAGATCAGAAGTCATGTAGGTACGTACGTAGATATTATATTTCCACAGGTAAGATTCTGTATCGACCGACTGACATGTAACAGACAAGAAAAATTTGTTTTGCCTTATTTTTGGTGCAGAACTATAGTGATTTACCGATAACTTTTTTAGGCCTTAACATACTTTGTAAGAATTCTAGTTTCGGTCGTGGATAATTAATAACCTACCCACAAAGACATACTTCCCTGATGGAATATTAACTGTCCTTATGAATTAAATCGAGTATATTCCAGTTGTAGTACACTTCATGCGTTCTTTGCGTTTGTGACACAAGCCGCGGTACATTTCAAACATGCTTCGATAATAAACTAATAGTGAGCAATTAACTGCAATTAACTGCATGGGCCTGACGATTGACCGCTTAGTATAATTACGTTATAGGCTTCCGAACAAAAACTCGCTTGTCACTATACTCGTATCTATAGAGGAAGCAAATCCACTTTCGTTTTTTTATCAAGCTTAAGCGAAAACCGCGTTACAAACCGCTATGTAGCGTAAAATAACGCCATCAAAACTACATCACCGTTAGCGTCAAGCGAAGGCTTTAGCGCCACTTCGTTTTGCTTTTACTGTATTTACGGTACTTGTGCTTCACGAAGAATTGTAATGATTTAATCAATTTATACTTTTTATTCGGTGTAGATATCTACTTCCTTGATTTTGTTTAACCGAGTAGTGCAAAATTATAAAATGAAGTGTAATAATGAAACTGAAACTCTTAATATCTTATGGTGCTGGAGGCGTGCCTTGCGAAGTTTTGCTCCGTGTATGGGTGATGATGTTCCCCTCACCTCAGATGTGCCATGTGCTTAGTTGGATAAAGCAACGAGTACTCTAGTAGACGAACGGCTGCGACGTAGAATGACCTATCGTGATCAATTTTTCAAGTAGATCGATTGAGAGAAAGGACTAATCTAAGTATCGCCAAAAATAACTCCATTATGATCCGTTATCAGACAGCTGTCGCCAGATATCGCTGTAACAAAAGGCGGTCGCTTATCTTGATAGATGCCTCGAGAGATGTGCAATATGAAAGTTAACAACGTTTGCAACACAGGAAGCTAATTTTAAATGTCATTATTACTGAATCATCGTCCAGTTTTTGTTTTGGATGTAATCTATAAAGCTGAAGTGAGAGTTTGATTTTTATCGTAGGTAGGTAATTGACGACGAACAAGTAGAAATGACATGCAGAAGCATCTTATCACTAATTAGTTATTACAGAGCAACTCTTCGCAGAATATGTTAGGATACCGAACAACAGAGCCGTGCACAGCGCCAAACTTAAGCTATAACATAAGTGTTAAGCATTAGGTGACAATAACCTTCAGACCAGAATACAGGTCGATGGCAGAAATAAGCATAACGGTATTACGAATTCCCCGGACGAGTTCTGGAACAAAGAGCTGAAAATAACAAACAAAACACATTTAAAACTGAATTAGTATGTATGGCTGAGAATCCCATTTGCAGGGCATGCAATCAACAGAGTCCATGGAACACATTATGTGTTTATGTGACGCAGTGGCTAGAAAACAAATGGATCTCTTGGAGATAGCATGTCCACTACAGGTGATTATGGTTTATTATCGCAACTCTTAGAGTGGGTGTTTGAACTAATATAGGGGAGGTAAGGGAGAAGCGAGTACAAAAGAACCAAAAGGGTCGAAGTGCATCTAATAATACATTTGAAATATTTTTCAAAAAATCTCTTGGCTTTTCTTCTTATGAACATCATATAACATCGCTGTAAACTAAAATGTCAGACAAGATGTACTAATGGCATTGTTTAAACACTATAGAGTCAGCTCTCCATCCGTCCTCAGGACGTTCCGGTTCCGGGTTCAAACTTAAATATTCGAAGATTATCATTACTAACGACACCTGTACAAATTAATATTTACATCGGTTTCTGGTATTAATAATTGATTAAATATTCATAAAGAATGAAATCCTTGAGAGATCGCTTTCTGTCGCGCTAATCGTTTCTTGTGATCACAGCGCTCGCAGCTTTTGCAATCTAATTGTTTTTACGCCTTTCTGACTCTAAATTGTCTGTTACTATTTTGTAGAGCAAAATTTCTATTATTGCAATTCCATTGAGACATTCTAACTCGTTTCGCTGCATGCATTTGTCGTCTACAATAATCTTATCTATTTTTTTCAATGTCAGATAACACAATCTTGTAGTGCGCGATGATAAATACTTTTTTTCATTTCTGTCATAATTTTTGATGAAACTTTGTCGTCATTGCTTATCTGTTCAAGATGTTTTTTGTAGCGATATTGTGTTGATTTATACTTGCAAGATTCTGGGTTCGATTCTCAGTTTCAGCAATTTTTGTACAATTTTTAAATGTAAACTGGTCACAGAAGACTATTGAATTGTGTTTACCTTAGTGTTTGCTGCATATTTCATTGCATAGTCTGTGCGGCTGCGAAGCATTGATCTGGGTTCAGGGTTAGAGTCGAGAGTAGGGTGCAGACGACACATGCATTCAAATCCATACTGATATGAAAGACGTAAGCTTATGGATATTTCAATGGTCAATGACAAACAGCTCCCGCACCGCAGCAGTCCGACACCAATGCCTTATACTCCGTTCTAATGACCCGAAATTCACACTTGCGATAGAAATAGTGCGTAGGTAATAATTAGCTAATGTCCGATATTTCCTTGTTGATATATCATGACGGATGTCTACCAACCAATGATCCTATCAGTTACACATGTGCAACATCGTGTCATGTCATGACATTAGATTCGATCGCGTCATGACTTTCGCAAGAAGTTAATGAATCTTTTGTATCACTTGTATCGTGTGCGCAGATATTGTGTTACAAGCAATCGATTAATATGAGTTTGTTACGCATGAGTTGTGTTTAATTTGAAGCATTAGATTTAAGGATTACGTCTCTAAGTGAGTTACACGCTGATTTTGTAACAAGTAAGCATGTACCAATCTGTAAAAACATGACCAAATTTCCCGGTAAAGGGAACGACAACGTAACGAGCTTTTCGAGCTTGAATTTTTAGTGGAATCATAGATTCCATAATAATCGTACTAAAAGCTTTCGCTTAGTTGTTGGATCAAGGGTCGAATACAGAATGCGGTAATTTTTGAAACGGTGCGTATCGTGAGGAGGTTCCTCACTCTGCAGCCCTGAGCACCGGTTGCTTGGACCCCCGGGCTCTGCAGCAGGCGGACTGGACTTTTTTATAATTTTTTTTTATAAGCATTGTTAAAAATTTTTACAAAAAGAATAGTTAATAAATAAATGAAAGATTAACGTACCAGCAGTAGAAGTCAGTATTATATCCAGGACACGATCCAAAGTAGATGTAAATTACAAAAAAATAATAAGGAAATGAACGAGAACGAGTTCAATATCTAGATTAGTTGTTCAATAATATAATTCAGAACATTTCCTAACCACGTTGCACTATTTTGTTGTCCAATAATGGTTGCCACAACCATTGTCGTGATGCAGTGACCCGTGACCACCGGTCGCAGTGGAACTGTCCCTTCCTGGTACCTACTATGTGCTGCAATCAAAAGGGACAAGTGATATATCGAGCCAATACCCTCTATTGAAAGTCGTCGGTGGCATGATAGGTAGTTTCAATTCATAAAAGCACTTACAATATTGTTATAGTAATAGTAGTTGACGGACCAAGTACCTGATGGTAAATGCAGAACTTTTGCCCGTAATAAACAGAGCAACACTTCGTAGCGCTTTCAATGCAACGACGACTGACGGCCGGTGGTAGAGTCGCTACAAATAGTCTAACATGATGTTTTAAATGAGCTTGTAAACTAAAACTACTTGATATAAAGTGTCGCCCTGTCGGTCAGAAAAGAACACAAAAAAATGTTGCTTCTCGGTAGAAATAAGCGTTGCATTACTGCTTCCCGCCGAGCACTACTAGCACAAAAAGCTAAATAGATAATAACTCAATTTCAATTATTTCATAATACAAAAGCGCGGATAAGTTATCTACGAGCATTATAACATTATTATCTAATCTGCTATACTTCTTAGTCTAACATTTCGTGCACTTTCAAATTTTAATTTACAATTAAAATATTATATCCATTATATACGCTTTTTTGTAGATATAATATTTTCAGTTGTTCAGCAACACTGTTTAGTTTCTAGCCGTAACTTGTCGTGTTCATTAACAGACCGACGTAAACTCAGACCATCACTTATTGAAAACGTCTGTTGCTCTACTAAACAATGCAAGTCTGTGTCTCCAATAGAAAGCTCTACATTATATGTACTAAGTTCGAGAGCAACACAATGACTGCATTCAGTGCTTGCTAATTAGATTTCAGGTTATATAACACTGTGACACATTGCATCTATTGTTCTCTTGCCAATTAACTTTTCTTAGATCATGAGAAAATAGCTAACTAATCGCTTGGAATAAGCTTTCCCTGAGTGCTTATATCCACTCCACACCACTCGTTTACGACGAGTAATTAGTTTACTGTTATTAATTTCATTTTAGGTTAACGACATCTTTACCGACAATATCACCAACGTAACTTTTCGACAATTCAAAATGCTCTGTCACGGATTTTACTGAATGTTTATCTTACACTGGTGTATCAATTACTTACATTATCGCGTGGGTTACACTTAGGTACAGATGTTTTATAGGTTGTAGCTTGATTAATTAACTTTCCTATATGAATGGGTTGTCCAACTTTGTAAGATAATTATAATTTGAACCAACTGTTCCTGAGCTTCCTGTACAACCAAGCTAATGTAATATTAGTACAGATTCCAGGACAGCAAGTATGTAACGAGATGTGTAAGTTACAACTAGATATATAATAATATAATAGGCGATTAAATTTTTTTTTTTCATTTTTTTTTTTTGAGAAAGAATATAATAAGGAACTTAAGCTAACTTATCCTAATAACTATACAAATCATGCCCACGTGGAATGGTGGCGAGAATACTGGCTGCGTTGGATAGCCAGGCTAATCCTTTGCGCAAAAAATGAGCCAGCCCTTCGATCACCAGTTGAGGCAATTAGGCGCGGTGAAATGTTACGGAAGAATTTTTTGGCACTGCGACTCCATGGCCCAAGGGTCTCCACGGCAAAAGGCAAAATATGTAACTCTCTGTCAGAGAGGCATACTTGTGCCACTTACCGGTTTCAGCCTTTTCTGCTGCGGCTCCCTGCTCGGCTTTTGATTCTGTCTCCCTGATATGAGATGGAGCCAATGTGTCAACGCAAGTAATGTCCCACATTAGGGCCCGTCCCACTGCCCAGGGAACCAGCGTCAATCCATCAGGTCTCTTGCCATCATCCCGGCTTATTTCTGACGGCTCGATTAGCGCAGGAACGTTTATGGTGGCAAGAGCCCTTTTTATTATATCATTAAGAGAGCCATGCCGAAAAAGCCTAAATGCCTGGCGATGAAATTATTTATTAAATAAGATTGAATGTACTTATCTTAAAGATCACATGTCATTATTTAATAATGACATCAAGTATCCTGGGAAAAATACTTTAATTTGGGGTGAGAAGGTACCAGGCGCGCAGACAATGACGGCGATCGCTCAGACTTCCTGAGTGAACACAATGCTCATTGTAGCGTCCGTTACCATTTCACTTCGCTGACAGTACACCAGTGAAAACATATGCAATGTAGAGTCGAAACGTTCTACAAAGACGTTTTTACGAAAAGTTGTATCTACTATTGTAGAACAAACATATTATGTATATTAAAAGCAATTACAAAAAAAGTACACATATTATTTTCTTTTTAACAATTTTTGTTTAGTTTCTGTTTTTATCTATATTGCACATCTTTACATTGTTCATTAAATCGTATTAGTAGCATGAATGTTTTATCGATGGAAATAATAATTGGATAACAATGAATCGCTAATTTTCAATGTCAGTATAACAGTTTTAACTTTTAACACGCTCGAAGGCTGCTATATAATAGACAACACAAGATAGATGCTCTACAGGTGATAATACCTCAATTGCCTGCTGAATGTATGCTACCGATTCTCAGCGTGTTGCGAAACGCTTAAATAAGCTTAGTCGTATTTAGAAAGTATAGCCAGTATAAGGAGGAACGGCAATATACTATATTAGCTATCTATAATGTATTAAATAAAACATTAAAATGAAACGCGGTAGAATACTAAGAGCACAGACAATAGCCATCGGTGGCAAGCAGTGTATCCCAAATGAGGGAAAACAATGACTGTTGTGGTCATTTGGCCGCCCTACGATACCTACCTCCCACATTGTGATTGTGAAAGGCTTAGATTGTTCGATTATATTGATTCACTCTTTTAGCCTTTTGGTGATATTTCCTGGTGCTAGCGTTAAAAGCCTATTTTAAGTGAGAATTACAGCCCAGCCTCTTAAAAGCTTATAGCCTCGTCACTCCAATGTGAGTTGGCTGGTTTAGTTTGACAAAATTGTAACTAATATAACGACCACTATAAGATATTAATGAAACGGAATGAACGCCTTACGTAGGTGCACCGTAACTAGCTTTCCATCTCTCACTAGCTTATCATCAAATTTTTACTTAAAAGGTGATCTTTAAGGCTCCGCACATTTTAGAGCTTTCCCTGTGTGTCCGACAAATCAATGATACCTACGTATCGTTAGAAGTAGAACAAAACAATAATGATCGTATGACTTCCCTAGTCGAGCTCTGGCCGAAAGTGCTACATTACCTACTTCTGTGTTTAATTTAGATTAATGCATCAATACGGCCATAGAACGTAAGCCCCATTACGTATCCGATCACTGTTAGGTAACCCTTCCCTTTCCAAAGTGCAAAAGAACCGTAACATCATAATTGTAAACAATGCAATACTTACAGCATTTGTTATTACTCCGATAACATCTCGATTGATTCTCGGAACGAATCGATATGACGTAATCGATTCGATGCACGCCGAAAGAATGCGCTTTTCATCGTAACCGGTAACTGGAGGCGATCGAAAACAATCAATTGATACCGAATAAGGAATCGATTTGTGATTAGACACCATCTCTGTTTTCGATTACAATCAGATCGGTCATTGTACTTTTGCTCCTTAATTGTGTTCTTATAGTACACAATAATTGATTTAGTTTTGTACAAATATGATTTTAAGTAATTAAATATGAACTACCTTCCTATAACCTATGTAGGTATATGCTTACAAATAAGATAATAACAATATTGTTCAATAAAAATCAATTGCCATATTGTTGTACTTTCTTAGTATATTAATACGTGAGCAGTATATTATTAGTAATTTAGTAACGACTAGCAAGGAATGAGGATCCCTCACAGGGTACAGGCCGCCTGCAGTCAGTCAGTCAGTCAGCGCCTATCCTTCGCATTAGTAAGCCAACTTCTACCTAATTGGACGATATCATCCACTACCTACTGTTCTTTTTAGTTGACCGCCATTTCTATTTCTACCTTGTTATTAAGATATCTATGGTGTGTATGTGTACGTGTGTATTAAGACCGATGCACGCGCGTTGCTAATCGCTGATGGATAGATCAAGGAGTCGGATCGTACGTATTGCTGCCGCGCCGGCGCAGAGAAATTGTTTTTATCAAGTAACTCGCCGCGTGAAATTTCCTGCAATACGGTCAAGGGAAATCACTTCTGGTACATTACTTTTAAAATTGATACTGCCGATAAAGTTACTTTTAATTCATTTTAATTTATATGTATATAGGTAGCTATCTACTTAATACATATTTATTATATATCCCAACGTAAATTGATTTTTGTAATATAGTTTACAATAATATAAATAACTCCTGAGAAAACCTTCGCAAAACAACAAACAAAAAAATTAAAAATATTTGTTTTTTATTTGTAACTAATTTTCAAACTTCTAACTAAAATAATGAAACTGAATAAAAAAAATCGAGAGTATCGCTGTTTATACATGACTAGCGAATGCCCGCTACCTCGTCCCCGGTAACCGCGATGTTCTTTATTAAGTGTTATCCACAAACGTTCCTCTCGAATCACTCTATTATTGCTGAAAACTGTGTTAAAAACCGTAAAATATTTTAAAAGGGTAAGTTTAAGCGACCAGACAGCGGAAGTGACTTAATTTTATCCTATGTTAAGATTTACAGAACAAACGATTTCCAATTTGCCCTAAAATGCATTAACAAAAAACAATACAAATTTTAGTCCTACAGATAAATGCGTGATATGTGTTGTGTATTCGATTCAGATGGCAATGGAAATCGTAAGAGATCAAGCTAATTAACATCTTAACTGCAAAAATGTAGAGTTGTAAATAATGAATACATTTGTCGCTAAGGATCACGAAGCAAGATCACGCGCCCGGTGAAGTGTCTCACGAAGATGTGACGAGCAGCTACGCGGAGACAGGAGAGCGACCTTCGGTCTAGGTAGAGTACGAACACAAGTTTGTTACGAGACACAATACAGATCACAACAATATTTTATTATTTAGCATCCTCCTTACATGAGAAGGGTATATTGAGCTTAGACCTGCCACGCTGCTCCCATACGTTTTGGCGAATTAATGGTGATAATTTTGGATTATCGAACGATCACTATCAGATGTTGACGATAATGATCAGACGGCTTAACGTGCTTACCAACTTTACGACTCTGGGCTTCGAGTTGACTGAAAAAAGCAAATCTCAGTGTAAATCCCGACCCCAGGAATCGAACTCAGGAACTCGTGATCCAAAGTCACTAAAATACGTAATTAAATTACGTGGATTAAAAAATTGTAGACGTCTAAATCTAAAGCAAAATCTCATTTTATATCTATATTCTATACTAATATTATAAAGAGGTAAAGTTAGTAAGTTTATAAAATTCTGTCGGGGCTAATCTTCGGAACTACTGATCCGATTTTAAAAATTCTTTCACGAGTAGAATTCTACGTTATCGGTAAGTGTTATAGGCTATATTTTATATTTATATTGTATATATTACCCGAGTTATCACAGTTTTTGTCGCGCGAGTCGGACCGTGAAATTTATTTAATTTAGCGTACGCTGCCTTAGATATTGGATATAATTGAAAACATTGTATGAAAACTTTATGCATCTTAAAAAGTTCTACAAAAAAATCCGCAATTGCATATATCTATCTTTTATATATTGGCAGATATATAACTTTTTATCTTTTAAAAAATAATTTAATTCATATATTTACGTTTACGTCATTATTTATAGAACTAAACTTAAATCCTTATCAAAATAAATTATTTAATAATTTATTTTCATAGGGATTATTTTATAGTATGTTAATTTGATATATCGATACCAGAAGTATCAATTAACGTAAGGGACATTTTGACGAAAATGAGTTATATATATCATTGGATTCAGAATTTTCTGCTCTATCGATTGGTATTATTAAAAAAATTCTATCGTTTAAAAAAAATCCCTTACAGTAACAATTTTTGGCCTGCGTAAAACGATTTATAAGACAAAAATTGATGTAACAGACATTTTCCTTTTATTTTCTCTGAAAAATAAACTAAGTCATAGTGTTAAATAATTTACACCCTTACCTTAAACCTCAAATTAGTCGATTTAAATAACATGTCCCTTACTTTAATTAATGATTATAGTTTTTAAAAAAATATTCTCTTACATTATTATCTCACATAACTATGTTTATTTTAAGCTCCTTACTACAATATGCCGATTACGTAATAACTAGAAATCAAATTCGCATTTGCTTTACCTTATTTGTTTAAGAGATTGTTGCTAAAATACCGAGAACTTACATTAATTTCATTCTTCTAATGGTTATCTCTCCGGTGCGCGTAAACGCGTTGCGGGTGTATCGGGGGAGGGGTAAGACAGCATAACTATCTACGCTAATATTTAGATTAAGTGATGTTTTAACGTAATAAGAAGTCCTACAAGTAATTTAAATGAATAATGTGCGAAAACTATAGTAATATCACTGATAAGTTAAGTTCTCTACTTGCCCGGAGGCAAAAGCTAATTAACATGAAGAGAACTATAGAAAGGTATGTATTACTTACAATTTTACGATGACAATAAATTTATGTACCTACCATTATGTAATGATCTTGTATATTATTTAGAGAATAGGTTAGTTTCAGGTAGTAGTATAGGTTACTTTCAGTAGTTAAAATCTAGATTTTGTTTACACCATTCATTTAGTATTATTTAAAGTATACAACAAATAAGGTAAGGGACATTCATTATTTTGTTTTACTTTACATTAATTGTGTTGTTCATCAACGTTAGCTTATTTTAGTCGTTCTAATTAATAGGGTTAATAGAAAATAATTAAATTTTACAAATATGAAATTCTGGTGATAATGAAATATTTTTTGAAGATTTATAAGAGTAATAATTGATCTTTACTTCATAAACAATGCGAGTCTAAAGTTGTTATGTCGTTAAAGTGTAGTCGGTGTCTGGTATTTTAAGCCTAATACTGTAGTAATCGTATTCATGTTTCCTTTTTAGGTCTACTGAAAACAAAAGAGATTCTTCAGAAAGTTTTATAGAAAATAGTGATGTAGATTCTGAAACACAACTAAGAACAAGAAGTTCAAATAGACCTAACATTATTATTAATAGCAGTAATGATTCCGTGTGTTCTGTTGAAAATGACTTGGAAATCTTAAACACATCAACTATTTCCTTGTCTCGATCACATTCTTATTTTAATAAACCTAATGAAAGTTCAACGAGTACTACTGTAAACAGTCATAATTACCCATATAGTCAAGTTATTGAAAATCCTTTAAACGTATTATCCGATGTCATGAATGACCAGCTTGAAGAATCTCTAAATGCTGAAACAGAAACTGACGCATCCAATTGTGATGCCTTTGTGAGTGCACATTCAGGCGAAGAACTGCGGAATATACAGCCACTTTTGTCTAATGATTACATAGACGCCATGCATCAGCCAACAGAGACAACAAAGAACTCCGCTGTTTGCACAATGTTTCTCGAAACGTCATCGCAAGAGGAAAATGGAAGTTGTGAAACTTTATTATCTCCTACAATACTAACAGATGTAATAGCAGTTGATATTACAAACAAAGACACTATGATGGCTGAAGGCCTACGTCATGATGATGTTTTGGGCACAAATTTTAATACTCCTTGTAATAGTTTGATATCAAGCGAAATCGATAACAACGTGTCTCTTCAGAAAGTTGTAACTGAAGTTAATTCAAACAAAAAACGTCGTTTAACATCAAAATTCATGAAATCTTGTATGGATTTTTTAACGGATAGCGAGGATAAAGACTTTTCTTCGGGAAGTTCTAGTCTTTGGTCAGACAAAGAAGAAACTTCAGGTGATTCAGAAGATCGCGAAAAAAATAGAAAAAGAAAGAAAACCAAGTCAAAGAAAACAAAAAAAATAGAAATCGTACCTAAGAAGAAAAAAATACCTGAAAATAAACGTAAGTCACGAAAACAGCTTAAAGAAAAAGGTTTATCCTACGAAACAATATCTGGTAATGTAAAAGAAGCCCGAAAGTTACAAGAAAATCCTTGTAAAGAGGGTAAATGTAGCAGAAAATGTTACGAAATTACAGAAGAAAGAAGGAAATCTATATTTGATTATTTTTGGGCACTTAATGATGTTAAAAAACGGGACTGGATTGTGCAATGTTCTAGACCAATCAATGTAAAACGTCAGAAGACTAAAAATGAAGTCAGCAGACGTTCGTTAACATATGAGTACTTTATTAATGAAGACGAAGGACGAAGGCAGGTTTGCCAACAATTTATACTGAAGACTCTAGATATAAGCCAAACTTACGTTTTGTATACCTTAAGCCATACAAAAGAAGGACTGTCTTGTGATGATAGTCGAACACGTACTGCACCAAATAAATATGACGAAAATACAAAACTTAACGCAAAAAAATACATAGAAGCATTACCGGCTTTACCTTCTCACTACAGTAGAAAAAAATCTACCAAGTTGTATCTGCCAGAGCAATTTAAGAACTTTTCGAATTTGTACAGGTTGTACATTAAATATTGTGAAGAAAGGTCCGAAAACCATCTGAGCGAAAAATTATTTACAAGTATGTTTAAAGAGTATAACTATGCATTTCATGTTCCTAAAAAGGACAAATGTCTCTTATGTACTAAAACCGAAAATAATCCGGATATGACATTTAATGAACAGTTACAAGCTCATTTATTGGAAAAAGAAGCCACGTACAAACGCTTTCATATTCATCAAAATCAAAAACGTGATAGCACGTTTGTTGTATCTAGTTTCGATCTTCAAAAAGTTTTAGCGACACCGTACGGTGAAAGCATGCAGTTGTATTATTCCAGAAAGTACGCTGTGTTCAATTTTACGGTATATGAGAGTGGAACGCAGAACGGATACTGTTACATATGGGGTGAGGCTGATGGTAAAAGAGGAGGTTGTGAAATAGCAACATGTCTGTATAAGTACTTAAAAGAACTCGATAGCAGAGCAGTGAACACAGTATTATTATACTGTGACAATTGTACAGGGCAAAACAAGAATAAAGTTATATTTTCAATGTTCAAACGTTTCCTGGAACAATCTAAAAATCTAAAAGTTATTCAAATTAATTACCTTCTAGCCGGACACACATATATGCCAGTTGACAGCATGCATGCTGTTATTGAGAGGGAAGTGAGAAAGCTAATTGTTTGGGCACCTTCGCAATGGCCAAGTTTCATAGAGAGTGCTAGAAAACGGCCTCAACCATATAACGTGAGTGTCTTAGAGCATACAGATTTCATTAACTTCCAGGATCTGGCGAATTCTGTATTCACTCAAGCTACTCTTAAAAATAAAGATCTGCGTATGAAAAACATAAGAGTATGCACGTTTAAAAAAAGTGCTTTGACGAAAATTGAAGTTAAATATACAATGTTAGAGACTGGTGATACTTACGACATAGAGCTCTCCAAAGAATTACTTCCAAAGAATTTAAACGCCAGAGGTAAAGGTAAAGGGATTGGGAAAAGAAGTGCTGCTAGAGGTAAAATTACAAAAAATATAGACAGCAAAAATGAATCTGCAGTTGATAGTACTAGCAATGACATAAGTCAAAGGAACACAGATAATTTGCCATATCTATATAAAGAGAGGCTCCCAATTTCCATACCAAAATACAAAGACCTTACAAAATTGTGTGACTCCGGTATAATACCAAAAAGATTTCATGTTGAATATTTGAACCTGCCGAATAAATCGCAAATTAAAGATACCCTCATTGAAACTGACGACGATGAAGATGTGATGACAGTTGATGATGATAATTAGATAAAATACCAAATAGAAAAAGTTATTTCATCCTTTTCAATTGCACCATTAAAATAGTTTAATTTACTAATACTTATATTATCATAATCTATATATATTCATACCATTTATATTATTTTATTCATTTGTTTTTCAGTCAAATCATATTTTTTCATCTGTCTTTCGTTTCCAGTACATTCATTCAATTACTTAATAAATAAGACTATTGGTTGAGTCTGAAAAAACATTTATTTTTGATTTTTATTATAATGCCAATGAAACGCAATTACTAAAAGTACAGAGTTTATAGGACAAATCTAAGAAGTAGCGTTTGACAGTTCTAAACGTAGTAAATTTTTTAATTTTATTATTTGAATAAAAATTGTTTGTTATGTTAAAAATAAAAATATCTTCACAATTAAATTATTTTACAGTAAAGCTGATAGAAATAGTGTGAATTACGCCTCTATAAAACTATTTTTATAGAAAACTGTGACACGTCAAAATGTACTTCTTAGATTTGTTCAACAAATGATCATGGGGTCAAATACATTATATTTTTTTTAATTGTTTTGTTTTTAAAGGAGTATAAGACTTAATTTGAAGACTTTATGTTAATGTGACTGCTAATTTTAGAAAATTTATTTAAACTTAACAAGAAGTGTTATAGACTGATTAGTATGGTGAATTTGTAATAATTACGCAAACATAAAATACGAAAAAAAAAATTAACAATAAATCGTTTTATTTTTTTATCCATAAATTTCTGTGATAGCTAAGCTGAAACCAACATTAATCATGCAAAGAACCTATTTCCATAGTGTTAAAATACCATAATTTTAGTAGATAATCTATAGTTACATCACTTTGCAATACTATAAAAGTTCTTTACAATAGAATTTCGTATAATTTTCTAATTCTTTTGCTGCTTACGCTATGCTTGACGGTTTACACATAAAATATTAGTAACGTAAATGACAATTAAACATATTTTTTTAATGTAAGGGACATGCTATATTTTAAACCGCTGGGTATTTCAAAATCTTTCCTTTATGGCATGAAAGAAGAGAAAATTCTATGAAACTTTGTTCTAGACACAATCAAAATAGGAAGCAACAGTAAAAAGTTATAGAGAGATTTATAAAAATAAAATCGTTTTTTGCCTCTCCTGAAAAACAGTGTTTTGTCCCTTACATTAATTGATATTTCTGGTATCGATATATAGTTTCGGAGATATTACAAAATTTCTAAAAAACAACAGCCGCTATATCGTCCAAATTAAGTTGACCTCCTCCGTGTTATGTTATACGTACTGAATAGGGGTCAACATTTTGGTACTGATATTCATTGAGAATTCGATCTTTGATCTTTTCTTTCAATTTATTTGGCATGGCAGACCATATTTACATAATATACGAATAAGTTTGTTCGTTTGTTTATACAGGCTAATCTCGAGATCTATATGTCGGATTGTAAATTATTTTGTTTATTATGAAAGCTAGACTCAAAAGTGAAATAGAGTATTTAATACAAGCTATACACATCAGCTTGCCATAAATATATATTGTTAATGTTAATGTACTGTAATAACGTACAATGTTTAACAAAAATGTAGATCTTTAGTACACGGGACGGGACGGAGGATTTTGTTGTTGTTTATATGAAAGTCTGTCTTTATAAAATTTTTTAACAAAAAATAGAACCGACTCAAAACGCACTAAAAAGTAAAAAATAATTGTGTCATTTAGTTGCTTTAATTTACTTAAGCATATCTAAGAAGTCGGTGCTAGCAAGTTTAAGGAACATTTATTTTACGTAGTAAAGCAGTTTGTGGGTTCTAGGTAACGTCCTAAAACTAGAAACCTTGGCTGGCACCGACTCCTAGATATGCTTAAAAATATGCTAACCAAAAAACTGAAATCGCTGTAAGCGTGCCTTCAAAATTCGAAGAGTTCCTTTAATTTCCCCAGGATATCATCATCAGATCCTAACTCGGTGACAATGGGACCACCTTGGAAGTATGCCCTTTCTAATAAAAAAAGAATTATCAAAATCGGACCACTCTGTAAAAAGTTATGCGTGGTCATACATATAAAAAAAAAATATACGTGTCGAATTGAGAACCTCCTCCGTTTTTTTTTCGTCGGTTAAAAATTAAAAGGGTATCTAAGAGGTTTTCACGCGGACGAAGTCGCGGGCGTCCGCTAGTATTTAATATGAATATAGTGTTATGTATGTATTTAAATTACAAATAAATTCCTCGGTAGTCAACCCAGCTGCGGTCTTAGAGAAATACCTATTTGATATATGACGTAAAGGGCCTGCCCACATTAACAGTTTCTCTGTGATGTGTTTTTGGCATTATCATCATCTGTCTAGTCCAGTGGGCCCAAGCCCTAAGGCTCTTTTTTCCGCTGAGAAATGCATCCACACATCCCGGTCGGAGGCTGCGTCCGGGTGTGTGGGACTGAGTCAATCCGTTCAAACAGTATAAAAATACATTCATTACATTAAATACGACCGATAAAAAAATTATCACAAATTATGATTGCCAAGTGTAATAAAATACCTAAACACTTGCGACAACTACTGTGTCAGCGTTGAAAAGTGTTTATACTTGTCATCCCTGTTGCCTTAACCCCTAAGTTAACAAGAGAGTATACAAGTGTCGTAACTGTACTTGTTTGGGCTGTACGTTTCTATATCGGTCAGTCTGTCAGCCTCTGTTGTCTAGTATCTGCTATAAACAACCTAATAAATAAAAGTAACATGTGGACAGGGCCTTAGCGAACACCTGCCTGTGACTGCCTGCATAACATATATACGTACACCTTATTTATGGTCATTTTACAGTTATTAAAATGCTTACGCTTGCATTCATCAAACAGAACTTTATAATTGTGTATTAATAAACCATGCATTGAGTATTTAATTTATTAGTATTTTATTGCTCTTGAGCTTACAATTAAAATGTTGAAAAGAAAAAACAAAAATAAATAAAAACATATTAAATAATTAATGAAAATAAACATGATCCCAACAGTGGAACCGGTAGGATCGAACCCACATCTGTATGGCTATCGTGGCCTGAGCGTTCTACCACTGACCCACGGGTCACGGTTCATTTGAAGAATCATAATATTTAATCAACAACTTTTTTAACACTATCCAAGCAAAATAAAGGATATACCAGATCCTTTCGAAAAGACCTTTATGCTACCATTTTAGATGATGACTCTATAGGGCTCTGTATGTATGTATCAACATCTCCTGAAGATATTTCTGTGTGAAACGTACGTAGAGAACGAGAGAGCTTTTCGCCGGGTTTTTATGTCTAAACCACTTAATTTCCTTGGTTACGCGCCAGTGAAAAGCACCACAAATCGTTTAATAAACTATAATTTATTTCAGAGCCGGGTTGTAAAATCGCTTATCACAGTGTACGATAACGAAACTAGGTTAGAGAAAAATGGAAATCAAGAAAACTCCAAGAATAAAATTATTAACCTATTTATTAACGTATATTATGTAAAGTAAGAAAGTATAGAATGATGTTAAGATGTAGTGATCCCGGCAGAATCTCTCGATGACCTTGATATAATGCTCAATGACCTCAGCAGAGCGTCTCAACAGGTGGGCCCTGACATGAACATGAGCAAGACATGGATCAAGTGCAATGCTCATGTTCGGCTCCACTCAGTTATTGTTGAAAATTCTGCACTCGAAATTGTAGACGAGTATATATAGTTAGGGCATATGGTCCAGTTAGGTAGGTTCAATTTTCAAAAAGAGGTGAACCGCCGAATCCAACTCGGCTGGGCAGCGTTCGGGAAACTGCGTGACATCTTTTCGTCCAGAATTTCTCAGTGCTTGAAGACCATGACCTCCGTGGCGCAGTGGTATGCGCGGTGGATTTATAAGACGCAGGTCCTGGGTTCGATTCCCGGCGGGGCAGATTGAGATTTTTCTTAATTTGTCTTGGTCTGGCTGGTGGGAGGTTATCGCCGTGGCTAGTTACCACCTTACCGACAAAGACGTATCGCCAAGCGATTTAGGGTTCCGGTACGATGTCGTGTAGAAACCGAAAGGGGTGTGGATTTTCGTCCCACTTCTAACAAGTTAGCCCGCTTCCATCTTAGACTGCATCATCACTTAACATCAGGTGTGATAGCAGTCAAGGGCCAACTTGTAGTCGATAAAAAAAAGGCCAGAGTTTTTAGTCAGTGCGTGTTGCGGGCTTCATAAAAAGGCTCAGGGTCACTCGAGGAAGGAGCAACGCTCCGAGCAAAAGAACCAAAATAACCGACAAAGCTCAGCGAGTCGCAGAACTGAAGTGGTTCACGTGGTTCGAACAGCTGATGGACGTTGGGGGCCGAAGGTGTTAGAATGGCGACCCCGCACCGGAAGGACGTCCAGCGGCTGCTGATGATGATGATGACTTGGTTATATCGTAGACTAATTCATGTTTATATCGCATCTATCTTAAGCTTACATAAGCTACAAGACTTTAGCTTTCAAGATAACAAATACTCCATTGACAAATAGTGTCTAAAGAACATAAATAAAACACAAGCATGCGGCAGACAAGGTCCTGCACAAAGTTGGAGTATTTTAACTGCCGCCGGCGCCGCGACGCATTCTTCGTCGACTGCGCTTACGGACCCGCCATTATGTTATATTTGTTACGCTGAGGACGCTAAAATTGCTTGTTACTTATGTGAATGTTGACGTTCCATTGAAAAATTCTAATAAACCAAGCTAGTAAAGATTATCCGAGTCTAATTCGTTTTGTAGTTAGTCTGCCATATACCTACTAGGTAAGATGAAGTTTTTATGTCTAGACTTTTTAGTAGTATTAGCTAGTAGCTTTTAGGGGCAGAGTTCGTCCGGGGAACTGCTACGCCATGTACATATAGGTACATATACATCGCCAACAACTTCGCTACTCGGATTGTAAGGTGTGTAATAGTCTCCAGAAGCTAAGTCTCAGTTGGGCCGGATGCAAGTCAACGAATAGTAGGAGACATCTAGCGTGTGCCCGGTGAAAACATAAAAAGGTGTTTTCTGGATGTAGAGTGCCTACCGCCCAAAAACATTTTCAACAGACGAATTTTATTAGATGGTGGGAGGATTCGGCCGTGGCTAGTTACCTACCGACAGAGACGTACGGCCAAGCGATTTAGCGATACGATGTCGTGTACAAACCGAAAGGAGTATGGATTTCATCCTACTGCCAATTTAGCCTGCTTTCGTCTTAGATTGCTTTATCACTGGTATCACATCAGGCGTGATCGCAGTCAAGGGCTCACTTGTAATGATTAAAAAAATGACGGCTTAACGTCGATCTACATTAATTACGAAAGAGATCCCACACATCTTTATTTACCACAAATCTCTCTTATAGTCTCACCTTCTATAGAAATGCTAGTTTCTGAGTGAAACACCGTTTCTATAGTCAACAATAGCTCATAACCTGCTTAGTATTGAAGTACTTGCGAGCACATGCGAGTATCTCAATAATTGAGATCGATACAATCACTGCGCCTCGACACGATAAAAACTTCCATTCATTTTTAACAGATTTCAAACATCATGCAGTTAAAAAATTTTTAAATAAAAATAGAACCGACTCAAAACGCACTAAAAAGTAAAAAATAACTGTGTCATTTAGTTGCTTTAAATTACTTAAGCATATCTATGAAGTCGGTGCCAGCCAAGTTTAGGGAACCTTTATTTTACGTAGTAAAGCAGTTTGTGGGTTCTAGGTAACGTCCTTAAAGTAGAAACCTTGGCTGGCACCGACTCCTAGATATGCTTAAGTAATTTAAAGCAACTAAATGACACAGTTATTTTTTACTTTTTAGTGCGTTTTGAGTCGGTTCTATTTTTATTTAAAAATTTTTATTTCTTACTTTTTAGTGATTTATCGCCACGTATCGTACTCGTACTATACTGTCATAGTATATTATATGCCACTAGTAGCCAAAAAGCTACCGATACCGAGACAAAAACCGAAATCGCTGTAAGCGTGCCTCCAAAATTTGAAGAGTTCCTTCAATTTCGCCAGGATATCGTTATCAGCTCCTAACATGATGACAATGGGACCACCTTGGAAGTATGCCCTTTCTAATAAAAAAAAATTATCAAAATCGGACAACTCTGTAAAAAGTTATGCGTGGTCATACATAAAAAAATAAAATAAAAATATACGTGTCGAATTGAGAACCTCCTCCGTTTTTTTTCGTCGGTTAAAAAATGGAGGTTCAGTATTCAATACGCACATGCAAGTAGTAGATATGTATGTATGTTTGTTTGTTTGTTTGTTTGTTTGTTGACATTATCTTTTATTTAACTTCTTCTTCTTCGAATGCCCCTGAAAGTCACTTTCTTCATTTCTGGTCAATGGATGTACAGGCTTCCAACATCCTGTCAAAGGTATAAAGCATGGCCTGAGTGACTTTTCGGAAGTATATTACAGATAACAACAGATTTATTTTTCAATAAGCTTATAAATCGATTACTGAAAAATATGCATACATTTCCGAAAACCCCATCTAAATCGAATCAGTAGTTTTCGAGAAAATATCAGATTCATATATCGTCAAATAGGTACAAAACTTTCTTTTAATAAGCTGGCTAAAAAAAATCACCAATCACACAGCCAAAGTCATAACAAACGTTCCCTGTAATTATTTCGCCAGGTATAAAGAGGACATTTCTGTTTGACCGAGGCCTAGGTTGTTCCGGTCTCGTTCTGTTGTTCGATGGGCGCACAGATAACGCACAGACAACGCACAGATGAGGCTATGTGTGTGTGTCTGTGTGTGTAGTGTGTTGCACAATTTATTACAAATGTCCGGATCGACTGTGAGATTTTTTATACAACAAAATCTTAAAATTGGATTGCATTGATCTCTTCTAATCATCATGATCTTATTAACGGACCACGACAGGGAAAGGCCGCTCTCCTTGCAGGAGGAGATATGGAACTTCGACCCGCCACGCTGCTTCAGTGTAGAACAAGTCGTAATGTCGTTGTTTGTCCAGTGGTTAGTCTGAAAAGAACCGATTAATAATAATTCTTTAAAATAAATTAAAAAAAATAGTTTTGTGTGTGAACCTCCACCTTGCCTAATTAGCTGGCCTTATCTGTCGAGCCCCGTCGGCCTTGAGACATCAGACATGTAAAAAACGATATTCGGCAATTAAACTCACCACACAAGCTGTTACCTGTCTACCAATTTAAGTAATATTATGTAAATATAGATAAAAATTGTAGTTAAGTCCAGAAAACATTATATAGGCAGAGACGCACCGTCTGACTAAATGAACAGTTAAATCACCCAAAGATTCCTTACGAAGTATTATTGATTACTTAAACCACAACCATATAAATGAAATTTTAATCAGCCTACATCAATCCTTGTTTCAAGTTAGAACAAATTGAACGCGGGTTGTACATTTTCTGTAAAATCGATTAAGTAGGTGTTTCTTTTCCCCAACCCCCTACACTTATGGAGAACGTACCCAAAACCCTTCTGAGAATCTGGCTCCAAACGTGAATTTGTTGAGTTTCCAAAACCTAACATTAAATAACACGTCCATCTTGCATTAACAAATTGAAACAGTGGAAAATATATAGAAAACATAAGTACAGTTTCTTTTCTCTTATCGACGATTTTGTATTTTCACAATGAAACGTGAAATTCAACAACTTTAGCGTTAGCGCGTAGGTATTTTCTTAAGTTTTTAAGTAAATGCAATGATATATTAAATACATTTATATTATTTACGTTTACGTAATTATTTACCTACCGCTCAAGGATTGTCAGTTAAAATTATACTTAATTGGTTAATTAACAAAATTATATTTTAAATAAAAAATATATAAAAATAAAATATCTGTGTCTTGCCGAATCTTTGTGTCACCTACAATTTGCGCTAAAGATTTTATATTTGCACCATAATATATTCGCCTTGCGGGAAATTAAGATGAATTATTTATCTTAACTAGTAATAGAGATTTTAATATAAATAAAATGTCTATTATTAGTTAAAATAGTTTACTACCTGGGAAAGAAAGACCTACCAAAACTACCTTTGTCCCCGCCTGCAGCACCATAAAGTATTTAGAATTTTATACAGATATAGTGATCTTTGTTTTTCTCTTTTCAGTTCATTACTTCTAAGCAGTTGGGTTTTTATTTTTATAATAATAATTTTATTTGAGTATTTATTTATATTAAAATGTCTACCACTAAAGTATTACTAAATTATATCAAATTAACTGTACAACTTTTCTCTTATAAGATGTAGCACCGCAGTAGGTACCAATGCCGTAAGTTCCGTAAGAAACAAATAATCAAAATATACCAATTGGAGAACCTTACTACCTGCCGCTTGTTCGGCTTATCCGCCGCGAGGTCGAATGTCAACTAAGCAACTGGGTCACATTAATTACCTTCCTCATAGGAATCCGATCATTAGCCATTGAACATTACAAACGATAGGCGTGCATACCTATACCTACACTAGATATTAGAAGGTACTTTTTGTCCGGGAACATCGGGACTAGTTTTTTCCTAATTTGAACATCAACTATGCTTTGATAGAGAGAGACCTAAAATTTATATCCACATTAAATATATCTTGTAATTCTTTCTTTTAATACAGGGATTGGATCCGAATAAAAGATATATCCTGTAAAGTAGTGACTTGACTAAAATCTTTTGATTAGGAGTAACCGTAAGAAACTCATGTTACACAGATCTAAAGATATTAGTAGTGTAAAGATATTAGCGGTGTATAAAAGAAAGTAGAAATGGAAATAGTAGAAGAGCAACGTAAACTGTAAAATAAACAAATGTCAATAAAGTGAGGAATGCCTGTCATGCAGCATCGAACTTATAATTTGTTCATGACAAACTAATTTTCCAAGTGTAAGTATAGAAATTTACTAGAATATCGATTGGGGTCGCGCAAATATGGAGAAAATGCACAGTAACGTAGACATTTACATTCGCTCAGATGCATGCAATAAAGTAATTCATCGGAATGCATGTCGACTGCACCCGCGCACACCGTCGAACCATCATGAAAATCTACTATCGAGAATCTAACTTCGAAAAATCAACCACAAAAAATCATAGTTTAAAAAAAATACCGTTTAATAAAATTTCGTGTAGCTACCTAACAATTAACAATTAAAACAACACTGTAATAATCATGTTATTTTCATCAATAAATTATCATGCAGTAGAACATGAGAATCACGGTATCCAAACTGCCACACCACAGGCTCAACCATGGCTTTGCCAACCATTGCCGGACCTTTCAACTGCAACTTGATGTTGGTCCCACTAGTTACATTCATTAAAGAAAGGTACATTGGAGTGTTTGCTCAGATTATTCCTTCGTCACCTATTTTGAGTGTCTTTTACAGATCGAGTTACTTTTTAATTCGATAATTTTATCGATTTTTTTTATTATGAAGTCTATATAATACCGTTCGCTTGTGTGCACAGTTCTTAAGTGACCGTTATGACCATGAAGTCGATGAGTTGATGACGAACATAAAACATTATTTATCTGTTTCATGCGCAATTTGATCAATTGTGTGCAAAAGAGGACAGATATGAGATTTCGTAAAGCTTAAATAATAGTTAGTCAAGAATTTATTGACTTGACACTTGTCACGAAATCTATAAATTATAAAAAATTTAACAAAAATTAAGCCGACTCAAAACGCACTAAAAAGTAAAAAATAAGTGTATCATTTAGTTGCTTTAATTTACTTAAGTATATCTAAGAAGTCGGTGTCGGTGTGGTGAAAAAAATATACATGTCGAATTGAGAACCTCCTCCGTTTTTTTTCGTCTGTTAAAAATTAATAAGTAAACATTAATTTTCTACCGATTGCATAAATATTTAACGGCGTATTTTGGGTTGGCGAACTGAGGACTACAAGACAGCCCGCTTCCACCTCAGATTGTACATCACTCACCATCAGGTGCATTCAAGGGAATCAATAAAATCGAGTGACTGTTTCAGAACACTGTAGGTGTTCTGTTTAGGTACATAATTATTTCCAAAACAGACAAAAAAAGAGAAAGCGTGTCTCCGCCGGGTGCTGTCTGGATTTATTTAGAGATGATTGCCCAAGACTAATAAATGAGATCAAAACAACGCGGACCCGCCTCATTTTATTGGACATTTGCGGTGATTCATAAAGGGCAGCTGGGCAGAAATAGCGTGTGCTTTTATGTTCCTTGTGTACAATAGAACTTGATTGAGCAACCGGACTGAATGAGGTCTTCAAAAATTAGGATATACAGTTTCCGTCTTCCGCGTTTTCAGTAAGATTTAATTGATTCTGAAAGGAGACACGATTAAAAAGTTATTTCAGTTTTGTTCGCATTGCATCTCCCGAGCAGCTTTTTCACGACATCATCATAAAAACAAGAAAGATGTTCAATTGTCTAGGGCTAGACAAAGTTGAGATTTAAAGTATATGTATCCCAATAATAGACTAAAATACTAAAACTAGACTTAAATGATAGACTTATTTTTCCTTAATTCCACCAGCAAGCCTTCTTCTTCTTCTTCTTCTTCTTCCTGGGTGTTTTCCGCACTTGGCCAACTTGGTGGCCGTTGTACGTGGGTCCCCTAGTGTAGGCTCCCGCTGACTCACTCCAGCCAGCCGAGCTCGCTCCAGAAGCTTAGCATTTGGAGTGTCGCTTTGGAGCCAATGTTGCACGTTGTTCCGATACTCCTCTGCAACTGAGCATGACGTGTATCGGTGTCTCGTCGTGTTCCAGACAAGCCCTGCATAGAGGGTCGGTCAAGCCTAGAACTGAAAGGTGTTTATTTAGTGGACAGTGTCCTGTGATCAGTCCTATGACTGTTCTAAGTTTTGCACGGGTTAACCGGGTGAGTTTTTTGGTTAGTTGTGTGTCGAGGCGTGGTATTGCCTCTTTAGTGTGTTTACAATCGAGTGTCTGTGTCCAGATTTTTGCATGTTTGTTATAGGTGTCCTTGTGTAACCATGTTTTGTATTCACTGAAGGGTATAGGAACTATGGGGTTAGGTCCTATAACTTTCAGTGTTGATGCGCGTCGTGCTAGTTCGTCTGCTCTCTCGTTCCCGAGGTTGCCGTTGTGTCCTTTTATCCAATGTAGGGTTACTTTATTCTCCTTTGAGAGTTCCCTTAGTGTTGTGTGACAGTCAAGTAGCAGTCTGCCACCAGCAAGCCTTATTCAATTCTGGGCTCTGCTCCTGATTGGACTATATTAATGGATACGTATGAAAAGCACTATAAAATCCCGGAAGACTTAGCTTTTACGACATCTAGACCGGACATATTTCTTTTTTCCAAACAAATCAAACGTATAGTACTTGTTGAGCTCACAGTGCCGTGGGAAACAAACAAACCTTGTATTCAAAGTGAATAAATATTATGACCTTACTAATGAACTAACCAAAAATGGCTATGTGGTTAGTTTATACGCGGTAGAAGTGGCTGCGAGGGGTATACCAGCGAAGTCTCTCTACAACCTGCTAAAAGACCTTGGCCTTACTAGAAGTGCAGTTAGCTCCATATTGGATCGAATGTCCAAAGCTGCTCTAGTAGGGTCCTTCCGAATTTGGCTGGACAGGGAGAATAACTTGAACAGAGGAGGTGAGTGTTGACGCGCGTCACTAAGGGTACCCTTAAACCTACACCCGTGTCACAAGTCTCGGGCTCTGTTCGGAGTTTTTCTCTCAGCCACGCGATGGACCCGGCACCCGCACGGTGAATCCATGGAATGCTAAGATATTCGTCTCTCTCTCTCTCTCTGTAATGTGATGTACTCACATCTAACGTCCAAACAACGTAATCGACATGTATTTCGTCATACACAGTCGTACCAACAGCGATTAACTTCAAAGTCGCAACAAGACGGTGTTATGTTAGAAAGAGATTTCCTCGCGTCTCATTTATTATGTTATTATCGTGGTCGTGAGAAAGTCCCCACAATTATGATGGCTGCGACAACAGTTTTCACTCATTAGTGTGGTACTACGAGCCGCGCGAGTCGCGGGGGAGATCCGCATAGGAACAATCATGTACAGCGTGTAGATAGATACATTCAAAACTTTGAATATAGAGCTTTTCTACTTGCGACTTCCTCGTAGGTTACAGTGGTTAACCTGTGGGGCTTCGATCACGAGGTCCCGAGTTCGATTTATGCCATGCGGGTTGTAGACTAATTTTGAGTTTTCCTTTATTCTAAGCCAGCAAGTTAGAAGTCGGAAAGTTGGTGGTGTTACGTCCCCGGTTTCTCATCAGCAACATCCAAGTGATCACTGATGATACACTATGTCGCTCTGAGTCCGCTGACTTGCCTCAGAGCAGCGTGGTGGATGTAAGGCTTGTTTAATGACGTCGCGGGATGAAACTTCTGCACTCGTACAAGTATGTTTTCTGTAATACAAGCTACACTTCACACCAATATTCCCGTGAGAGCGGGATCTAAGGAGGTGAAATCGTGAGCACAGTTACTGTTTCATAAAACACCCTCTATATGCATATTGTAATATGAATTATTAATCTATTAAGTTAGTATCCAAGTAAGCCATTGAAAAAAAGTACAGCCATTGATTGTTGTCTATTGTTATCGAATAGACGGTATCTCACCATTTATAATTGATTAGACCGATCATTGTTCGTTTTTCTCAGATAGACTATAAAGACATCTGTAAAAACAATGGCTTTAAAAGTCCCATCTGTGTGTGTAAGGTACTTTTTCTCCTCGTTTGTTTCACCCGTGGATTTATTACGTATTGAATCTAGTCTGGGTTAATTGTTTATTTGAGAGGAGAAGATTTCAACTTTGATGTACACACGTGTGAAAAAGCAGAACTGTGCACTACTTGCATGCAATACATATATGTGATGTTATTACCGTACGGGTTGGCAGAGACCACATCCCTCCATTCGCCACGGCCCTTGCATACTTCCTAAGCTTCTTCCAATCTCATTAATCCTTTCATACAAGCTCGTCGTACTCTTGACCTGGCCATTTTTTAAAATGTCCTGAATTTGGTCTATGAACATTCGCCTAGGCCTTCCCCTTCCAACATTTCCATTCACCCTCGCTTTGTAAATCTCTTTTGTTAATCTTCTTTCATCCATTCTCTCTACATGTCCAAACCATCTAAGCATCCCTTTCTCAATTTTAGTCACTACATCTTCTTTTACACCACACTTTTCTCTTATCACACTATTTTTAACTCTGTCACACAGTTTTACCCCCACATACTCCTCAATGCTCTCATCTCTACCGCATGTATTTTACTTTTGTGCTTCTTCTGCCATACCAATACTTTCACTACCATACATAAGTGTGGGCACCAACACACTTCTATGCACAGCCAGTCTTGCCTTTTGGGACACATTATGGCTATTCCTAATTCATGCAGAGCACTATTCACTACGTTTCCAGCACTTACTCTTCTTTCAATATAACTCTCACACGTACCATCTTTCGTAAATTTACTACCCAGGTATACAAACTCTTTTATTTCTTCCACTTTTTCTCCATCTATCAGAATATTACAATCTGTCACATATATCTCTTTCAAAAACCATTACTTTCGTTTTGCTAACATTCACTTTCATTCCTTTTCTTTTCAAGGCTTTCTGTAACTCATTAGCAGACGATGCAAGTAATACTTGATCGTCGGCATAGAGAAGACATTTGATGAGAACTCGTTCATTCTAAAACCAAATACACTTTCTTTCAAATTTTTCAAGCAGTTGTCAATAAATAAGTTAAACAGCATTACTGAATTAGAATTAGAATTTGAATTTGAACAGCCACGGCGACGCTACACATCCCTGTCGTACCCCTCGCTCCACTGGGAACCACTCAGTGTATGCCCCATTTATTCTGACACAAGCACTAGACTTTTCATAAAGAGATTTCAGTGCTCGGATCAAACTGCCGCTCACCCCATACGTGGACATTGTTGGCCATAGTTCATTCCTCACCTCAAAGGTCATGGGCCTTTTCCAAGTCAATGAAAGCACAATAGACTTTTTGGTGTTTAGCTAAAAATTTTTTTACACCGTAAAAGACCAGACTCTGGTCACACCCCATTCCTTTTCTAAATCCTGCTTGCTCATCCAACATTTTCCCATCAGTTTCATTTATCAACCTCACAGCCTTTGCATACAGTTTGTCGACAACACTAAGAAGGCTGATCCCGCGGTAATTTTTGCAATCTTACTGTGACCCTTTTCCCTTATATATTGGAACAATTACGGCCTTGGTCCAGCCTTCTGGAACTTGCCCTTTCGTCCAACATAAGTTGTAAAGGCAGTACAACTTATGTGACTTGCAACAGTACCGCGTCCAGCCTTCAGCATTTCGACTGACACTCTGTCATACCCAGCAGCCTTACCTGATTTCATACATTTCAACGCTTTCATAATCACACTAATCTCACTGATATTGATCTCGTTCTCATTATTTTCCGCAGGGGATATGTCAGTCCCTGCTTCATCTCTTTCAAATAAACTTTCGAAATGTTCCTTCCATCTCTTCAATATGCATTCTTCACCTTTTATTATACTATCATCTGCATGCAATAAAGATCAGAAAAAGAAATCAACGATCTAACCGTCGTCATCTTTAACATAATTTACTTTTTGACGACCTCCGTGGCGCAGTGGTATGCGCTGTGGATTTATAAGACGAAGGTTCTGATTTTTCTTAATTTGTCTTGGTCTGGCTGATGGGAGGCTCTCGTCGTAGCTATCTAGACCACCCTACCGACAATGACGTGTCGCCATGCGATTTAGCGTTCCGGTACGATGTGGTGTAGAAACCGAAAGGGGTGTGGATTTCATCCAACTCCTAACAAGTTAGCCCACTTCCATCTTAGATTGCATCATCACCTAACATCAGGTGTGATAGCAGTCAAATGCCAACTTGTAGTAAAAAAAAAACTTGCTCTTCTTTATGCAGGTCTAACAACATGATTGTAGTTATTATTATCTATCGTCGAAGAGAAAATACCTTTATTATAAAATAACGTCTCAAAATTTCTGCTAGTAGGCGCCGGAAAATATTCAGCAATGTGTCGTAACCTAGTACAAGCGTTACAGAAGCTCTATCTCTCTCTTCACTAACTATCACAACAATATCAGTTAAACCTTACCTATCATAATTCCATTAAATAAATGGAGGAGGTGCCCTACATTTTTAAATTGGTGCGGCATCAACATAACTTTTAACGGTCGTTATGTTCCGGAAGCGATCCAACATTATAATAAAATGATTATAATCTTATTTACCTTACTTCCTCGTACATAGATACAAAAGCATGCTTGAACGTTTGAGTAAGATTTTTGTGTGTCTACCATCCATCATTTCTAGGAAGACACACTATTATGATAAATCTTTTGGAGTATTTTTTCCATGGAGGTGCATCTGCGTCTACGCGCTATATCAGCTACCGTTCAGTTCCTTTCTCCGTACTTTCATTAACATTATCAACTCGCTACTGTACTCTGTCTCTCGTATAGATAGACAGGGAAGCTTAGCTTAAGCTCACAACGCCTCTGCGGTTGGAGAACCTGTTATTTGGTAGAAACCGACAGCTTAATGCGGTCGCCCTGGCATACCTTGCATTATCTATTTTTATATGTCGAACAGCTATTATAACTTTAAAAACACAAAAGAATTTCACTTCATGATAATCAGTCAATATGCTTGAGTAAAAGAGAACCAATCACCGATTCATTCATCCATCTAACCTGTCTTCACAAGCGTTTATAGTATTAGTAAAATAATTATGATTATGCAAGTGTCCTCGTGTTTCCGTAGGAAGGTAAGTTACCCTCCATTACTTACGAACTTACGAACTTGACTTTTTTGCCGCAACTACATATCCGTTCACACAGTAGGTACATGGGGGAGGGACAAAGGGAAGTGAAAAAGTCAAACATCTGCCTGCAATATTTCTACCTACAAGTTAAGTACCTGCTTTTTTTCTATTATTTTGCTGCTTCCATATAATTGGGGCTAAACATGATTTACGTAACATGAAAGTCTTGATTTTTTACGTCAAAGTCTTCAATACGCCTAGTATTTATACTTAGTTAAGTACCTTAGTAATCTGTGCGAACTGTCTCTACAATTTTTCAATTCTATGTGGGTTCAAGAATGAAATAAACAACACTACTTCATCAACAGCTAAAGTCATTTAAATAACTAGATACCACGTTATGTTCTTGCATTAATTGTTTTTCAAAATTAACGTATTTTATTTGCTACATCTTCAGCCAGGCCCCGCTCTGTTGTGATATTTTTACTCTAACAATAATGATCATGATAAGATGTAAATGATCACAGATATACACGTAAAAGAGCAATCAAGATTTATTTTTTAGTTGGGATGATAATTGTTGACGGCTTAAAGCCCATTCTTATTAGCAAGTGTCACCACCAACTTCCCCAGTCTGGGCCGAAAATCTCTCTCACCCAGAACCTCTTAATCAGAAACCACAAATGTTAACCACCAAACCAACGAAGCACATATTTGCTCAGATCGATCAATGCGAATTAAAATGGTTTATACAGCTGAAATCTATTGAATCGGTTTGATCCGCTCCATTCCTGAGACGAGTTGTAAGGTCAAGGCCCGAGGTAATAACGTAGATGTGTACTTATTTCTGTTCATGAATGACACGGGTACTACAGCTTTTCCTTTGCGATGTAAACATCCTCCTACTAAGACTTATTTTTAAAATCAGCTGGACATTAAAATAACCCGTATCTACCTGTTTATTATCAGCAACACTGCGTCACGACACGCTGCATGTCGTACGTATCTATCACAGAATAAATAATATCGTACGTCGATATGTGGGAGTTGATGGCAATATAAAAGTCAGGTTTGCGATTATATTGGCTACCGGGTATATAATTTAGGAATTATATACCTACCTACTTGCGATTATATACTTACGCCATATGATTGCAACATTTAATACAAATATATTCAGTAATAAAAATTTATTTGACTTTTATTCAGCCAGTAGAATTTATAGTGCTATATTGTAAATCCAAGAAGTTTTTAACGTGAGTAAGAAATATTATTGCACACAACTGTGTGCAATAATATTTTACACTTCTAAAACTGTGTAAGAAGGCAGATAGACATAGAATATACGTCTATATATATAGGTTAATATATATATATATATATATATATATATATATATATATATATATATATATATATATTAACCTAATAAATAATCCAAATTATTTATAAATGCAGTCATAAATGCCTGGGCGTCACATTTCATGGCTCGATAAAGTGGCAAAAGCAGGACATCTTCGCAAACAAGATCATTAATATTAGTTTTTCCTTACATCATGTTGGCTTTGTGTTATATCAACAACCAACGAAGATTACCAAAAAGGGATTTTGGAAACTCTACTGCGGATCCTGAACATAATGAAGGATACTGTATATGTTATTGAATACCTCAAACTATAAGCCCTGTATAGTATAGGTAGGTAGGTGTGTAATGTGTAGGGGCGTACGGGTAAGGCAAGCCTTTAAATTGTTTAAAAACGTCTATTATCAAAAACACTTAAAAAGTGTGCATTTCGAAAATCTGCCGATTTGACCTTAACGTCAAGGAGTGGGAGGCTTGCACTCCATTATAATCACTTATCAATAAGTATCGGCCGGTTAATGAGTGGCTAACTCAGGCTCTTACACCAATTATGAAGCATTGTAGTGACATCTGTTGGCAAATTTTGAAACTTACTATTCGTTGGTAGATGGCGCTATTACTAATGTATGTCTATTAGATACTAGATGGCGCAAGTAATTAAATGCAACAACAACAACAAGCAAAAAAATGTATTTTTATAATTACATTTTGATATTTCCTTCGCAGGCATTTTTAATGAATTACACAATTTAAGTGCTGGGATCTTTCCCCCCAACGTCGAAGAGTGAACAGTATAGGAATGGTCATGGAAGTCGATAGTTCCCTTACTTATTGAGGGCGGGGTTGGGATATTTACGAATAAATAGCACATATAACTCGTATTAAGATAGAATTAAAAGACAATTATTTGAAAAACGTTTATTTCCATAAATGATAAGACTAAAACAACACTTCTCAGCGGATACAGCTCACTCTTAACTTTGCATCACAATCAATGTCTTCGCGTTATTTATAAAGCTATTTATGTGCCTATTATAGTATGTATAATATACAGGAGTATAGGTAACACGCCACGACCATTTAAACTGTTTTAAACATAAACAGACATGCAAATAAATCACTTTCATCGATAATTCTAATCCCATCTACATTAAAAGGTAATAAAGTAAATTAATGATTTATAGTAACATTTTGTAAGCAAATAGTTATTGTATTTACTACCAGCGTGGATTTAATTAAAACGCGTATTTAAAATCATTCGTACGTATGAATGATTTATACGTGTAATTCTCTTATTATCTTTTTAACGATAATATACGTATTCTTATATTGAAGGAGTATCTTTATTTAAGGAGCTTGGTCCAATTGGACTATATTTGGAATCTCTTATAGATAAACTAAACGACCACTCCAGTGCAATTAGCCTTAAAAATAACAAAAAGTACAAAAAAATCGCAGTAGGGTGAAATTTACATACCTGCTATTTCGATGCAGCTGTAAAAACCGTTAGCCTAGTTTTTACCTTTTCTGTGAAGGTTTACTATAGTAACATATATATTTTTTTCACCATCGGAAAGTAGAGATTTCAACGAACAGAAAGCACCAATTTTTTGATAAAAAATTATATTTGATGGCCCATTTTTCGGTTGAAAATTAGGTTATTTTTTCGATATTCATTCAAAATACGATGAAAAAATAAATATTTCAAATCAAATAAATTATAGCATGTTTTGGACATAAGAAGGCAAGTTTTCACCAAATTTTATGAAAATAAAATTTTATATGTAAAAGATAAAATTTGTTTTTATCTTTTACATATAAAATTTTTTTTTAAATTTTTAAAATATAAATTTAAAATATAAATATAAATTTTAAAATATTTAATTAAAATAAAATTTTTAAAAACGAAAAACTGTTTTTGAATTTTTTACATAAATTTTGAGGTTATGTGAAAAAAGAGTAGGAACAAAAGTTTTAGATCTTTTTATTACCTACAACGTTGCCATTCAACTCTTTTCAGTAGGACTTTTAGTTTTGCCAGAAATCGAGAAAATCCGATTTTTACCCCTAAACCCTCAACCCCTACCCCTTCCCGACCTCAGATCGCCCGTTATTTACTTTTTTTTTAATTTTATGATGTTCTCTTCCTTTTGCAATGGGTTTCATCCTACTGCGTTTTTTTTTGGTTTCAAAAGCTATTTGCACTGGTCTAGACTCTAGACACAATAACCAGTTAATAAGTTGTCTGGTTCCTCTGGTAAAAAGGCGCTTCCTAAACCTTGACCTGATGGCGGCGTGTACCCTGCAGTTAACTCCTACAACACAACTAGCAAGTAACTGCGCAGACGTTAACCAAATTATATTTAACCAAAATGGCTGGATAGAGACTAGTAGCTTTTTATATTTAGAAAATCTATGTGTTCAGAAAATAAACATATCTAACAAACGTTTGTGAGACAAAACATAAATTAAATTATAAATCTGGATAAATAAAATTTTAATACTAATAACTCAATCCACACAATGGCGTTTTGTTTTCTTATTCACACAATTCACACAAATGCACAATCATGGTGTTTTGCCCAATACAAACATAAATCTAATAAATAACATTTACAATCACTTTGCAACATCCACCCTTACATGAACATGGCGCCGCAATTAAATTTATAATACTTTTCATATATCAAGAAACCAATAACTAGCACGACATTGACACGCTTCCTAAGGAAAATTGTTGAGATAAATGATTGAAGCAGTCGACGTGACGGAGACACAGAGACACTGGTAGTTGCTGAGTATATTTTAAATGATCATTATTTTACCTATATTATTGTCAATAAATGATATAACTTTCTTAAATTATTTAAATAACCAGATATCTTAATCTATACTTTGAAAAATAAGTATGAACAGGTACATAGCATAAGAAACAATAAATATTAAAAACTCTGAGAAGTGAATTTCCAAGCCAATACAAATTTCTTTCAAAATGACGGCTCAATACACAACGACCGAACACTGCACCGTCACTCAAATAAATCTATATCTTTTGAGATTCTTACACGTCCTACGTTACTGAGCATCTTTTGAACTATAAATTAAAACACTCGATCATGACTCAAACAAGAAATTAAATTGAGGGGACCTTCAAATGAGTGGTGGATGTATTTGAGTGATGTTTCCAGTATCCGGGTATGTTAATTACATAAATTGCAATAATTGGAAATACGAAATAGATTTTTAAACTACTATTTATAGGGAAAGTGTTTATATTTCATGTTATCAGGAATTTAGTAATGGGTACTTAAATTCGTTGTGTGCTACAAGATCACATACCGACAAATATACAGTCAAACTCATTTGTGCGCGCGAAGCTATGTGTGGTAACACTGTACGTTCATTGACAACGCGGAGGTATGTGTGGGTAACACTGTACATTCATTGACAACGCGGAGGTATGTGTGGGTAACACTGTACGTTCATTGACAACGCGGAGGTATGTCTGGGTAACACTGTACGTTCATTGACAACGCGGAGGTATGTGTGGGTAACACTGTACGTTCATTGACAACGCGGAGGTATGTGTGGGTAACACTGTACGTTCATTGACAACGCGGAGCTATGTGTGGGTAACACTGTACGTTCATTGACTCCAGCTACATAGATGATGACAAACGTTTCTGCCACTTTTTTTTAAATAAAATTTAAGCTGTATTATTACAGGACGCTACGCGCACAAATGAGTTGTACCGTTTATATCAGCAAAAGCTTGCGCTGTGACCACGTGGATTCCGGATAGACATTTCTACTACCTTAATAAAAAAAATTCTTTTTTTTCATTTGACGGCAATTAATTTGTAGCTTCTAAGGCAACTAAGAAAATAATCCTCGGCAATGGTACGCGGACAAAGTCACAGGCATTTGCTGGTTTCGGTATTTGACAGACTCTTATGATCGTACGATGGTAAAATTACAAGAATGATTTAAAATGTTAACATGCGATGTACAATTAATTACATTAATTATTTTACAATTTATTTCAAGTGTTTATTGTGTTGCTACGCAGTAACTGAGTTTCGCTCTACCACAACGAAAGCTTTAGTAAGATCTGTGATATAATTCGCCTAGTACAACAAAAGCAGTGCTTTTTCAACTATGTATACATTGTTAAATATTTCGCTACACTTAATTTACTTTTTATTTACATCAGAAAACGTATATCAAAATTAAACATTTCAAGAGTAAATCTTAATTTTTTTGCTGTCAATAATAATATATTGTATCGGCTAAACTAGCACAAGGCAATTCAGAATACAGATTAAAATATTAAAATATTTTTTTTAATCTTTTTCGTCTACTATAATTCTTTATTATTTATTTTCCAGATGGCCAGAATATTGCACATAATTGTTGTTACAAAAATAATTAATATACTAGCACTACCTACATTGTGTATGTATGGCGCAGATAACATTCGAAATAAATACTTGTATGATACTTTTTACTGTTGACCAAGTCAATCATTTAATAAAAATTACTTTTCTAAATGTACGCTTGAAAAAAATAACAATTTTTTTGAGCGGCTTTGAGCGGCCGCTCCCGCGCGCGATCTGTTCGTGTTGCTGTCGTTTGCATCAGCTTCAGAACAGTACACGCACTTTTCACTGCGCGAGTTACAAATCAGAATATAATATAATTTCTTATTTCAGTTACAATTTGCCGACCAGCAGCAGAGATCTAAAGGCTTTTGTTGACATTTTCCTTTTTTTCACTTTTACGAGTAAGACTATTACAATTATACAAAAAAAGAACTACAAAAGCTTTAGCATATGCTGTAAAACCAAAAGTAATAAATACAAAAATATAAATAAAAAAATGAAGTGCGTTTCCCGACGCACGTTTTCTCGACTGACCGATGAAATGAAATCTTTAATAATATGGAATCGAATATGGCAAGCTCTCCTCTGAATCTCCACAAAAATACAATATTACATAGCTCTGATACATACTGTACTGACTAGTGATGGTTATGTGCATTAGAAACCTAAAATCTTACCATAAAACCTCTCGTTTCTACCATAGACAATAATATCAATGTGAGAACAAACACTCGTTCAAATCAACGCACGCTGCTGTCAACCCATCGAGAGGTTCTTTACAATCACTTCGTGGCTCCGTCGGTTGAGGTCTTTCACTTCTTTGTTATGGTTAGACTCGACCAGCATGGAGTGTCTCTTCGCGTTGAGGTCTTTCTTCCTCCTCACCACGTCGGGGCTGTACGGTTCGGACACGCGTCGGTCGAGGTTCAACTGGCTCTGTGCCTGTGCGGTCGAGAAGGAGCCTTGCCTCGGGAGCGAGGGCGACTGCTGCTCCGGGTTTAAGTTCGGAAGGTAAGTTTGGAATGATGGCCGGTTTTGCGCAGCATCCATGATGGAACCTTTTGAATGGAAATGACACTTGAATATTTATATTTTAAGTATTGTTGACATAAAACAAAGTCGAGTTAGATATACCATTTTATAAGTTAGTGAATGAACGAATCTGGAAGGGTATTGCTAATCTGCTGATCGCTGAACAACTAAATATTAATAAGTACATAATGTCATTTGGAGAAGAAATCAAACCCAAAACACGCGCGCGCGACGATCGCTTACCGAGCGTGCGCACCAGCCACGGCGTCACCGACTGCTTCTGGCTCATGGCCGCTTGCATCTCGTTCAGCGCCGCGTCGAGTCGGTGACTGAGCTCCTGTGAACGAACAGCGCTACGAGCACGCGCGCGCGACGATCGCTTACCGAGCGTGCGCACCAGCCACGGCGTCACCGACTGCTTCTGGCTCATGGCCGCTTGCATCTCGTTCAGCGCCGCGTCGAGTCGGTGACTGAGCTCCTGTGAACGAACAGCGCTACGAGCACGCGCGCGCGACGATCGCTTACCGATCGCTTACCGAGCGTGCGCACCAGCCACGGCGTCACCGACTGCTTCTGGCTCATGGCCGCTTGCATCTCGTTCAGCGCCGCGTCGAGTCGGTGACTGAGCTCCTGTGAACGAACAGCGCTACGAGCACGCGCGCGCGACGATCGCTTACCGAGCGTGCGCACCAGCCACGGCGTCACCGACTGCTTCTGGCTCATGGCCGCTTGCATCTCGTTCAGCGCCGCGTCGAGTCGGTGACTGAGCTCCTGTGAACGAACAGCGCTACGAGCACGCGCGCGCGACGATCGCTTACCGAGCGTGCGCACCAGCCACGGCGTCACCGACTGCTTCTGGCTCATGGCCGCTTGCATCTCGTTCAGCGCCGCGTCGAGTCGGTGACTGAGCTCCTGTGAACGAACAGCGCTACGAGCACGCGCGCGCGACGATCGCTTACCGAGCGTGCGCACCAGCCACGGCGTCACCGACTGCTTCTGGCTCATGGCCGCTTGCATCTCGTTCAGCGCCGCGTCGAGTCGGTGACTGAGCTCCTGTGAACGAACAGCGCTACGAGCACGCGCGCGCGACGATCGCTTACCGAGCGTGCGCACCAGCCACGGCGTCACCGACTGCTTCTGGCTCATGGCCGCTTGCATCTCGTTCAGCGCCGCGTCGAGTCGGTGACTGAGCTCCTTGGCTCATGGCCGCTTGCATCTCGTTCAGCGCCGCGTCGAGTCGGTGACTGAGCTCCTGTGAACGAACAGCGCTACGAGCACGCGCGCGCGACGATCGCTTACCGAGCGTGCGCACCAGCCACGGCGTCACCGACTGCTTCTGGCTCATGGCCGCTTGCATCTCGTTCAGCGCCGCGTCGAGTCGGTGACTGAGCTCCTGTGAACGAACAGCGCTACGAGCACGCGCGCGCGACGATCGCTTACCGAGCGTGCGCACCAGCCACGGCGTCACCGACTGCTTCTGGCTCATGGCCGCTTGCATCTCGTTCAGCGCCGCGTCGAGTCGGTGACTGAGCTCCTGTGAACGAACAGCGCTACGAGCACGCGCGCGCGACGATCGCTTACCGAGCGTGCGCACCAGCCACGGCGTCACCGACTGCTTCTGGCTCATGGCCGCTTGCATCTCGTTCAGCGCCGCGTCGAGTCGGTGACTGAGCTCCTGTGAACGAACAGCGCTACGAGCACGCGCGCGCGACGATCGCTTACCGAGCGTGCGCACCAGCCACGGCGTCACCGACTGCTTCTGGCTCATGGCCGCTTGCATCTCGTTCAGCGCCGCGTCGAGTCGGTGACTGAGCTCCTGTGAACGAACAGCGCTACGAGCACGCGCGCGCGACGATCGCTTACCGAGCGTGCGCACCAGCCACGGCGTCACCGACTGCTTCTGGCTCATGGCCGCTTGCATCTCGTTCAGCGCCGCGTCGAGTCGGTGACTGAGCTCCTGTGAACGAACAGCGCTACGAGCACGCGCGCGCGACGATCGCTTACCGAGCGTGCGCACCAGCCACGGCGTCACCGACTGCTTCTGGCTCATGGCCGCTTGCATCTCGTTCAGCGCCGCGTCGAGTCGGTGACTGAGCTCCTGTGAACGAACAGCGCTACGAGCACGCGCGCGCGACGATCGCTTACCGAGCGTGCGCACCAGCCACGGCGTCACCGACTGCTTCTGGCTCATGGCCGCTTGCATCTCGTTCAGCGCCGCGTCGAGTCGGTGACTGAGCTCCTGTGAACGAACAGCGCTACGAGCACGCGCGCGCGACGATCGCTTACCGAGCGTGCGCACCAGCCACGGCGTCACCGACTGCTTCTGGCTCATGGCCGCTTGCATCTCGTTCAGCGCCGCGTCGAGTCGGTGACTGAGCTCCTGTGAACGAACAGCGCTACGAGCACGCGCGCGCGACGATCGCTTACCGAGCGTGCGCACCAGCCACGGCGTCACCGACTGCTTCTGGCTCATGGCCGCTTGCATCTCGTTCAGCGCCGCGTCGAGTCGGTGACTGAGCTCCTGTGAACGAACAGCGCTACGAGCACGCGCGCGCGACGATCGCTTACCGAGCGTGCGCACCAGCCACGGCGTCACCGACTGCTTCTGGCTCATGGCCGCTTGCATCTCGTTCAGCGCCGCGTCGAGTCGGTGACTGAGCTCCTGTGAACGAACAGCGCTACGAGCACGCGCGCGCGACGATCGCTTACCGAGCGTGCGCACCAGCCACGGCGTCACCGACTGCTTCTGGCTCATGGCCGCTTGCATCTCGTTCAGCGCCGCGTTGAGTCGGTGACTGAGCTCCTGTGAACGAACAGATATATAATTAAAGATAATATATTTTACAATACTGATATAGTTGACAAGGTGATAATTAACAAATTAAGCTCTGATCATTGCGGTCAACTTATCACTATTCTAAACAACAAACCCATGAGCAACCAATGGTTAAACTTCAGGCCAATAACTGAAGGCAAATTAGAGAGATTCAAAAGCGTAATTTGTAGCAAAATTCCAAGTCTATCTTTGGTTAATCGTGACCCTGATATTCTTTTTGGTGCACTTTTTAAACGACTTCAAAAAAAAGGAGTTTCTCAATTCGATCGTATATTTTTTTTTATGTGTGTTCGCGCATAACTTCCGTCGTTTATGAACCGATTTTGATAATTCTTTTTTTGTTGGAAAGTAGATAGTCCGGTGATGGTACCATGACAAGGAAACCAGGATCTGATAATGGGATCCTAGAGAAAACGAGGGGAACTTTCAAAAATTGTAGGGACAACAAGTACGTTTCTTAATTTTTCCGGTAAGTATTTAAAAGCACTACAATTTGATGAAGGTCTGGAGTCGATCTGATGATGGAGCCAATCTACATATAAGAGAACTCCTTGACAATTTACTGCATTTACCTTGTGTTTGGGCTCGATTAATTTGTCTTGATAAGAACTTTACATTTAGATGGGCTGTGACTGTCATTGAGGGTCTGGTGATGAAGACGAAGTACAGTTAAGAGAACTCCTTGACGATTTACTGCAGTTACCTTGTGTTTGGGCTCGATTAATTTGTCTCGATGAGAAATTTACATTTAGATGGACTGTGACTGTCATTGAAAGTCTGCAGATGAAGACGAAGGACAGTTAAGGAAGCTCTTTAACTGTTTACAGTAACTACCTTGTGTTTGGGCTCGATTAATATATCTCAATAAGAAGTTTGAAAGGTTATAGATTCCAGTTGGTTTAATATTTACTAAGTCATGATCCGATGATGAGATCTACGAAAACTCGAGGAAACTCTACAAACTTTATTGGCACATTTGCAGGGATGTGTCAGTCGGAATGTTATAACTAGCTAGTGAATATTGGTACTTATGGTTTAGTTCGAGTAGGTTCTTTAGTATGATCGTTGTTGATAAATTACTAAAAAGTATAAAATAAAATTTTTTTGAGAAAAAATAAAAACGCCTTTAAGACGCACTAAAAAGTAAAAAATAACTACGTCATTTACTTACTTTAATTTACTTAATCACATCTATGAAGTCGGTGCCACCCGAGCTTTCTACTTTAAAGACTTTACCTAAACTTGGATGGCACCGACTTCATAGATGTGGTTAAGTAAATTACAGTAAGTAAATGACGTAGTTATTGAGACAATAGACAGTGAGTTTTCTAAAATATTCAATTTAAAACGTGTTAATTTAAGCCAAAAATTAAAGTTCAGTGACTGGGCTACTGTAGGTATTTATAAAAATAGAGATAAATTGTATGAGTTGTATTATGAAAAACAGTATAATGACAGTCAAAAATTTTCGGAATTTGTTAAAAATTATTCTAAAACTTTCAAACGCGTATGCATTAATGCAAAATCTATACACATGAAAGAGTTACTAATTAGAGCTGACAATAAGATACAAACCTCGTGGAACATAATAAACAAAACAACTGGAAATATTAAATCCCGCGATACGAATTATGAATTAATTATTAATAATAAAAAAGTAAATAATAAATACGAATTTGTTAATGCTTTTGAAGACTTTTTCCAAAATGTTCCCATTTTATTGACTAATTCGCTCGATTCATGTCCTATGTCAGCCCAGAGGTTACTAAGAGACAATGTGAAAGAGTGCAACGTTCCATTTAAATTTAATTATGTAACTGCTTTTGTGTAATATCTAATGTAATAATTGTCTTTGCTCCACACTTAGCTGTTATTTTTAATGAATGTGTGGACTTACATTACATTAGGTTCGGAAAAGTACCTTTTCCGAACCTAATGAAACATGGAAAACGTATTCCACTTTTTAAATCAGGCGACCAAGCAGATCTCAATAATTACAGACCAGTTTCAATATTGCCAACACTAAGTAAGGTTTTTGAAAAAATAGTTTTAAATCAACTGCTTAGTCATTTTTACTTAAATAACTTACTTCATCTTGACCAATATGGTCTCACAAAAGGTCGCAATACTACTGATGCAGGTGCAAAACTATTAAAACACATCTTTGATGCCTGGGAAAGGTCTAAGAATGCTATTGGCGTATTCTGTGACTTGTCCAAGGCTTTCGATTGTGTTGACCATAAAACTCTTTTGCTTAAGTTAAGCCACTATGGCATTAAAAATGTTGCACTTAATCTCATTGCCTCTTATTTTAGTGATAGAAGTCAAACGGTATGCATTAATGATATAAAGTCACGTGGCTCATCTCCTAAAATGGGCGTTCCACAGGGTTCAATTTTGGGTTCTTTTCTTTTTTTAGCGTGTATCAATGATTTACCACACCATGTTATCGACATTTGTGAAATTGTACTGTTTGCTGATGACAATTCTTTAATTTTTAAAACTGATAGAAATAAAAGTGACTTTGACGATGTAAACCGTGCTGTGTCGCATTGGTTTTCTGCTAATAATTTACTATTAAATTCAAAGAAAACTAAATGTGTTGAGTTTTCTTTACCGAATGTAAAAAAAATAAATAAGTCTTTAATGATAAATGGTGAAACGCTAAAAATGGAGAGTTCTACAGTCTTTTTAGGAGTGACCTTGGACTGTAAACTTCAGTGGAGCGCTCATATAGAGTCACTGACAGCTAAACTTAGCTCAGCAGCATTTGCAGTGAGAAAAATAAGACAGTTTACCGATGTAGAAACAGCGAGACTGGTTTATTTTGCTTACTTCTACAGTGTGATGTCTTATGGCATCTTGTTGTGGGGAAAGGCTGCTGACATAAATTCTGTCTTTATACTTCAGAAACGAGTAATTCGGTCGATTTATAAACTTAAACCACGCGAGTTCCTTCGTGTCAAATTTAAAGAAATAGGAATTCTTACAGTAGCCTGTCAATACATATTCAATAACCTAGTCTTTGTTAAACAAAATATAACTATGTATAAACAGAAAAAGGATTTAAACGATCGTCATCCTCGAAATGGACATAAGTTAGTCATATCAGCTTATCGAAAAGTACAAAAATCTTTCGTAGGATTGGGTGTACTCTTCTACAACAAGATGCCCAATTCAGTTTTAGATCTGCCATTGCATAAGTTTAAACAATGTATTAAAACTCACTTACTGAGTCAGGGTTATTATACTATCGATGAATTTTTAAATGAAAAAGATGTTCAAAGGCAATTGGATGGGCTTTCAACTTCACACAGGAAGTAAAATAACTTTATGCAACAACACACTTAATATTGTAAAATTGATAATCTTATAAAAAGAGCACCTGTTGAGTTTCTTGCCGGCTCTTCTCAACAGGGCCTGCCTTCCGAGCCGGTGGTAAAGTCACTACAAATAGTCCAATTTGACGTTTCAAAAGTGCTTGTAATAAGCCTACTTGAAATAAACGATTTTGAAATTGAATTTGAATTTGAGAAAATTCTCATCTCGGAGTTGGACAGTTGGTGCTACTTACAGCGCAGGCAACTTTACTTCAATTTTCGCAGAGTAGCAAATTGTACGATTTAATCTCTGTGAGATCGAATTAGAAATGTAGAGATTCACAGAAGAATCAAAGTAAACGACGTAGTTCAGCAGGTCGCAGGCCACTTGATTCAAAGAGCTGATAGACGGTGGGGGTCCACGATGTTAGAATGGCGACTGACGACATTAAACGTGTCGCAGGGGGCCGCTGGCTACAGGCGGTTCAGGATCGTTGTGATTGGAAGTCCCTATGAAAGGCCTATGTCAAAACAAACAACAGACAAACTTGTATGAAGGGATTAACGAGAGTAAAAGAAGCTAAGGAAATGTGCAAGGAGTGTGGCAAATGGAAGGATGCAGTCTCTTCCTACCCCTGCAGGAATGAAGCGTGATGTTATGTATGTACGTATTATATTTATGAACTAGCGGACGCCCGCGACTTCGTCCGCGTGAAAACCTCCTAGGTACCCTTTTAATTTTAAAGACAGACTTTCATATAAAGTGTGCTCTTTCCCCGCTATCCCCCTCAATTTAATTTTTTTATAGTTTCCCGTGAGACAATATCCTCCGTCCCGTCCCGTGTACTAAAGATCTACATTTTTGTTAAACATTGTACGATATTACAGTTCATTAACACTAGCAATATATATTTTTGGCAAGCTGATGTGTATAGCTTTTAATGGTCTATTTCACTTTTGAGTCTAGCTTTCATAATAAACAAAATAATTTACAATCCGATATGCAGATCTCGTGATTAGCCTGTTTAAACAAACGAACAAACTTTTTCGTATATTATATAAACATGGTCCCCCATGCCAAATAAACTGAAAGAAAAGATCAACCCTATTCGGTACGTATAACGTTAAGTTTAGTTGTATAAATAATGACGTAAACGTAAGCATATTAATTAAATGATTTTTTAAATCACAAAAAGTTATATATCTGCCAAAATATAAAAGATAGATATATGCTATCGCGGACTTTTTTGTTTGAACTTTTTAAGGTGGACAATACTGTAGTACATTATTTTGGTCTATCTCGTAGGGAACAGCCAGCGTTTGCAATATAAGCGCAAAAAAACGTGCTTATTTACGACATCACATTAGAAACCTCTAAATTTATCAGTGTTTCTCTACTATATTATGCATGTATTATACATATAAACCTTCCTAAAGAATCACTCTATCTATTAAAAAAACCGCATCAAAATCCGTTGCGTAGTTTTAAATATCTAAGCATACGTAGGGACAGACAGACGGCGCATAGAGACTTTGTTTTGTACTATGTAGTGATGCAGTCGACTACAGACCTGGTTGCTGCACTGCGCCTGTACATGGGCCAGTTTAACTTGCGCCAGTTCCAGCTCTAGATCGCGTACTCTCTGCTTTAAACGAGCTTCTGTGTCGCTGGAGTTCTCTTTCTCTTCTTCAGCCTTTTGCTCTATCTCTAAAAGAAAATTCAATAATAGATTTTAAATATTCAAAAATTATTAATAGTAGTTAAAATGTATATAATTTGAGGTAAGTTTTTACCTTCTTTATTATCCTTCTGCGCTAATTTTAAACTGCAGTTCATACAACTTTTTACACAGTCCTGTAATAAAAATAAATAAATGAATTAATAAATAAAAAACAAGACGACCTTATACATGTAGTAAAGAACATACATTACAAATAGTTTAACTTTTGGCCAAATGTCCCTAAATGATTGTATGATTACAATTTTGTGTAAGGACTCGCACTGGACACGAAAACACTAAAAAAAAAAGGACAATACACACATCACCATGTAATACCAAAAAATATATAACTTGTGTTATCTGATTAATATAATAGGGGTTAAACAATGAAATTGCCGTTTTATTGTGATAGGAACTTCGAATTGACATACAACCTTCATGGTTTAAAGTTTCACAGCCCCTGGCAACCGTCAGGCAAATAATGACAGCTGTCATTATAGCTCCGTCGCTACCCGGGTAGCCGGGGGCCTCAAAGAAGGTTTGAATGTCAGGCCCCCAGGGGTTAAAGGAGATGGTTCAAAATGGTATGGAGCACAGACTCACTTTCTGTATTTAAGTTGAATAAAAACTAAATGTATTAATAATCTAGTTTTGACTAGCCCAATCTCTGAGTTCGCTTTTATTTAGGCGAAATATTATTTATTCTCTCCAAAACAATGCAACACTATACGTATAATCATGGCGGATCTTAGATATCATAAGTTATATTATCTATGGTAGACATTCTCCAGGTGGCAGATTGATGTTGTTTTGACTTCTGCTGTCAGTGTTAATTGACGTATGGTCCATTTGATTTGATGATTACTGGTTAGGTATAGGTACCTAACGGATTACTGAATAATCAGATTAATATATTGAGTTTTGTTCTTATCATAGCTAAGATGTCTATGTCTAAAATGTATTATAGCTAAAAACAAAGCCCGGAACACGGAAGAAAAGACTTGACAAAAATGACATATTTTGAGTTTGACAAATCAATGTCACCGCATCTTTATCACCAATAGTCTAACATTAAAAAGACGTCATCTTTTAATATCTCTAAAAATTGGGAATTCCATTTTTTAACCAACGTTTTATTTAGTTCGTTTCGTTCACTTATTTTATTTTTGATAAAATCCTTGTATTTTTTCCATTTTAATAGTAGGTGGTACATGAGTGAAGCTGAAATGGACCATCTCCTTTCATTTTAAAGTGAAACTTTTTTCATACGGTACCTGTGTAGTTCTTCTTTTAAAAAATGTGCAACATTCTATTATCAACTTTCAGTTGCTTTTTTATTCAGCTTAGACAATGAAGATGGCTACTTCGAAAATTCGTGTGGTGCGCGCGCCGCGACAACCAGCTATGTCGAGGCGCGCGCAGATCTCTCTGTAGTCGCGCGCCACGGCCGCGTAGTGCACCGCCTCTTATGAGCTTCTTCTCAACTACTGACAAATGCGTACCGTACATCTCCTGCACGTGAGATGCACGACTAGTCTGACCTGCACTTGGTGTAGCTGGTTGTCGAGGCGCGCGCAGGCGCAGATCTCTCTGTAGTCGCGCGCCACGGCCGCGTAGTGCACCGCCTCTTATGAGCTTCTTCTCAACTACTGACAAATGCGTACCGTACATCTCCTGCACGTGAGATGCACGACTAGTCTGACCTGCACTTGGTGTAGCTGGTTGTCGAGGCGCGCGCAGATCTCTCTGTAGTCGCGCGCCACGGCCGCGTAGTGCACCGCCTCTTATGAGCTTCTTCTCAACTACTGACAAATGCGTACCGTACATCTCCTGCACGTGAGATGCACGACTAGTCTGACCTGCACTTGGTGTAGCTGGTTGTCGAGGCGCGCGCAGATCTCTCTGTAGTCGCGCGCCACGGCCGCGTAGTGCACCGCCTCTTATGAGCTTCTTCTCAACTACTGACAAATGCGTACCGTACATCTCCTGCACGTGAGATGCACGACTAGTCTGACCTGCACTTGGTGTAGCTGGTTGTCGAGGCGCGCGCAGATCTCTCTGTAGTCGCGCGCCACGGCCGCGTAGTGCACCGCCTCTTATGAGCTTCTTCTCAACTACTGACAAATGCGTACCGTACATCTCCTGCACGTGAGATGCACGACTAGTCTGACCTGCACTTGGTGTAGCTGGTTGTCGAGGCGCGCGCAGATCTCTCTGTAGTCGCGCGCCACGGCCGCGTAGTGCACCGCCTCTTATGAGCTTCTTCTCAACTACTGACAAATGCGTACCGTACATCTCCTGCACGTGAGATGCACGACTAGTCTGACCTGCACTTGGTGTAGCTGGTTGTCGAGGCGCGCGCAGATCTCTCTGTAGTCGCGCGCCACGGCCGCGTAGTGCACCGCCTCTTATGAGCTTCTTCTCAACTACTGACAAATGCGTACCGTACATCTCCTGCACGTGAGATGCACGACTAGTCTGACCTGCACTTGGTGTAGCTGGTTGTCGAGGCGCGCGCAGATCTCTCTGTAGTCGCGCGCCACGGCCGCGTAGTGCACCGCCTCTTATGAGCTTCTTCTCAACTACTGACAAATGCGTACCGTACATCTCCTGCACGTGAGATGCACGACTAGTCTGACCTGCACTTGGTGTAGCTGGTTGTCGAGGCGCGCGCAGATCTCTCTGTAGTCGCGCGCCACGGCCGCGTAGTGCACCGCCTCTTATGAGCTTCTTCTCAACTACTGACAAATGCGTACCGTACATCTCCTGCACGTGAGATGCACGACTAGTCTGACCTGCACTTGGTGTAGCTGGTTGTCGAGGCGCGCGCAGATCTCTCTGTAGTCGCGCGCCACGGCCGCGTAGTGCACCGCCTCTTATGAGCTTCTTCTCAACTACTGACAAATGCGTACCGTACATCTCCTGCACGTGAGATGCACGACTAGTCTGACCTGCACTTGGTGTAGCTGGTTGTCGAGGCGCGCGCAGATCTCTCTGTAGTCGCGCGCCACGGCCGCGTAGTGCACCGCCTCTTATGAGCTTCTTCTCAACTACTGACAAATGCGTACCGTACATCTCCTGCACGTGAGATGCACGACTAGTCTGACCTGCACTTGGTGTAGCTGGTTGTCGAGGCGCGCGCAGATCTCTCTGTAGTCGCGCGCCACGGCCGCGTAGTGCACCGCCTCTTTTTGAGCTTCTTCGAAACTACTGCGAGTCTGAAATATATACATTTAGGTAATTCAGAATTGGTAAAAAATCATCAATCACACAAGTTTTACTAATTTTTGTCCGAACCCTTTTCAAGTTTCAAAGCCCTCCCAAAACGACGCAGTTCGCTTGTCCATTTGACAGTTTATGTCATTGTCAAAATAGTCAAACACATACTGACATTGACGTTTCGTATTACTCAGAGTAAATAAAGCAAATTTGGTTAGAAAAATTCCTTATTCGGCCGTTCCTGACAAAGGGGTCGTCCCGACCCTGACATCACGTGGACCGGGACCAGCGATACCAGTCTCTAACGGCTGGATCTGCAAATGCACCTCTCATACAAGCCTGCCTGACAGCCTCTACATACAGGCCTGTAGAGCTCGAAATATGACACTTGCACTGAGGGAGTTCAATGCACATTGTCATAATCACCGTCATCTTTCACCTCAACGAGCAGTCAGATGCGCCTCCAAAACAACGCTCGATGCATCGCTTCAGGAGCGCGCGCAGTATGCGCCATCACAGGCGTGCAGTATGCGCCGTCGTAGGAGCGCAGTATGTGCCTTCACAGGCCCGTAGCATATACCTTCACAGGCACGCAGCACGCGCAGCATGTTCAATCGTTGAGGCTTGAAGTTGAGCGTACTCACCGCAGGTTGGGCGGACTACCCGCATGATGGGCGGACTGACCGCATGATGGGCGGACTAACCGCATGATGGGCGGACTGACCGCATGATGGGCGGACTGACCGCATGATGGGCGGACTGACCGCATGTTGGGCGGACTGACCGCATGTTGGGCGGACTAACCGCATGATGGGCGGACTAACCGCATGATGGGCGGACTAACCGCATGTTGGGCGGACTGACCGCATGTTGGGCGGACTGACCGCATGATGGGCGGACTGACCGCATGATGGGCGGACTGACCGCATGATGGGCGGACTGACCGCACGATGGGCGGACTAACCGCACGATGGGCGGACTAACCGCATGATGGGCGGACTAACCGCATGTTGGGCGGACTAACCGCATGATGGGCGGACTAACCGCATGATGGGCGGACGAACCGCAACATGGGCGGACTAACCGCAGGTAGATCGGACTAACCGAAGATTAAGCGAAAGAACCGCAGGTAGATCGGACTGACCGAAGAATAAACGGACTAAAACCTTAGGTAGATCAGAGTAACCGAAGGATAAACAGACTACAACCATAGGAAGATCGGACTAACCGCAGGTAGATCGAATTGACCAAAGAATGAACGAACTAAAACCGTAGGTAGATCGGACTAAAACTGTAGGCAGATTACAGCTGGTAGTCAGTGCTTCTCAGCACTTCGCAGGAAACAGCTCGCAGTACGTTTTTTTTTTTTAATTTTTTTTTTTACACCACAGCGAGCACTTCTCCTGAAACTAGCAGCGTTAACAGCACACGCAAACGCTAATTGATGCAGTATCGAGAGGCGGCATCTTGTCATTATGAAAACAGTACCAAAGTACAGTACACCGATACATGTTATGCTTAGATGCAGCAGTGTGTTGGAGCAACGAGCTACCTACATTGGTTCCTCAGCGACACTCCATGAAGCGATAGGCGACCTGGGCGGCCTCCTAAGCTTCTGGAACGAGCTCGGCTGGTTGGAATAAACCAGAGGGGGCCAACACCGGAGGAATCACGCACAACGGCCAACATCGTGGTCAAGTGCGGGAAGAAAGAAGAAGAAGGCGGTACTTAGAACATGAATCTACTACTAGTAGTGTGTAGCGGAGACCATAACACTGTGTAAATACTTTTCCACTAATTGTTTTTACCAAAGCTGCATTTAGTTAAACTTAACCACAAGCAATGTAACTTAGTATTGACAAAAGTCCCTCGGTCTACTCTGACCTCAACTTACAAATCTTTTTAATTTTATATCACATCTGTTATTAATTTTGCATATGTTTTTAATCTATCATTCATTTATTTACATTTCTTTTTAAATTTTCAACAATGCTAAATAAAACAATTATAAAAACACTATTAAAAATTTATAAAAAAATCATTCCGCCTGCTGCGGGGCCCGGGGGTCCAAGCAACCGGTGGTCAGGGCTCCAGAGTGAGGAACCTCCTCACAATACGCGCCGTTTCAAGAATTACTGCCTTCTGTATCCGACCCTTGATCCAACAATTAAGCGAAAGCTTTTTAAGATGTTGGTCAAAGCTTTTCGCTATAAGACCGTTGACTGAAACGACTATAGGAACAATCATTGTTGAATCAACATTCCACATGGCGGTAATCTCATGAGCAAGGTCCAAGTATTTTGATACTTTTTCCTTTTCAGCTTTCACCAGATTATCATCATGTGGAACAGTAATATCAACAATCATTGCACGGCGCGTTAATTGATCAATTATCACTATATCAGGTCTATTGGCTACAATATACCTATCAGTGATAATTGTTCGATCCCAGTAGAGCAACGCACTGCTATTTTCAAGAACTGACGCTGGGTCGTACCTATAGTAAGGCACCTCAGAATCGACAAGGCCATACTGAAGAGCAAGTTGTTGGTGGATTATCTTGGCTACTTGATTATGTCTGTGCAAGTATTTGCCATTAGCAAGATCTATATGTCAGAGTGCCGAGTGTGCCCAAAACAAATCGAAAACTTCACTTTCGCGTTAAGGGCATATTTATATGGAACTGAAGCACGCCGGAGAAAACTTAAATGGACGAGTGTCAGTGTTGAGTTTTCTCTCACTTCCGCCAGGAGCGCTGCTTCAGTTTCAGTCAGCACACTGAGGGATTCCCCAGGTTGATGACACGCTCGACATATGTCTAGAGTGCCATCTTTCATAATATGTTTCCGGTAGTTTCTCGTCTTGATAACCTCGTCCATAATTGCACAGACAAAACCCTCGGTTTCCCCGAAGAGGTCACCGAATTGCAACCAAGATACAGATGTTATTTGATCTACATCCGGTCCCGTGAGGGCCTTGTAGAAACGTCCATGCAACTCCTTACTCTTCCATATCGCCACACGATCTGAGTTACTAATTACTTTAGGCTTACGCCAGTTCTCTTTGCCAAGGGATAGTGGGGTAAAACCCTTGTCCACTGCAACGACATCCTTATGCATACCCACATTTATCTTGAGAAAATAATCTCTGAGATTGCACACCTCACGATTATGGAGGTTCTTGGCATTCAAGAAACCACGTCCCCCACACTTGCGTGGGAGGTACAATCTCATTACAGATGAACGTGGATGGTGCATCCGATATGACGTCAGCAGTTTGCGGACTTTACAGTCCAGGGAGTCCAGTTCAGTTTGAGTCCACTTTAGAATGCCAAAAGAGTATATGAGTAAGGGCATGACCCAGCTATTGTAGGCACGCACCTTATTACCACCTGATGCAAATGCGTACCGTATTTGCATCAGGTGGTAATGGACTTTTTAGGACTTTTTTCAGGCGGCCAAAGAAGCGTTCCTGCACTAGTTGTTTCATATTCCCTACCTCAATACCGAGTGCTTCTGACATTCCAAGATATTTATAGGTCTCCCCTTCGCAAAGTGATTTGAGAATAATAGTTTCTGAAAGTACTATATTCTCAGAGCTCACAACTCTGTCTCGCTCGATATTGATTACCGCACACTTGTCTACACCAAATTCCATCCTTATGTCATTGCTAAAGGTTTGAGTGATCTTCAACAATGACACAAGGTCTGAGCGCTTTGATTGCATATGTTTATTATTAACATTTTACTTTCCATTTCATAACAAACCTGGGTAGGTAACACTGCATCCAACAACAAACAAACAAACAACAAATTTACACCAGTGAAGCAGTATTGTTCAGAACTTCAACTAAGTGAACTTTTTGTAATTTTTATAATGTGAATGATGCCACTACACTACATGTGTGTACTCCTCAACATATTTCAGTCTTCACAAATTGCATTAGTAATTAATTTTTTAAAATTGTTATCACCTTCAAGCCGGTGAGACCTTGTCACTTGGTACAAGTACAAAACTATAACACACTGAATACTGCAAACATTGATTGACATAACAAATTTACATGCACATACATAAATGTAAATTGTTACTAGATTTCAATTATTACACATTGCATTAATTATTAATTTTAGAAATGATATAACTCACAGACAAGTGAGATCTGGTCACTTGGTGTAAACACAAAACTTTTTGTAACACACTGGATACATAGCAGCCAGTCAGTCAGAGAAATTGAGTTAAATAAAATATTTGTAAGTGTTTAACATTAAACTGTTCTTTCAATCTTTAACAATTATTTTTATTTAATTTTTTTTTTTTTACTATTACTAACTATTTGACAACCCTCAGACGCAAACACACATGATAGCAAGTGATCATGCAACACAATGAAAGCGGGTAACTTATTATTGGACTAGGATGAACACACAGTACACAGAACACCCCTTTTGTCTTCTACACGACGCTGCACTAGAATATCAAATCCCTTGGCAGTCTTGTTGCCTACAGTGTGACAGCGAGCCACGAATGGAGCCTTCTACTAACTATACTTGGGCTAACAAAGTCTCAATCGGCCAAGACAGGAATCGACCCCCAAACCTCCTCTTATGAATCAAATGTGCATACCACTGCACTATGGAGGCTGATATTAACATTTGTAGAGTTAGTTTTACATGAGTAATGAATTTTATTTCAATAATTCAAAGATAGGAGTTTCCTACTCGAATAGGAAATTGACGCGCAATGAAACAATTTATGCAATATCACTTGAAATATCAGTTTTCTTACCAAACAATGACGAGAAGCTTATGAATCTGTTACCTCCAGTTAAACCACCTGAATAATCCACTTGAATTTGTTACTTTTTGGTTCACTTTTACTTCATTCGTATCGGCGAAATACTATCTTTGTTTTTGAATTGAAAACACTCGCGATGACAAATTTTGCATGTGGGCATTAGGTTGAATCCCAGTTCTGAATTTAGGTAATTCAGAATTGGTAAAAAATCATCAATCACACAAGTTTTACTAATTTTTGTCCGAACCCTTTAAAGTTTCAAAGCCCTCCCAAAACGACGCAGTTCGCTTGTCCATTTGACAGTTTATGTCATTGTCAAAATAGTCAAACACATGCTGACATTGACGTTTCGTATTACTCAGAGTAAATAAAGCAAATTTGGTTAGAAAAATTCCTTATTATACATTTAATTATTATTCAAAAGAACCCAGCTCATAGCTTAGACTTGAGTAGTTGGAACTCTCAGTAACACTTTCATTACGAGGTCCCTCACAAGCGCCGGAATCAGCATTAGGGGTAACTTATAACGAATAAAAAAAGAAAGGTATTTTGATGTCCAGGCTACATGCGGTACACGAGTCCCGAGACACAGCTGACATACACCAGCACCCGTATCTCTCAGATGTCACACCCATCTTCATAGAAGGTAAGTGACGATTGTCACAAACAGCTCCACTATCAATAGGGTTTCACCTGTGCGAGTTGTGACTCCAGTAACTCCTTGTCCTGCTGCAACTGAGAATTTATTCCTTTTAACCTTTCCAGTTCCACATTTATTTTCTCGTTTTCTGCGGTTTCTGCAAGTGAGAACAAATTTCAATTACGAAGTCAAGATACATTTATTGAAATTCAACTTATTGTAATTTTATTGCGACTTTCGTTCATTTTCACATAACTATTTTGGAATAAATTACCAATAAATACGGACATGACATTCAGAAATAATGAATATATATGTCCAAATAAAATTTGTATGTAAGCTTGCATGTAATTAAATGAAGTTATTAAGACCAAATCCACCTTTCCTCATATGGAGCATGAGTTACCTTTTATGAACTTCTCGTACTCGAGTTGGTACTTGTGTAGTCTTTTCACTTTGATACTGCACGCTAGTTTGACAATTTGCCGAGACGCCTCCTCCGCACGACATTTTTTTGGCAAAGTTACCCTGGAAATAATACAAGTAATTTTTGAATAACTGCCTCGTTGCTCTAGGCCAGGGGTCTCCAAACTTTCCAGCCTTAGGCCCATACTGATTACTCCAGTAAGTTCCCAGGGCCAAAACCATATTATTATTGTTGCCGGTGGTTAAAAGTGAAATAGTCCACTGATGAAAAAAAAGTCCGAAAACTACGCAACGTTTAAAAAAGGCTGCAAATCGGACTAAAGTCCGCAAAACGGTAACACTACATATTATTAATTTTCCTGTCATTATCTGTAATTTCTAGATTAGTCGTAGAGTACGAGCTATGAGGAGTAACGTGACACGACATCTGGTGCACACAAGCGGAAATAGTTAGTACCTTCTATCGCCTGCAGATGGCGCTAATAGCACGTACAGAATAATCTCGTTGGCTCAGGAAAGTTCTGGTGTCTTCCACTCACTTCTAGATGGCAATAACCACAAGTCAGTTCCTATGACACTGTTGTGAAATAAATAGTGCGTACCTCCTTAAACCGTGCTTGTGCGTGTTTAAGTTTAAGACATCTTTGTAACAGTATTTTGATTTAAATTGTTGCTTTTGTATGTGATTTAGTAGTATGGAAAAGAAGCGAAAAATTGATAGTGAATGCAGAAAATTCAAAGATCAGTGGAACATTCAGTATTTGGTAATTGAGTCCAGTAACAAGGCGCTATGTTTGATTTGTAATGAAACCATAGCCGTTCTCAAAGAATATAACACTTAACGTCATTATGAAACAAAACATCAAAATTACTCAAAATATACAGGAAGTTTGCGGACAGAAAAATTCAAAGCTATGAAACGCGGATTGAAATCGCAGTAATTATTTTACAAAACTCAAAACTGAACAAGAGGCTGAAACTCGGGTCAGCTTTCGTGTTTCTTTTGAAATCGCAAAACGTGGAAAACCATTTATCGATGGAGAAATTACCAAAGAATGCATAATTGCAGTAGCCGAAGAAATGTGCCCTGAAAAGGTAAATTTATTAAAAACTGTTAGTATGTTAGCAAACACTGTGGCTCGAAGGGTAGAAACCATCGCTGAAAATATATCCTCTCAACTGTTCGACAAAAATTGACATGTTGAGTGGTTTTCTTTGGCCTTGGATGAGTCAAGGGATGTGTCAGAACTGCTCAGGTGTTGATTTATATTCGAGGAGTAGATAACTTCTTGATATGTATAGTGTTCATGACGGTGTGCTTCAAAACCATTACCCTAGCCCCGGAACTTCAAATGCAAATGATTGATCTACAGTGCAGTGATATAATTAAGAACAAATATCAAAACTCATCTTTGTTGGAATGTTATAAGAGTCTTCCACTGACACAATTGACACTATTTGATAATCTCCATAAGTTTGCTCGTGGGCTGTTTTCTGTTTTTGGTACGACTTATTTGTGTGAGAAGACCTTTTTCAAAATGAAGGACACAAAAAATGTTTACAGATCGAAATGAACTGATGAGCATCTTAAATCTCTTTTGATAATTGGCACAAGTAAAATTAGTCCACAACTACAAACTATTGTCAGTAGAAAATCTCTATATAAATACATACATAAATCTCATTAGTATTCCATATGTCATTAAGCTTGTTATAAGTTATGTTTTTATTTAAAATGTATAAAATGTTAGTTGGATTCATTTCAATAATTTGTTAGTTATTATATACTGAAGTTAAATTTTCTGCATATTCTACATGTGTTTACTCATTACAATTCTGTGTTTCTTTATCCAACTTATCACAAAAACAATAACAACAAGCCTACAACAATGTTATGAGTAGTTGGTCCACGATCATATCAATGTAGATGTCATATTAATAATTATTCAACATAAAATTAGAATACTTCAGTAAACTAAATTTAATTTGCTATAAAAAAATATGTTCTCTAAAACAAGTTTTCAAATTTGCTAGCTCCCTGCGGGCCGGATGTGGCCCTCAGGCCCCTGGTCTAGACCATTGATTCCCAAAGTAGCCCAGGTGGATTTCTAGGAGTTTATGGATACTTGTGGGAGACAAAAAAATGACGGTTCACAATTCGTAAATGGGCGACCACGAACTCCACGAAAATGTATTACAAAGTTCAAAAAGTAAAGTTGGTCGGAATGGCTTTACTTTTTTGACATCGCGACAGGGGATTCACCGATGACTCCGAGCCGCCTGTGGCCAACGGCTCCCTGCGACACGTTCCGTCGTCAGTGCACTGAGTGCCGCGGTCATCGACCCAATGGTACAGCAGCAATATCTTGTTGGATGAATTCACCTGAAGTATTTGAGGACGCCTTCGAAGTCGTGCTGCAGGAGATCTTTCCGCGCGCGCGTCAGCAGCGCCAGGGACACTTGGAACAGCGTGTCCATGCCTTGCAGCAGAAACACGTCCAGGATGTGGTACACCTGTATAACATATTCATATTTTTCTTTGAATTAATTATATTTTGAATATTCTTAGTGAGATTAATTCGATCATGCCATTGTGCTGGGTGATGTAATTAGCACTGAAATAGTATATCGTCTCGCAATATCAAACAAAATATTAACTCCTAGAGACATAACTCAGTATGCGGTAACTTTCCTCAGAAAATGCACTTTTCTATATGACTAGGCAAAGGAGATGGTCCAAAATTGTATAGAGCACAGACTCACTTTCTGTACGTAAGTTGAAAAAAAACTACATGTATTAATAATATAGTTTTGATTAGCCAAATCTCCGACTTCACTTTTATTTGGCGAAATATGATTTATTCTCTCCAAAGCAATGCAACGCTTTATGTATAATCATGGCGGATCTTAGATAAGTTATATTATCTATGGTAGACATTCTCCAGGTGGCGGATTGATGTTGTTTTGACTTTTGCTGTTAGTATTTATTGACTTATAGTCCATTGGATTTGATGGTTACTGGTTAGGCATAGGTACCTAACGGATTACTGAATTCTCGTTAAAGCTAAGATGTCTATGTCTAAAATATATTATAGCTAAAAACAAAGCCCGGAACCATTGACATATTAATACTATGGACTTCGGGTCAGCGATAAAAAGTGTCCGAACCAAAAGAATGCCAAAACGCGAAATGATTTCCAATCGCAATTCAGTCTCATATTAGCTGACTGACAGAATACACGTCAATAATGCCGTAATGTGTTATAAAAAACTTGTAAGAACTGCCCGAGCAAAGTGAGAAAAGAAGACGGTGTACCATATTTTCAGTAAGTAAATATTTACTGATGATTTTAAAGTATTATTTTGCTTAGAAACAGGCAATTTTATTAAAATTTTAATAAACTATAGAAACGAATTGCATAACCAACCAAAATGAACAAAAGTATCTATCTGTCCTTTTCCCATACGCTACCCGCGTATAGGATAGAAGGAGTGCAATATGTTTATCTAATTAACCACATTTAGTTCGGATCTGCCGTGAGCAATAGAATGTTTTAGAACAACGACTGCATAGAGTTATTTTGTTGTTTAACATTTGAATTATTTAATTACTTAATTTTTGAATGAAAATAATTTAATTATTATCAATTCAAAAATTTTTATTTTTTATGTCAACTTTTATTTTTTATGCCATGAATATTAATCAAATAACTTTTACCATAATGGTATATTAATTTGATAACTATAAGAATTATCTACACGAAATTAGGAACAGTTATTTAAAAAGTGATCTAACGTCATTGAAGTAAAAAAATATATTTTCAGTTTAATTAAAAAGAGGAAAATATCGAGAACTTAAAATTTCAAAGTAAAGAACTATGTCGAGTGGCTTATCATTTTGTACATTAGTGGATTTGGTTTAATTATTATTTTATTGGAGTAATTATTATTTTATACCAGATAATTACAACAATTATTATTTGGTACAAGATTTATCCCAGCATATAGAGGTCAGGGATATGTAAATATAAATTAAAATTTGCTGTAAATATAATATATAAATATAAGATGCCAAAAAAATTTGAAAGTTACCGACTCCACACCATTTATGTTGTCCTATTTTCACGAGAAGCTGTCATGTCAAAAAAAGGCTGCCATGGCAACCGTCAATCGAAGCTAATTACTTATTGCATGCAATTAGACCGTTGCAAATTAGACTGTATAACAATACGATAAGACATACATTACAATGTTATTTTGTGTATAAAAACATAAATACATCCTAGTGTGTATAAAATATCTTGGGACACTTTTGACGTAAATTTTGCATTAGACCCGAAGTCCATAGTATTAATATGTCAATGCCCGGAACACGGAAGAAAAGACTTGTCAAAATGACATATTTTGAGTTTGACAAATCATTGTCACCGCATCTTTATCACCCACAGACTAATATCAGAAAGACCCATAGATTAAAGACTACTAGATGGAGTCATAACGCGGCTGTAGGTTCAAGAGCGTGACAGACTTATTTCATTCGGCCTTCATTAGAAAGTGACACAAGATAATTTTTTGTCCCTTTCAGCGTGTTCGTTTTTATTGTTTGTCAAGAGTGGAGTTTGTGACAAGCAAGGGACATATCTGAGCAATTATTAGCTTTTTATTAAATTTGCTGATAAATAATATAACTTTGCGGTTACTATATTAATTTAAACGTTATCGTGCTATGGTGGGTTGTAATATTTTCGGCTGCAACAGTCGCAGCGAACAGAAAATCGAAGGAATTACGTTTCATACGTAAGTAGGCATAAACTTCATTGATTGATGATTTAAAGCTTAGATATGTTATTTTTTAGCAAATATCATGTATTATGCGTTTACTAAACTATCTTATATAAAGTAATATTTCGTATTTTACGATATTTTAAAACATAACGTTTTATGATGTACTTTAAATGTTGACATGTCATGTCAATAAGGCTGATTTGCTGTCTCACGAGTGGACACGCCATGGGCTCTATCTAGTTGTCTTTAATCTATGGTAAGACCAAACCCAACCATAACTAACGTTTTATTTAGTTCGTTTCATTCACTAATTTTATTTTTGATAAAATCCTTGTATTTTTTCCATTTTAATGGTATGTGGTACATGAGTGAAGCTGAAATGGAAACAAAAACAATATTGTAAAATTGTGATAATAAAAAATATCTACGGAGTTTGTTGTCTTCTCAGAACAAGGTGCGTTTGGAATTCTCGCAGTTTTAATTTCAAGTTTCCGATTTTAAATTATAGCTATTGCTTTTAAATAAGAGTTTACCATGACATTATAGTCAACTCAGTCCAAACCAAATCAATATATCCCCGGAGCCTACTGACAGGGCTAAACGACTCACCAGCGGCAATGGGAAGCGAGCCGTGAACACGGTGAGGAACCACTGCGACGCGAACATGTGCGGCTCCACCCCCAGCTCCAGGAAGTGCGCGCGCAGGTCGCTCAGTTGCTCCTGTCACGTACGTGTTCATGTACACTGTGTACGGACAGGGGTAAACGACTCACCAGCGGCAGTGGGAAGCGAGCCGTGAACACGGTGAGGAACCACTGCGACGCGAACATGTGCGGCTCCACCCCCAGCTCCAGGAAGTGCGCGCGCAGGTCGCTCAGTTGCTCCTGTCACGTACGTGTTCATGTACACTGTGTACGGACAGGGGTAAACGACTCACCAGCGGCAGTGGGAAGCGAGCCGTGAACACGGTGAGGAACCACTGCGACGCGAACATGTGCGGCTCCACCCCCAGCTCCAGGAAGTGCGCGCGCAGGTCGCTCAGTTGCTCCTGTCACGTACGTGTTCATGTACACTGTGTACGGACAGGGGTAAACGACTCACCAGCGGCAGTGGGAAGCGAGCCGTGAACACGGTGAGGAACCACTGCGACGCGAACATGTGCGGCTCCACCCCCAGCTCCAGGAAGTGCGCGCGCAGGTCGCTCAGTTGCTCCTGTCACGTACGTGTTCATGTACACTGTGTACGGACAGGGGTAAACGACTCACCAGCGGCAGTGGGAAGCGAGCCGTGAACACGGTGAGGAACCACTGCGACGCGAACATGTGCGGCTCCACCCCCAGCTCCAGGAAGTGCGCGCGCAGGTCGCTCAGTTGCTCCTGTCACGTACGTGTTCATGTACACTGTGTACGGACAGGGGTAAACGACTCACCAGCGGCAGTGGGAAGCGAGCCGTGAACACGGTGAGGAACCACTGCGACGCGAACATGTGCGGCTCCACCCCCAGCTCCAGGAAGTGCGCGCGCAGGTCGCTCAGTTGCTCCTGTCACGTACGTGTTCATGTACACTGTGTACGGACAGGGGTAAACGACTCACCAGCGGCAGTGGGAAGCGAGCCGTGAACACGGTGAGGAACCACTGCGACGCGAACATGTGCGGCTCCACCCCCAGCTCCAGGAAGTGCGCGCGCAGGTCGCTCAGTTGCTCCTGTCACGTACGTGTTCATGTACACTGTGTACGGACAGGGGTAAACGACTCACCAGCGGCAGTGGGAAGCGAGCCGTGAACACGGTGAGGAACCACTGCGACGCGAACATGTGCGGCTCCACCCCCAGCTCCAGGAAGTGCGCGCGCAGGTCGCTCAGTTGCTCCTGTCACGTACGTGTTCATGTACACTGTGTACGGACAGGGGTAAACGACTCACCAGCGGCAGTGGGAAGCGAGCCGTGAACACGGTGAGGAACCACTGCGACGCGAACATGTGCGGCTCCACCCCCAGCTCCAGGAAGTGCGCGCGCAGGTCGCTCAGTTGCTCCTGTCACGTACGTGTTCATGTACACTGTGTACGGACAGGGGTAAACGACTCACCAGCGGCAGTGGGAAGCGAGCCGTGAACACGGTGAGGAACCACTGCGACGCGAACATGTGCGGCTCCACCCCCAGCTCCAGGAAGTGCGCGCGCAGGTCGCTCAGTTGCTCCTGTCACATACGTGTTCATGTATCCGTGTACTAGCAGGCGCCCGCGACTTCGTCCGCGTGAAAACCTCTTAGGTAATCTTTTAATTTTAAAGACAGACATTCATATAAAGTGTGCACTTTTCCCGCTACCCCTTTCAATTTAATTTATTTATAGATTCCCGTCCGTGTACTAAAGATCTACATTTTTGTAAAACATTGTACGATATTACAGTACATTAACATTAACAATATATATTTATGGCAAGCTGATGTGTATAGCTTTTAATAGTTTATTTCACTTTTGAGTCTAGTTTTCATAATAAACAAAATAATTTACAATCCGACATGCAGATCTCGAGATAAGCCCGTTTAAACAAACGAACAAACTTTTTCGTATATTATATAAATATGGTCTGCCATGCCAAATAAATTGAAAGAAAGATCGAATTCTCAAAAAATATCAGTACCAAAATGTTGACCCCTATTCAGTACGTATAACATAACACGAAGGAGGTCAACTTAATTTGGACAATATAGCGGCATTGTCATGTTTGTTAGAAATTTTGTAATTTCTCCGAAACTATATAACTAATTAACATACTGTAAAAGGCAAATCTTGTCTCTATAATATCCTTGTGATTATTAAATAATTTATTTTGATAAGGATTTAAGTTTAGTTCTATAAATCATAACGTAAACGTAAGTAAGCATATGAATTAAATGATTTTTTAAAACACAATAAGTATATCTGCCAAAATATAAAAGATAGATATATGCTATCGCGGATTTTTTTGTAGAACTTTTTAAGATGCATAAAGTTTTCACACAATGTTTTTAATTATATCCAATATCTAAGGCAGCGTACGCGCAAAAAGCTAAATTTAATAATTTTCACGCTCCGACTCGCGCGACAAAAGCTGTGATAACTCGGGTAATATATACAATACAAATATAAAATATAGCCTATGACACTCACAGATAACGTAGCATTCTACTGGTGAAAGAATTTTTAAAATCGGATCAGTAGTTCCGAAGATTAGCCCCGACAGTTTTATTTACAAACTTTACCTCTTTATAATATTAGTATAGATTAGCATACATACATACATAATACATACATAAACATCACGCCTTGTTCCCATAGGGGTAGGCAGAGACCACATCCCTCCATTTGCCACGGTCCTTGCATACTTCCTTAGCTTCTTCCACTCTCATTAATCCTTTCATACAAGTTCGTCGGTTTAGGGTACTCTTGACCTGGCCATTATTTAAAATGTCCTGAATTTGGTCCAGGAACATTCGCCTAGGCCTTCCCCTTCCAACATTTCCATTCACCCTCGCCTTGTAAATCTCTTTTGTTAATCTTCTTTCATCCATTCTCTCTACATGTCCAAACCATCTAAGCATCCCTTTCTCAATTTTAGCCACTACATCCTCTTTTACATCACACTTTTCTCTTATCACACTATTTTTAACTCTGTCACACAATTTTAACCCGCACATACTCCTCAATGCTCTCATATCTACTGCATTTATTTTACTTTTGTGCTTCTTCTGCCATACCCAACTTTCACTACCATACATAAGTGTGGGCACCAACACACCTCTATGCACAGCCAGCCTTGCCTTCTGGGACACATTCTGGCTATTCATAAATGCATACAGAGCACCATTCACCAAGTTCTCAGCATTTACTCTTCTTTCAATATCACTCTCACACGTTCCATCTTTCGTAAATTTACTACCCAGGTATACAAACTCTTTTACTTCTTCCACTTTTTCTCCATCTATCACAATATTACAATCTGTCACAATTTCATCTCTTTCAAAAACCATTACTTTCGTTTTGCTAACATTCACTTTCATTCCTTTCCTTTTCAGAGCTACATTCATAATAGTTACCATTTTCTGTAACTCATTAGCAGACGATGCAAGTAATACTTGATCGTCGGCATAGAGAAGACATTTGATGAGTAACTCATCCATCCATCATATAGATTAGCAAATAATCATAAACACAGAAGTCAAAGAAGAAAGCAGAAAGAGCAGAAAGAAGAACACAGAAAGAGAATCTATTCTCGGCTATGATGTTAACAAAAGCACGATTAAACGAATTAAAGCAGCTTGCTGCTGCTTCTGGAGAAAAGTCAAGGTAAAACTTTTATAAAACCTAAAAATAGTCTCTTTCGTTGGGGTTATAACTGAGATCACTCCTCACCTCCATCAGCCTGTCGAGTTGATGCAGCCGCATGTACAGCGCCTCGAAGCCGTCCTTGTACAGCTCCCGCAGCCCGTACCCGTACATCAGACGCACCAGCAGGCAGAACGCCTGCTCCTCCGGCATGTGCAACAGCAGCGTGGCGGCCAAGAAGCTCAGCCCCTGGCAGTAGCCGACCTCGTGGTCGTACACGGCGTAGGCGCGCGCCATGCGCAGCAGCGAGTCCTGGCCGAGCCCGCCCGCCTCGCGGAAGAAGTCGTGCGCGGGGAACGTGCGCGCGATGTCGCGCTGGATCACCGCCTCGAACGGACACTCCTGCGAACAGAGCCGAGGTGAGCGGACGAGAGACGCGCCACTCCGCGCAGCGAGTCCTGGCCGAGCCCGCTCGCCTCGCGGAAGAAGTCGTGCGCGGGGAACGTGCGCGCGATGTCGCGCTGGATCACCGCCTCGAACGGACACTCCTGCGAACAGAGCCGAGGTGAGCAGACGAGAGACGCGCCACTCCGCGCAGCGAGTCCTGGCCGAGCCCGCCCGCTTCGCGGAAGAAGTCGTGCGCGGGGAACGTGCGCGCGATGTCGCGCTGGATCACCGCCTCGAACGGACACTCCTGCGAACAGAGCCGAGGTGAGCAGACGAGAGACGCGCCACTCCGCGCAGCGAGTCCTGGCCGAGCCCGCCCGCCTCGCGGAAGAAGTCGTGCGCGGGGAACGTGCGCGCGATGTCGCGCTGGATCACCGCCTCGAACGGACACTCCTGCGAACAGAGCCGAGGTGAGCAGACGAGAGACGTGCGCGCGAGGAGACGAGCAGACGCGCCACTCCGCGCAGCGAGTCCTGGCCGAGCCTTGTCGCGCTTATCCCGCCTCGAAGAGTGCGATAGATCTCCATCAGCGTGACGTGCGATCCACGCCCGCAGCGAGTCCCGAGCCCGCTCGCCTCGCGGAAGAAGTCGTGCGCGGGGAACGTGCGCGCGATGTCGCGCTGGATCACCGCCTCGAACGGACAACCGCAGCCACACCTCGCCGCGCAGCGCCTCGGGCACGCCCACGCGCACCAGCTGGCTCAGCGCGCGAGGTCTGGGGCCGATCCAACTGCAACGAGACATACATGTCGGCGGAGTGATATCATGACGGCCACTCGGCCGGGTTCGGTGGTGACGGGGATGACCGATCGGTGCCGATATAAGGCGGCGGTCTGGAGAGACTGGGCTGATTCTCTTCGTGGCGTTCACTGCGACCACATCTCTCGGTCGTGACTCAGATCACGCCAGATTTATTAATCATTATTATTGATAGCTCAATTAGTTAATATTTTATTGAATTGGTTATTATTGGTCATCGTTGTGATTATTCCTTAGTTAATTTGTCGGATTATTGATCATTGATTGATTGGTTGTTGTAGCAAACAAACATCCCTAAATTTGGATGGTCGGGGAGAATAACTTGAACAGAGGAGGTGAGTGTTGACGGTCACTAAGAGTACTCTATTAAACCTACACCCGTGTCACAAGTCTCGGGCTCTGTTCGAAGTTATTCTCTCAGTCACGTTCGGAGTTATTCTGTGTTTCTCAATTTGAATATGATTCCAGTCTTTGTAGCTGCGTCGAAGGGATGTCCCCGCCATCCGACATCAGAAGCGGGATGAGAATCTGGCTCTCAGTATTGAAAACACTGCGGAAGTATGTTTCGATAAGGCAAATTAAAGAAAAGTGCCTCGTTACGGCAGATGTAAGATTGAGATAAGATGTAAAAAAAAAAACGAATATCCAACCAGAGGATAGTATAAGTTTCGTCGCTGCGATATGATGAAGATGAGTGTGAAATGTGATGTTAAGGAAAATGAGATTGCGAGAAGTACAAACAAATAACATGGGCAGTATAATGAGAAGCGATTAGTGTTCGAGGATGACTGCAAGGTTCGGCAGTCGCATCATTTACATTGACTACTCTAAATGGTCTCTTGTTCTTCTCGACCATAGCTGTGTATATTATGCGAGTATATTCGCTATTGTTCGAGTGCAGGGATTCGCTGAAGATTTTGACAATGATAAATGGCCTCTTTAGATGATAGTGATCCGTCAAGATATTTTCGGGTGGTGTCAGTTCGCTTATAAGTTTAGTGGTGGAATCTACTATCGACTGGATAACGGGCTCGAGTGTGTCTTGATGGTATCGATATAGATGTGAAAATTTTCAACTATTACTCTCGCTTAGGTAATCTTTTCAGTGGTCGAACCGGTGAATTTATTGCCAGTTGGGCTTCTAGGTTCACAGTGGTTGTTCGTTGCAGATGAGGAACAGGTATTGCTTTGAATTGCGAGGCTGGTAGTTCTTACCTACTTCTTATTCATCTCCTATTTGCGATTTTAGTTTCTTTGGCTTTGGATCGTCGTTTTGTGGTCCCTGATTCCAGTTCTGGGTAATGGTGAGGCGTCGGACTTGTTTGTTGTTTTTGTTATCTTTCAGTGACTGTAAGTGGTGGCTGGATTGTGCTTAGGTTCTGTTGTCGTTTATTGTTAAAGTTTGAATTAACGATGCTGTTTTCTTGGTGTTGTGATGAATTGTTGAATTCATCAAGGTCAGTTCTCTATGTCTTACAATGGCAAGCTTATTTTTGGTTAGCATTTATGACGGCTTTGCTGTTGAATCATTTGTTCGCGGTGTGTAGGTCTCGCGCAGTGGAGACGTATAATCTGGAAACAACCTGGTTCACATTTGATCGGGCGAAATCATACTACCTTAATGTTGTTCTTAAATTGTTTCCGTTTAGTGAAGTCTGGGGCTGCAAATAATGATTCGACACTTTTTCTTTATACGGTTGAATAGGATAGTCTTCAGTAGTCCTACGTAGGGTAAAGGGGCTGGTCACTATTCGGTTTATTTTTGTCTTGATGGTTGTTATCGTTGAGTCGATCCTCAACCGATTGAGAGAATATGCCCTTCAACATTTTTCTTTAGTGATCTTTCAAATACGTTGGACATAATCATAAATTGGTTTTCCGGTGCTCCGTTTGAACCTTGTACATAATTCATTCGTCGCACCATGCATACGTTTTCAAGGGAAGTTTTGGACTTAACTTTTCAATTCGGCTTTACGTTCAAAAATGTTTCACAAACTCTTTTTAATTAAAAAAAATCTTATAAGCAATCGGTTCATACAAGGACTTCAATCGTAAATTATAAAATGCCAATTACAACAGTTATTTTAAGAAAGCAACTGGTGAGTATTGTTCAACCAAACTCGGCAGAATCTGGCTTTGAAACCCGGGGTAGGGTCACAACGAGCTCACAGATATGACGTTTCGAAAGTTCTTGTGCAGCAATTCACATGAGATAAAAGGATTTGAGTTGGTCCGTGTCACTGTTTTTGCCTGGATTTGGCTATTTTATGTGTCAGGGAACTTCGTGCCGTTTTGTGTTGGTGTTTGATCTTCTTTACTTTGGGTTAGACTGTTTCATTCTCTTTTGTGAATTTAAACAAGTGCTGTTTCAGTTTGGTATAGTTGGGACCGTGAGATGCTGCTGGCCGATGAATATGGCTTTTGAGGGCTGCTTTTCAGGTCCCTGCTTGAGATGGGTTTCGTTTCTAATTTGGTTTGCTTGGTGATCGCTTCTTAGGAAGAATTTTGTTTTAGGTTCGGTTGAATTTGTTAGATACCTGAAAAGTTGGATTAGTTCGGAGGGTGCCACAATCGACCAAGTTTATGTGCCATCACATTGTTTGGTTGCTTTGTGCTGGCTGGTCTGCTGTCATGGTCGCCACTCGCTTGCAAGTGGTTCGAAGATATAGATGTTTTGTGTCGCTCGTTTGTTCGTGGGAGTGGTCATTTCTTATCAGATTGCGGATCAATGGCGTGGGGACCGGTAATGGAAAGGCTGTCAATATTTACGGATGCGGTCGGACCGTAGGGACATTACGTGATCTCATTGGATGTAGAATTTGGTTATATTTTCAATATTGTCTCTGTTGGGAAGTCTTAGATCATGGGCTTTTCCAGATTTATACTCGTATGATCCCTTTTTATGGCATGTCCGCCAAAACATTTTGTTGTAGTATTGGATTTGTTTCGATATTTAGTAGTGTTTCAATGCAGTACTTCTTTATTTTCAGATTTCGACTAAAAACGTTCTTTATTTGATGTAAGTCAGCGGTGGCCGAGCTTTGAGCGTAAATTTTTAAAAAAATGTATATTTTTCTACTTTTCCAATTAAAAAAAATAAAAAAATAATAATAATAATTAAAAAAAAATAGGTACGAGCACAACATAACGGGCTAGTAGGAAGGTTACTGATTGTTGTTGTAAGATGAGGACAAGGGCCTCCTTCTTCCATCAGTTTATCTGCTTACTTGATGTGTGTGTGTGTGTATGTGTGTGTGTATGTTTGTATATTGTAAGTTGAGGACAGGGGCCTCCTTACTTGGTGTATTGTAAGTTGAGGACAGGGGCCTCCTTACTTGGTGTATTGTAAGTTGAGGACAGGGGCCTCCTTACAGGGGCCTCCTTACTTGGTGTATTGTAAGTTAAGGACAGGGGCCTCCTTACTTGGTGTATTGTAAGTTGAGGACAGGGGCCTCCTTACTTGTTGTATTGTAAGTTGAGGACAGGGGCCTCCTTACTTGGTGTGTGTGTGTATTGTAAGTTGAGGACAGGGGCCTCCTTACTTGGTGTATTGTAAGTTGAGGACAGGGGCCTCCTTACTTGGTGTGTGTGTGTGTATTGTAAGTTGAGGACAGGGGCCTCCTTACTTGGTGTATTGTAAGTTAAGGACAGGGGCCTCCTTACTTGGTGTATTGTAAGTTGAGGACAGGGGCCTCCTTACTTGTTGTATTGTAAGTTGAGGACTTGTTGTATTGTAAGTTGAGGACAGGGGCCTCCTTACTTGGTGTGTGTGTGTATTGTAAGTTGAGGACAGGGGCCTCCTTACTTGTTGTATTGTAAGTTGAGGACAGGGGCCTCCTTACTTGGTGTATTGTAAGTTGAGGACAGGGGCCTCCTTACTTGGTGTGTGTGTGTATTGTAAGTTGAGGACAGGGGCCTCCTTACTTCCATCAGTATATTATTTATTTGTTTACATGATGTGTGTGGGTTGTAAGCTGAGGACAGGAGCCTTCTTTGATAATTCTGCTTTATGGTTTCAGATCGGGTGTAAAGGACGTTATAAATGATGAAAGGTCTAAGTTTCAGCGTTGTTGTAAAAGTGGTAGGTCGAAGGCGACATGAATGCAGGATGGCCGTGTCGGCGGAGTGGTATCATGACGGCCACTCGGCCGGGTTCGGTGGTGACGGGGATGACCGATCGGTGCCGATATAAGGCGGCGGTCTGGAGAGACTGGGCTGATTCTCTTCGTGGCGTTCACTGCGACCACATCTCTCGGTCGTGACTCAGATCACGCCAGATTTATTAATCATTATTATTGATAGCTCAGTTAGTTAATATTTTATTGAATTGGTTATTATTGGTCATCGTTGTGATTATTCCTTAGTTAATTTGTCGGATTATTGATCATTGATTGATTGGTTGTTGTAGCAAACAAACATCCCTAAATTTGGATGGTCGGGGAGAATAACTTGAACAGAGGAGGTGTTGACGGTCACTAAGAGTACTCTATTAAACCTACACCCGTGTCACAAGTCTCGGGCTCTGTTCGAAGTTATTCTCTCAGTCACGTTCGGAGTTATTCTGTGTTTCTCAATTTGAATATGACTCCAGTCTTTGTAGCTGCGTCGAAGGGATGTCCCCGCCATTCGACATACTTTAATTAGTATAAACTTAAGACACATTTTAATTATTTATTTATATGATTATATTTTAAGTAAATTTAAAATTATTTTACATGTGATGTCATTGATTTACCTCCTCAGTACTTGTGCCCAATTTTCAAGAACATCGACACCGCAATCTTTGGATACTTCGCCAGTGCCACTTAGCAGAGGTTCGTCACCATCTGTTGAATAATTGTTAAATAATTCGCAACCAAATGTCAAAATTAAGCGAAATGGAATTTTACTATCACAGTATAAAAACAACACACTTTTATAACATTATTATATCAGTCTGAAGTAACAATGTTACAAACGATCTGTACTGTTACCCGAGTCGGGCTCCGAGGGCGAGGGCGGCGCGGGCGCGGCGGACAGCGGCGAGGGCAGCAGGCTGGACAGCGACAGCGGCAGGTTCAGGCGCGACCGGTCCAGCTCGCCCGACGTCTCCACGCTCGCCACCTCGTACTGCAGCTGCCCCAGCGAGTCCACCGTCTGACAAATACAACAGGGCGAGGGCGGCGCGGGCGCGGCGGACAGCGGCGAGGGCAGCAGGCTGGACAGCGACAGCGGCAGGTTCAGGCGCGACCGGTCCGCGCTCTGCCGCCACCTCGCCAGGTCCACCGTGACAAATCACTGGCGGACGCAGGCAGCAGGCTTGACAGCGACAGCGGCAGGTAATAAGAACTCGTACTGCAGCTGCCCCAGCGAGTCCACCGTCTGACAAACGAAACAATGTGCGTAGTGTAGGCAGGTAGTGGAAAGGTATAGTATATTGAACTAACAATAATTTATGCGCTGATTTGACATTGACAATACAAAATATTCACCTCTTTCAAGTTGATGTAGAACTGCTGCACCAGCGGTCGTTTGGAGTAGTACCAGAACCTCTCTGTCGGCGGGTACACTTTCACCGGCGTTTCTACTACCAGTCTGGAACCACAAATAAATATTATGCTTACTATGCCAATGAAAGAAAACTTAGCTTTTCTTAACTTTAACCTCATATTGTGACGATGGATGCCTCGATCCACTCCTTTCTGTTCTCCACTTGATCAAAACACATTTCCTCAGTTGTCTCTAAGGTGCGAATTTTCCATGGGTGCATCATGCGTTCCACAATCATCTCACGTAATTCAATAGGATCCTCAAATGAAATCAATTAATAAATACAAGTATTTACTCGGGTTTTTTCTATAAATGTCTGATCTCGTAAACAAATACGTCTTGTCACAATTATCACATTTTTTACAGAAATCACTCTTTTTAATTTAGCAATGAATGTCTAGATCTCTTTATTAAACGCGTACAATGCACGATACACTGTAAACTGTTTCAAATTTTCCATTTTATCATATATATTTTCACGAAAACAAAATAATAACAAGACTCAATTCCACAGCTTTACAACGACAGTTTGACATTTCGTAACGCCAGAGTGTCCATACATTTACTATTGATATATGATGGGAAAAATACATGGAGCAATAACTTGTCGATGAAATATAATACATTATTTATTGATGTTATTGTTGTTATTTAATACTACTGATAAATATGCTCACGTTGGCTTCGCTAGGCTAAGACTTACTTTCAGAAAACAAAAATGAAATAAAAACTTTTCCGTAAAATACATGTAAATATAAATTTTCATAATGATCGGTCCAATAGTGTCTGGATCTATTCATTTCGTATGTAGAAACATGCTCTTCGATATACTTCTTCTACAAGAAATATCTATTAAAAATATATTACTTATTGATATCATAATAATTTTGGTATTTGTAACATACACCGTTAAGATCTTGTTTAATAATGTATGTCGAAGGAATTAGACTAGAGACTTACTGATTGCTGTAATATTGTGATAGATGTCATTGTTTATGGAAATGTTACCGTCTGTGGAAGTAATTATTTATGGTATGTCACGAGTTTGTTTATGAAAGTGATCAAAAGAGAACTAATTGTTAATCATTTAATGAGAGATATGAGATAGGCGCTTACTTGAAACATTGTGATAAGTTAAGTTAAATTCAATTTGATTTATGGCGTGTAATATTTTGTAATATATCATCTAATCATTTTTTAAGTTAGTGTATTCGCCTCCAATAGGATGTGATATAGTATTGCGACCAATCACGTCGGGGTCGCGACGCCATCTTGACTTGAAAAACAGCAGAGTGTGGGCAGTTTAGTTTGGTAGTTTTAAAAATAGTTTTAACGAGAGCTCATTGAGGTGAACCTTTGTGAAAGTGCTGTAAAGAACAAGTAAAGATGAGTTTCGTGAATCCACTGCTCTGATATTAAAAATAATGCCTTTTGTGTACCGTAATATTATCTATTTACAATAAACCTGTGTGAAGACAAAGACTTTCTTTTGTTTGCTGAAACCCTAGAAAAACGCCCACGAGACTAAGAACCGCTAAAGATGATATCAAGGAGAATGGTCCATCTCCGACATGTATATAAATACATATATAAAACGATATCTTAACGGTATCAATACCAATAACGTTATTATATTATACGATACCTGAACCCTTATTTATTTATTTATTTATATATTTATTTCAGACCACAAAGTCCATTTAGGGTTAGTAACAATGAAAACTTATAAACTATGTTAGTACTTACGAACTAAAACAGATTTAGTCCTCCGCGTGAGTTTCCACACCAGAGGACTATTCATGCAATCTCCCACCATCCGTAGGATACTGTTGCTGCTGCCGCGGACCTTAGCTAGCAGCGACGCGGATTTTTTTCTCCAAACAGAGTCAAAGGAATCTGTTCGCGCCGCCACAAACATAGAAGATTTTTTTTTTAAATCGAAGATGAAGAAGATGCACTACAAAAACGTGGCAGCAGCAACAGCACCCTAAAGGCGTTATTATATTGGACTCGCAGAGCATTATGACCCCTTTGCGAATACTGGACCCACAGGCTCGCTGAATGTAATGATGTACACACACACTTCACAGCGTCTGTGCACCGGGCGACTGACAACGCCCTGCGTTCCCTCTCCATATCCGCATCATCCCCAAAGTTTTCATTCACCAAATGAATTAATGTCTGATCTTTCATATTTCGATTTTTACAGTTTTCACGAAACATATTATTTATAATGATATTTTTGTTTTTTATATATTTAACAACTTTTTAACGTTACCAATGTCAATTATTATTGCGATACCTAAAAGCTAAATCACGAAATATTGATATTAATGTTATAAATGAATAACTGTATTTTAGGCATAATAATATATGTTAGCAGCGTTACCATCACCTCGATAAACTCCCACCCCTACAATTGTCTCTGGTTACGAGTCCGCCATTATTGACGCCATTAAGACATCTGAAGAAAAATTAGATATACGACTCTAAGAACTTGATTATTTATAATAAAGGTTTCCCACATTTCAGACATTCTCGTAACCCCCACAATTTAAATGTTTGCAAGTGTCAACTGCCTTCATGTTTGAATATTGTGATTATATGCAATGCAGACGCTACACTCACCGCAAGGGGTCTCGAATGCCTCTGATGACGAGGTCTAGCGCTAGCGACATGTAGGCCGGCGCCCCGTCGCCGCTCGCCACGTTGAAGGCGGCCAGCGCCGACTCGCCCGCGTTCCACAGCGCGCACACCGAGCAGCCGGAGCCGCCCGAGGAGCCGCTCACCTGTACACCAAATGTTTCACGCCATGCATTCATTTGTTCCGTCATTGTTGTTACTCTAGTTTATAACAAAGTGATAGCAACAGTGTCTCACCATTTCCAGCAGTTGCATATCGGAGTGTTTGACGCTCCGTCCGGGCGCCAGCAGTATTCCGAAGCACCTCTCGATGTACAAGCCGCCCGTGTACGAACACTGCACATTCATACAATCAATCAGAGAAAGGAGAACACGACACCCAAGGGACTAACCGACATACGCATACTCAGTAGTTTAATGCTACACGATATACAAAGCGATATAAATAAAAGTATGCGATTTGTCTTTGTCTGTTACGGCTAAATTGTTGTAATACAAGTCACCTGCAGGTCGTCGCAGTCCGCTTGCACATTGCTGGTGACCTGGGTGACGTTTATGGTCACTTGTTTGTCTATTCCCCCGCGCAGCTTGTAGCCGAGGCGCTCTTTGGGCACGTGGCTGAATGTGCCCTGGAAATGACGAAACGGTTTGAGTTGCGGTCAACCCATCAACGAACTTATCAAAGAGTTTTAAACAATTTACTCGTACTGTTCTTGTGAGATAGGACTTTGTACATAAAAATGAATATCTTTTTTTTGGTTTCATTAAAATTTGAAAAAGTGGTCAACCGAATTGAACATTTTATTTGTTCTATATCAGTTTGCCTAAACTTATTTTTTGACGTATGAAAATATAACGTTGAATTATATGCAAATTGAAGCGTTTCCTCACGTTATTTATTTATTTTTTGAATTTAATTTTAAAAAATTAAGACATTTTTGAATTTAATGTCATGCAAACGACCTAACTTGTTAGGAGTAGGATGAAATCCACACCATTTTCCGGCAGGATAGTTATTAGCCGTGGAAAGAAAATCTTAAAACAACCCGGTCATGGAGGGGGCAGCGCTGCGGCCGTCCACCAGTGACGCAATAGACAATAATAATAATAAAACGTTGTCACCTTAGCATCGGTCTCCTTGATATCCACAGTGCACTCGAGAACGTGCATGAGTTGCATGGGCGGCGCGGCGGGGCCCAGCCCCTCGGTGAGCGAGCCGGTCATGGAGGGGGCAGCGCTGCGGCCGTCCACCAGTGACGCAATAGACAATAATAATAATAAAACGTTGTCACCTTAGCATCGGTCTCCTTGATATCCACAGTGCACTCGAGAACGTGCATGAGTTGCATGGGCGGCGCGGCGGGGCCCAACCCCTCGGTGAGCGAGCCGGTCATGGAGGGGGCAGCGCTGCGGCCGTCCACCAGTGACGCAATAGACAATAATAATAATAAAACGTTGTCACCTTAGCATCGGTCTCCTTGATATCCACAGTGCACTCGAGAACGTGCATGAGTTGCATGGGCGGCGCGGCGGGGCCCAGCCCCTCGGTGAGCGAGCCGGTCATGGAGGGGGCAGCGCTGCGGCCGTCCACCAGTGACGCAATAGACAATAATAATAATAAAACGTTGTCACCTTAGCATCGGTCTCCTTGATATCCACAGTGCACTCGAGAACGTGCATGAGTTGCATGGGCGGCGCGGCGGGGCCCAGCCCCTCGGTGAGCGAGCCGGTCATGGAGGGGGCAGCGCTGCGGCCGTCCACCAGTGACGCAATAGACAATAATAATAATAAAACGTTGTCACCTTAGCATCGGTCTCCTTGATATCCACAGTGCACTCGAGAACGTGCATGAGTTGCATGGGCGGCGCGGCGGGGCCCAGCCCCTCGGTGAGCGAGCCGGTCATGGAGGGGGCAGCGCTGCGGCCGTCCACCAGTGACGCAATAGACAATAATAATAATAAAACGTTGTCACCTTAGCATCGGTCTCCTTGATATCCACAGTGCACTCGAGAACGTGCATGAGTTGCATGGGCGGCGCGGCGGGGCCCAGCCCCTCGGTGAGCGAGCCGGTCATGGAGGGGGCAGCGCTGCGGCCGTCCACCAGTGACGCAATAGACAATAATAATAATAAAACGTTGTCACCTTAGCATCGGTCTCCTTGATATCCACAGTGCACTCGAGAACGTGCATGAGTTGCATGGGCGGCGCGGCGGGGCCCAGCCCCTCGGTGAGCGAGCCGGTCATGGAGGGGGCAGCGCTGCGGCCGTCCACCAGTGACGCAATAGACAATAATAATAATAAAACGTTGTCACCTTAGCATCGGTCTCCTTGATATCCACAGTGCACTCGAGAACGTGCATGAGTTGCATGGGCGGCGCGGCGGGGCCCAGCCCCTCGGTGAGCGAGCCGGTCATGGAGGGGGCAGCGCTGCGGCCGTCCACCAGTGACGCAATAGACAATAATAATAATAAAACGTTGTCACCTTAGCATCGGTCTCCTTGATATCCACAGTGCACTCGAGAACGTGCATGAGTTGCATGGGCGGCGCGGCGGGGCCCAGCCCCTCGGTGAGCGAGCCGGTCATGGAGGGGGCAGCGCTGCGGCCGTCCACCAGTGACGCAATAGACAATAATAATAATAAAACGTTGTCACCTTAGCATCGGTCTCCTTGATATCCACAGTGCACTCGAGAACGTGCATGAGTTGCATGGGCGGCGCGGCGGGGCCCAGCCCCTCGGTGAGCGAGCCGGTCATGGAGGGGGCAGCGCTGCGGCCGTCCACCAGTGACGCAATAGACAATAATAATAATAAAACGTTGTCACCTTAGCATCGGTCTCCTTGATATCCACAGTGCACTCGAGAACGTGCATGAGTTGCATGGGCGGCGCGGCGGGGCCCAGCCCCTCGGTGAGCGAGCCGGTCATGGAGGGGGCAGCGCTGCGGCCGTCCACCAGTGACGCAATAGACAATAATAATAATAAAACGTTGTCACCTTAGCATCGGTCTCCTTGATATCCACAGTGCACTCGAGAACGTGCATGAGTTGCATGGGCGGCGCGGCGGGGCCCAGCCCCTCGGTGAGCGAGCCGGTCATGGAGGGGGCAGCGCTGCGGCCGTCCACCAGTGACGCAATAGACAATAATAATAATAAAACGTTGTCACCTTAGCATCGGTCTCCTTGATATCCACAGTGCACTCGAGAACGTGCATGAGTTGCATGGGCGGCGCGGCGGGGCCCAGCCCCTCGGTGAGCGAGCCGGTCATGGAGGGGGCAGCGCTGAGATCGCCCACAAGAGAGGATGCCATGGACCGCGGGATGCGCTCGAATGCTTTAGCAAAACAGCCTGTTACAAAAATGAAAATGAAATGAACTATTAGTATATATTATTATTTTAAACCGACGAAAAAAAACGGAGGAGGTTCTCAATTTGATACGTATATTTTTTTTATTTTTATGTATGACCACACTTAACTTTTTAGAGTTGTCCCATTTTAATAATTCTTTTATGATTAAAAAGGGCACACTTCCAAGGTGGTCACATTGTCATCATGTTAGGATCTGATGATGATATCCTGAAAAATTTAAGGAACTCTTCAAATTTTATAGGCACACTTGCAGCGATTTCAGTTTTTGTGTAAGTATCGGTAGCTTTTTGGCTACCAGTGCCGTATAATATACTATGAGGGTATAGTACGAGTAGGTTACGTGTCGGTAAATCACTAAAAAGTGAGAAAAACAAAAAATAGAACCGACTCAAGACGCACTAAAAAGTAAAAAATAACTGCGTCATTTAGTTGCTTTAATTTACTTAAGCATATCTATGAGTCGGTGACAGCCAAGGTTTCTACTTTAAGGGCGTTACCTAGAACCCAAAAACTGCTTTACTACGTAAAATAAATGTTCCTTAAACTTGCTGGCACCGACTGCATAGATATGCTTAAGTAAATTAAAGCAACTAAATGACGCAGTTATTTTTTACTTTTTAGTGCGTTTTGAGTCGGTTCTATTTTTTGTTAAAATTGTTTATCAAAAGTGAAATTGAGTAACGTTGAACATTTTTGGCGCAGTTTGTTGTGGGCTCTGTTCAGGCTGAGGCGCGTTTGGGACCCTTATCACTTTAATGTTAAGTTTGCGAGTTTAACTGTATGAATGCTTATATTTATAATCAGCCGATGGAGTCTACGCGTGGCCTCGTGCAAGGCCACCAAGGTCTTCATATGTACCCATAACATATAATTACTTAATGAAGTTTACTGTTACAAATCAGTAATACTATTAACAAACCAAAGTCATTAATAATGTTAGTCAATTAATTATAAGTCGAAACATTATTAAAATTGTCTCTACATATATAGTTTAATAGTTTATAGTATTGATTGAACAGTAAAATAAAAGACAGACTGAAAAGTCATATTTTGTAAACATCAAAAAGCAAAAATCCTGTGCTATGAAAGAGTGCGGCCAAGGTATTAATCGAATAAATGTAAACGAAGGACCTTCATGTCGAGGCGGGCGAGTATTATCTCTATCATTATCTGTCGTAAGCAAAATTGTTGGCAGTTTTTCAAAAATGATTAATTTCTTTTCTTTTGTTTCGATGGCTCAACTACAGAAGGGAATTGGGAATTTTTAACTGAGACCTCTACAATAGGTTCCTAAACGTCGAAACTCAAACCCTGTAACCTTGTAAACGTTTGCAGATCTTTAGCGTTGGCACCACGTCTGTTTTTATTGATAACTCGCAACACTCCCAACGTTAATCAACAAAATAATGTGGGCGTAAACACTGATCAAGTATAAGGTCGCTTCTGCAAGGACATGTTGTACTTTCTATTCAATTTATTCTACTTCATGACCGATCAGAAAAACTAGGATTAGGTAATTAAATGGACGTTGTGGTGATGACAGAAAAAATCAGCAAATGACATTTTAACTAAATATTTTATAATACAAATAATATTTATTGAAAAAAGAGGTCTATACTAAAGCCAAAATCAATGTGGAAAGCATATCAACAAACAAATTTAAAATGATTGTAGAAAATGCAACACGTTTTATGCCTGATAAATTTAAAATTGTATTTTGTTTTTTATAAAATCTTATTTAAAAGATATTGAATATATTAATTAGTTTTAAGCTTACTAATCTAATTTATTGTCATGAATTCGTCATTAACAAGTTATTTAAAAAAATAGGTGCAAAATGACTAGTGATTTCTACCTTCATTTTTAATTTGTTTGTGATAAGCATTCTCCATCGAGTTTGACTGTAGCATAGTCTTAGAAATGTTGCATCATAAGATTACATTTCAGATAAACAAACTCCAATCAAGCCCTCACTTTGGATATTAACAAATAATAAAAAAATATTTAGAAAATTATGTAAATACGCTCGCTCAACGCTCAAGAGGTCAACAATACAATTACTATATTATTTAGTATACATACCTTGTTTATACCTTGCAAATAAAATGATGGTTAAATAACCTTTAAACGAATATCGTAACAGGAATATTTGGCCAAAACACTCAACCAAATTAAAGTAACGGGTCACAATAAAAACAATAATCACACGGAAAAAATATAGTTTCACACAGTTGAATGTTAACAATAGCCGACGTATAAAAACGTGTAGCGTGCGTTCGGCAGTTCGGCACTAATGCCATACTTTGTGAAACGGACAATCCAGTGTTGAGATAAGAGTTCGGCGACCTTATTCTTATTCACGAAAAAGCCGATTTCAAAACAATCACATATTTTTGTGATTTTCTTCTTATACAATCTGTTCTAGATACAGGAATTATCACTTGTGATCTCTATCAAATTTCATTTTGTATTGGTGTCCTTAATGAATCGTCAGGAAAGTATTATTTCCTACATTATTGTAAAGTTATGGTGATAGGTAAAGTGCCGAAAACATCAAATCAAACTATCAACAATCAAATAATGCCTAGTCTGAATTAAAACCATGAACAACAAACTGTGCCAGGTGTTTTTACTGTTCATTTAGCTAAAACATATTTACCATACCTTTATATTTAGTAACGTGGGAACTCTTAAAGTAAACACACTAACATCACAATCGTATGAAGATGTTAATTTACTAATTACACTTTAGTTAAGCATTTAAATAAAAGTTAAAGTCCACAAATATATAGGCAGCGACAATAGTACAAGTTATATTGTTTCAAATCTAATAAACTGGTGCCACAAATATATAGGCAGCGACAATAGTACAAGTTATATTGTTTCAAATCTAATAAACTGGTGCCACAAATATATAGGCAGCGACAATAGTACAAGTTATATTGTTTCAAATCTAATAAACTGGTGCCACAAATATATAGGCAGCGACAATAGTACAAGTTATATTGTTTCAAATCTAATAAACTGGTGCCACAAATATATAGGCAGCGACAATAGTACAAGTTATATTGTTTCAAATCTAATAAACTGGTGCCACAAATATATAGGCAGCGACAATAGTACAAGTTATATTGTTTCAAATCTAATAAACTGGTGCCACAAATATATAGGCAGCGACAATAGTACAAGTTATATTGTTTCAAATCTAATAAACTGGTGCCACAAATATATAGGCACCGACAATAGTACAAGTTATATTGTTTCAAATCTAATAAACTGGTGCCACAATGGTGCCACAAATATATAGGCAGCGACAATAGTATATATAGGCAGCGACAATAGTACAAGTTATATTGTTTCAAATCTAATAAACTGGTGCCACAAATATATAGGCAGCGACAATAGTACAAGTTATATTGTTTCAAATCTAATAAACTGGTGCCACAAATATATAGGCAGCGACAATAGTACAAGTTATATTGTTTCAAATCTAATAAACTGGTGCCACAAATTCCGGCTGTGGAATAAAACTCCTAACTTATCAATACTAATATTATAGTAGGGTAAATTTTGTTTGTAAGTTGATAAAGCCTAATCTTCGGAACTGATTTAATTTAATTTTCTATTCAGTTAAAAGGCTATTTCCGAGTGATAGCTGTAAATTTAATTTGTATCACTTATACTAATTAAATTATTATTACCATTTTTTCCCAGAAGTTGTTGGCGTTCTCTTGTTAGGTTGTAACTAATAAGGTCAGAAACCAGAATAAGGCCGGCGTAAAACAATATATCACGTTATCTACAAAGTAACAACAGTGACAGCCTGTTGTGATCACTTGTGAGCTTGTGTTCGACCGCTAAACCGTGTTATGATACGAGCGAACCAGATATAGATAAACATTTTAGTTAAACGTAAAACACTACATACTGTACTAAAGCCAAACTCAAATCACTAGTTAATGACGAATTCATGACAATAAATTAGTATAGATTAATAAGCTTAAAAGTAATTAATATATTCAATATCTTTTAAATAAAATTTTTTAAAATAACAAAACATAATTTTATATTTAGTAGGCATAAAATATGTTGCATTTTCTACCTTCATTTTAAATTTGTTTGTTGACAAGTATTCTCAATCGAGTTTGGCTTCAGTATAGAGGACGCCCGCGATTCGATTTGCAAGAAAATAAGGGTAAACTCTTATTTAAAATTATAACAATCATTAACAGAGCAACTGCAGAGTTTCTTGCCGGCTCTTCTCAGAAGAATGTGCTTTCCGAACCGATGCTACAGTTCACTACTGTCAGAGTTAGCTTTACAAAAGTGCTTGTATAAACAACAGCCTATGCCTTGAAATAAAAATAAATGAATTTAATTTGATTTGACTTTAATTGACTACAGGTATTACCTACTTATTATTAAAAAATCTCACCGTTCAAAGAGAATCTCCTTTCAATAAACAATTATCACTGTACGTGTCACTGTTAACCTGATGATAACTACATTCATTCGTGATTATTTGGACATCTGTACATTGTAACGCAAATACTAAAATCATTTCAATCATTCGTAATGGATGAGTAAATAGCCGCTTCGCCGGCGAGTGATTGCAACATTGAACCTTATGTACATTATAATAATATTGAAGTTTAGTTTAGCAAATCATTGATGGGATATAATAGACATGTTTCGTTATGTGCCGGCATGCACTCTACACGTTACACTACAGCGCCAGGCCTCCCTCCCTGCTCTCTGATAGAGGAGATGACAGATGACTCACCACAATACTTCATGCTGCATGCTTCAATGCAATTCGGTGGGCTTAGTGTGATAACAAGTCTTTAACAATCAAATGTCAATGATAACGATAGTGACCGGCTGTGATCTTTCACTGAAAATTTCATGGAATAAAGAAATAAATATATGTCACAGCCTGAATTAGGATCAGGAGCCAGGAGCTCAAGATCGGAGTTTATATTTGGTAATAACTGGACAATCGAAGTAATCGCTTCACTGCGCATATCCAAGTGTGTATGTGTGTAATTTTAAAACAATTAGGTGGTTATTCAATAATGTGGTTTAAAGTAAAGATTTATCACATTATACAATAATGTACAGGAAACCATAAATGCATTGTAATGTTGTACACCTACTGAACACCTCATAGCAACATTTTGCTAATTTAAGTTATAATAAAATAATGTTTATTAGTTCGAATATATTATTTATATTCACCTCATCCACCAGTAAGCCTTATTCACTTCTGGGCTTTGCTCCTGATTGGACTTTATTAATGGACACGTATGAAAAGCACTATAAAATCCCGGAAGACTTAGCTATTACGACATCTAGACCGGACATATTTCTTTTTTCCAAACAAATCAAACGTATAGTACTTGTTGAGCTTACAGTGCCGTGGGAAACAAACATCCCTAAAGACCATGTATTCAAAGTGAATAAATACTATGACCTTACTAATGAACTAACCAAAAATGGCTATGTGGTTAGTTTATACGCGGTAGAAGTGGGTGCGAGGGGTATACCAGCGAAGTCTCTCTACAACCTGCTAAAAGACCTTGGCCTTACTAGAAGTGCAGTAAGCTCCATATTGGAACGAGTGTCCAAAGCTGCACTAGTAGGGTCCTTCCGAATTTGGCTGGGCAGGGAGAATAACTTGAACAGAGGAGGTGAGTGTTGACGCGCGTCACAAAGGGTGCCCTTAAACCTACACCCGAGTCACAAGTCTCGGGCTCTGTTCGGAGTTGTTTTCTCAGCCACGCGATGGACCCCCACCCGCACGGTGAATCCATGGAATGCTAAGATATTCGTCTCTCTCTCTCTCTCTAAAGAAATTAATTAAATATTAATTATAGGTATATAAATAAATATTATATTATAGGTTATAGAACAAATAAATATTATAGGACGATGCTCAAAGGCGACTCTACATCTTTGACCATTTAATGATTTGATAGTCGCCACTCATGAAGTGTCTCCTAAACTTCGCGCGAATTACATCGCCCATGCGCCGGCACGCCGCACGCCAGACCCAACGCCCAGGACTAACTCATTCACCAATACTGCTGAACTTTAAGATCGGAAAAATTCCTTGGTCTCGCCGTGACCAACACGAGGCAGCAGTCGGCCATGCGTATGACGATATAATACATAAAAAGACGACTTACTTGACACTTGGTTGACAGCTTCAGCGATATGGCATCTGAACACATGGCAGCGGTACACCGCGGACTCCTTGGTCTCGCCGTGACCAACACGAGGCAGCAGTCGGCCATGCGTATGACGATATAATACATAAAAAGACGACTTACTTGACACTTGGTTGACAGCTTCAGCGATATGGCATCTGAACACATGGCAGCGGTACACCGCGGACTCCTTGGTCTCGCCGTGACCAACACGAGGCAGCAGTCGGCCATGCGTATGACGATATAATACATAAAAAGACGACTTACTTGACACTTGGTTGACAGCTTCAGCGATATGGCATCTGAACACATGGCAGCGGTACACCGCGGACTCCTTGGTCTCGCCGTGACCAACACGAGGCAGCAGTCGGCCATGCGTATGACGATATAATACATAAAAAGACGACTTACTTGACACTTGGTTGACAGCTTCAGCGATATGGCATCTGAACACATGGCAGCGGTACACCGCGGACTCCTTGGTCTCGCCGTGACCAACACGAGGCAGCAGTCGGCCATGCGTATGACGATATAATACATAAAAAGACGACTTACTTGACACTTGGTTGACAGCTTCAGCGATATGGCATCTGAACACATGGCAGCGGTACACCGCGGACTCCTTGGTCTCGCCGTGACCAACACGAGGCAGCAGTCGGCCATGCGTATGACGATATAATACATAAAAAGACGACTTACTTGACACTTGGTTGACAGCTTCAGCGATATGGCATCTTCAGCGATACATCTGAACACATGGCAGCGGTACACCGCGGACTCCTTGGTCTCGCCGTGACCAACACGAGGCAGCAGTCGGCCATGCGTATGACGATATAATACATAAAAAGACGACTTACTTGACACTTGGTTGACAGCTTCAGCGATATGGCATCTGAACACATGGCAGCGGTACACCGCGGACTCCTTGGTCTCGCCGTGACCAACACGAGGCAGCAGTCGGCCATGCGTATGACGATATAATACATAAAGAGACGACTTACTTGACACTTGGTTGACAGCTTCAGCGATATGGCATCTGAACACATGGCAGCGGTACACCGCGGACTCCTTGGTCTCGCCGTGACCAACACGAGGCAGCAGTCGGCCATGCGTATGACGATATAATACATAAAGAGACGACTTACTTGACACTTGGTTGACAGCTTCAGCGATATGGCATCTGAACACATGGCAGCGGTACACCGCGGACTCCTTGGTCTCGCCGTGGGACCAGGTGAACGCGAAGCACGAGGCGACGGGCGAGCCGGCCGCCCCTCGCGCATAGAACGATATCCTGTTCACTGCGTAGCGAGTCATCACGCTGTTCGTGGCCGCTTGGTACAACCTGTGGAGATTCACCATTAGCACTCTCTAGTCACGCTGGACCACCAACCGAAGGGCAAGCTGGCGGTGCTCCGCGCCTGGACGATATCCTTTCAATCTAATTGTGGGTACTTGATACCTGTAGAGATTAATTTCTAACTGTGTATTTGCTGTAAGGTAACAAACGTGACCGCAGCAACGGGAGGTCGAGGCAAGCGTAGACGCTTTGCCCGGGGAGATATATGATACCAATATGTATTGTAAAAATGACAGTGGCCAGAAATCAGGCGTCTGGCCACTATCAGACGTAAAATTTTGAATGGGCAGCAAAAACTAACACTAAAGTCAGTTTTGATCTCAAACTAGAATGCCGTTACGTGCAAACGGCGTGACACTTGGTATTCAAATTAAGTGTTTATCAAATAGCCTTTGATTCATGGCTATATATCTATACTAATATTATAAAGAGGTAAAGTTTGTAAGTTTGTAAGTTTGTAAATAAAGTTGTGTCGGGGCTAATCTTCGGAACTACTGATCCGATTTTAAAAATTCTTTCACCAGTAGAATGCTACGTTATCTGTGAGTATCATAGGCTATATTTTATATTTGTATTGTATATATTACCCGAGTTATCACAGTTATTGTAGCGCAAGTCGGATCGCAAAAATCTGTTAAATTTGCTTTTTACGGATACGCTGCCTTAACTATTGGATATAATTAAAAACATTGTATGAAAACTTTATGCAACTTAAAACGTTCTACAAAAAAGTCCGCGATAGCATATATCTTTTATATTTTGGCAGATATATAACTTTTTGTGTTTTAAAAAATAATTTAATTCATATGCTTACGTTTACGTCATTATTTATACAACTAAACTTAAATCCTTATCAAAATAAATTGTTTAATAATCACAAGGATATTATAGAGATAAGATTTGCCTTTTACAGTATGTTAATTAGTTATACAGTTTCGGAGATATTACAAAATTTCTAAAAAACAACTCTGCCGCTAAATCGTCCAAATTAAGTTGACCTTCTCCGTGTTATGTTATACGCACTGAATAAGGGTCAACATTTTGTTACTAATATTCTTTGATAATTCGATCTTTGATCTTCTCTTTCAATTTATTTGGCATGGCAGACCATATTTATATAATATACGAAAAAGTTTGTTCGTTTGTTTAAACGGGCTAATCTCGAGATCTGCATGTCGGATTGTAAATTATTTTGTTTATTATGAAAGCTAGACTCAAAAGTGAAAAAGACTATTTAATACAAGCTATACACACAGTACAGCTTGCCATAAATATATATTGTTAGTGTTAATTGAACTGTAATATCGTACAATGTTTAACAAAAATGTAGATCTTTAGTACACGGGACGGGACGGAGGATATTGTCTCACGGGAAACTATAAAAAAGTTGAATTGAGAGGGGTAGCGGGGAAAGAGCACACTTTATATGAAAGTCTGTCTTTAAAATTAAAAGGGTACCTAAGAGGTTTTCACGCGGACGAAGTCGCGGGCGACTGCTATATAGCTATAATGACGTAGGCGAGCGCTAAGAAACGTTTTTTCTAATGCTCACCTACTTAAGGGGTCAAACGGGAGCTCAAGTCTACACCAAGTTTCACGCGGACGAAGTGGCGGGCTTCCGCTAGTTTATACACAGAAGAAGTACTCACACAACGAGCCCCTGAGAGCACACCGGGATGGATATGGACACGGCTATACCGTCTCTGTTCTCGGGCATGGAGCTCAGCTCCTGCATGATGCGCTGGATGTCCGCCTCCGACTTGGGATCGGCGATGTTCTGCGCGCCCAGGTAGCTGACGCCGCAGAACACCGTGCACTCCTGGTCCACGTCTGACACTGGAAACAAATATTCTCATAAGCAACATAAAAGCGCAGTGTCGATCGACCCCACGAGGAGGAACGACATAAAGCGGTTTGTCCATGGTGTTTGGAAGCTCTCAGAGGAGACCTATGTACAGCAGTGGACGCACATACCACTACACAATATGAAACAAACTCCCCCGCTGCGTCTCTCTGTCTGTACGCGATACACTCAAAGACTACTCGGAGGTCATTTAGCGGTTGTCACCTACACATTGTGATTCGTGAGCTGTATCGCTACAGGTATAGAAGATCAGGGGACTTGTTTGTGATTGTAATCACCTTCGTCGTCGCTTTCAATGGGCTTCATGTGGTCGTGTTTCTCCGTGGGCGACGGAGTGGAGGTGTCCGCGGCGGCAGACCCCTCCACTACTTCGTAGAACTTTGAACCGCCGACATGCCGGCACGAGTCCTGCACAGACAAGGTGGAAGTGTAGCGAATAGCAAACTCCTCTCCGTGTCGTTGAGAAGTTACAGGACAAAAAAACAATGATCAGTTTAAGTAGTATAAAGATCTATATGTTTTAGTGTTCTTAATGTAATTAAAAAGATAACTTATTTTAACTAATATAGTGTATGAATAAATAATTATTCATTAATTTGACATTTTTTCCCAACGAACCCAAGATTTATTTTACCTACGATACGATTAGTTGTATTATTATTAAATTAAAAGTAAGATTGAGGCAGTCAGCGCATACTTCGTATTTGTACCTATGACTGTGACAAGCACGGTACAATGGACACCCACGCAATGCTTGTGGTTCTAAACACATCGGCATATTCAGCGGAACATAAAAAAGGTATAGTTTTATTTTAAAATCTACTTACTATACTTCTTTTGTTATTTAAAGTTTCATTTGTTTTACTTAAAATGAGATCACATTAAGAACAGATTTAGCGAGTAAAGGCTATTTGTGGAAAATGGTACATTTTTTAACTTTTCATGTAACTGGGAAAAGTGAAAATTAATATTAAAATAACAATTAATTAAATTAGAAAAATGGTGAGTAATATCCCGTATTTCCTCCACGTGCTCTTATTAAAGTTTCTACCTGTCTGGGCATACTGAGAATGATGTTATCGATGGTCTCCTGGGATAGTCTGCGCCATTTCTTAACTACGGCGATTCGCAGTTCACCCACGTTGGCAAGAGCTGGAATTCTGGACTTAACTTTTCTTTTCAGCGAGTCCCAAACGTGCTCTATTGGGTTCATATCCCGTGATCTCGCCGGCCACTCCAAAACAGTGATATTCATATCATTAAGATAAGCTTGAGTTACCCGAGCGGTATGCGGCCGAGCATTATCCTGCATAACAACAAAATCGTCACCGACATATGGGGCGAACGGTGCGACATTTTCTTCTAAAACTTGTCTGATATAGCGGTCTGCAGTCAGACTCCTTCTGTCAATCACTACCAAGTCTGTGCGAGCTCCCAAACAAATGCCCGCTCAAACCATTATTGATCCACCACCGTATGCAACTGTAGTTTCAAAAATTTGTCTGAATGTATCGTTCTCCTTTGCGTCTGTATATTCTCTCCCTGCCGTCAATTTGATTTAAGAGAATTCTGCACTCATCACTAAACAATACCTAACCATTGGTCCGCGTTCCAAAGTCGATGTTCCTGAGCAAAAGTTAACCTGTTTCAACGATGATTTACCTCGAGCCTTGGAGCCTTGGCGGGCACAAATGAACCCAAACCAGCTTCTTCGATCCTTCTTCGTACCGTACGCTCACTAACGGTTACACCCCGCACTGCTTCTGACTCATGTCGGGCTCGGACGGCCGTCAAACGGGAGTAGCTACGTACACGAAGCTGAATGAAACGATCATCCCTACTCGAAGTGAGTCTTTTTCTGCCTTGTCCTGCTCTTCTCACATAAGTACCGGTCTCACTGAACCTGCGATGGATCGTTGAAACTGGTCGACGAAGATCTTTGAATATCACTCTGTAGGTTTAACCATTTCTTCGCATTTCGAGTGCCCTGGCAATCTCAGTTGGGGTCAAGTCAGGCATAATTCAGTCCTCAACTCCAGAAAGATACGCGATTAAAAAAAATTAACAAAAAACAGTATTTCAATAAAATTTTAAATCAAACTCAGAAGGAAGAAATACTCGATGTTCGCTCCAGATAAGGTGTATTTGAATAAAATTAAAACAATTGCATAAAATGTGATGTTCAGTAGGTTTATTAATTTCAAAATATTTCTTTTTAAATTAAATGACGTACAAACCAGCCAACAACCTTATATGATACTGATATCAAACCCTTTCTTATGTTCCGCTAAATATTCCGGTGTGTGTATAACATCTGTTATATTATAAACGAATTAAAATATAATACACATACAAAGTCTTTGTGTCGTGATGGTGTCTTGTGTTCTTACGAGTGCACATACATAAAAAGACATCAATCAGCCAGTTCTTAACACATTACATTTTTAATTATGTAACCTCTCAGTACATCATAACTCTTCACAAAGGTAATTCATGATATACTTTCCAAGTAGAGAATTTGGCTCCATTATAATAGAAGTTTTAGGAGCACAATTTAGCAAACAAAAAATCGAAAAACAAAATCCTAAGTTCCTCCGACATTTTGAATCATAAAAAATTAAATTGTCTGCTGCTTACTTGAATCATCGTTATTTTTAAGGAAGAAAGTTAAATCCTACAGTCGACTTAATGTTAGGTGGGCATGCTATTTGCTTTTTATTAACTTCTTATAATGTAATCAAGTACCACATTCCAGCCGGAAATAATTATTTTAACTAGATTAAAGGTATTTTTTGATTATTTACCGAAAAATTTATATAGGAACATAAAACGTTAAAATAGGCGATACCAGGCCGGCAGAGTATGAAGCCACATTTGATTTGATCGATATAGTTTATGGCTAGACCAGACGTTCTTTGAACTTTTTGAATTGAACAAAGACTAAATCTCCCTGATTTAGCACGTCTCTTAACTGAGGTATGTGTTACAGGACACGCCCTGCGCAGACGTTCCCCGTCCGAGGGCATCTTCAACCGACTCAGACTCGACCTGGCAACACTTTAGCGCTGGCCTGTGCACCCGAGACTAACTAATAATAACAAATTAAATTAGAACCTTATACACCACGTGCGAAGTTCTCCCGTAAGTCATTATGAACACTTTCAAAGAATCACTTGAACAAAAAAAAAATAAAACTCTAGAAAATTAATAAATCCTACAACAAATTTGTCCTTCGTCAACGTTCAATGGCCGTCATCGGTTGAATACCAAACAGTAAACAGTGCAACTGATTCACCCAGCCCACTGCCTACTGACGCCCAACTTATCGTATGGACGGTTAGGTATTTCAAGAGTTGCGTCACGTTTTAATTATACTGTCTCTGATAATGCTCTAATTTATATTACAGAAGCTGTGTAGAGCTTTTGTGACTATTGACGCAAATGTCCTAGGTGTAGATGTTTATGTGAATCACAGCCGGTAGTTTTCTGAAAGTACTTATGTACGTAATATTTTTTTATTATTTGAACAGTTTTACTAACTCTCCCTATTAAACATTTTTTGCAAAGAGGTCACAGTAAGTTAATTGATTTAATTAATTGCATAGGAAATAAATTTTGCAACTTATTGAGCACCTAACAAACCCAACGAATTTGTGTGGTGACGCTAAAGTATTCGAGAAAATGTCGGATCAACGCGCTTTCCAGGACATCAGACCTCGTGACCACTTCGAAAGGAAAATCAAATGGAAAGAGTCAGCAAAAAAACACCGCAGTTGTTCTTTTCAAATATATCATTTTATTTCTCGCGTCAAGGTCTAAACGTTACTACTACGAACAATCAGGCAATCAGTCTTTGAAAATGAATATTTTCTGAATCTGGGACATCGTTTCATCAGGTCGAGACAAAACGCATTGAGTTCAGATGCTTCTAACATCTGTGCAAAACGTAAGAGAGCATCTCATCTTCCAGACGTTAACCTTCATCACTAATTGCGGAAACGTGCGAAATTCCAAATCTAATTATTTCTGTATGATATCACTCGGTAACGCTAAAACCACAGACATTCCTAATAGCTCATTACACGATAATAAGGAAAAAAACACTAATAAGGATAAGTGTGTTTGCCTGTGAATGTGTGACTATGACATAACACAATATATAAGGGTGTCAAATCGTAAATCGCTGACTACGTCTTTAACTCTCTTCAGTTTGTTAGAAAGTTTCATCATTATAAGCTTATTAACGGCCAACTGCTTCGGCAGACCCTTGCTACTCCTCGAGACAGAGGACATATGGAGCCTTTGACACACATGCACAAACAAGACAAAACAAGACTTGTAAGTCTTTATCTTGTCTTTTGAACTATAAGGAAAACACTAAATGCATATATACATAGCCACACGGAGAGACTGACACACGATCACCCTTCTCGCAGTTTAAGGGTTGAAGACTAGTCAATAATTAGCCAATAAGACAGTGAAATACGATTAAATGGAACGTCAGCAGGGAGTGCGAGTGTGCGAGTGACACCGAGGCGCTCCGGCGACGAGCCGAATGCGCGCACAATACACGGAACCGAAACAACTGGACAATTAGCGTGCACGGGCGCGGGTCGGGTCACCTAGTCGTCTACTTACTACGAGAACAACTCAATTGCCTGTCATCTTTATCAATTTGTCCAGCGCTAAATTAACTTCCATTACGTTTACTGAAATGCCTGACAGGCGTTTTCAATGACCTATTTATTTGTAACCTGTAATCGGTCGCCCTGCGGGTCCAGTGGTCGGCCTGTGCAGCTCTGGAGCACGAGGTCCTGGGTTCGAATCTTGATAATATTAACCTATTGTTTTTCGCAAGAAGATCACAACATAGAGTAAGATTCGTTACACCTGCTTGCCCCGGTGAGCGCCTTTAACCGGCGCCCGTCGTCACAATACACACGAAAAAACTCAATGCGCATAAAATTAAAATAATTTTTTCTTTCCGAAAGAAAAAGGGTTAAAATGAGAGACGAATATCTTAGCATTCCATGGATTCACCGTGCGGGTGCCGGGTCCATCGCGTAGCCGAGAGAAAAACTCCGAACAGAGCCCGAGACTTGTGACACGGGTGTAGGTTTAAGGGCACCCTTAGTGACGCGCGTCAACACTCACCTCCTCTGTTCAAGTTTTTCTCCCTGCCCAACCGAATTCGGAAGGACCCTACTAGAGCAGCTTTGGGCACTCGATCCAATATGGAGCTTACTGCACTTCTAGTAAGACCAAGGTCTTTTAGCAGGTCGTAGAGACTTCGCTGGTATACCCCTCGCATCCACTTCCACCGCGTATAAACTAATCACATAGCCATTTTTGGTTAGTTCATTAGTAAGGTTATAATATTTATTCACTTTGAATACATGGTCTTTAGGGATGTTTGTTTCCCACGGCACTGTAAGCTCAACAAGTACTATACGTTTGATTTGTTTAGAAAAAAGAAATATGTCCGGTCTAGATGTCGTAATAGCTAAGTCTTCCGGGATTTTATAGTGCTTTTCATACGTGTCCATTAATATAGTCCAATCAGGAGCAGAGAACAGAATTGAATAAGGCTTGCTGGTGGAATTTGTACTTGAGTCTGCTTTAACGAAGTTAGTTTGTCTTTTATTCGTCGTCAACCCATTTTGAGCTCTAGCTACTGAAAGGCTTATAGCTCCACGTATGATTTCTAGTACTCTGTCGTGGCGGCGTGAGTACCTTGCATCCTAACAATAAGTGCCTTGCAGACCCCAACCCGGTTACTCTGATTTGGGAGAGTCAGTTGAAAGGCATTAAGATAATTTGAATAAGGCATGAGCCCCTGCCATAAATTCTTTGTAAAATTGAAGCCTAGAGTCAAGTTTTCCGGCACCTCTTTCACGTCTTTGAGAAGTGATGCAACTAGTTCGTCCTGGGACTTAACTAAAATGTGCGTTCTGGTAACCCTGAGGTGTTTATAGAGTTTCGATGGCCTTTTAAGTTTTAACCCAAAATTATTGTAATCTCTGAATAGAGTTAAAGGGTCAGCCGAGAGTGCTAGACCAAACCAAGACTTCAATGTTTTTATGACATTTGCATCTAGTTTTGCCAGATGGGTTCTGCCAATATCATAAACGAGGAATGGCCAAGTCAAACGTGAAGTGAGATAGTTGTCATAGACCCACGCTTTTTATATATTGTTAATGGGCTGTTGGTCTACCTTATAAAGGTCATTTATGAAGTTATCAACAACTACCTCAAGGGATGGAGTACGTCCTTTGTAATCAATCTTTCTACCGAGGAACTTAAAAGGCACAGAACCAAAGGCATTTTCTAAGTTTATCCAGCAGATCGTAATTTGCCTTTCATATTTTCTAGCATCCTTGAGACTTTCGCCTAAAAGTGAATTGTGTTCCAGGCAACCAGAAATCCCGGGCAAAAACCCTTTCTGGTGATTAGGCCTAAAATACCTATTGTTTATCATGTACTTTGTCATTTTTGTTTGCAATATACTGAAAAATAATTTTGAATACTCTATAAAATATTACGTACAAAATATTGTTTTTAAATCACTTTAAAAGTACTGTTTAAGCGATAAAACTATATACTTCTATTATGTAAAAATGACATTACTATTAAAGATAATCATTGACATATTAATACTATGGACTTCGGGTCAGCGATAAAAAGTGTCCGAACCAAAAGTAAGCCAAAACGCGAAATGACTTCCAATCGCAATTCAGTCTCATATTAGCTGACTGACAGAATACACGTCAATTATGCCGTAATGTGATATAAAAAACTTGCAGGAACTACCCGAGTAAGGTGAGAAAAGAAGATGGTGTACCATATTTTCAGTAAGTAAATATTTACTGATGATTTTAAAGTATTATTTTGCTTTGAAACAGGCTATTTTATTAAAATTTTAATAAACTATAGAAACGAATTGCATAACCAACCAAAATGAACAAAAGTATCTATCTGTCCTTTTCCCATACGCTACCCGTGTAAAGGATAGAAGGAGTGCAATATGTTTATCTAATTAACCACATTTAGTTCGGATCTGCCGTGAGCAATAGAATGTTTTAGAACAACGACTGCATAGAGTTATTTTGTTGTTTAACATTTGAATTATTTAATTACTTAATTTTTGAATGAAAATAATTTGATTATTTTCAATTCAAAATTTTTTATTTTTTATGTCAACTTTTATGTTTTATGTCATGAATATTAATCAAATAACTTTTACCATAATGGTATATTAATTTGATAACTATAAGAATTATCTACATGAAATTAGGAACAGTTATTTAAAAAAGTGATCTAACGTCATTGAAGTAAAAAATATATTTTCAGTTTAATTAAAAAGAGGAAAATATCGAGAACTTAAAATTTCAAAGTAAAGAACTATGTCGAGTGGCATGTCATTTTGTACATTAGTGGATTTGGTTTGTAATTAATTATTATTATAACTAATTATTATTTTATACAAGATAATTACAACAATTATTATTTGGTACAAGATTTATCCCAGCATATAGAGGTCAGGGATATGTAAATATAAATTAAATTTGCTGTAAATATAATATATAAATATAAGATGCAAAAAAATTTGAAAGCTACCGACTCCACACCATTTATGTTGTCCTATTTTCACGAGAAACTGTCATGTCAAAAAAAGGCTGCCATGGTAACCGTCAATCGAAGCTGATTACTTATTGCATGCAATTAGACCGTTGCAAATTAGACTGTATAACAATACGATAAGACATACATTACAATGTTATTTTGTGTATAAAAACATAAATACATCCTATTGTGTATAAAATATCTTGGGACACTTTTGACGTAAATTTTGCATTAGACCCGAAGTCCATAGTATTAATATGTCAATGAAGATAATACTAAAATAAAAAACGAACGCTTAACGCTCCGACGAGACTTACGGACACAATGGAAACAGGAATAATGCCCCGAATGAGAAATGTCATGCGAAGTAGGCCGAAACGATGACATCGGTTCGGGAAAATGTCGCGGAAAGAGGACGGATAAAAACAAAATGAAGAAAAGTGTTAGTTTAACTTGTACAATAGATATTTAATATAAGGACAGGAAAGATTGTGAGATTTCGAAATAAGTTTTGGCTACAAACTTAGATCCTTTCCTTACATATTATAGAACAGCGTCCGTCGGTCTGTTCACAATAAACTCAAACACTACTGAAGGTGTGCGGTCATGTTGCGGCGCATAGAGAGGTGCCTGAGGAAGAAAACCTTGAAAAATTCTATATTATATATTATGTACGTGATAGAGTGAGATTGAACATATTTTTGTAAATATGTCCAATCACATTTCACAGCAAGGGTTTCTACTTTAAACGTTTCTACTTTTTGCGTTAAATAAGTATTCCTTAAACTTGGCTGGCACCGACTTTATAGATATGCTTAAGTAAATTAAAACAACTAAATGACGCAGTTAATTTTACTTTTTAGTGCGTTTTGAGTCGGTTAAATTTTTTTGCTAAAATGTTTTCATAATAAAGGAGGTAATGTATATTTTTTATTTTTTATGTAATTTAAGGCTACAAAGTATGCAAAAGTGTCTATTTTTGCATGTCTACTACTTTTGCATGTTTACTACTTTTGCATGTCTACTACTTTTGCATGTCTACTACTTTTGCATGTCTACTACTTTTGCATGTCTACTACTTTTGCATGTCTACTACTTTTGCATGTCTACTACTTTTGCATGTTTACTACTTTTGCATGTCTACTACTTTTGCATGTCTACTACTTTTGCATGTCTACTACTTTTGCATGTCTACTACTTTTGCATGTCTACTACTTTTGCATGTCTACTACTTTTGCATGTCTACTACTTTTGCATGTCTATTACTTTTGAATGTCTATCAGGCAGTAGGAGAAGTGTGTCGTGTGTGTGTGTGTGTGTGTGCACACTGCAAATGGACAGAAATGGAGTGGCACACGAAGAGGAAGTTCCTCGTTCACAATTTCTAATACAGCAATCAATATTTTACGAGTATTAACATTGTGATTGATTGAAGTAACCTACTACATTTTATTTGGCCTAACATTTTATGTGCAATCAAATTAATTTAATCGGTTCACGCGTGTACTCTGTTGCTAAAAATAATGAAACATGTTCGATACAAGTTTTTCAACCCAGTTTATTTAGCGCAAATGATACCGCCACGCCTCGTTGAACATGCTCAGATTATATTTTTGATTGAACGGTACTGTATTTATTTCCTGGAGGCTCTTTACGTGACCGCAACTACGTCACCGAGGTGTTTCTAGGCAAACGTAGCTACCAGAGACCATCTCAGGGGCTGTATAAACGTGACCAGAAAAATAACGTTCTTTAAAACTTTAAACTCGGCTTAAAAGAACTTGAACCTGTACAGACTTGTTGGCTAAGTAAAGTAAATCAGTGTAAAAGTCCCCGTTAATAAACATTATCACGAAAACTTCTATGGTATTATTGATTGTTCTGATTGTGTATTTGCTGTAGCTTTGGTTAGCTTTGTTTAGTGTTTGTTATCACCGCAACAGTAGGCCGAGCGCGGCAACTCTTCCAGTGTCATTCTAAGAGGGTTTCCTGTATGACCTGAGCTAGTAGCCTGAGTGAATTATTTGTCGGAGAAGAGTGAGTGAGTGGTTTGTTTACGTGACGTGAGAAATCGGGGACCTAACACTGTTATTCCCAGACGTCGTTAGGAGTACGTTCTGATAGGTTCCTAGAGTTCGTTACTTTAAGTCTCTCAAGCATCTGAGAAATGAGATCCGTGCTCATCAGTGAAATATACATAACAAGTGGATGCTTGATAATAAATACCATTTGATTGTTTCCACTACAATGGCTTCACTGCACTGATACAACTATGTCAGTCTCTTTTTTGTTATCACAGATGAAATAGTTATTTTGTAAAAACAATCTAAGTTCGCTTTGAGAGAACTTATTCCAACACACAAAAGTAGCTCACTTTCTATTTGCCCTACAATATCACTTGACTGATATTTTGGTGTATTAAAAGCAAGACCAAGTTTACGTAGCATTTGTTAGATACTATCAGATAAGATTAAGTCGTTCATAAACTTGTTTAAACAGTTTTTTATATCTTTCTACAAGAAATAAACACTGTAATAAGTTCTTCATCAGTTGGTAAAATTAAATGTGTTAATAGTTATTCATACCGGTACAGTCTACGATGATGCTACGGAAGGGGTAGATGCGGCACAATTCGTAAAGTCACTTGTTCGATACATATTATCTGAGGTGTCCTTGACAGACTAAGGTTAATGAAAATATAATTATTGTAGGCCTCGCCTCGCTTCCCTGTTGCAGAAGGGACATAATAGCCTTCAGGGTAATAAACCAGTTGTGTAGCATTATTAACAATAAGAACGACGGCCGAGGGGCGCAGTGGGTAGTGACCCTGCTTCTGCGTCCTAGGCTGCGGGTTCGACCCTTGCATCTGGGAAATGTTCGTGTTATGAGCATGGATGTTTTTTAGTGTCTGGGTGTTTATATATATAAGTATTTATGTATCATTACATAGTATAAAATAAAGTCGCTTTCTTCTGTCTGTCCCTATGTATGCTTAGGTCTTTAAAACTACGCAACGGATTTTGAAGCGGTTTTTTTTAATAGATAGAGTGATTCTTAAGGAAGGTTTATATGTATAATACATGCATAATATAGTAGAGAAACACTGATAATTTAGAGGTTTCTAATGTGATGTCGTAAATAAGCACGTTTTTTTGCGCTTATATTACAAAAGGTGGCTGTTCCCTACGAGATAGACCAAAATAATGTACTACAGTATTGTCCACCTTAAAAAGTTCAACAAAAAAGTCCGCGATAGTATATATCTATCTTTTATATTTTGGCAGATATATAACTTTCTGTGTTTTAAAAAAAATTTAATTCATTTGCTTACGTTTACGTCATTATTTATACAACTAAACTTAAATCCTTATGAAAATAAATTATTTAATAATCACAAGGATGTTATAGAGATAAGATTTGCCTTTTACAGTGTGTTAATTAGTTATATGGTTTCGGAGATATAACAAAATTTCTAAAAAACAATTCTGCCGCTATATCGTCCAATATATTAAGTTGACCTCCTCCGTGTTATGTTATACGTACCCAATAGGGTTGATCTTTTCTTTCAGTTTATTTGGCATGGCAGACCATATTTATATAATATACGAAAAAGTTTGTTCGTTTGTTTAAACGGGCTAATCTCGAGATATGCATGTCGAATTGTAAATTATTTTGTTTATTATGAAAGCTAGACTCAAAAGTGAAATAGAATATATAATACAAGCTATACACATCAGCTTGCCATAAATATATATTGTTAATGTACTGTAATATCGTACAATGTTTAACAAAAATGCAGATCTTCAGTACACGGGATTCACGGGAAACTTTAAAAAAATTAAATTGAGGGGGATAGGGAAGCAACTTTATATGAAAGTCTGTCTTTAAAATCAAAAGGGTACCTAAGATAGTAATATATATAAAATATTCATCAGTTATCATAGTACCCATATCACAAGCTACCTAAGCTTACTTTGGGGCTATATAGCGATGTGTGTAATTATCCTAAAATATTTATTTATTAATTTATATTTAGTTATTTATAAGAAAATTCCTATAAATTTACTTTCAATAGCATACTTTTACGGTTACTCTCAGATGTGAATGACAACAATTGGGCCCCCGACTCACGAGGGTGCAACGCCACCGACTGTCTTCACAGATCAATAAATCGGTTTCCAAAGTACAAATAAACCTCATGATGCGGTGCCGAGCAAAATGATCTACTAACGAAGTAGTTAAGTATAGCTATTTACATATCTCATGTATATGTTTGTTTATTAAATGCAATGATAATAATTACGTGATAGCATTCTATACATTTACAATAATAAGAATATATTATGTCTTTGACGACGTAAATACGGCTGGTCTTAGTGACGACGGAACAAACACAATATGTCTATCTCTTTCTATCTTATTTGCTTGCAATCTGTAACAGATAATAAATTAATAATAAGTGTTACTGATTCGGAAACAGCAGATTCTGATCTTGATTCAGATTTTGAACGTAATAGTAATCTTTAATATTTTATTTTGTTCCTAAAATCCTAAACTTAGAATCAATATTTTTAATTCACCATTTCATCCATGTTGACTTTTTTTATTTTCATGATAATTCCGGGAATCCGATTTTTTCCTTGATCCCTACTTTTTACACTTGAGTACATGTATTGAAAAATTTCATACCGACCGTCAATCGTAAAGGTAATTGAACTATTAAAGGAGGTAAAGCGGCGATTCCTAAGATACACATAAGTATATGTATACAGTCAAGAATAATATTTCGTTCGTTTACGTAGTATAATTATATAAAATTTAATAGAGATGTTACATAATTTTTTTTATTACTTGGTTAAAAATAATTACATACCTACACTGAAAAAATTTTAAAATCCAACAAGGTAATCGAAACACGATTCAAATACCATCTTATCAAAACGTAAATTTATTTTACATTTGATAAACCTTGCAGTCGATTTGGTTACGTCTGGTCTCGCTTCGCCTTGAACGGACTGTAGTAGAGTAGATTGCAAACTGAAATTCCAAAACTATGTGTTTCCTAGTTCAAAACAACAATATGTATAATGTTTGTCACCTTGTTGTTGCCGACTTAGTGATGGAATGGAAGCAAATAGTTTCTGGCAGAACTGATCTAAAAATACAACTGTAGAGTCATAAACACCCTTAGTCCATCCAGTTAGGGCTTATAAAACCGATCTGGACAAATAGGTTCCCTCAGTAGGTTATGCCATGCACAGAACTGAACCTGGTATATTGTAACACTAAACGCCTCGGTTCACAAAGATAGCAGACGTGCACCATTGCCTTGAAATGCTGATAATCAAGAAAGAATGATACAACATAACAAAGTCAACATTCAAGTAAGGCCGCTAACATCTTGGAATGCATCGGCACTTAACTTGGGAGGGAAAGCTGTCAAGGGCCAACTTGTCATTGAATAAAAAAATTATCAAAAAGCACAAAAATATTATTTCAAAATTGATGATAATGCCTGGTAAGAAACGGTTGTGGATTTTTATCCTACTTCTAACAAGTTAGCTTCTTCTATCTTAGATTGCATCTTCACTTAGCATCAGGTGTGATAGCAGTCAGGAGAAAACTTGTAGTAGATAAAAAATAAATAAAAAACCGGCCAAGTGCGAGTCGGACTCGCGCACCAAGGGGTTCCGTAAATTTCAAGGTTTTCAAAATTATTCCTAAACATTGCTTCATGCGAGTAGTAGAGAGTCAAATATGCGGCTTATGCTGTATTTTTTGATTGAGTTGACTAAGAAGTTTTATTTTGTTATAGCTTAAAGGTATCATAGAGCCAAGTATTTGATATGAATTTCAATTTAATACCTTTACACATTCATGAGAAAAGGTATTAAATTGCATCATATAATAATATTAAAAGCATTATTATTATACGCCGCAACAAAAAATTTACAGTTTTCGTAATTTTTTCCATTGTCTATACTATATAACGTTACTTCGTATCAAATTTCAAGATCCTAAGTTTACGGGAACTACCCGTTAGGTTTTGATTTACTTGACCGTGTCGAAAATTGGGGAAATTTTAGGCATATCTTTCGATGGCCTCGGCCTAGAAGCTCGATTTTTTCACGACTCGGCTCGAAGCAACAGCAGACAGAGTATTTGATATAAATTTCAGCTTGATACTTCCACGCGTTTCTGAGAAAAAGGGTCTTGACAGACAGACGGACAACGAAGTGATCCTATAAGGGTTCTACTTTTTCCTTTTAAAGTATGGAACCCTAAAAATAGCAAAAAGCTAAAGCAATTACTGAATCATAATAACCAATATTGCCTAAAACATGAAGTCACTTGTTGGTGTCACCTTCACCCTAAAACTTCCTCCTGCAATTATTACTGATAGAAAATTGTAAATATATAAAAAGTTAACATATAACTCTTACAATATGTAATGTGCCAGCATTGCAACATTTGCCAGGATCAGCTTATTAAGAGTTTAGTAGACTGTATATAATTACTTTAATTAAAATTATATTTTGTGGAAAAAACAAAAGAAATAACTAAAACTGTAACTGTAACTTGTAGATATGATAATTAAATTAATAGGTATAATTTATTAAAGAAAAAATAAAAGAAAAGGTTATGATTTTCATGTGAAATTGAAGTTTTTTCATAAAATCATAAATATGGTAAACATGCTGAAAACTTACCTTGTTCTTCGCTGGTATATTATGAACACTGGCCCCATCCACTGTGTCTCCCATCCTAGTATCGCTGTCACTTTCCACTTCGTAGATAACTGTGTACAAGTCAAGGCCTTCCGGGACGTTCGATTCTATGTTTGCTTCAGGGCGTATTGTCAGTTCTTGATTAATTAGTTGACTACGACTTATTCTTAGAGAACTCTGAAGGGATTCTGATATGGCCTGAAAGCAAATTGTAACTTGACAGCCAAGCAAAAGCTTCTTAGGGTGTTGGTTGAAGACTATAGGAACAAAAAGCATAAACTTTCCTCATGGTGGTAATCTTGTGAGCATTACTGTTTTCATCACTATGATCATATATGATCAACATCTACAGCTGGAGATGGTCATAGACATGAATAATTAATAAATAATGTTATAGCATTTATTTGGGATCAAGAAACACTGTTTTATCAATAATTATTACCCTCTATTCATTAGATAGTATAAAGTGACAATATGAACAAACATTCAATTTATTAGTTTGTAATGTTTTACAAATCACAAGAGAGTTTGTATTATTGGCATCTAGTTTTCTCAGAGAGAGTAAGTTTTGCTTGGGACTATTGAGATATTGAAATATAAAAACTTTGTCTTATACTTTACCATAGGTGTTCATTGCAAGTTAATTTTGGTAAACTAAGTGATTATTCATATTTTTTTATTATTTTATGAATAGATTTGAAACTATAGGCTAATCTTTAGGCCTATTTGAATATTTTATAATTTAGTTACACTATCTGATTTCATAAAGCCTTACAGTGTTCTTACTAATACTGCTAACCAGTTTGTATAGTCAATACAAGATTTTAGTCAATTTTAATTTATTGAGTAGGCTCTAGTCTTATGTCTGCAAATGTAACTGAAAACAGTAGGTGTGAAGGTTGCCCTAAATCTGTAAATGAACACATACAGATTTAGGGCAAAAATGCCATGTACTGTAAAGTTTTTATGACCTCAAGGCCAGGTTAGTGTAAATATCAGGATACAGTACAGGGTCTTGAGTCTGTGTGAATTGAAATGTTCTACGTACGTCGCTCAATATGTCTTCTAAATCGCAGCATACATTTGTAGTTAGCACTGGTACGGGACTTGGCGTATGCGATCGTCCGGAGTAAAACTCGATATCTGCGGGATCCGAGACCTCATTCACTCGACATCCATTGAACTCCATCACTGTCTGTAGAAAAACACCACGATTATCCACAAAATACTGTTACAGATGCATTTTGTATGAAAAAGAAACAGACTAATGTAGGTATAACACGAACTTAAATCATATATATTTTCCTTACCCATTGATGCTTAGGTTCTCTTATGAGAACAAGACATTTTAACAATCAAATATTTTACGAAACGTAAAGAAAAACATAACACGATTAAATTTCAATGCGGTTCTTAGATAGATGTACTTATATTTACCGATGAAAAGTGATCAATTCAATTGTTGGTTTATAACTCGATGCAAAGAAACGTCAAAAAACATTTATTTTTTTACTCTATTCTTTCCCGCAGGGAAAAGGCAAGGGTACACCTCATAGCCATATCTTCGGTGTTTTCCAATCATGTCCAATTTCATTATTATGATTCAAGATTTATTTTTAAGAGAAATTGTAAGCTTTTTGTTAATGAAAGGCAATAAAGGACTTGATTCCAGGCTGTTAAATAAATAAAAAAAAATTTATTTCTCAATTATTTAATTTTTTATCTTAAGTTTTTAGGGGGTTCGCATGGGTTCGCCTATATATGCGGCTTTTTAAAAGTTTTTATTTCATTTGCATTGTAAGTATATTTGTTTGGGTGGAATCTCTGAGCTCAATTTTAAAGCAGATACCTTCAACCGATTGAGCTGAAATGTTGTATATGTTACCGGCCTAACCCGATTTCAGGACAAATTGCGTAATTTTTTTTGTAATATCTCCGAAACTATATAACTAACTAACATACTGTAAAAGACAAATCTTATCTCCATAATATCCTTGTGATTATTAAATAATTTATTTTGATAAGGATTTAAGTTTAGTTGTATAAATAATGAAGTATTTAAAAACACTACAATTTGATGAAGGTCTGGAGTGGATCTGATGTTACCTTGTGTTTGGGCTCGAATAATTTGTCTCGATGAGAATTTTACATTTAGGTGGGCTGTGATTGTCATTTAGGGTCTGGTAATGAAGACGAAGAACAGTTAAGGGAGCTCTGTAACTGCTTAAAGTACTTTGTGTTTGGGCTCGATTAATTTGTCTCATTGAGAACTTTATACCTATATATATTGTGACTGTTATTAAGGGTCTGATGATGAAGACAAAGTACAGTTAAGGGTACTCTTTAACTGTTTACGGTTAAAGAGAACCTTTACTTCTCGAAGACAGCTGGACGGGTTAAATAAATTATTTTTGTTATAGTTTCCAGTTGGTTTAATGTTTACTAAGTCATGATCCGATGATGAGATCTTGGAAAACTCCGAAAACTTTGTGGCTGGCGAATATTGGTACTTATGGTTTACGTCGAGTAGGTTTTACGTATGTTCGTTGTCGATCTTAGATAAAATACCAAATCACCAAAAAGTATGAAATAAAACTTTTTTAACAAAAAATAAAAACGCCTCCAAAACGCACTAAAAAGTAAAAAATAACTGCGTCATTTAGTTATATTATTTTTTTTATAATTTATGATCTAGTTTCACCTACTTACGGGGTTGCAATACATAAGATAAAACTGTTATTTATATTCTTGGTGCATCTTATATCAATAAATTCTCAAGTGATGTCATTCATTTTCATTTGCTCTTTATAAAGCAAACTTGGAGTGATTGCATCTGAATTACCAATATTCAAAAACAGTAAAAATTCTCCTTTAAATTGTAAATTTTTAAAGTAGGATGGTAAATCTAAGCATGTATGTTATAATAAACTTTATTGTTATCCGAATAGTAAAAATAAAATTCTTATTTAGTTTTGTGTATTAATTTACTTATAATTTGCAGTCCTTGTTTTTGTTCATATTCTAATACTAGAGGACGCCAGAGTGGAATTAGTAGATGAAATTATTAAAATTTACAACATTAGCAAACTGTAGAATGTATGAAAATCCCGTTCAAATCGTTCCAGCTGTTTTAGAGACTAGTCCGAACAGACAGATAAAAATTGTTTGGTGATATTAGTTTTGTACCAATTTTTAAAAAGATATTTTGAATTTAATATTTTAATTAAGAACATTCCATCTAAAGTTTCAACCCCCATATTATAGGATACCCTTTTGGGGTAGATTTTTAAAAATCTTTGAATCACATTATATTTTATATTTCTCCAATATTTTTATAACAACTTTTATAAACATTTCTTGATAAATGAAGGACTTTCCATACAAACTTCCAAACATTTTAATTTTCGCAATAAAGAGAATATATAACTTACAATAGGAACTAAAAACGTGCCAAGTTTCATTTGAATTCATTCAGTAGCTTCGGCGTGAATCGCGGCTGAAAAAATACGGACAGACAGACAAGAGCAAAAAAATACATTTTTGGGTTCAGTATTGATTATGTGCCCTTCAATAAAAAAAATTCAAATATATTTTCAATTTACAGAACTGGACCTGTAATATACTTATATTATAAGTATAGATGATTGAAAGCCAACAATGTCATTCAACAATTCAATTTATTTATTTATTATTTCAATTCATTATACATTCTGTACAATATTTCATTCATACATCTGAAATTAACATGTTATTAATATATAGTGTTAATTTGGCACTACTAAAAGCCATAAATAAAAGAAGAAGAAGAACATGTTATTAAATATGTATTGGATAATTGATTAGCAGGTAGCATACAGTTAGGTATAATTATGTGGTAATACTACAGGTTGGAATTAACATTTTGAATGAATTAAGTAGTATGCCTATTCTATAGGTAAAATTATAAATTTATTTAAAATCTTAAAAGTTAAACATTCATAAAAAAGAAAAGTAATTTTCTTTTAACTCAGTTCAAAACTAACTTAAATAAATATTTACGTTAAACCTAATTAAACTAGAAATAAAATAGTTTGTATAAAAATATTAAACTCACACATTTGCACATTCTAAATTCTAATACAAAATTATAAAAATGTGAAATGTTCAAAACATCTTATCATTTTATTATTTAGAACTGGATGCATATTATCTTCAACATAAGAATTTTTTGACAAAACAAACTTTTTACAATATCCATTTAAAATATAAGTACATTAAAAACATGCCAGTTCATTAGTTATCTTATGTAATATCATATATTGCGATATTTTATATTAGTATAAACGTGCAGTAAAACAACTTGTTTAGTCTTTAACATCAGTCGGTGCTTGCAGTTGCCAGTGGCCCAGTGGCCGGCCAAGTACAAGGCGAGGCTATCATTGTAAATGATTCATACTAATTGCTAATTAGTTTGCGATATGGCTGTATTTTTTCTATTGTAACTATTTATATATTTCGAGATACTAAACATGGCAACGGTATTATTTTGACTTAGCTAGCTTGATTATTCAATATAAAATAATTGATGAATCATGCGCTATATCGATTAATGCAATTATGCCTAAATACTGAAACAACATTTGAAGCCTTTCAGTACTCAAATTAATGATTTAATATACAAGTTTACGATTTTGGAGTATTCAGCTCAGTGATAAGAGATTCTTAATATTTGAGCGACGATTCAGTATTCGGGCATAAATCGTTGAAAGGCCATTTCTTAACCTGAAGACAACACTACAAACAATGTATCAAACAAGTCTAAGGCTATTTTTGTGCTAAAATTGGTGTTTTCATATTTGTTTAAATTCACAGATTGTTAAAAATATTCAGGAACTTTTAGTTCATTAGGAAACTCAACTTAAATGCCTTGTATGGAAACTCTTTCTAGTCTGTAATTTCTTCTCTTTCACTGTTTTATATTCCCTTCGGCACGGACTGTTTCTCAAATCAAGAATGGTATTGACATTGTCGACAATAGTTCTTGCGATTTCATGTTCACCTTCAAAATCATGTTTCTTGTAGGTTGTGTTGGGACTGTACACACTGACACTTCCTGAAATATTGAGAAGCAACATTTATTATATCCAATAGTCTGTGAACTCGGATATTCATAACAAACATTAATATTACCCCAAAGGACCAAAAAAAGAATAGTCCTAGCCTAAGTTTTCAAATGCTCACTGCATCTGTGGGTTGTTGCTCAACCGAGGAGGTGGGAGTGTAAGTGCATGTTGAGTTTATAACCCGAGGCCCACATCAGGGTAGCGAGGTTGGCTAACGGTGATATCCTGTCTTGTGCGGGGAGAGGTCTGGATCTGTAGTACCTACCCACTACCATAATAGGATGATAATGAAAACAAAATTCGAAATATGTTCATAATATACGAGAAATATTTAGAAATAATTGGACAAACTTCAAATATAAAAATATACCTGCAGCATTTTTGTCACTGAATGTGGCGTCGTGGTTGGGAGAATATACTATTCGGAACGTTGTTTTGTTACTCTTCTCTTCCAATATTTGACACCAAGCTACTGAGTTCATGCTGTGCAGAAAATACTTTGGGCGCGCCTGCAAGGGTTTAGTTTATTTTGAAAAAATAATAAATAACCCACCTGATGGTATGCGGAAAATCATTGCCTATAAACAGAGCAGCACTTTGTTCAGTCTATTAAACACATACTATAAAGTGCCACTCTGTGTGCCTATCCTACACATTCTGGCAATCAATCCCGAGGCACAGGTGTTAAGCCTTATATGCCTGTTATGACTCCTGCTACATGCCCTTCAGGATGGAACACAGCTATGATGCTTTGAGACAGAAATAAATGTGTGTACTACTTCCGCAGACGATGTCCAGCACAAAAAAAGCCTCAAAAATCTCTATTACTCAAAATTAAGCTTGATTTGTGAAGATATTATTTGTACAGCCTTCAGTAATTTAGTAGAAGTAGGCATTAAATTGTTTATAATGAACAATGAATAATTGATTTCTGTTGCTATTCTCTGTGAAAGTTGACTAATCCAAGAATTTACTTTGAAACTCATGCATTGTCATTCTTACACAAGACATAAAAGTTCTCATGTATGTAGTTTTGGCAGACTGGGGCTGCATTGCCTTGCATTCCACAGCTTTTCAAAGAGAATTCTTAAGGAAGCATTAGGTATGACTGTTACACTTAATACTTTGAGACATACCCAAAAAGCATGTTTATTAGGAACAAGAGGCACCACTTCTATGGTATCGAGAGTGATTCCCAACTGAACTGGTGTGTTTGCTCGCACTTTATGCAACAACTGCACTCTGTACAGTTTGTCTTGGGAGGCATCTGCTACAGCACCAGACTGGAATCCAAAACCTTTGTTACCTGGTGCAGAAATAAGTAAAACAAGTATTTAATTAGTAAATAAAAATATCTATTTAATTTATAATAATTTGATCATTGATTGAGATATATTTCATTAATATAATTGTGTAATAAACTTCCTCACAACACTTCAACTCACCATCAGGACTGCAGCTATTTTTAAGTAAAATAAAATTTCACTGTTCAGCATTGTACAATTTTGGATCAGACTAAACCTGCTACTGGATGACTTTTAACAGGATATTTAAAAAAGAATAAACTGTGACCGACTATTGAGAGTGTACTACAATAAATATACTCACCGTCAATAACAGTATTCATAGCCCTCAGTACTTCTGTAGTATCACTGTCCCCTGTGTGCAGTCGAGACGTGTTGACATTGCTCTGACCAGATACAGACACTTTAGGAAAGCATTGGAAAGCTGAATGCATATCAAAGTCGGGGATAGGGCAGGCCATGACAGTATTCTCCCTTTTCTTTAGATCTACGAGACCAAGGCATGTGAAACCAAATTTTGAGCAAGGTTCATTTTTGTCAAGGCATGGGAATGCCCAGTCCACTTCACCATCATCTTCTACTATAAACAGCCCATAGTTTTGCACAGAGCCTAGTGTTATATCTGGATGTTCTATGCTAAAAGGCAACAGTCATTTTATTACTCAAATTATTATTGTTAAAGTTAATAGTTAAAATTTACAGACATTTTGTCTACATTACACAAACAATATAGGAAGATTCTTTTTGACAATACAAAGTGTGCAAGGTATGTTAAAAAACATAGTTCAAAACAATATTGCACAACATACAGATTATGAAGTTTAAAATAAAGTATCAAATACCTGTATTTATAGCATGTGAAGCCGATCAAATCTTTTATCTTTGCGCTGGCAATCACACAAATAACAACCGGATAATTCTGATATTTCTCTGGAAGCATTGTCATGAAGATCTTAAATGACTTGGTGGGTAGCCCGAGTTGTGCAGTGCCGTCAAACTTAGCATAATCTAAGTACTGACGATGGGGTAGATCAGGGCAGTTCTCCAGTTGTTCTGATAACAAAGATTTCTTAGTCTCTGCTTTTTTCACTTCAACCTTTGCAAATACTTCTGCCATTTGTTCATGTGTGAGTTGTGTTTGTGGGTCCTCCCATTTTATAACTTTAATTTTGGCAGCCTTTTTTAAATCTTGCTCCTTTTTGTCTATAGTAAGCTTTTGCCTAAATAAAAAGTTTTGATAAATATTTGAATATGTCATAAGTTGTTTAGGAATAATGATTTAGAACAAGACAAAATACAAAATAGTTTTTGTTGGCCTACTTGTTTCAATTCTAAACTACTGCTGTGCAAGTACCACAATTTATCCAGACATTTTTCATTTCCTTAGTATAATATAAAGTCCAGTAATGGTGCACAAAGTTAAAATCCGAAAAGTGCTTCCACATCGGTGAACTAGGATCCTTAACATTAGAAATCTGTAAAAGCAGCTGTAAATTACGTTTATTATTAAATGTACATATACCTGTGTACTGGCAAGAATTCGTCCGGAATACGGGGGTAACTGGGGCACGGCTCGTCCTCGTCGCTGTCGTCCATATCCGGATAGGGGTCGAACTGGGTGACTAATTCACGGTCGTCTTCCTCGTCTGTACCAGATTCCCGCCCTTTACTGGTACTCGGCTGATAAAGCACTTTATCTCTTTCGCGCTTTTTTTCCTCCATGGCCTTATTTTGAAAAATTTTTGAGAAATCTTCTCCTGCCATAACAATTTCACAGAGGCCGGTATCGTCCGTGGCTATAAATGCGTCGCGGACACTTTTTAACAACCAGGCCTTATTATCATACGTCGCCATAGTATCTGTTTTAATGTTATCTTCAGTAAATATCAAGTTTTCAATAAACTAACAAGTTTTTATTACTCTTACAGATTTTTAAATAAATAAGACAATAACATGCTTAAATGACAATTGACATTTGATTTGACCGACAACACACAAGCACAACACGAATAGACTATAAAATGCTAACATCTAAAAAAATTTAAAAACAAAAAATAGAACCGACTCAAAACGCATTAAAAAAGGAAAAAATAACTGTGGCATTTAGTTGCTTTAATAATTAATTTACTTAAGCATATCTATGAAGTCGGTGCCAGCCAAGTTTTAAGGAACATTTATTGTACGTAGTAAAGCAGTTTGTGGGTTCTAGCTTCTAGATAACATTTTTAAAGTAGAAACCTTGGTTGGCACCGACTCCTAGATATGCTTAAGTAAATTAATTATTAAAGCAACTAAATGACACAGTTATTTTTAACTTTTTAGTGCGTTTTGAGTTGGTTCTATTTTTTGTTAAAAAATTTTGTTTCTTACTTGTTAGTGATTTATCGCCACGTAACGTACTCGTACTACACTTTCATAATATATTATACGGCAATTGTAGCCAAAACGGTACCGATACTTACACTAAAACCGAAATCGCTGCAAGTGTGTCTATAAAATTTGAAGAGTTCCTTCAATTTTCCCAAGATATCATCATCGGATCCTAACATGATGACAATGGGACCACCTTGGAAGTGTGCCCTTTCTAATAAAAAAAGAATTATCAAAATCGGACAGCGCTGTAAAAAGTTATGCGTGGTCATACATAGAAAAATATACGTGTTGGATTGAGAACCTCCTCCGTTTTTTTTCGTCGCTTAAAAATTAAGGACACAGTAACTGGTTCTAGAGTTTTTATTGTCTTTTTGCTATATTCTTTTAGTATTATTATTATCAATGATCACAAAAAAATAATAATGAAAAAAATATCAAGCCGATTTATATATTTATCATTAACCCCTGGGGGCCTGACAGTTGACAACTGCTGTCAGTGTCAGTTACGGGCGTAGTGCCCTCCCGCTCGCGCGCTGTTTTCTATTTCGGTCTGATACGTTACTCTACAAAAAATTAATAAATAATCTTCTTTTAAGCCATATTTTGCCATTCTGTAAAATGTAATGACTTGATTGATATATTTCCTAACTTTTATCTATCAAAATGTTGATATAATCAAAGCTTTATATATTTATTTTACGGGTACAACATTTTGGAACTATGTTGTGCGTTGGATTACGAAAAATAAATGAAAATACAAACAAAGTCTAAAGAACTGGTGTCTATGCTATCTATTTATTGTAAACAACATAACAAAAACAATTGGTATGATCACCATAAAAACACTTGAAACACGATCCACCCGACACTTCGAAATATAAAAACAGCTAGGGATGTGTTCTTTTACTTTTGGTAATTTTATCGACAGTTATCCTTTTTGTAAGGTATTATTATATAATGTAAATAAAAATAAAATGATTCTAATTTTTATTAATTTTTACTTTTAACTACCTAAAGTATTTTCGAAATGTTAGTGTAGAACTCATTTCTCTTGTTATTTAATTTTACATTTTTTTAATACACCGTAATGACGGAGTCATTACGGTGTATTAAAAAAATGAGACGGAGAATGTCGGCGCTAATCTCAGCCTCATCGTCATAAATGAGGATGAGGATATCGGCCGGCGGGTTTTTGTCCTCTCGCCAGTTTTCTGCCATACTGTAAAATAAATAAATGAAAAGTTATTGTCATCATGTGAGCACACGGATCTTTTGATTTTTTTTTTGTTAAAAAAACTCTAAACATAAATTTTCAAGTAGCTTGTATTTGCTTTTTATAATTAATTTATACAAAATACAAATATAAATTGAACCAAATTTATCGACATCTTTTACACACGGCGATGTATCGATACATCATTATGTCCTACTTTACAAACAAACGGATTCTTATTGGTTACCGGTAAACCGTCCTTAGCGCTTCACAAATAAAGACCAAAATAGCTCGTTTTACCAATACCAAACGAAACTGTTTTGTTTGGTATTGACAGACCAAAACGGTCGCTTTGAACTCAAGAAACGTCAAATTTTAGTTGCACAATAATAAATAATTTTCTAATATTTAACAATAATATGTTAGTAAATACTTATGTAAACTACTTCCAAGTAAATTTTATACATTTTTAGTAATATTTACTATCATTCACATGCGTAAATAAGTTGTAATTCGGGAAGATACGTATCAGATGTTTTCATGATTTATTTAAAATTTTCGATGTATTTCTTAAAACAAATAACGTGAAAACAATCACTGTATGCAAAATAATGAGTTTTGTAATAAAAATTGTACTTACATTCAATAAATTTGCACAAATCACGAAAAAACACTCTTATAATTTCATTTTCGAGCACTGTCCAATAAGATTAAAAATAAACACAGAATAATACCAATTTCAATGTCAATGTCTTGGAAATTTATCACAGAATATGAAACAATTCTTTTTTTAAACTAAAACTTAGTTTTTAGCGCCTAATAAAATTAAACCTTCGTTGAGGCCCGCGGCAGCCCGCGGCTACCCGGGTAGCGACGGAGCTATAATGACAGCTGTCATTATTTGCCTGACGGTTGCCATACAGAAAATGCACTTTTAATCTAAAACCGGAATAGCTTGGCAAAAAAGTCGTAAAACGGTACTAAAAGATATGATCACTGGCAACATTCCTTTTGCGGGTCGTCAACCACGTCAAGTCGGTAGATGTTGTGTCGGTAGATCTTAAAATCGACAATAGTTGTTCATGTTATTTTCATTTTTATAGTGTTATTGTTGCGATATTGTACTCAAAATGGACAAAACTGTAATTCGCAGCTCGGCTATAAATATCATTTACAAAGTATTAAAAGATATTTGGCAGAACTCGAAGCTGAAAAAATTTTGTCCGATTTGAACGATGTTTACAATGCGGAAATGAATGGTAAAATTTGGTTCGAATAAATTAATCGTATATTATATGTGTGATTTAATTTACAATAGATAGAGTAACCCTCTCATATTATGATTGTTTGCATGTAAATGTAGATTCCGGAATTAAAGGTTATGTTTATTAAATGCATTTGCGAAATAGCGCGTTTGTACAATTTTAAATTTTTTTTTACATTTTTTTCATTTTAACATTTTTTTTTTAAATTGTACGGTTTATATGATTTCGCTTATGTAACAATAGGTAGGTAATAAACCTGTATTTACTTAAGTAAATATCTTTTTTTTGGTAAATTTACAAAATAATTATAAACCTGCAATATTAAACTGGAGTTGGCTCGCGCCAAGACGTGAATGAAGACTTATCTGGCGTGGATTATGTATAATTGTATGAATAAAATGTTTCTAGTTAAAAATACATTACCATCCTTTCAGAAGTTTCATTAATTATTTTCCTATCCTAACCAATATTATTGTGAAAGTGTGTCAGTGAAATAATAATTAAATTAAACAATTGTATTTAAATAAATAAATTAAAAAATTGTATTTAAATAAAAGTATCAAAACCGTTATTGTCGTACTATATAGGGTGGCCACATGAACGATAGTGGCGCCACCATTATTTTCATGACTTTCCTGCCAAGCTGTACTTTCTGATTTTTCAGCACTACTAGCTGTTCTTGTTACCATGGAAACTGTTTGACATTTCATGATTTCCAACTTTTTATTGTAGTTGAGGTTAAGTGAATGTTGAAAATAGCGATAGTCGCAAAAATTTCTTTTTTATTTTATTGTAAACAAACATAGTACAAGTAAGTATTTCTGTTCACACATATTTTGTAGGTTAATATTGTCCATAAAGACTAAACCTTGTGTCTAGAATTATGCTTACCTACAATAAGTATATAGGTGTTATGTTGTGGCACTTTGTCAACATAGGCTCAGAACTATGGATAACGCTATTTTAAATATGAATCTTCATGTACTTCTTTAAAGAACTAACCTTCATTATAATTAATATACTTATTTTAATCTGTCATTGGAAAATCGTACAGATCATATCATAATCACGCAAATCATTTATACGCGGTTTCGTCTGATCATGTCGTCTTGGTGATGAATCTCATAACAAAACTATAAATATTTAAAAACTAATGAAGAGATTTGTATTTGTTTTAACTAGGTCATATCAATGTCAATTAGTTTTGTCCTTAAGCACCATAAGTAGGCCTAAGATGTGCACATGTGATGATATATTGTATAGACAATAAGACATGCTCCAGAAAGAGAGATATATTTCTAAATTTGCTACTAGGTGGGATATTGATATACATCCATAGATATATTGGACATAATTATGTACATAATTATTGTTTCCCCCGCTTTCTATTTATACTGAAAAGGTATCCCTTACTACATGGATAGAGTACCAAAAGATAAAGGAGAAAAAGTCCAATGTAAACACTGTTAACTTTATTTAAAAAAAACTATGCAACATCTAAGTTAAAACATAAAACAAACAATATTATTATTATATAGGCTGATAAATACGAGTCTGAGTGTTGCCAGGTCTACAATGAATCTGACCACCTAACATGGCATTTCTCATGAAATCAAACTAAACAATAGAATAGTTGCCCATCGCTAACAAACAGCTCCTTAAATCTTGCACACAGTCATAAAAGGAACGGTACGGTGGAGCCAACGTAGCGTCATACAGTTTCAGCATTTCTGTAAACTTCTTTATTGCTTCTCCATACTTGCCCTCTTCCATGGCTACTCGACCAAGTTTGTACATCATTTCTGTATCCTGAAATTGAAATTTAAGTATATTTTGTACTTGCTGTTCAATATTTAATAGAGAATTTGTTTGTAGAAGTTCATAATTGAATTGTTTTGCTTTTGTTTGGGGAAATTAACAAATTATAAATATTAATTAGATTAAATTGATATTAAAAATGAATGTTAAGTTTAGAGAAAATGTATTTTCTGTGAGATAAGATAAGTAACTACAAAATTATTAGTCTTTTATAATCCTTTTTGACAGGTAATAACAATTCTTTGTTCGGTGTTTAGAAGAAAATGGCTGACGATGAAGAAGGTAGGGTATTTTAAATTCATTTGAACATTATAGCTTAGTAAAGTATATAAAATTATAACTGTTATATTAGTTGTGCATTGTTCTACCGATGTTCCTCTGGGCTTATGTTTAGTGACAGCTATATACAGATGTGATTTGACTCACACCATGGACGCGTCACCTCGAGTGCCTCACCTCTGAAGTGCAATAAGCTCCAAAGCTCAAGAGGAGAATTCCATTTGTTACTAAGTATGATATACTGACCTCTACTTATTATAACTTCCTAGTAAATTCCTATTCCTATTACAATTTTGAGTTTTAAGTTGCAGAGGAGGGGACAGAAGTGGGCCGCGTTGCCAGTGCACAAAGCGATGTTGGACTCAGCCCCATACAAGAAAAGCCCCTTGCTCCTCCCAAATATGAAGTCCGACCTGGGCTCGGTGAAAAGTAAGTCTAAAATTTCAATTAATTACAGTTCCTTGAGAGTACTCAAATGCAAATCAAGGCTTTTGGTTCTAGGTACGTTTTTTAAGTTTACATAACAATTGCAGATTTCAAGCGCAGAACATTCGAGAAATAATGCTGGCTACAATGCAAGAGCAGCTGACGGGTCGGCAGTACCGTGCGGACCAGGCGCCGCGCTGGGCCAAGAGCATCTCCAACGCGGTGAGGCAGCGAGTGCAGGACCTCGACATGAAGAGGTCAGTAATATCACTGCATATGTGCGGAGCAGGCGCCGCGCTGGGCCAAGAGCATCTCCAACGCGGTGAGGCAGCGAGTGCAGGACCTCGACATGAAGAGGTCAGTAATATCACTGCATATGTGCGGAGCAGGCGCCGCGCTGGGCCAAGAGCATCTCCAACGCGGTGAGGCAGCGAGTGCAGGACCTCGACATGAAGAGGTCAGTAATATCACTGCATATGTGCGGAGCAGGCGCCGCGCTGGGCCAAGAGCATCTCCAACGCGGTGAGGCAGCGAGTGCAGGACCTCGACATGAAGAGGTCAGTAATATCACTGCACATGAAAGCATCTCAATGCTGGCTACGATGCAAGAGCAGCTGACGGGTCGTAATATCACTGCATATGTGCGGAGCAGGCGCCGCGCTGGCAGTACCGTGCGGACCAGGCGCCGCGCTGGGCCAAGAGCATCTCCAACGCGGTGAGGCAGCGAGTGCAGGACCTCGACATGAAGAGGTCAGTAATATCACTGCATATGTGCGGAGCAGGCGCCGCGCTGGGCCAAGAGCATCTCCAACGCGGTGAGGCAGCGAGTGCAGGACCTCGACATGAAGAGGTCAGTAATATCACTGCATATGTGCGGAGCAGGCGCCGCGCTGGGCCAAGAGCATCTCCAACGCGGTGAGGCAGCGAGTGCAGGACCTCGACATGAAGAGGTCAGTAATATCACTGCATATGTGCGGAGCAGGCGCCGCGCTGGGCCAAGAGCATCTCCAACGCGGTGAGGCAGCGAGTGCAGGACCTCGACATGAAGAGGTCAGTAATATCACTGCATATGTGCGGAGCAGGCGCCGCGCTGGGCCAAGAGCATCTCCAACGCGGTGAGACAGCGAGTGCAGGACCTCGACATGAAGAGGTCAGTAATATCACTGCATATGTGCGGAGCAGGCGCCGCGCTGGGCCAAGAGCATCTCCAACGCGGTGAGGCAGCGAGTGCAGGACCTCGACATGAAGAGGTCAGTAATATCACTGCATATGTGCGGAGCAGGCGCCGCGCTGGGCCAAGAGCATCTCCAACGCGGTGAGGCAGCGAGTGCAGGACCTCGACATGAAGAGGTCAGTAATATCACTGCATATGTGCGGAGCAGGCGCCGCGCTGGGCCAAGAGCATCTCCAACGCGGTGAGGCAGCGAGTGCAGGACCTCGACATGAAGAGGTCAGTAATATCACTGCATATGTGCGGAGCAGGCGCCGCGCTGGGCCAAGAGCATCTCCAACGCGGTGAGGCAGCGAGTGCAGGACCTCGACATGAAGAGGTCAGTAATATCACTGCACATGAAATAATGCTGGCTACAATGCAAGAGCAGCTGACGGGTCGGCAGTACCGTGCGGACCAGGCGCCGCGCTGGGCCAAGAGCATCTCCAACGCGGTGAGGCAGCGACTGCAGGACCTCGACATGAAGAGGTCAGTAATATCACTGCATATGTGCGGAGCAGGCGCCGCGCTGGGCCAAGAGCATCTCCAACGCGGTGAGGCAGCGAGTGCAGGACCTCGACATGAAGAGGTCAGTAATATCACTGCATATGTGCGGAGCAGGCGCCGCGCTGGGCCAAGAGCATCTCCAACGCGGTGAGGCAGCGAGTGCAGGACCTCGACATGAAGAGGTCAGTAATATCACTGCATATGTGCGGAGCAGGCGCCGCGCTGGGCCAAGAGCATCTCCAACGCGGTGAGGCAGCGAGTGCAGGACCTCGACATGAAGAGGTCAGTAATATCACTGCATATGAAATAAAATCCCTATATTTGTCTGTTCGTGATAGACTGAAAAACGATTGAACGAATTTTCAAGTTCAAGTTTTTTTTATTTTTTTTATCGACTACAGGTTGGCCCTTGACTGCTATCACACCTGATGTCAAGTGATGATGCAATCTAAGATGGAAGCGGGCTAACTTGTCAGGAGTAGGATGACATCCACACCCCTTTCGGTTTCTGCACGACATCGTTACGGAACACTAAATCGCTTGGCGGTACGTCTTTGTCGGTAGGGTGGTCTAGCTAGCTACGACGAAAGCCTCCCACCAGCCAGACAAAGACAAATTAAGAAAAATCTCATTCTGCCCTGCCGGGAATCGAACCCAGGACCTTCGCCTTATAAATCCGCTGCGCATACCACTACGCCACGGAGCTCGTCAAAAATTATATAATTTGTTAAGGTTTTGGGTAAGCGGGCTCAAATATTATAATACTAATAGAAGAGTTGCGCCGCCGGAAGCTTTAATTAAAAACACTGCCTAAACCCTTTGAGTTGTAACAAAACATTATATGGAAGGATCGTTCCCTTTCGACGTTGTACCTGCTCTTTGCTGCTTTCAGCACTATTCTTTGTCTGATTGGTGATAGTGACCGGTGCTCAGATGCTGTTCTCTCTGTTTGTTCTCAGGTATAAAATTCTAGTCCAAACAACTATTATAGAGATGAAAGGCGCCGGCATAAAGAGTGGTCAGAGATGCATCTGGGACCCGGAGACTGACGAGTACGTGGGCGACTTGTACCGGAACGACACCATGTTCTGTTACACGGTAGTCTACGGCATTTATATGTATTGACTTGTTTTAATGTTGACTAATGTCATGTGCCTATAAGATATTTGTTAAGTTAAGATCTTAAGTTATTAATAAGATTTAGTTAGTAATAAAAATTTGCACCAAATTTATTTCTTTTGTTTATTAAACATATAGAGTCAGAGAATAAAAAATTCGGTACCCGTACTAAAGTAACAGAGCTTACTTGAACTTGAAAAATAAGGAAACTGTGGTTTAGATGCAGATTATTTTGGTAACGTGCTGTCTTGAAAGATCAACATTTAATGAATGCAATATTATACTGGAACGCTTAACTCATACGACTTTAGATAATATAAACGCTCTCAATGATCTAGAAGTACTCGTATATTACGAATTAAGATTTCTAAGAAAAGTACTTAGTAAAATAATAAACAATCCTGTGTCAGTAGAATTATCGTTATGATTCAAAGTGTAGACCAATTGTCGAGAGCACGTACATATCATGAAATCTAGATTTAGATAGCGATTACTTATTGACTATTTGACTTCCTTTAAAATTATTTTTGAATATGATATTATGGTACAGCGTTTTTAACGATGATATGAGGACCAAGGGTACTTTATTGCATCTGTTATGTGAATTGTCAACATCATTATCGCCCTTAACATTCCACCACAGGGCCAGGCCTCCCTTCTTGTAGGAGGGGATATGGGGCGTAGACCCACCACGCTGTGAATGCGGGTTGACTGGCAGCACAGGTACCCGCGCCAGAACTAAACGTGGTGGTTATTTTCTCTTCGCCGGACATTGCACGTTCATTTATCTCCATACAACACTGCGTCTCCGGCGAATAACGTTTCATTTTGTACTACACAAAAATTGAAGGATCTCTTACTTTTATAAAGTATATTTAAAGAGTTTTTGAGCTTGGAGCCTAGGAGCGTTGGACCGAGGGGCGCGGTTGTCTCGGTTACGCGCAATAATCTGACCGATCGCTACAGAGTCCCATAAACTCGCCAAACCGCATCAGAGCGGTGTCTGCAGCGACAACACCATCGAGTGAACCATTGAAGATACGCTCGAGATGATGGCGATGATGTAGCTCTTTCTTCTCAACTTACTTGTAACGACTTTAGTCCTTTCAGAATGTTGGTATACTGCTGACACAGGCCGCACTGCACCATGAACTCCTTGCAGTCGTACGGCACAGGAATGACGTTGGGGCAAGGTCGGTCAGAATCACATCTGAAAATTAAATTCATTAAAAAATCAATTGCCTAGAAAGTACCTCCCTAGCTATTGGTAAATATTTGAAATAATATTACTCTATTACAGAGACAAATAAATTGCCTCACATTGCAAGCTGTTACAAAGTTTTGCGATGTCGAGTGCCACGCCATTAGACATTATCATCGGTCGATGGACGACCTTCGCTGCACAGGCCTTTCAAACACCACAGTCTTCAAACCGTCTGCATCTAGCGGCTCCGTAGTGCGGTATTGTGCGGGCATTGTTCCAGCACCGATGGCTCCCGACGCCCAACCGAGGAGCAACTATACAATAGTAACATAACATCATTATGAGACTTACTTAAAACGCATATAATTCTCCGTCATGTCTTTGTACATTGGCCAATTTTGTTCACAAGGCGTACAAGTGCAGTCGAACCAATATTGATCTTTCAACTGCAGTTTCCGCTTCTCCTTGGGCACTGTAGTAAATATAGGTCCATAATTTTCTGATATCTCCTCACCTTTCTGAATATTTTTTACTGCACGGACGACAATGTACGGTCCGCTAAAATATCTGTAATAGCGCTTCAAAACATAATTATTGAAGTCTAAATAAAAAAACAGACTGATAGAGTAATCGCTTAAAAGTTTTACTTACCTTACGACATTAGGATCGCAACAGTGATTAAACAAAGCGAGCGTAGGAAAGACGGCACCTGCCAGGAACACCGATTTCCCGTCATGCTTTATAATATTCTGTCCAACTTTTGGTTTTTGACAATGTAATTCAAAAACTTCATGAGCATTGAATTGGAGTACCTGAAGATTCTTTAACATTAATCCACCAAATAAAGCAACGTCCTTTGCATAAGATTCAGCAATTCCCATGGTTTTTATTTCAGCAATTTCCACGGGCTTTTGTTTGTTTTTACCGTCAAAATATCTACTTATTTCTAAAAGCTTTAACAGAAAAACCGCCATTTGAGTTCTATGTAAAAAATCTTGCTTAGTACGCTTATCTTCATGAGATACTAGGTGGTATATGTTCCTATAATCATCTGTTTTGTATGTGCCTGATAGCTTTTCATCTAATTCTTCTATTAAACCTTTAAAATATTCTTTATTGTTCTGTGTTATCATTCGTAATGCAATATGGCAAGTTATCGAGCAGCCTGACTTCCAAATAAGTGGTAGGATATGACATTCGTAGCCGTGATATGATTTCACTGCGACATCTAAACATTTGTCACTGCAAAATATTACATTCGGACATTTCGGACACGGTAACGGAATCGCACATCTGAAATAATTAATAAATTATTTAAAAATAACTTTAGAAATGTCTTCATCAACTTTGACTTTCTTTGCAAAGTTTAAATACAATGGGAACTTACTTTATAAAACAATTTTGACAGTGAGTCTTTGCATATTCTGCCAACAAAACGCCACTATACGGTTTCTCTATAAGCAAAACATCCCCAGCTTGTACATTTACAGTCGCTGTTGCAAATCTTCCTTTAGTTTCACTGTACTCAATCTGAACTGCTTCCGAAGCAGCGGGATACCGTCGGTTGTGCTTGCCTGGTAGTTTTGGTTTCGGCGGAATTTTTTTTTGAGGCTCTGGGTCCTTTGGATTCCCAGCCAAGACTAATCCTTTGTTCAAGATTTCCAACATTAGTTTAGCGTCAGTTCTCATTTTTTGTCTTTTTTCTTTGTTAAGATTATTGGCTTCGTCCAAGGCAGTTACTGTGTCCCTGTAATTTACGGTACAATTAATTACGAATTAAATTATTAATAAAAATAACATTAATAAGCAAGTGTCATGAAATGTAACTTACTGAAAAGCTACAATAGCTTCTTGGTTCCTTTTTAAAACAAGTAAACATCTAGCTTTTCTTTCATAAATTTTATATCTAAGATGCCGAGGATATCCCGATGAGAGACTTCTTTTAATATCTGAAATACAATCTTCGTATTGTTCTAAATGATTTAATGCCGCCGAACGGTTCGCAAATACTATAGAGAGTTCTTCGGCTGAAAAATAAAACATTCTTTTCCAATTATTCTTACATATTTTTACTGTTTGTCAACTCACGAGTAAAAAGCGTGTATAAGTTTATCATCTAACGGAAATTTAGGCAAAGTCAATCGAATGTTGCTATAGCTCCTATATTAATCACTAGGTACTATATTATAGCACTTATCGTAATTTTATTCGGTAAAACTTACTCTCTTTTTGCGGCATGTAAATCATACTTTGACTGTACAACTGTAAGGCCTTCGCCCAGTCACCTTTCTGTACTGCTTTGTTTCCTTCTTCTTTGAACTGTCGCGCCTTCTCCAAATCCTTCTCGACGGGGAACTTACCGCCGGTTTCACACTGAGCGACGTCGTTTGAAAGATCATAATCCTTGACACAAGGAAGACTGCAGAGATAGGATACACATTTTGAATTCGATTCCAAATTAGCGAAGTTGTTGCTAGTCACATCGTCTATTGCACTGCTTATAATTTCATGAAACTTTTTGAAGAATCCCTCTATTTCCTGTGACATTTTTGAGGTTTCAGGTTTCTCGATAGTTTGACACAACTTTTCTTTTGTATGTTTGATATAATTTGAATTTCAAGCTGATATCTATGAAGCTTTTAGGTTAACAATCGTACGGGACAAGCCGGTGCCGGCTCACCGTGTGGACTATTCTATTTTTATATTTGGAGCATACAGTCGCCGATCGCTTCTGAGTGAAGTTCGGAGCATTTCTCTAAATTTAGAACTGTAAGCATTATTAAAGTTATGGTATTTAATCAAGGCACTATTAAATGTCTCTACTACTCGATGATCCTAAAGCGATTGCTTTACCATCGACATAATTATGTAGGTACTTAGATACATTAATTAAATAAAAAAAAATTTATAAAAAATTAAACCGACTTCAAAACGCACTGAAAAATAAAAAATAAATGCGTCATTTAGTTACTTGCTTTAATTTACTTAACCATATCTATAAACTCGGTGCCATCCAAGTTTAAGGAAAGCTTATTCAACAAAGTAGCAAAAACTAAGTAATAAAGTAAGTACACTTTGAGTGAATTAGCTATGGTCTTTAAAGTAGAAAGCTTACAGGTCGCACCGATTTCATAGATATGGTTAAGTAAATAAAAGTAACTAAATGATGCATTTATTTTTTACTTTTCAATGCGTTTTGAAGTCGGTTGAATTTTTCATTAAATTTTTTTTCACGCTTTTTATGGTTTATCGACAACGAACATACGAAAAACCTACTCGTTTATAACTATGAGTACCAATATCGGACTATTCTGTGAAAAGTTATGCATGGTCATGCATAAAAAAATCCCTGTCTCAAAGTCTACTGAACTTTGACGTTTCAAAAGTGCTTATAATACTACTTTGAAGCCTACTTGAAATAAATGATTTAGAATTTTTTCTGAACCGATTTTGATAAATTTTGCAGTGTATCCTAAGTTGAACAATACCTGGAACAACAAAAAAGAATTATTTAAATCGGACTTGTAATTCCGGAGATATGCGAATACATACCTACATACATGCATGCATACATACATACATGCATACATACATTCATGCATACATACATACATACATACATGCATGCAATGTATGTATGTATGCATGGCTGTAACTGTCAATGTGTGTCATTGCAGGGTCTGGTGATGAAGATGAAGAACAGTTAAGGGAGCTCCATAACGGTTAACAGTAGCTACCTTGTGATTGGGCTTGATTAATTTGTATTGACGAGAACTTTATACCTACCTATATAGATCGTGACTGTTACTAGGGGTCTAGCGATGAAGACGAAGTACAGTTACGGGTACTCTTCAGCTGTTTACGGTTAAAGTGTGCCTTACTAATCGAAAACAGCTGGACCGATTTCATAAATTATTTTTTGTTTGAAAGGTTATAGCTTCCAGGTGGTTTAATGTTTACAAAGTCAAGATCCGATGGTAATATCTTGGAAAACTCGAGGAAACTCTTCAAGTGGCTGGCGAATATTGGTACTCATGGTTTAGTTCGAGTAGGTTTTACGTATGTTCGTTGTCGATAAATCACTAAAAAGTATGAAATAAAATTTTTGACGTGACAACGTCTTATAATTCGATAGAGCCGGCTGCACGCACGAAAAAACATGACTCATGCGGCGTTACCTCGCTTTGAGGCGTTCCATGTAAGGCTTGAAGTGCAAGCGAGAGCGCGGAACGAGCGACAAAGAAGCACAATCGGCCTTTGCGTTCGGCAGCGTTCGACATCCGTCTATTAAAATATTAATTTTAAAAAATTAATTTTAAATTAAAAATTAATATATTGATAAATTAATATATTTATTATAAATTTAAAATATAAATTTATAAAATCAAAATCAATTATTTTATTAATTTAAATTAATATTTATAAAAATATACTTAAATTAAAAATTTTAATAACCGATTAAATGCTACCATTCCATCAGTATTTTATTTTCTTAAGACATTGTCACGTTCAACTATCGTCAGTAAACCGACTTTACAGACAACCAATTTTTTTTATAAGAAATAAAAACGCCTTCAAAGTGCAACGTTGCCAAGTTTAGGTAACGTCTTTAAATTAGAAAGCTCGGGTGGCACCGACTTCATAGATGTGCGTAAATTAAAGTAACTAAATGACGCAGTTATTTTTTACTTTTCAGTGCATTTTCAAGGCGTTTTTATTTTTTATTAAAATTATTTTTTTTTCTTTTTTTATTTTTTTTAGTGATTTAAGGACATTGCAAGCTGTAAGGCGGAATTTGGAAGAACCTATAATATTTATATAAGATCTCCATGTACTCAATTCGCAATAAATGAATTTGAATTTGAATTTATTTTTATATACTTTATAACTAATTTACCTCATCTAATCAAGTGCTCAATATAATGAAACCTTATATCTATGTGTTTAAGACGTTTAACACAATCAGTGTTAGCAACCATTATGGCACTCGGATTGTCACTGAACATTGCTACAGGGTAGAGATTTTCTATTTTAAAATCATAAATTTATAAGCCAACAAGTATCAGCCGCAGCCGTACTGATTGCTACATACTCAGACTCTCTAGAAGACAGACTAACAATAGTTTGTCTTTTTGAACACCATGTGTTGGTAATAGTAGGTAGCACGTAATCACGTAAAGGACAAGACGTTTGATAAAGAGGTAAAGTTTGTAAGTTTGTAAATAAAGTTCTGTCGGGGCTAATCTTCAGAACTACTGATCCGATTTTAAAAATTCTTGCACCAGTAGAATGCTACATTATCGGTGAGTGTCATAGGCTATATTTTATATTTGTATTGTATATATTACTCGAATTATCACAGTTTTTGTCGCGCGAGTCGGACCGTGAAATTTATTAAATTAAGATTTAGGCGCGTACACTGCTTTAGATATTGGATATAATTGAAAACATTGTGTGAAAACTTTATGCATCTCAAAAAGTTCTACAAAAAAGTCCGTGATATCATATATCTATCTTTTATATTTTGGCAGATATATAACTTTTTGTGTTTTAAAAAATCATTTAATTCATATGCTTACGTCTACGTCATTATTTTTACAACTATACGTAAATCCTTATCAAAATAAATTATTTAATAATCACAAGGATATTATAGAGTTAAGATTTGCCTTTTACAGTGTGTTAATTAGTTATATAGTTTTGGAGATATTGCAAAATATCTAAAAAATAACTCTGCCGCTATATCGTCCAAATTAAGTTGACCTCCTCCGTGTTATGTTATACGTACTGAATAGGGGTCAACATTTTGGTACTAATATTCGTTGAGAATTCGATCTTTAATCTTTTCTTTCAATTTATTTGGCATGGCAGACCATAATTATTTATATTATATACGAATAAGTTTGTTCATTTGTTTAAACGGGCTAATCTCTAAAATCTAGTAGGTACACGGGACGGGACGGAGGATATTGCTTCACGGGAAACTATAAAAAAATTAAATTGAGAGGGGTAGCGGGGAAAGAGCACACTTTATATAGCTATAATGACGTGGGCGAGCGCTAAGAAACGTTTTTTCTGATTTTCACCTCCTTAAGGGGTCAAACCGGAGTTCAAGTCTACACCAAGTTTCAAGCGGACGAAGTCGCGGGCGACTGCTATATAGCTATAATGACGTAGGCGAGCGCTAAGAAACGTTTTTTCTGATTCTCACCTCCTTAAGGGGTCAAACGGGAGTTTAAGTCTACACCAAGTTTCAAGCGGACGAAGTCGCGGGCGTCCGCTAGTGTATAAAATATACTGAACAACAAGTGAACAGAGAATGAATGATTAACTGAACTACGAGTATTTGAATGTACGAGAGTGACTGATTGGAACGAATATTTCCACAGACAACTAAACGTCGTCACAGACTATTAAACCATTCCACAGACTTGGATTTTTGTTATATTCCAACACCATGATATTAAACAATTTGCACACATAAAGCAATAATCAGTTATAGACTTTTTATTTTTTAAATCTCCCCTCCAGTTTGCATCACAATAACCAAAAAACATATCGCCTCTTTACAAGAACAACGTGATATTTTAAAAACAGCAACTTTACAGGAGAGCAATTTTAAACATTTAAGCGTTGATAAATTCTAAAATATTAATAATTTTAATGTCGGAAAACAACTGAATCGTTGCGGTAACTAATGTGCTTTCTACAAACAACCAAAAAAAACACAGTTTAATATGAAATATGTAAGAAAAACTGATTTAAAAAAACAGTGTCACACATGTCACGTTTTTAATGAAAATATGTCACAAAATGCTTGTAACATATTGATATATCACATTGAAGCTGTTAAATTTAGATGTAAGGTGTGCTTTATTTTACTTGTGACAAGAACAATAACAAGAACAATAATACAGTGACAAGTAAAATAAAACACACTATCAAAGTAAAAGATCTTGTTTTAAAAAAATAAAAATTTACGAAAACAATGGCTTATTTACACCGTAAAATTAGTTCAAGGCACAATAATCAACAAGAGATCAATCAATCACGCCATAATACTCAGTACAGCTTGGTCAATTCATTAAGACGCGCCCCACTATTTCTCGCGGGGGGAAACCGAAGGGTACGGGGAGTACAGTTCGAACATCAGTCTCGAGTCGACTACGGCTCGGTGTACACGGGCTTATTGTAGGTTGTATCGCTGCGTGTCATGACCGAACGGAATGATGCTCTACTTAATTTTTTTACCAATATTATATTTATAATGTCAAAAAAACGTATCGTATGATGATAAACTTTTTTTAAAACATATTTAAATGTGACTTAGCCAGAAGAATCGTTCCGTTGCCCATTCCTTCAGGTTGACCGACTCGACTTTAATTTTTCTACAAAGGTCACTTGATTGGTTTGTTACTGCCAATACAGATTTTTTAAATTAGCTTAGCAAAATAGCTTTGGTCATTGGTACTATCCTACTAAAATAAATAATAGTTTAAAAAAACTGAAAACACGCTTTTTATAGAAACCCAAACTAAAAAATAGAAAATAATTTTAATAAATTTAAATTAAGAATAGTGTTAAAATTTTCATTAACTATAAATTAATAATAGTGTAAATAAAAAGAAATTATTTTATTTTAAAAAAGCGTGGGGTGCATGGTGTCAATATAGTTATAAATATTTTATTGACAGATATGTGTAGAGTGATTATCATTTTGATAATATCTTAAAAAGCACCCCACGCTTTTTTTAAAATAAAATAATTTTTTTTTATTTACACTATTATTAATTTATAGTGAATGAAAATTTTAACACTATTCTTAATTTAAATTTATTAAAATTATTTTCTATTTTTTAGTTTGGGTTTCTATAAAAAGCGTGTTTTCAGTTTTTTTAAACTATTATTTATTTTTTACTTTTTAGTTTGGTTTATTTATAAAAGCGTGATTTTTTAGTTTTTTTTAAACTATTATTTGTTGATTATCAATAAAAAAATTTTAACAAAAAATGAAAAACGCCTTCAAAACGCACTAAAAAGTAAAAAATAACTACGTCATTTACTTACTTTAATTTACTTAACCACATCTATGAAGTCGGTGCCATCCAAGTTTAGGTAAAGACTTTAAAGTAGAAAGCTCGGGTGGCACCGACTTCATAGACATGATTAAGTAAATTAAAGTAAGTAAATGACGTAGTTATTTTTTACTTTTTAGTGCGTTTTGAAGGCGTTTTTCATTTTTTGTTAAAATTTTTTTATTTCATACTTTTTAGTGCTTTATCAACGACGAACATACTAATAAACCTACTCGAACTAAACCATAAGTACCAATATTCACTACCTACTTATAACATTCCGACGCCCCTGCAAAAGTGAATATAAAGTTTAAAGAGTTTCCTCGAGTTTTCGTAGATCATTGGATCATGACTTAGTAAACATTAAACTAACTGGAAACTATACCCTTTCAAACTTCTTATTGAGACATAAATTAATCGAGCCCAATCACAAAGTAGCTACTGTAAACCGTTAAATAGCTCCCTCAACTGTCCTTCTTCTTCATCGCCAGACCCTCAATGACAGTCACAGCCCATCTAAATGTAAAGTTCTCATTGAAACAAATTAATCGAGCCCAAACACAAGGTAGCTACTGTAAAACGTTACGGAGCTCCCTTAACTGTACGTCGTCTTCATCACCAGACCCTCAATAACAGTCACAGCCCATCTAAATGTAAAGTTTTCATTGAGACAAATTAATCGAGCCCAAACACAAGGTAGCTACTGTAAACCGTTAAAGAGCTCCCTCAACTGTCCCTTGTCTTCATCGCCAGACTCTTAATGACAGTCACAGCCCATCTTAATATAAAGTTCTCATTGACACAAATTAATCGACCCCAAACACAAGGTTGCTACTGTAAACCGTTAAAGAGCTCCCTCAGCTGTCCCTCGTCTTCATCGCCAGACCCTTAATGACAGTCACAGCCCATCTAAATGTAAAGTTCTCATTGAAACAAATTAATCGAGCCCAAACACAAGGTAGCTACTGTAAAACGTTACGGAGCTCCCTTAACTGTACGTCTTCTTCATCACCAGACCCTCAATGACAGTCACAGCCCATCTAAATGTAAAGTTCTCATTGAGACAAATTAATCGAGCCCAAACACAAGGTAGCTACTGTAAACCGTTAAAGAGCTCCCTCAGCTGTCCCTCGTCTTCATCGCCAGACCCTTAATGACAGTCACAGCCCATCTAAATGTAAAGTTCTCATTGAAACAAATTAATCGAGCCCAAACACAAGGTAGCTACTGTAAAACGTTACGGAGCTCCCTTAACTGTACGTCGTCTTCATCACCAGACCCTCAATGACAGTCACAGCCCATCTAAATGTAAAGTTCTCATTGAGACAAATTAATCGAGCCCAAACACAAGGTAGCTACTGTAAAACGTTACGGAGTTCTCTTATATATAGATCGGCTCCATCATCAGATCGACTCCGTGCTTCATCAAAATGTAGTGCTTTTAAATACTTACCGGAAAAATTAACAAACGTACTTGTTGTCCCTACAATTTTTGAAAGTTCCCCTCGTTTTCTCCAGGATCCCATCATCAGATCCTGGTTTTCTTATCATGGTACCACCACCGGATTATCTTCTTTTCAACAAAAAAAGAATTATCAAAATCGGTTCATAAACGACGAAGTTATGCGCGAACACACATAAAAAAAAAAAAAAAAAAAAAAAAAATATATACGGTCGAATTGAGAAACGCCTTTTTTTTTGAAGTCGTTTAAAAATATTGATACTATGTTTCATAGTAAGCGTCGACATCGAATTCACATTCGATGTTTACAATTCTTATTTTTACTTACAATCTGTACCCGCATTTGCCTGTGCCCCACCCTTAGCACAGTGACCAAGGAAACCACAGAAACCTGGCCAGAGTACAGTCGGCACGGGAGCGAGCCTTGGAAGTCGCAGAAAAACGGCGACTGCCAGGGCTCGAACCCACGCCTGAGCGACTGTTGTACGGGCAGTTTAGCACTTAAACCGCTCGGCCACACAGTCGCTAGTAATTTATTTATTAGTGAGAATAAAATAATTATTTAATAAATATTATAAATACGGGGAATCAGAGTTCAATTTCGGAGAGGGAGCCTGAGAAACGGCCACCAGAACCAAGGAAGGCCGCAGGCGCGCAGATTACCCACGGAGAGTTACATACTGACATACTGACAAAACTGACATACAAGTGAAGCTAATAAAAAGCGTGTAAAAATAAAGTTTGAAGAGTTTCCTCGAGTTTTCGTAGATCTCATCATCAGATCATGACTTAATTAACATTAAACCAACTGGAATCTTTCAAACTTCTCATTGAGACATATTAATCGAGCCCAATCACAAGGTAGCTACTGTAAACCGTTAAAGAGCTCCCTCAGCTGTCCTTCTTCTTCATCGCCAGACCCTCAATGACAGTCACAGCCCATCTAGATGTAAAGTTCTCATTGAGACAAATTAATCGAGCCCAAACACAAGGTAGCTACTGTAAACCGTTAAAGAGCTCCCTCAGCTGTCCTTCTTCTTCATCGCCAGACCCTCAATGACAGTCACAGCCCATCTAGATGTAAAGTTCTCATTGAGACAAATTAATCGAGCCCAAACACAAGGTAGCTACTGTAAACCGTTAAAGAGCTCCCTTAACTGTCCTTCGTTTTCATCTGCAGACCTTCAATGACAGTCACAGTCCATCTAAATGTAAATTTCTCATCGAGACAAATTAATCAAGCCCAAACACACGGTAGCTACTGTAAGCTGTTACGGAGCTCCCTTAACTGTACTTTGTCTTCATCACCAGACCCTCAATGACAGTCACAGCCCATCTAAATGTAAAGTTCTTATCAAAACAAATTAATCGAGCCCAAACACAAGGTAAATACAGTAAATCGTCAAGGAATTCCCTTATATGTAGATCGGCTTCATCATCAGATCGACTCCAGACCTTCATCGAATTGTAGTGCTTTTAAATACTTATCGGGAAAACTAACAAACGTACTTGTTGTCCCTACAATTTTTGAAAGTTCCCCTCGGTTTCTCCAGGATCCCATCATCAGATCCTGGTTTCCTTGTCATGGTACCACCACCGGACTATCTACTTTCCAACAAAAAAAGAATTATCAAAATCGGTTCATAAACGACGAAGTTATGCGCGAACACACATACAAGTTACATACTGACATACTGACAAACTGACATACAAGTGAAGCTAATAAAAAGCGTGTAAATAAAAATTTTTTAACAAAAAATGAAAACGTCCGTCAAAACGATTTTTCTTTCCTACTTTTTAGTGATTTATCAACAACGAAAATACTAAAGAACCAATATTCAATAGCTAGTTATAACATTCTAACATCCCTACAAATGTGCCTATAAAGTTTGAAGAGTTTCGTCGAGTTTTCGTAGATCTCATTATCAGATCATGACTTAGTTAACATTAAACCAACTGGATCTTCCTTTCAAACTTCTCATTGAGACATATTAATCGAGCCCAATCACAAGGTAGCTACTGTAAACCGTTAAAGAGCTCCCTCAGCTGTCCTTCTTCTTCATCACCAGAACCCTCAATGACAGTCACAGCCCATCTAAATGTAAAGTTCTCATTGAGACAAATTAATCGAACCCAAACACAAGGTAGCTACTGTAAACCGTTAAAGAGCTCCCTCAGCTGTCCTTCTTCTTCATCGCCAGACCCTCAATGACAGTCACAGCCCATCTAATGTAAAGTTCTCATTGAGACAAATTAATCGAGCCCAAACACAAGGTAGCTACTGTAAACCGTTAAAGAGCTCCCTTAACTGTCCTTCGTTTTCATCTGCAGACCTTCAATGACAGTCACAGTCCATCTAAATGTAAATTTCTCATCGAGACAAATTAATCAAGCCCAAACACACGGTAGCTACTGTAAGCTGTTACGGAGCTCCCTTAACTGTACTTTGTCTTCATCACCAGACCCTCAATGACAGTCACAGCCCATCTAAATGTAAAGTTCTTATCAAAACAAATTAATCGAGCCCAAACACAAGGTAAATACAGTAAATCGTCAAGGAATTCCCTTATATGTAGATCGGCTCCATCATCAGGTCGACTCCAAACCTTCATCGAATTGTAGTGCTTTTAAATACTTATCGGAAAAACTAACAAACGTACTTGTTGTCCCTACAATTTTTGAAAGTTCCCCTCGGTTTCTCCAGGATCCCATCATCAGATCCTGGTTTCCTTGTCATGGTACCACCACCGGACTATCTACTTTCCAACAAAAAAAAAATTATCAAAATCGGTTCATAAACGACGAAGTTATGCGCGAACACACATACAAGTTACATACTGACATACTGACAAACTGACATACAAGTGAAGCTAATAAAAAGCGTGTAAAAAAGACGTACCGTCAAGCGATTTAGCGTTCCGGTACGGTATCGTGTAGAAACTAAAGGAATGTAGATTTCATGCTATTTCTAACAAGTTAGCCCGCTTCCATCTTAGTTTACATTAACTTATATATTAACTTGTAATGAATCAAAATAATAATAGATATCATGGGTTCACGCTTTACAAAAACACGAGGGGTATGGTAGACAAGACAGCGTGGAGTTGAGCTCAATCATTAAACTGTTTAAACAAAAGAGAAATAGATATACTAGGTACCTATCTGAGATGATTGTGGGTATGTGTGTTTTTAAGATATTGTTAAATTGGTTAATATATATGTCGAAGGAATTAGACTAGAGACTTAGAATAGATTGTTGTAATATTATAATACATGTAATTGTTTATAGAAATGTTACCGTCTGTGGATGTAATTATTTTTGGTATGTCACGAGTTTTTTTATGAAAGTAATCGAAATAGAACTAATTGTTAATCATTTAATGAGAGATATGAGATAGGTGCTTACTTAAAACTTTAACACAAAGTTAAATTCATTCATTTGATTTGATAAATGAATGAATGATTGATTTGTTTTAATACTCCAACCAATAAAAGAGTCGGGCGCCAAAGTCCTAGTAGAGTATTTACACCATCTTGAGGGGAATAAAGGAGTTGGGTAGTTAGTTTGTGTCTGGAGTGTGGTGAGGATATTTGGTCGAGTTGGACCAGTGTAAAAGTGTTGTAAGTAAGATGGGTGTAAATAAACTACTGTTCTGAATCTTTATAATACGTCAGGAATTATAAAAATCTATTTCATGTATCAAAACATTGTGAACTTGCAATATATCTGTTCGTGAAGACAAAGTCTTTGTAACCCTAGAAAACGCCCAAGAGATTAAAAACCACCAAAGATGATGTCAAGGAGAATGGTGATACTCCGATATATATATTAACCTATATCACAATATAATTTTGCTGTGCAGGACCAACACGACTTATTCATTTTTAAAAAATGAGTTAAAATGAAGTAGAGCAAACTGCTAAGAACAGGAAACATACCTTTGCACTAAAAACCTGGTATAATCGTAATATCACGTTTTTTAAGAAAAGCAGGAGCACTTCACTCGTGTTAAACTAACAAGTCGCGTTGTCGAAGTCATGCGCCACACCAAAAGAGACAAAGAGACAATTTGATAAAGCCTTCGCGGATAACACAAGTGTGTTATCCGCGAAGGCTTTATCAAACAAGGAATACCAGTATCAGCTTTAGACATTATGCTTTTATCACGAAGTACTATATCTCAATATTCTTCTAGTCTTAAAAGTTGGTGGACATAATATTGCCGTCAAAACAACTGTGACTTTTATAAAGTCAGTGTTACATCATTACTAGAGTTTCTCACAAGTCAAGCGATTTTTTAAGGGTATTTTTAAACGTAATCCGGTTTTCCCGCGGTACAATGTTACGTGGGACCCCTGTATTGTTTTGGATTATTTGGCAAATTTTTCAAATGTTGAAAGCTTTGAAGTGTTAAGCAAAAAATTGGTTATGCTATTGGCTCTCGCCACTGGGCAAAGGACACAAACTTTATCATTAATTAAAGTTTCAAACATAAAAAAATACAACGATAGAATAGTTAATAACATAACAGATTTGATTAAAACTTCTGGAATTGGTCGAGCCCAACCCATTTTAAATCTTCCATATTTTTTTCATAAGCCATGTATTTGCCCAGCTACCACCTTAGAAGTATATTTAGATTCATCTTCTTCTTTTAGACATAGAGACGAAGATCGCTTAATATTAACTTATAAAAAACCTTATAGGGCTGCTTCATCACAGACTTTATGACGCTGGATCAAGCAGACTCTTCAAGAGAGTGGTATCGACACTTCTTTATTTAGTGCTCACAGTACAAGGCACGCATCCACTTCTGCAGCTTTTCGTGCTGGCAGAAGTGTCGATGTCATTAGAAAAACAACTGGTTGGTCTAATCGATCCGCAGTTTTTGCCAATTTTTACAACAGACCGATTATAGATTCGAATCGCAATCTGTTAAATTTATAGATCACTAATTATTCAAATTAGAAATGACAGGATTAAGTTATGGTATTATTAAAATAAAGTTTTGTTTGTTTATTAAGAATTAAGTATGTTTTTGTTATTGTATTAAGAATTAAGTTTGTTGTTAGTTAAATCATAGGAAACTGTATGGTGTATTTTGATTAAAGTATCTTAAATATGTTGTGTTAGTCATTTATTCGTACCGCAACATTGAAATTAATCTGGACCTCTAAACATCTACATGGTCAATATAAATCTCGGAGACGAAGTCAAGATAGTTCAATGATCAAACGAACTTACCTTAAGTGATCTTGATTATCTTGACTTCGTCGAAGAGATTTAAGTTCCCTCCCACCACTTTTCCTTTTAGTAACCCCTTATTTCAATGCTGCTCCTTTTTGCTCTAAAATAATGAAGTACAAAAGCGAGCGGCCACTGTGCAAGGGAGGGTAGCGGGGCGAGCATTTTCTGTCTCGCTCTCTGAATGCTTGTGCGATAGGTGTAAGTGTAGCAGGGCTACTACTACATGGTCAATATAAATCTCTTCGCCGAAGTCAAGATAATCAAGATCGAACTTCACTTAATTTTGACACTTAATTCGTTTGATCATTGAATTTTGGCATAGTTCGAAAGTCTTTGTTCTAAGTCCGTTAGACAAAAATTTTCAAGATCGATTCAGCTTATTCTAATAATGCCATTAGGCATGGCTGGCTATATTAAACGGCGTGAAAGCGTTCATATCGTTTAAAGTGAGATTGATAATTTTGGCATAGATCCAAAGTCTTTGTTCTAAGTCCGTTAGACAAAACTTTTCAAGATCAATCGATTATTCTAATAATGCCATTAGGCATGGCTGGCTATATTAAACGGCGTGAAAGCGTACATATCGTATAAAGTGAGATTGATAATTTTGGCATAGATCCAAAGTCTTTGTTCTAAGTCCGTTAGACAAAAATTATCAAGATCGATTCAGTTTATTCTAATAATGCCATTAGGCATGGCTGGCTATATTAAACGGTGTGAAAGCGTACATATCGTTTAAAGTGAGATTAATAATTTTGGCATAGATCCAAAGTCCTTGTTTTAAGTCGGTTAGACAAAAATTTTCTAGATCGCTTCCGCTTATTCTAATAATGCCAATAGGCATGGCTGGCTATATTTAACGGCGTGAAAGCGTACATATCGTTTAAAGTGAGATTGATAATTTTGGCATAGATCCAAAGTCTTTGTTCTAAGTCCGTTAGACAAAAATTTTCAGGATCGATTCAGCTCATTCTAATAATACCATTAGGCATGGCTGGCTATATTAAACGGCGTGAAAGCGTTCATATCGTTTAAAGTGAGATTGATAATTTTGGCATGGATGGAAAGTCTTTGTTCTAAGTCCGTTAGACAAAAAATTTCTAGATCGATTCCGCTTATTCTAATAATGCCAATAGGCATGGCTGGCTATATTAAACGGCGTGAAAGCGTACATATCGTTTAAAGTGAGATTGATAATTTTGGCATAGATCCAAAGTCTTTGTTCTAAGTCCGTTAGACAAAAATTTTCAAGATTGATTCAGCTTATTCTAATAATGCCATTAGGCATGGCTGGCTATATTAAACGGCGTGAAAGCGTTCATATAGTTTAAAATGAGATTGATAATTTTGGCATAGATCCAAAGTCCTTGTTCTAAGTCGGTTAGAAAAAAATTTTCAAGATCAATCGATTATTCTAATAATGCCATTAGGCATGGCTGGCAATATTAAACGGCGTGAAAGCGTACATATCGTATAAAGTGAGATTGATAATTTTGGCATAGATCCAAAGTCTTTGTTCTAAGTCCGTTAGACAAAAATTATCAAGATCGATTCAGCTTATTCTAATAATGCCAATAGGCATGGCTGGCTATATTAAACGGCGTGAAAGCGTATATATCGTTTAAAGTGAGGTTGATAATTTTGGCATAGATCGAAAGTCTTTGTTCTAAGTCCGTTAGACAAAAATTATCAAGATCGATTCAGCTTATTCTAATAATGCCATTAGGCATGGCTGGCTATATTAAACGGTGTGAAAGCGTACATATCGTTTAAAGTGAGATTAATAATTTTGGCATAGATCCAAAGTCCTTGTTTTAAGTCGGTTAGACAAAAATTTTCTAGATCGCTTCCGCTTATTCTAATAATGCCAATAGGCATGGCTGGCTATATTTAACGGCGTGAAAGCGTACATATCGTTTAAAGTGAGATTGATAATTTTGGCATAGATCCAAAGTCTTTGTTCTAAGTCCGTTAGACAAAAATTTTCAGGATCGATTCAGCTCATTCTAATAATACCATTAGGCATGGCTGGCTATATTAAACGGCGTGAAAGCGTTCATATCGTTTAAAGTGAGATTGATAATTTTGGCATGGATGGAAAGTCTTTGTTCTAAGTCCGTTAGACAAAAAATTTCTAGATCGATTCCGCTTATTCTAATAATGCCAATAGGCATGGCTGGCTATATTAAACGGCGTGAAAGCGTACATATCGTTTAAAGTGAGATTGATAATTTTGGCATAGATCCAAAGTCTTTGTTCTAAGTCCGTTAGACAAAAATTTTCAAGATTGATTCAGCTTATTCTAATAATGCCATTAGGCATGGCTGGCTATATTAAACGGCGTGAAAGCGTTCATATCGTTTAAAGTGAGATTGATAATTTTGGCATAGATCCAAAGTCTTTGTTCTAAGTCCGTTAGACAAAAATTTTCAAGATCGATTCAGCTTATTCTAATAATCCCATTAGGCATGGCTGGCTGGCTATATTTAACGGCGTGAAAGCGTACATATCGTTTAAAGTGAGATTAATAAATTTGGTATAGATCCAAAGTCTTTGTTCTAAGTCCGTTAGACAAAAATCATCAAGATCGATTCAGCTTATTCTAATAATGCCAATAGGCATGGCTGGCTATATTTAACGGCGTGAAAGCGTACATATCGTTTAAAGTGAGATTAATAATTTTGGCATAGATCCAAAGTCTTTGTTCTAAGTCCGTTAGACAAAAATTTTCAAGATCGATTCAGCTTATTCTAATAATCCCATTAGGCATGGCTGGCTGGCTATATTTAACGGCGTGAAAGCGTACATATCGTTTAAAATGAGATTGATAATTTTGGCATAGATCCAAAGTCTTTGTTCTAAGTCCGTTAGACAAAAATTTTCAAGATAGATTCAGCTTATACTAATAATGCCATTAGGCATGGCTGGTTATATTAAACGGCGTGAAAGCGTACATATCGTTTAAAGTGAGATTGATAAATTTTCAAGATCTATTCAGCTTCTATCGATTGCCATTACAATTTCTATCAAATTTAAAATTTTGGCTACAATAGGTTACATTTTTATATCTACATTTAAACTACATAATAATAATTTTATTCTAAAACTATTCAACAATTTAAGACATAATAATTAGATTCTATAACTATTTAACAATTTAAAACCTCCATGACCCGTCAGCACCTGGGTGAGCACCGAATTGAGGTCGATGTTTTTGACCACTTTGCGGGCAAAACGCACATCCGGCAAAAAGACCTTTGTTGTGGCTGACCTTGACGAACGAGACCGGACACCGGTCATAGTCCGGTTTCTTTTTAAGTCCCAATGCCGCTTCTCTCGCGAGCTCATCGGCTCTTTCATTTCCACCCAACCCCGCGTGCGCTTTCACCAGAAGCGGGAAACTTCCTTGTTCTGGGTGTGACATACTTTTAAGTTGTCGCGGATGTTAAACACGAGGGGGTGGAGCGAATCCCGCCCGACCACCGACTCAAGCGAAGATCTCGAGTCGGTGTATATGTCGATGGAGGATTCTGGACGTCTCGTCGCGAGTGAAACGGCTCTGTCCAGGGCCAAAAGCTCAGCTTGATAGACCGAGCAGTGCGCACCCAGCCTTAGCTTGACGGCTTTGGTTTCGGCCTCATGATTCCATATGGAGATCGAAGCCCCCACTTTGCCGTCAATTTTGCTACCATCGGTAAAGATGCGCACTGCTTGAGCGTTGTTATTCTCAAGGTCTTCTCGGCCCATCAAGCTGGTGAACCGACTTAAGCCTCTCCGCCGGATGCGGTCCCGCACAGTACGGTACTCTCCCCTCCATCTCTCTGTCGCCCAGTACTTGCTGTGACACTCCTCTTTTGGCCTCGTACAGGGACGAGACCTCTCGGATTCGAAGATCCAAGGGGAGTATCCCAGCAAGCACCATCGCGGCGTTTAGAGAGACGGAGCGGTACGACTTAGTCATTTTTTGAGCGAAACCCCTTTGAAGCGCGCTCAGGCGCTTTCGCACCCCGAGTTTTGTGGCAGCAGGTGCCCAGGCACAGGCAGCGTACAGGACTATTGTAGCGTAGCGTATATCCACTACAGCGGTATAAATAGTCTTTATAACCTGGGGGTGGAGTCCCCAGCTCACCTTTGCGGCTCTCGATAGCTGCTTATACAGTCCTTTAACCCTCATGCAAGTATTTTTATATTCCTCAGTGCTCTTTTGTGGCATAAAGCCGTACTGACAAGTACTAATACCTGGTAATATGTGCCATTTTATTCTATTTATTAGCATTTTTTCTAGGATTTTACCTAGATCCGGAAGGAGTCCAATTGGTCGGTATGCTTTGGGAATTGTGTATTCCTCTTTTCCGGGTTTTCTTAGCACTACGACCGTTGCTTCCTTCCATGTTTTTGGAAATGCTCCAAGCTGCAGACATTTATTCGTGAGGGTGAGAAATTGCTCGGGATCCTGTTTTGATTGCATTCAGGCAGATGTCTGGAGTAAGCCCATCCGCACCTGGGGCCTTTTTAGGGTTAAAGCTCTTAGCAGCACCAAGAAGCTCAAGTATGGTGAAGGGTGGATCAGGATTTTCTTCTTGTTCCCAATTATTTACTTTTTGTGCTGCTTCTCTCATCTGCCTGTGGTCTACGTTATCATCAACTGTAGTATCCCC